>JASDDO010000001.1:44046838-45246838 GCA_030015575.1 Agapanthus africanus | reverse complement strand
ACATTGATATATATATGTGATATATATTGTTGTGTCATGCTAGGTTACACATGCAACATGTATGTATGAGACTTATACCATGCTAGGGTTAAGTTAGGGTTTAAATTTATTTCAAGCAAATTCAAAATTGTGGAGATATTTTTCATGGTTCAAATCTTGTAGAAGCTTGTAGTCTTCATTGACTTAGTCCACTCTTTTGTCTTGCTTAAGATATTTTCTAACCTAACCATTAACCTTATACCATGGTTAACTCTCTACATGAGTTAATGTATGACACTAACTCACCCTTAGTTGCATTTCTATCTTCATGAGTTCATTCTCTCTTCTTCACTCTTCATCTTCTTCATGAGCTCAAAAGCTTTCTAAAGTTTTGAAATGTGAAGAAATATTGTGAGAAAAATAAATCTAAAGTGAGCCCACTTCCTACTCCATCATCCTCTACTATCAGCCATTTATTTTAGGGTGTTTGCTTCACTAATTTCACCATTAGTGAAGAGGTAGCATGAGCTCGAGTATCCTTGACGTAGATCATCTTCGGTTTCGAAGGCATTGAGCAAGCTTGTTCTTTTTTTCATGTGAACTCTTATTAGAGTCCGGGTCTTCACAACTTGCAGCGAAGGGACTACGACATGGAGCTTTAGAAGTGAAGGACCGGTCTACAAAGATTGTATTCCCTCATTAACATAGATGTAAAGTGTTTACATGTTATATCGTCGGATTTTCTAGTAACGATTCTAGGGTTAGGGTTAGCTAATATGGCAAAAATTTAAAAAAAGGCATGGAAGATACCTCCCAAAACCTTGCCGCCGTGCTAGAAAACCCTTCAAAAACTAGATGATTTATCTCCGCTATACCTGTGTTAGTGTATAAATAGACATAAGCTACTTACCCACCATGCTTCCGCTGCTCCCACTGACTACAACAACCCTCTGGCACAGTTGTTTCCCCAATCAGAGCAAGGCTCTGTTTAAATTTAAAAAAAAATTCAAATTTTGAAGCAACGCTTCAAATACCGTGCGCTGCGCGCAACGCACCATGTGTCAGAAGTTGATACGACAGCACAACGCCCAAGGCGGTGCGTCCAATCAGAGCAGGGCTCTATTAAAAAAAAACTAAAAGTAAAAGAAACAACTTTCAGTTGCGCAAGCGCTGCGCTGCGCGACACGTGTCTGCGCAGCTGCGCAAGCGCTGCGCTGCGCGACACGTGTCTGCGCAGCTGCGCAAGCGCTGCGCTGTGCGACACGTGTCTGCGCAGCTGCAAGCGCAGCGCTGCGCGACACGTGTCTGCGCAGGTGCGCAAGCGCAGCTGCGCTGCGCGACACGCTTCACGCGCTAAGGGAGTTGCGCAAAATAGAATAAATCTTTTCTGTTCTTGTTAAAAACAAGAAGATTTTCTTCTGTAAAGCAGAGACTTTTGGATCTCTTTAACAAGTGTTAAAGAGATCCAAAAGTCTCTGGTGAATAAAGCAGAGACTTTTGGATCCAACGGTGGGGAAAATTCCCCAAATCACTCAGAAAAAGATCTCTTTAACAAATTTAACTAATTTATGGGCACTATAAAAAGGACCCCAGACCTCAATTCAAAGGCATCAACATCTTGCTAAAAAAAAAGAGAAGAGAACTCTTGAGAACTCCTTGAGAATACAAAAAAAGGTAAAAACCTTTAAAAGAAGGGAAAATTCTCTTATGAACGGATCATTGATCTTTGATCTAAGAACAAGATCATTGATCTTCAACAATAAATAAATAAATAAATAAATAAAAATAGTGCCTTGCACTTGTTATGAACCTTTGGTTCTCTGCAGTAAGGAAAAACAAGGAAAAACTTGTTTTGGATCAAGAAATCAAATAGTGCTTTGCACTTCTGTTCCTGAATCTAAAAGATTCTTAGTGCTTTACACTTGCAAACTGCGCTGTTGCGCTCTTGGGAGCGCGCCACGTGTCAGCAGCGCAACAGCGCAGCGCACCAGCGCAGCGCACTGCACTGTTGCGCTTGCGCTCACCAGAGCGCGCCACGTGTCAGCAGCGCACCAGCGCAGCGCACCAGCGCAGCGCACTGCACTGTTGCGCTTGCGCTCACCAGAGCGCGCCACGTGTCAGCAGCGCAACAGCGTATCGCACTGCACTGTTGCGCTTGCGCTCACCAGAGCATGACACGTGTCTTCACCACAATCGCTTGCGCTCAGTGAGTGGCGCAAAGCGCCTAACAAATGCAATGCAGGGCCAAGACCAAACAGGCCTAATTAAATTGATGCTCTGCATCATTTATAAATGGGCAAAGCCCAAATAAAAATAATAAAATGCTATGCAGATGCCTTGCAGTGCCCAAAATAAATTGATGCTCTGCATCTTTTATAGGCAGAGCCCAAACAAGAAAATAGAAGTAATGCCATGCATTATTTAAGTGTGGGCAAGACCCTAGCACAGGTCTAATAGACCAAAAATAAATAAGGGTGTTGAACATTTTCAACTGGACTTAACCCAATTTTGGCCGTAAGTCCTCAAATTAAATTGA
Source organism: Agapanthus africanus (assembly GCA_030015575.1). NCBI lineage: Eukaryota > Viridiplantae > Streptophyta > Magnoliopsida > Asparagales > Amaryllidaceae > Agapanthus > Agapanthus africanus. Next base: position 45,244,323 of record JASDDO010000001.1, on the reverse strand, counting down.
CTGAGCACAGCTGTTTCTCTTAAATTAATTTATATCCGGTTCGAGGGTACATCTCCGAACTCCACTGACACCCATCGTTGTAATCCTTCAACGAAGTCAGAGAGGTGACGGGTCCCAACGACCATACATCAATATGGACTGCGGGGTCCTTAAACTCGTGGACCGAAACGTCCCTAAACTAATATCGGACCGAAACGTCCCTAAACTAATATCGGACCGAAACGTCCTTAAACTAATGCTGGACCGAAACGTCCTTAAACTAATGCTGGACCGAAACGTCCTTAAACTAATGTTGGACCACCACGTCCCTAAACTGGAACATGGACCGAAACGTCCCTAAACTAATGGCGGACCACCACGTCCCTAAATTGGAACATGGACCACAACGTCCCTAAACTGGAGCATGGAGCGCAACGTCCCTAAACTACCTATGGACCACTACGTCCCTAAACTGGAACAATAGAGCCTCCAAATACTCTTTTGCCGGATCTAAACGATCCCGTTTAAGTTGATCTTAGCCCCCAAACACGGCTAACGTATCCTTAAACATTCAAACGGACTATAAAACTCCAAATCAACCTTGGTTCAAGGGTACATCTCTGAACTCCTCTGACATCTGCCGTTGTAATCCTTCAACGACGTTAGAGAGGTGACGAGTCCCGATGGCCAGATATTAAATGGATTATCACGTTAAGTTGATCTTAGTCTCAAACAGGACTATCGTATCCTTAACGAACGTTTAAGTTGATCTTAGTCGCAACGCGACTAATGCATTCTTAAACTAAAAACACCAAACCCAAATCTAAGTAAATACGGATTTGGACTAATCCACGTCCTACGGGCGACGGCATTACTCAGTCTCCGTATACAATCCACGGGCAACCACAAACAAAACAAACACACACGACACGAAGTGAAATTCTGGAGAAGGAGAAAGTTGTTACCGCGATGCGGTAGCGTAATTAACTGCAGGGGCTTGCGCCTGCAGGGAAGAGCGTCCCCACAATCAAAAATCCCTCAAGCGAGGGGGAATCTGACGAAGTCTGCTACATCGGCCGCATCCGTCTAAACCTCCGATACACGGTGCCATAAATCAACTTGGCATTTTCGGAGAGGTGGATGGATAAAACCAAATAGCATCTGCCCCGAATCTCAGCGTCAGGACATCGCGGTCCTGTGCGCCGTCCTTCGGAGGGGAACAGATTCTGGCACGCCCGGTGGGACCTTTTCCTCTTTCCACTCCACGCTTCGTGTGTCATCTTCGCGAACAAATCGCGGTTTGTTAATGGTTGCCTTCGGATTTCAAGTTACTAAGATGTCGTCTTTTGCCTGGCGCAGAACTCAAGATTCAATGGCATTTAACTGCACCAACTGCTCGAAATGCCACTGCAACGGACGCTCCACCTCACCGGGAGGTGTAGCATATGGGCCCCAGGCGGCTTCCTTCCTCACTCTGCCAGTAGATCAGGTGACCCAAGCCACCACTGGTCTGTTCTTTGGGACTATGATCCCACCTACAAGCTTCCCTATGCCAATACCTGCACCGGAAGTGAACAAGAAGTCGGTCTTCGACCGGCTCGCTGCTACGACGACCCCTGTCAACGGGTCGCCCACTACCAAACCAACAACCTCTGTTTTCACCAGGCTAAATCAGAACTCTAAATTGGCTGTCCCGAGGAAGGCAACAGCTGCTGCTTTAAAAGTTGTAAAGGCGACTTCCCCTGTCAAAGAGTCAGTCTTTTCAAGACTGACGATTCCTGTTCCTGCCCCCGCTCAAGGATCCGTCTTCGACAGGTTGAATATCACCCCTCAAAGGACAACCTCAGTCTTTGAAAGGTTAACACCAGCAACCCCTCGTTCAGACAGGGGGCAAAAGAAGCTGTCTCTATCTCCGAGCCAGTCCCAACGGCTCGTCATGCTTGACGTCGCCATTGGAGACGAGTGAGAAAGGCAGGGGGCAACTCCCCCTCAGGGCTAACTCTACCGGCTCCAGTGGTGGAAGTCGACGCTGCTGTTCCAACCGAGAACAGCTTTGAACTGCTGAGGAGGGTGCGTAAGAACTCTCCAACCGCTACGCTGAAGAGATCTCCTCCACCTGAGGGGAGAGTTCCGGAAACGAAGCAAGAACAGCCCCCTCAGCGGCTGTCCTCAAGAATTTATAAAGTTTGGCGGAGGGTTCAAGACTCCGTGATTGACCCAGGTCACTTTCGTCACCAGAAAAAGGCGAAGGTGGAAAAAGACAAGGGCTGCCCTATTAAACAGCAGGGGACAGCAGCTGCAAGGCTGCCCCCTTCACCGGTTCCTTCAACCTCAACGGCCTATAAAAGAAGGAGGCCAGAGAAAACTCCCGCGTCAGTGGCAAAAGTTAAAAATGGTGAACCTAAACGCCCCAAGTCAGGGGGCATAACAGTTCATACGGTTTATATGGCATCGGGAAAAGAAGATAGCCGCATATCAACAGGTCATAGACCGCACACGAGGTCAGTGACTAAGGCTCAGGAGCAGCAGCAGAAGCTCCAGGAAATGATGAACGCTATGGCCGCACTTACAGGGCCAAAAGAAACCCCTGAAACATCCTCGGACGAGCGTCAAGAACAAGAAACGGATGCTGAATTCCTTCGTCGCGTACTGGAGAAAAAAGATAAAGAAGCTGCGGAGCAGGCAGCCAACATAAAGAAAATGGCCCTCCTATTCCAGGATATGGTGGGTATGATGATTCAACAAGATCCACCTGCTGAAGATCCCCCAATCATTCTTGAAGACGATAGGGGAGAGACGTCGAATCCTCCACCAGTTCTGTTCACAGCTAAAGAGGATACAATCTCCAAAGCTGATTTGGATGAATACATCGCCCAGCAAATACGGGTTCATCATGCAACCGAAACAGCCGGCCAGGTCGTGAAAACGGGGAGACCATATCCGAGTTGGTACGATCAAATCAAGTACCCACCCGGTTAAACAATTCCCAAGTTCCATGTCTACAAAGGGACGGGCAATCCTCACCAGCATGTTGCCCAGTTCAGGGCACTCTGCGGCAACACCGGCGGTGACGACAAGCTGTTGCTTCGCCAGTTTGTTGGAAGCTTATCAGATACGGCGTTCGAATGGTACTCTGAGCTCCCGAACGACTCTATTAAAACCTTCGCGGAGATGGACCTGTTGTTTACTCAGCGTTTTGCAAGCGCCAGTGAACGTACCCCGATGACAGCACTGATTAACGCCAGGTAAAACCCGGCGAGACGTGGGTTCAGTACGCTATACGATGGCGGAACTTATGGTCAAAGTGTGAGCAGCGCATTGAAGAAGCTCCCGCGGTGGGTATGTTTGTAGGAACCCTCGATCCACAAGCAACCATCTCGCAGTTTATGATGTTTTTCAAGCCGACTACCTTCCAGGCTTTGATTGACAAACTAGCGCAAATGGATCAAATGGGCCATAAACCCCCTCTTCCAAGGCCAGACACCCGAAATGACAAAGGGAAGGGAAAAGCGATCGTCGTCGCTAATGCTCAACAACAACTGAGCGACTCGAAGCCGGTTGCTCGTCAAAATAATACCGACCGTACGTGCCCCTTGAGGATAGGATGGGACGTCCTTATTCCTTTCCCCGTGATAAAACGAGGAGGTTATTCGAGCTGGCGTTGCGCAACAGACTCATAAATTTGCCGGATCCAAAACGTCCGTTGCAACCAAGTGACGTCAACGAGCCCAACTACTTTCCTTATCATCAAGTACTAGGCCATCCGATCGAAGATTGCTACGTTTTCAAAAATTGGCTTGAAAACCAGTACCGACAGGGCAAGTTCGCGTTATCTGACAAATGGAAGGTGAATCCCCCGCAGCCCCACACCTCTAAGGGGACGAATATGCCGGAGGCAACATGCTCCGTCATTGAAGAAGCTCCTTGGGAGGTCGTATTATCAGCCAAGACAAAGAGGATGCTAAACGATCTTCAGACATGTCCAGCGGTCAAGTGGAAGAATCCGTTGGAACCGCAGGTCATTGAAGGGATGTTGAAGCCACGTCCAACTCCAAGGACCGATGGTGGCGGTTCAAGCACTTGCAGCCAGCCGTCAAAATCTTCGAAAAAGAAAAAGAAGAAATCTAAGAAGCCCGTGAAGCCTGGTGGCAAACACACGGACTTACAAAAGCAAATTGACGCGTTGGAAGAATACAACCAAAAGGCACGGACTCCCATTACGCTCCAAGAATTCCTCAACCATGTCTTTCAAGAGGAAGGTGAGGGAGAAAGTTCGTCAGATGAAGCTGAAGAATGCGTGGCGAGCTGTCATATGATTTCCCATTCGAACGATGAGGAGACCCCTTGTACTGAAACGCTGGGGGCAGATTCTGAACCAAAAGTTCTGGGGCCATCAGATGAAGTAATTAACGCATTCCTTAATGAGGCTCGGTTGAAAAGTAAAGCTGATCGGGAGCGCGAGGCGGTTATATTTGAAAGGGCCAAGCGCCAGCGACTTGATGAAGGAGCTGAGACGATCCCGGTAGAGCTAAGCACATCCGCTACCGACAAAGGCCAATTCAAGATGAGAAAGAAGTTTGCTAAGGCCATATCAATGGGCATGAAGCTGCCATCCTCCAAAGAAGAAATTACCGGTGAAGCGAAAATGCACCCGTCTTTTTGCTTATATCATCAAAAGATTTCGCACCCCACTCAAGAGTGCAAAGCTTTCGATAGATGGTGGTAAGGATACGTTGCTCACCGACAACACTTTAAGCGGGAAAAGCGTAAAACTCGTCGGGAGCAAAGAAATACGACCGAAGGGCTTAAAAGAACTGCTGGCGATTGTCGCGTGGTTAACACCGGAGGATCACAAGTGCCTACATTCAGGAGTGATTCTGATGAAGAACTAGAACTTGCCCCTCTCTTTAAAAAGTCCGCTTCGAGAACAGAAGAAGAACCAAAGGTTTGCAAAAATACCCGGCTACGTAATCGCACGCTGCCCGAAAAGAACCTCGGACCCTCGAACAGGAAAGATAAAGGGAAAGAAAAGGTCTCTGAAGATATCATCTTAGATTACCAAGTGGTGGAAGAGCTAGCTGCCAAAGACCCATTAAAAAAGAATAAGGTGGATTACAACGTCTTGGCACATCTGAGGAAGCTGCCCTCACAGCTCAGCATTCTTGACGCCCTTTTGCTATCAAAAGAGGGGAGAGATTCGTTGATTAAGGCGCTCCAAGACCCTGAACAATTCCAAGCATGCCTGGCCGAGGAAAAGATGAAGGATGAATTAGAGGAAGTGCACACGGCTGATGTTCCTTTTGGCGATGAAGACCTTCTACTTGGGACGTGCGAACACAATCGCCCTCTCTATGTCTCGGGATACTGCCATGATATAAAGATAGGCAAAATTCTGATCGATAACGGGTCGTCTGTTAACCTACTCAACGTGCGGGTGTTGAAGGAAATCTGCATGAGCGTCCAGCACCTTGCTCGGGACAAGATCACTATCTCCGGGTTCGACTCCCAATCGTCAAAGACTCTTGGATCTGTGATACTGACGCTACGCTTCGGGCTACTCGTCACGGACATTAAGTTCCACGTCATAGACGCCAAGACATGCTACAACGCTTTGCTCGGCCGACCATGGTTACACGAGTACAACATCATCCCTTCTACACAACATCAGTGTATGAAGTATTTTAAGGATGGTTTCGAGTATACCGTGACGGGAGAACTGAACCCGTTCTCTGTGAACAAGGTCCGCAAATACGAAGATGCCAAATACTTCTTGCCGGATTTCGAAGACACGGAGAAGTGTCACAAGCCGGAGAATAAAACTAATGCCACCATCCCTGTCTTCGGCAGTGACACCGAGGAAGAAGAGGAGATAGTGTATTCGGGTCCGCCCCAACATAACAAGCCAGGACCGTCCGCTCCTATATTGGTCTTTGGTAGTGATTCGGAGGATGAGGTCCATATCGTATTCTCCGCTCGACCTTCAATACAAGCTTTCGCTGATGAAGAGCAAAGTCTGCAAGTCGCCATAGTGCCGCCTAAACATCATAAAGAACTGGATGCACTTAATATCTACAGTGTAGAAGAGCTGCGGACATTCTATATCCCTCCCAGGCGAGAAAACGAGAAAGCAATCCTGTTTTACCGCTCTGAAGAAACCAAGGTGAAAAAAGAAATCTAGCATGGCGCGGATCTTGCGCTCGATAGGCTTCAGCCTATCCGTCTTCCCAGATATTATACAGAGGGTTTGAAGAAGCTACTGAAACGCCAGGGGATATCCTTCAAACAGACCGTTAGAGAGGCCAAATTCTATGACAGGGTCTGGAACGTTCCCGGGACTCAACGCAAACTGCCTAATGGGAGAATGGAAACAAAAGGGCTTGGATACATCCGGTCAAAGAAACGAGAGTTACTGCCCAGCTACTACGTCGTGTATGACCTTGATAAAGAAGCGGATACTCAATGGGAGGACGCTAATCCTAAGCCAGTGAAAGTTCCAGATGCAAAGGAACCCAGTCCGTCGTTCGAGGAACGCATGGACAGACTTATAAAGAAAGCTGGTCAAGAAGTCCAGGATGATCACAACCGTGAGACGGCCATCTACGAGAAAGCCAAGACGCAACGCCTTCTCCAACAGGCCGTAAAGGATGAAAATGCCGCTCCTTGTCAACCTGTTATAAAGAAGGCTCAGCTCAAAAGCAGAAATAAGTCGAAAGGCCAAAAAGGCGCTCAACAACAACAAAGCAGGGCTAAGAAGCCACGCAAACGGGAGTCGAGCGTTATTGATCTATCCCTTATGAAGAAAATGGGGCGAGCATACTCGTTTCCTCGGGACAAGACGAAGAAGATACTTGACCTTGCTCTAAAACATCAGATGCTTACACTGCCGGAGACTAAGCACCCCGAACGAGCAGGCGAAGTCTCACATCTGGACTATTGCTCTTACCATCGAGTAATAGGGCACCCTCTCAAGGATTGCTTTACCTTCAAGAATTGGGTCGAAGATCAGTATCAGCTTGGCAAGTTCGCTCTGTCCGACAACTGGAGGGTAACGCCACCACAAAAGCATGAGCCTAAGGCTATGAAAGAGGAACCAGTTCCACATTGGGATTGGAAGCGAATTCGCACCTGTCATATGATTACAATATTAAAAGAAGAGCCCGAGGACATAGATGAGCTCCCTTGGTGCTTCGAAAACAGCAGCGACGAGATAATCTCAGAATTCCCACCAGCGCCAAAAGAGCTGGAGGATGGAATCCATACCACTGCAGATAACCTTAAGAAGATTGAGTTGGGGACGGTAAACGATCCGCGACCGACATTTGTCAGCGAGCTGTTGTCTGAAGAGAAGGTGGCTGCGTTAAAGGACGTCCTTATACAGCATAAAGATTGCTTCGCATGGAACTATTCCGAGATGCCAGGACTTGATCCAGAAGTTGCTGTACATAGACTGGCGATATCCCCGGGTGTCAAGCCAGTTAAACAAGCGACGAGAAGAATGCGGCTTGAGCTCGAGAAGAGCATCAACGCTGAAGTCAAAAAGCTGATAGACTCTGGCTTTATCCAGGAGGTTCAATACCCTGAATGGATTGCTAATATCGTCCCAGTGATGAAGAAAAATGGAACGGTGCGCATATGCGTTGACTTTCGGGATCTCAACAAAGCCTGTCCGAAGGATGATTTCCCAGTACCAGTCACCGAACTGATGATAGACAATACGTCCACGCATGAGATTTTCTCATTCATGGACGGCTCATCAGGGTATAATCAAATAAAAATGCATCCTGAAGACCAGAAACATACGGCTTTCCGGACTCCTTTGGGAATATTTTGTTACAAGGTGATGCCCTTCGGTTTAAAGAACGCCGGTGCCACCTACCAAAGGGCCATGACGAAGATCTTCGATGACCTTATACACGAGATCGTCGAATGCTATATCGACGACCTCGTTGTTAAAAGCAAATCATACGAGGAACATCTCGAGCATCTAAAGACTGTATTTCGACGCCTTCGACAATACAATTTGAAGATTAACCCTCTTAAGTGTGCATTCGGGGTTTCCTCGGGCAAATTCCTGGGATTCATCGTTCGACACCGAGGTATTGAAATAGATCCGTCAAAGATTAAAGCGATCATGGAAATGCCTCCGCCGAGAACTCTCAAACAGCTGCGGTCTCTCCAAGGGAAGCTCGCGTACATACGGCGATTTATAGCCAACCTTTCAGGAAAGTGCCGTCCTTACAGTCACCTGATGAAGAAAGGAACCCCGTTCGTCTGGGATCAAAAGTGCCAAAGCGCACTAGACGAGATCAAACAGTACCTGCAAAACCCTCCAGTGTTGGCTGCTCCGGTTAAGGGAAAGCCTCTCATTCTTTATACAACCGCCCTCGAAGGTTCCTTAGGCGCATTATGGGCACAAGAGAACGATCAAGGGAAAGAAAGAGCACTCTACTACTTAAGTCGAGTTCTGCTGGGGGCAGAAAGTAACTACTCCCCCATTGAAAAACACTGCCTAGCGTTGATCTTCGCGATAACAAAGCTCAGGCACTATGCGTTGGCGCATGAGGTCCGTCTCATTTCGAAGGTGGACCCTCTTAAGTACTTAATGTCAAAGGTCATATTGACGGGACGACTCGCTAAATGGGCCCTACTCTTGATGGAGTTTTCGATCACGTATCAACCTCTCAAAGCAGTGAAAGGCCAGGCCATCGCCGACTTCCTCGCTGAACATCCCATACCCGCCGATTCTCCTCTAAATTGCGATCTTCCAGACGAACATGCATTTGATGCAATCGATGGTGGTGATACCCGATGGGAACTCTATTTTGATGGCGCATCTTCCATGAAGAAGCGCAAACAAAACACCCCTATAATCAAATCGGGGGTAGGACTCATCTTTGTAACTCCACAAGGAGGGATAATGCGCTTCGCATTCTCCTTAACAGAGCCGAGGACAAACAATGAAGCTGAATATGAAGCCTTGATAGCAGGTCTTGAGATCGCCATCGACATGGGAGTTGAAAACCTCTTCATATACAGGGATTCTCAACTGGTCGTTAGTCAAGTAAACGGTGACTACCAAACATGCAAACCAGAATTGGTGAAGTATGGTGAAAAGGTGCAACATCTGTTGACCCAAATCTCCTCTTATACTTTAGAGAACATACCGCGCGCGGAAAACAGCAAAGCAGACGCATTGGCCAAACTTGCTAAAGGACTGGCTGACGAGAATCTCGATGACGTTAGAATCGTGGTACAAAGCCGTCGGGTGCTTGCCCCAGCAGAAATATCTCCGGAATCATCCGAAGAAAAAGGAGCGAGCGAGTAGACGACCCTGCAAGTAAAAGACTGGGAAAATACCGAGGATTGGAGAGGAATCTTCATAGACTACTTCAAGTCCCACCGAATGCCTGAAGAAGCGTCCACAAGACATCAGCTCATGAAACGAGCCCTGTCTTTCGCCTTCGTCAACGATACTCTGTACAAGAGATCGTTTGATTCTCTGTGGTTGAGATGCTTGGGACCTGACGAAGCAAAAAGGGTCGTCCAGGAAGTTCACGACGGAATCTGCGGTTCTCATCAAGCGGGCCCAAAGATGAAGTTGAAGATAAAACGGATGGGCTACTACTGGCCCACGATGATTCAAGACTGTCTCGAATATGCGAAGCAGTGTCACTCGTGTCAAATTCATGGGGATTTCATCCACCAGCACCCAAATCCATTACATCCAACGGTGGCTAGCTGGCCATTCGAAATGTGGGGGACTGACATAGTTGGCCCTATCGAACCAACATCGTCTAGGGGACATTGTTTCATCCTGGCGACGACTGACTACTTCTCTAAATGGGCAGAAGCAGTACCGTTAAGAGAGGTGAAGACGGAAAATATCCTCCACTTCTTCAAGACGCATGTCATATATCGATTCGGAACTCCGCGACGGATCATCTCCGATAACGGGCCAGCTTACAGAAGCCACAAGATCAGTCGCTTCGCGCAACAGCATAATATAGAATGGAGATATTCCTCGGTTTATAACCCGCGAGCCAATGGATTAACTGAAGCCTTCAACAAGACATTGACAAAAATCATAAAGAAAACGGTGTCCCGTAATAAAAAAGATTGGCACGAAAGACTGCAAGAAACTCTTTGGGCATATCGAACTACATTCAAGACGGCCACGAACACAACGCCGTACGCGTTGGTGTTCGGTACGGAAGCAGTACTCCCCCTTGAGATAGAGTTACCCTCTCTACAAGTGGCAGTTCACCACGAGCTAACGGACGAAGAAAATGCTCACCTTCGGCTTGAGGAGCTTGACGCCCTTGACGAAACCCGGCTCATAGAACAGCAAAATCTAGAAGCTTATAAAGCAAAGATGACACGCTCATATGAAAGATTGACCGGACCAAGGACATTCCGCCAAGGCGAACTCGTGCTAGTGGTCAAAAGGCCTATGATCCCCAATCGCGCAAAGCGGGAAAAATTCGAACCAAACTATGAAGGCCCGTACATCATAGATAAAGTTTACCAGGGTGGGGCCTATCTACTCATGGACATGCACGGTGAAAGGCCTTTCAGGCCAATAAACGGCCGCTTCCTAAAGAGATACTATGCTTAATGAGCCATGGCCTAGGTCAATGATAGATGACGACGACTATGTCCACTCGCTATCTTCCTAAGCTCAAGCTTTATAAGCAGTAGCCGGCCTTCTCAATGACGGACCGAAATGTCCTTAAACTAATAGCAGACCGAAACGTCTTTAAACTAATACCGCAGCATCCTTAGGCTGCCGAGATGAATAAAAAATATATAAATAAAAAAAATATAATAAATAAAGACGGTATGTCCATAAGCAAAAAGGGCACGGATGAAAACCCGAAAGGGCTCCGTGAGTAAAAACAGCAGGGCTACCGGCGAGTGTTCGTGAAAACCCGAAAGGGCGCGACCTCGTAAAAAAATATATATATAAAAATAAAAAGAATAAAAAAGCGGTACGTCCATGAGCAAAATGGGCACGGATGAAAACCCGAAAGGGCTCCGTGAGTAAAAACAGCAGGGCAACCGGCGAGTGTTTGTGAAAACCCGAAAGGGCGCAACCTCGTTAAAAGACACTTATAGGGTCCTCTCGACCTTGTAAGGAGAAACCACCCGCGTGAGATCCTTATGACTCACAAGAGAGCAACACACTTAGGGATCCCCACGATCCCTAAGGAGAAAATACACTTGCGAGATCCTCACGACTCGTAAGGAGAACTCTCTTATGGGACCCTCACGGCTCATAAGATTTGAAAGTCTTAAGTTACAGAGACCTAAACCTGTGCTTAAGCAATCCCCACAATTTCCGATATTGCCCTACAAGTGGCCTAATACTGACCCTTGTATACAATCCACGGGCGCGAATAAACATTTCCCTAATCAAGTCTCATCCAAGACTGGGGATATGTTCGCATGATGAACAACCCTTATAAGTCCTCTCGACTTACAAGGAGAAAACCCTCCTGTAGGATCTTTACGACTTACAGAGGAACATACACTTAGGAATCCTTACGATTCCTAAAGAGAAAATACGCCTACAAGATCCTCACGACTTGTAGGGAGAAATACCTTTGTGAGACCCTTACGGCTCATGAAGTTAAAAGCCTTAGTCGACAGCGCCTTAACCCTGTTCGCTAAGCCACCTTTGTTCAATATCGACGGAGGCAAATGATGATTCGCTCCTGGCAATATCCCAGTTGTAGCGGTGCTGATGCCGAAATCGGTGTCTAATTCCAGGTTTACGGCGGAAAGCCAGTAGGCCGCACATGCATACGGAATAGCCGAAATGATTGGGCAACTTGCAAGAAAAAGCAGCAAGTAAAAATGTATGCATGCAAAATAGCCGAAATGATTGGGCAACTCATAATAAAAAAAAACAGCGAATAAAAATAAATTAAATAGCCGAAATGATTGGGCACCGCGAAAAATAGCCGAAATGATTGGGCAATCGCGACCTTCGCGATATAAAAGCTGAAATGATAGAGCATCGCGGAGATAAAACAAAAAAAATGATGACAAAACTTTGGCCCTACAGTTAAGATCACATCGATCCCTGTATACAATCCAAGGGCGTAAACAAAGAGGGAACCATACTTTCCCAGCAGGCTCCGCCAGAAGGCGAAGCTAAATCTCGACGGTTCAGTCCAACTCCGAAGAAACCAGTATCTTCAGCAAACTCCTCGACTCACGAATACAAACACTCCTTGACGAGAGCCTCCTGATCCGCGTCGACTCGCAGAGCCACCAGCGTCTCCGTGGGAATCCTCGACTCGTTTCAAACCCCAAGGAAACAAATAATCCTTGGCGCTTGGGAAACAAATAATCCCTAGCAAACTCCTCGACTCACGGATACAAACATTCCTTGACGAGAGCCTCCTGATCCGCGTCGACTCGCAGAGCCACCAGCGTCTCCGTGGGAATCCTCGACTCGTTTCAAACCCCAAGGAAATAAATAATCCTTAGCGCTCGGGAAACAAATAATCCCTAGCAAACTCCTCGACTCACGGATACAAACACTCCTTGACGAGAGCCTCCTGATCCGCGTCGACTCACAGAGCCACCAGCGTCTCCGTGGGAATCCTCGACTCGTTTCAAACCCCAAGGAAACAAATAATCCTTGGCGCTTGGGAAACAAATGATCCCTAGCAAACTCCTCGACTCACGGATACAAACACTCCTTGACAAGAGCCTCCTGATCCGCATCGACTCGCAGAGCCACCAGCGTCTCCGTGGGAATCCTCGACTCGTTTCAAACCCCAAGGAAACAAATAATCCTTGGCGCTTGGGAAACAAATAATCCCTAGCAAACTCCTCGACTCACGGATACAAACACTCCTTGACGAGAGCCTCCTGATCCGCGTCGACTCGCAGAGCCACCAGCATCTCCGTGGGAATCCTCGACTCGTTTCAAACCCCAAGGAAATAAATAATCCTTGGCGCTTGGGAAACAAATAATCCCTGGCAAACTCCTCGACTCACGGATACAAACACTCCTTAACAAGAGCCTCCTGATCCGCGTCGACTCACAGAGCCACCAGCGTCTCCGTGGGAATCCTCGACTCGTTTCAAACCCCAAGGAAACAAATAATCCTTGGTGCTTGGGAAACAAATAATCCCTAGCAAACTCCTCGACTCACGGATACAAACACTCCTTGACAAGAGCCTCCTGATCCGCATCGACTCGCAGAGCCACTAGCGTCTCCGTGGGAATCCTCGACTCGTTTCAAACCCCAAGGAAACAAATAATCCTTGGCGCTTGGGAAACAAATAATCCCTAACAAACTCCTCGACTCACGGATACAAACACTCCGTGATGAGAGCCTCTTGACCCACGCAGAGCCACCACTGTCTCTGCGGGAGAATTCCCGGTTCGTCTCAACTTGCAAGATGAAGTCTCAGGCAGCAAGGATTGAAAAACTTACTCCCTGAACAATGGGGCCCTGCAAGTCAATCCAAAATGGTCTCTTGCATACTATTCACGGGTCTCACTCTCCAAAGTCGATTTTCGACAAGGAGGGAAACAACCGCTTACGAATCCTCTCGACTCGTAAGAGGGAAAATTCTCTTATAGGATCCTTACGACTTATAAGAGAAAACCACACTTAGGAATCCTCATGATTCCTAAGGAGAAAACCCACCTACGAGATCCTCTCGATCCGTAGGGAGAAAAGTCTCTATGAGACCCTCACGGCTTATAGAGTTGAAAAGTCTTAGGCAGCAGATCTGAACCTGCGGCCTAAGCCATCGCTATTTCTTAAGAAAGTCAGGATACTCGTTCTAATCATCCGTCAAACATGGTTACTAAGGTGGCATGCTGATAATGAAAGAAAGAAAAGACGGAGAAAATGACACATTACAAAAAAGGTGTATCTTTTATTCATAAACTTGGTTGGATACAGGATACATTATGTCAAAAAAAAATAGGTATATACATCCTTTTATCTACAAGCACAAACGATACAAGGATGGATAGCTACTGAAGAGGAAGTGTCTTTAATAAATTCACAAGCTGCTCTCGCACTTCCTTCAGCGCTTCCTCCTGAGTGACAGCCGCAGCCACCTCCGCCTCCACCTGGGCCCGCTGCTGCATGAAGGATGCAAGCTGTTCCTCAACGACCTGCTGAGCTGCTTCACGGCCTCGGGCATCACGCTCGGCGGCATCAAGCTTCCGCTTCAGTGCTAGCCCATTAAAAATACGCTCCAGAAGTCCTTCAAAGACGACTTTCACTTCAGCAGCATTCGCCCTAACTTCAGCGCGTAGGCAAGCAGTTGCGCTTGAAGATTCCTGACGTTCCTTCAACCGTAAAGCTGCTTCTTGCTCCAAATGACGGAAATAAGAAGTGCTTCGTTCGAGCTAAGCTGTCCGTTGGGTGCTTATGGCCAAAACTTCAGGAGAAGGACGCGTCGACTCCAGCCGATGTAGGCAGGTCTCGACCTCCCTGCAGTGGTTAACCCAAGATTCGACAACGCCTTCGCTGTGAAAGTTTACGAGCGCCGCCAACATTGGGTTAACTTCCACAGCGAAATCTGCGGCAGAAGGGAGAGCGTCCGCGTTAAGCTCTTCGATATACCCGCTCAGCATGCTCAAACTCATCACGGCACCCTTTGAAGATGGACGTTTCAAGAAAGGGCCTGCCGGTAAAAGGACACGAGACTCAAGAGGGACCGGAGCCGGAACTATAGCTGCAAAACAAAACATGGTTAGACGATGGTTCAAGAGATGTTAAAGAATCGTCAAAAAGGAAATTTATTATACCAGCTGCAACAGATGGTAAAGCTGGAAGGGCCGGTGGCGTGGCAGGTCTTGCGTCCCCTCTTACAATTCGTGGCACTACAATAAGGAAGAGGAAAGGTCAGAAATCACCCCATTGCTAAAAAGGGGGGGGGAAATAAAGTCATCAAAGTGAAAGTATACTCACCGGCACCACTAGAGGGAGAAGCGAGTTCGGATAGAAAGGAGAAGTGTGGAAGCAACACTTGATATAAATGATCAAAGAGCGCTCCTGAAAAGACACAGTGGTACGGCGTTAGTACATAAGTTATGCG
The DNA here is from genome assembly GCA_030015575.1 of Agapanthus africanus. NCBI lineage: Eukaryota > Viridiplantae > Streptophyta > Magnoliopsida > Asparagales > Amaryllidaceae > Agapanthus > Agapanthus africanus. The sequence continues at coordinate 45,229,266 of JASDDO010000001.1, read as the reverse complement.
GTTAAAAGATAAACTAATGAATCGCAAATCCATACCTTCCAACATCCGTGATGGTACAAGGGAAGGCTGGGAGGTGACCACCGCCAAGGCAGTAATTGACGGTGTTCCTTCGAGCAATGGAGCATCGGCGTTGGCCGCGCCTGCGTTAAAAACAAAGACAGAACTGTTAGAAAAGATCGCAAGATATGTGAAAAAAAGGGGAATGATGGTAACTCGAAGTTTACCCGACGAGCTGCCAGCCGAAACTGAGGCAATTCCCTCCTCCATCGACATGAGGCCACCACCCGTAACCTCATCACCCGACTCAATAGGGACCGTCGTCGTGCTCGCACGACCAGGAGACGGCAGAAGATCGTAGACGGGGAGGGCAATGATGGGAGCGTTGCCGGACTCTTGGAAGGAAGCGGCTGACTCTTCCCCAAGAGTCGTACCTATCTCACCCGCTACTTCCTCGGGCTCCGCTATCCCCATCGGCTCATCTACCGTCACCACGAGGTCGCCAGCCTCAAGTGCCTCGTCCGCCATCACCCCGGACTCAGTTGTAATGATCGTTTCATCTGCCGCCACTTCAGGCTCGGCATCAACGACCTTCTCAGCTATAGGCCCCTCAACCTCCGCACCAGGCTCCATGGCCTCAACGATGTTGCCCGCTGTCGGCTCGAGTTCGGCGGGAGCCGCCTCTTTTATTCCCCTAGGTTCAACGGTCTCCGCCTCACCCTCGGTCGGACTTGTCCCTGCAAAATAATAGATATAAGAACCGTCGACATTATAACTCTCACAATAAGAATTCTGAAAGAAATGTTACCTGAAGTGGACTTATCATTTGCGCTTCGAACGGAGCGCGCCACTTGTCGACGAGCAGTGGATAGGGCGACAGGGGCCTCTCCGGAAGGGGTATCTGCCCGAGGGACGGTGCTTGGGCCCGCTCCCATAGCCAAAGCAGTCCGACGCGCCTTCGCCTCGCGCATCAGCCGTTTTCCTCCTGGGCCATTGAGACGGACCTCACCAGAGCCTCTCTCATTGAGGCGTCTTCGTCCGTGAGTAGGGATGCCTCCAAATTTTTCAAGGCATCCCTCGTTGTTTTGTCAAGTCGAGGCTCTTGCAGCAGCCCCGACGAGACCGGGACGTCAATAATAGACTTGGGAAGGATCCCCGCATTAACTGAGATAGCCCCTACAAAGAAACAAAGGAAGAAGGTTAAGTTGACCATCAGAAGAGATAACAAATTTTTCTGATGAAAGAAAAGGGGGTGGAACGTACCAACGCCTGCTAGAGCACGTTTCTCCTCCTCCTCTTGGAAGGTTTTCAAAGAGGCAGCAATAGCTTCTTCGGTAGAGACACCTGTTGAAAATGGGAAGAGTATTAGTCAAGAATAATGATAAAAAAATGCGATGAAATGATGAGGAAAGCGGCTAAGGATCACCTGACTCCGTGAGTTTGCTTAATATCGCTTCGAGCCTTGCTGATCGCTCAGAAGCTGCAATAGCGGCCGCCAAATTGGTGTCTGCAGGGTCTACCAAGAAGCCCTTATTGCTGCCATATTCACTTATTCCTTTGGTAAGAGGGGCCTCAGGCTCTAAATTCAGGATCGCGACGAGAGAAAGGATCGACTTCTTCTTCTTTTGCCCGCCAGCTCTAGATGCACCTGGAATTGATTTGCGCTTGGCAGTCACCTTGGGGCGGGGGGTCCCGATATCCGCTCCTACGCCGGACTCTGGCGATATTACACTAACCGTCTTCATAGGAACACGGGGCGCCTGTGGTGCATTCACGGTAGCAGATAGCGGCAATCCACGCGGGGGGCTCAACACGCGTGGTCAGTCGACTCCAGCATCTTTCAACGGAGGAATGACCGGGATCCTTGGTTGCAAGGGGGCCTTGCGATCACCGCCAGGAGGCGCACCCCTACGGTCAACCAGTATACGCTTCTCCGTTAAGATAATTGGGCCCATCGCATGCGCATACCAAGCCACGTACGTGTTAAGCATCTTAGGGACACAGCTGGGTTCACTAATGAAGAAATAGGAACCCGTGTTAAGCCGTGTGAAATGGTGCGTTGCATTCTTCATCCCCTCTCGGCTGACCACAGGCTTTTCCAAGAAAGCTTCCAGCGGGATCCCTTGGTTGTAGCTCGATTGCTGAGCAAACCGGAGCGGGTTGTACCTCATGAAAAGTGCGGTCTCGTTCTGCCTAAACACTAGATAGCCCGGCCGAATGGAGTAGAGGTGGAGGATTTCCCAAGCCTTCAATACGGAAGCCCCGTCCTTGAAATCATCGCGCAGTGGCACTACTGACTTAGCAGTCTCTGAGCCTATGGTTATAACCTTATCCACAAAGGAAATCTTCGCTCCGACCAGATGTGGACGAAGGAGCAGCCCCCTAGACTCCCGTGGGGGTGCAAACACAATTGAAGCGCCGACCAACCGCATGACTCTCGGGAGTTTGCATTTCTCAAAGAACGGAGGGATCTTATGGACACCGAACACCCCTTGCACGTGCATTTCCATCCAGGAGGTGAAATAATGCGTCGGAAAGTTAGCGGGCTGCACCCCCGACTCACTAGCGTCCGCCGCTACGCTAAGTCCTTTATAAAGGTAGGCCAGCCCGGCGATCCCTACCGATAACTGTAAACCAGCCACCATCCGATGCGCTGGGTAAAAGACGGAGGGCCGCATGTGACGCGGGTGCATGGGGAGCGCAAAGCTGCACAACCACAAACCCAAGAACCCAATAAAAAAGGTCTCCTCATCCATGCCCGGGACGGCGATTTCTGAGAAAGGGACGACGGCGGCGCCGGGGAGATAAAAGTCCTTGTGGTCATCCTCCAATGTGGGTCGGCGGTCTAAGCCACAGCTGAAAGGGTCATCGAGCTGGGCAAACTTCTCACTCCGCTCTGATAGGAGCTCCGGGCGAATGAAGCGGGCAATAAAATATGCGAAACTGATGCCCCGGTCACCCAATTCCAGATGGAGTCCTTCGTAGATCTCCAGCATCTTCACCAGGCCCGGATACTGATGCTGGACGGCGTTTTCCGGAGTTAGGTCAAACACCAGCGGCTTGGTGACAAAAACGTATTCGTCAGGAGGTAGCAACTCCTCGTAATGTTCCCCCCTCATCGGTAAACCCGAAAGCTCGACAAACTCCTCCAAGAAAATTGAGACCTCCCTATCTGCCATCAAGAAAGTGTGGGTGGGGATATTCCATTGTTCAATAAAGGCTTTGATCCACCACGTTGGAGGAGAAGGATACTCGAAGAGCGAGACGTATATGGCCGAATACAACCCAATCTTCATTAGATGAGTCCTTTTCGCCGATAAGATGTATCGAGCCCACTGCAAGTATCCGGCAGGCGGTCGCGGCACTAACCCAATTGTTGGGGTAAAAATTTACACCCCGGTTGACCAAGTCAAAATCAAAGTCAACCCCAAGCCAAGTGGGCCCAAGCCCAAATCCAGTAGGCTCATGCCCGGGTCGAGCCCGAACATGAAGCGGGCGGCCTTCCCCCACGCCAAGATAAAAATTTTGTAATAAACAATTTTGTTGTATTTCTTTTATTTTATTTTATGGATAAATGTAAGAAAAATAGGCATAAAGCCAAATTTTTGTAAAGCCCATGGCTTATGTGCAAAAAGAAATGGCACATGAGCCATGGGGTGGGCAAAATGCCATTTTGTGAAGCCCAAGGGGCTATGTGTAAAGTGTATGGCCTATAAAGGCAAAAATAATGAGATATCTCAATAACTTTTTCTCTCTCCAAGAATTTTCTAGATCTGAGATCTCTTCCTCCTTCCTCAAGGTTCTAAAACCTTCTTTTTTCTTTTGAATTAAATCAAGAGTTTAACTTTTCCTTTTCTCAAAATAAATAGATTTCCACCACAAAACCTACGAAGGGGAGCTTGGATCTCCAACCAGATCTCGAAAAGGGGAGGCTTTTAAGGCTCATCCCCTTTTCTCCAAGATCCCGCCGGTCAAGAGCAAGAAGAAGGAGACCGATCTCCAAAAATCTAACTTTAGACAGACCCAAGGCTCAAAAGAAGAGCAATAAATCCCCCAGGAGTTTAACTCCTTTCTAAAGTTGCTGGAGTTTAACTCCATAATTTATTTTCTGTTGGAGTTTAACTCCATAAAGTTGTTTCTGCTAGGAGTTCAACTCCAAAATTTCCCTTGGGAGTTTAACTCCCCAGCCTAGGGGCTAGGCTTCCCTTTCCGCGGGTTTTTCCCGCGGTCATGTGTGCCCACGTGACCCCGGGGCGCCAAGGCGCCCATCGGTCACGTGTGCGCACGTGACCCTGGGGCGCCAAGGCGCCCATCGGTCACGTGTGCGCACGTGACCCCGGGGCGCCAAGGCGCCCATCGGTCACGTGTGCGCACGTGACCCCCGGGGGGCCAAGGCGCCCATCGGTCACGTGTGCCCACGTGACCCCGGGGGGGGGGGGGCGCCAAGGCGCCCATCGGTCACGTGTACGCACGTGACCTCGGGGCGTCATGCCCCCCCCTTTCGGTCACGTGTGCCCACGTGACCCTGGGGGCGCCAAAGTGCCCATCGGTCACGTGCGTGCACGTGACCCCGGGCAGTAAGGCGCCCACCTGCTGTGCGAGCGTCCTTTAGACGCCATTTTGTTTTCTTTTCCCCTTCGTTTTACGTGCACTCCCCAACAAAATCCCTTCTGGAGTTTAAACCCTTTTAAATATATATATATATATATATATATATGTATATTCTTTGGAGTTTAACTCCACAATAAAGATCTATTTTAGGAGTTTAACTCCGCATAAAATTCTTTTAGGTGTTTAACTCCATTTAAAATTCTTTGGAGTTTAACTCCACAATAAAAATCCCTTTTGAAATTAAACTCCACTTTAAAAAAAAAGGGAAAGCAGGGGAAGGAAAACATACACAGACTCCACGACACTGTCTTCCGTTAGAAAAAATTTCTAACGGGGCGCTGCCCCGCACCCCGCAAGGGGGCTGCTAGCCCCCTTGACCCCCAGCCCGCTATCCGGGTAGCGGGACCCCCGTAAAAACTCTGCGGGGCCCCCGATATTTCCAAAACCCCTTCAAAACACGATACTGCATATTGAGTTCGCATGACCAGTTTAACCCGTCAATCGGAGGTTCCTTCGCTCCAAATGCGAGGGGTAATTAACGGCAGCTTAGTCCGCGGCTGCCGGAGATTCGGATCCCCACAATCAATAAACGCCAGCCTACCCTAGGCAGGGGGAATCTGTAATGCGCCTGACAAGCGCGCGCGTATTCCTATCTCAATGGGGTGACGAAAAATACCCTATAGATTCTGGCACGCCCGGTGGGACTAATCTCTCCTCCCATATTTCGGGTTAAACGTTCATACGAACTCAATCAATATACATATCGATTGCCTATACTGAAATGATGTTCTTTTTTCCATGCAGCAATCAACCTTCGATTACAATGTCTCCCCAGACGAATTCAGCTTCCAACATGACCCCGATTCCGTACGTGGTCAAGATCAACGCTCGTGTGGTTCTCCCCGCGAGCCTCAGTCGACAGTGGGAGGAACCGCCCCGCCAGTTTAGCTCCATCATCATCTACCCTGCCGGAAGCGCTCATCTGGTGGAGATCCCGGCGGAACAGATGGCCAAGCCGGTCTCAAGGGGTAAGAGGCCGAATGTCGTGATCGCTAAGGCACCACAACCGAAACTTAAGACGGTATCTGAGCGATTCTCTGGTGCTTCAGCGGGGTGCAAGAACTTTGGTACAAATGGCAAAGTTAAATGTTGCGGACGAGCTCAGGCGATGACTCCAACAAATGCACAATCGAGTGTATCTCCAAGGCCCTCCATCGCCCGGTCTGCGGCATCTTCCCAAAGAGCCGAAGTCTGCCAGGTGCTTAGAACAGAAAAGTTAAGGAAGAAGCGGCTCAGGTATCGATCCAACAAGAGGGCCAAGGCTTCGGCCAAATGGAATCATGTGAAGTTCCAAGTGCAGGGTTGCCCCGCGACGATGGCTGAGTCGAACGTAAGAATCAGCAATTCCTTCGAGCCTCTGAAGTGGGTTCAGAAAAATGCCATGACCGCCAGAATCAAGAAGACAGCGGTCCGAACAGTGCCACAAAGAGACGTGTCCCGGCCCCAACAGAAGAAGTATGACACTGTCTCTTCAAGAGTCTATCAAGCACTCTGTGCCGCACGAAAACAGTGGGGCAAACCCAGAAAAGAAGCGCCAGCACCATTCAAGAACCTGGTTAGGCCAGCCGCCTTCAATCGACTACCAGCTACCGAAGCGAGGGGGTCAAGACAGCGATCCGTGAAATCAGCTTCCAATGATAGAAAGACGGCCGGATACATCATCCATACGGTCTATATGGAGGCGGACGCCCCAGCGACAACCTTCGCAGCAAAAGCAAGGATGGGGCCACCACATCCCAAGCCCAATCTAGCCTGAATGTGGTCGCCGCCGCTCAAGAACAGCCGCCCCCGCTGGATGAAGAAAACCCTCTCGATGAGGATGATAGGCAGAAAGACCCCTCGGTCCACACAGAGTCAAGCTCGGACAGCGAGGAAGAGCCGACTTTCCGCCCCAGGACTGCGGAGCAAGAGCTGCTTCAAGAGCTTCGAAAACAGCTCAGGAGCAAAGATAAAGAGATGGCCAAGCTCTATTCGAAGATTGACGACTTAACGAACGTGGTGATGCAGATTATGGCTCAAATTGCTCGAGCGCCTCCCAATCAAGCACAAGCCGCTACTAATCAGCCTGGTGATGACAATCCGAGGCAGCCAATGCCTGTTCCTTCGGGTCCAAGACTGGTCGAGCCACATGAGAGCCGTCCACACTCCGCTTCTGGGGACTCCTTGGCCCCAGATAATACTATCCCGCTAACACAGGATCGGATAATGGATTTAGTCACCAGCAAGGTTAAAACATTGGTGGCCGAAGCTGAAGCTCAGAAAGAAATCGGCAGTAGCGGGCGGCCATATCCCGCGCAGTACGATCTGATTGAGTTCCCAAGCGGCTACGTTATTCCTAAGTTCGGAAGATTTGATGGAACGGGGAATGCAAATCAGCACGTCGCCCACTTCAAAGCATCGTGCGGAAATACAGGGGGCAATGACGCGCTCCTTCTTCGTCAGTTTGTCAATAGCCTGACCGGCGTTGCCTTCGACTGGTATGCGAGTATACCGGACGGGTCCGTCATTACCTTTGCCCAAATGGAGTCCCTGTTTCGGCAAAGGTTCATGAGTGTCAGTGATAAAATCTCCATTGCCGACCTTGTGAGGACCAAGCCGGGGAAGAATGAAAGCAACACCGACTTTATTGCCCGATGGCGTAATCTCACGGTCAAGTGCGAACCGCCGCTGGAGCAGGACCAGTCTGTCAGCCTTCTCATTGGGAACCTCAGCAATTGGATGGTCCCATTCTTGTGTACGGTGGGCCTCAAGACATTTCAGGAGCTAACCAAGAAAGTCCAAATGCTGGAACGCTCAAAGCAAGAGTCCCCGCCGGATTCTCAGAGAGACAAAACTTGGAAAAGCAAGCGGGACGACAACCGTAGAAGCGGGAGTTCCAGCAGTACCAATGTCTTCAATGCCTCCGACAATGAAGAAAAGCGAAGGGCGGCCGAATCCAAAACTAACCGGTCTCGAAAGCCATTGCTGGGAGGAGATGGGCCTTCCCTAGAGGAGAAAAAGAACAAGGTTTACTCTTTCAGAAGGGACAAGGTCCGCAAGATATTTAAAGATGCCTTGAACAACGGCCTACAATTGCCGGAGTCAAAAAGACCCCAAGAAGCAAAAATGACCGACAATCCCCTGCATTGCCCGTACCACCGAGTAGTGAGCCATGCGATCGAGGATTGCTATATCTTCAAGGACTGGGTCGAGAAGCAGTACAAGGCTGGAGAGATCGAGCTGTCCAAAAGCGTGTTGGTGAACAATCAAGTTGCAACCGCCAACTTTATACAGACAGAAGTTGAAGCCTTCTAGGAGCAGACAGCTGAACCCGCTGCCTTGACAAACGAAACGGACCCATCGCGGTCTCCGTGGAATACGCACATATCTAACAAGACGAAGAAGATGATAAAGCTACTTCGGAAAGAGCCCAGGACAGAATGGGAAGGGCAGAAGAGGCCTACCAGTCCAGCTGCCGATGCGGTTCCATCACGCTCAACATCCAAGAAGCTCAAGAAGAAGAAAAGTACGGCTCGGCGCGATAAGGAGTCTGCAGGGAGATCGGCCATTCAAAAATATATCGATTCCCTCGAAGAATATGAACAGAAGGAAAGAACTTTGGTTCAATTAAAAGAGTTCCTCCCTGTACAAGCGGCTGAAATTCTGGAGGAGTTAGAAGAAGACTCCAATGAAGAGATCCCAGTAGTGACCTGCTACGCCATCCATCTTGGTAGCGACTCTGAGGATGAGCTCTGTTTTCCTGAAGAGGACGAGGAGCTCGCCACAAAGGCCAACCAAATCCAGCTCAGAAGCGACAGGGCTCTACCGCCAAATCAAGGCAATGCCCTAAAAGGAAAGGGAAAACAGGTGGCTAATGATGAAGATGGCGGGGAACCGGCTGATGAAAACTTGAGTCCTTCCCCAGTAGACTATAATGTCTTGGCTCACCTTCGAAGGCTTCCGTCTCTCCTGAGCATCTACGACGCCTTGGTCCAATCTAAGGAGCTTAGAGATGTTCTTATTCACGCTCTACAAAACCCCGAGCGGTATCAGGATCACTTCGCGGAAATTAATATGAAAGAAGCTCAGCACTCTTTGCATACCGCCGCAGTCACATTTAAGGATGAAGACTTGCTACTGGGAACAGCTGAGCACAATCGGCCGCTTTACGTGACCGGGTACAGCGACGGAGATCGAATTAATCGCATATTGATTGATCCGGGGTCCTCAGTGAACATCATGAACTTGCGAACTCTGAAGAGTTTGTCAATGGACGTCCGACACCTGTCAAGAGAAAGGATTGTCATTCAAGGCTTCAACCAAAATTACCAGCAAGTTCTGGGGTCTATAGCTTTGCCAATCAAATTCGGGGATCTGCAAACTGAAGCTAAGATATACGTGATCGACGCAGTTACGTCTTATAAGATTCTCTTGGGGCGGCCGTGGCTCCACGATTACGGCATCATTCCGTCAACTCTCCATCAATGTATGAAGTATACTAAAAATGGCGAAGAAAGACGCATTGTTGGAGACATCCAGCCGTTCGGTGTGCATGAAGTCCGCTATGAAGATTCTTGGTATTTTATGAACCACCAAAATGCTAAGCCACAACTGACTGAGGATAGACCGGCCCCAAGACTCAAAAGCAAATCTGCGCCGGCTGTCACTTTCAAAAGCAAAAACGCCCAAGTGCGCCCGCATTTCGGCAGCGACACTGATGAGTCCGACGCTGGAAGCCCGTCCTTCCGTAAAACTCGCCCTCGTTTCGGCAGCGATACGGACGAATCTGTTACTGAAGGCCCATCTAGCAGCAAAGTCCGCCCTCATCTCGGCAGTGACACTGAAGAGTCAGAAGAAGAGGACCTGCCGTGCAACAGCTGTGCAGATTGGACCCCCATGCAGCAAGCGAAACTACGAGAGACCTTCGAAGTCGCAGAAGGGTCCCTGGCCATCACAAGGGTGCCGGAACGGATGTGCAAAGAGCTCGATGCATTGTCAGTATCTACCGTGGACCAGCTGAAAACTTTCTACGTGCCCGGGAGGAAAAATGGACAGAAGGGCATCCTGTTTTACAGGTCAAACCCCGTTGTGCACCCGGACGATCTTTCTGTCACGTGCCTTCCCTATGAGAGAGGCATAAGAGCCGTCCTCAATCCCAGATACTATGCGCCCGAGATGCGGGAGTACTTTAAGAAGTGCGGATGCCGGTTATATCAAACGGAGTCCGAAGCAAAGTTTTACGAAGGGCTATGGTATCCGCCCCAGGTCCGAGCACTCATCGATGGACGAATTCCAGATAGACGGGGCATAGGCTACATTCAACCTGATTCTAAAGCGTGCTACATGATCCATGTTGGTGAGGCCAGCGAAAGATCAAATGATGACGACGAGATAGCCGAGCCAGAAGAAGCTCCTCAAGAGCTCGAAGATGGCGGACAAGCAACCTTTGACGAGCTAACCGAGATTGACTTAGGAACGCCCGATAATCCAAGGCCGACCTACATCAGCTCGCTCTTGTCAGAGGAAATGAAAGCGCAGATAATTGCCCTGCTGCATGAGTTCGTCGACTGCTTCGCGTGGACATACAAAGAAATGCCAGGCCTTTCCCCTGAAGTGGCTGTGCATAAGCTGGCTATATCTCCTGATGCTAAGCCAGTCAAACAAGCTCTTCGAAGAATGAGAAGGGAACTAGAAGAAAAAGTCATCGAGGAAACCAAGAAGCTCATCGATGCCGGCTTCATCAGGGAAGAGAAATATGCGGACTGGATCGCATGCATAGTCCCAGTGAAGAAGAAAAATGGGCAGATCCGAGTTTGTGTCGATTTCAGGGACCTCAACAAGGCATGTCCTAAAGACGACTTCCCGCTACCGGTCATGGAAATGATGGTCGATGACACCTCAAATTACGAGCTGTTCACCTTTATGGATGGCTCATCTGGATACAATCAAATCAAGATGTCGTCTGAGGATGAGAAGCACACAGCATTTCGAACCCCGATCGGAATATATTGCTACAAGGTGATGCCGTTCGGATTGAAGAACGCAGGTGCTACATATCAAAGGGCAATGACCAATATCTTTGATGACCTAATCCATAAAGTCGTCGAATGCTATGTTGATGATCTGGTCGTCAAAACTAAAGCCAAGGCTGACCACATCCAGGATCTTAGGACCGTTCTCACCAGACTGAGGAAATTTGACCTGAAGATGAATCCTCTGAAGTGTGCTTTTGGCGTGTCATCGGGAAAATTCCTGGGCTTTATAGTCCAGCATCGAGGGATCGAAGTTGACCCATCAAAGATAAAGGCCATCATGGAGATGCCCCCTCCGAAGAGTCTGACGCTGCTAAGGTCTTTTCAAGGAAAGCTTGCTTATATACGGAGGTTTATCTCAAATTTATCGGGGAGATGTAGGCCCTTCTCGAAGCTCATGAAGAAAGGAGCTCCTTTTATCTGGGATGCTGAATGTCAAGCAGCTTTCGAAAGCATCAAACAGTACTTGTTGCACCCTCCAGTGCTGGCCGCTCCCATTCCAAATAAACCGCTGATTCTCTACACTGCCGCGCTGGATGAGTCACTCGGTGCGCTCCTTGTCCAGAATAACGAGGAGGGAAAAGAAAATGCCCTCTACTACCTCAGTCGAACTCTAGTCGGGGCGGAACACAACTATTCCCCAATCGAAAAGCAATGTCTGGCTCTGATATTTGCTGTGAAGAAACTGAGGCACTATCTGCTCGCTCATCAGGTTATGCTGATCTCCAAGGTCGACCCGCTCAAACACTTGATGACCAGAGCGAGCCTAGCCGGCAGAATGGCAAGATGGGCTGTTATGCTACTTGAGTTTGACATAGTTTACACTCCTCAGAAAGCAGTAAAAGGGCAAGCTCTTGCAGACTTTCTCGCTGCTCATCCCATACCAGAAGGGTCGCCGCTAAATTGTGAGTTACCCGACGAACAAGTGCTGCACCTCGAGGAAGATGAGCCATGTTGGGAGCTCTACTTCGATGGAGCCTCATCAATAAGGACCTCCAGTAAATCAAGCGTCCCGGAGATAAAAGCAGGGATAGGATTGGTGTTTATCACACCATCAATGGGAACCCTACGGCGTTCTTTCGCTCTCACCGAGCCTCGAACGAACAACGAAGCTGAGCATGAAGCCCTGATAGCTGGTTTGGAACTCGCCATAGAAATGGAAATCCGTCGGCTACGGGTTTACGGTGACTCCCAGCTTGTCGTCAACCAAGTAAGCGGCGACTATAAGATATACAAACCCGAGTTAGCTCGGTATAGAGGCCGAGTGGTGGAACTCATGAAACGGTTCACTCACATTGAACTAATGAGAATCCCCAGAGCATTGAACGGAAAAGCCGACATACTCGCTCACCTAGCCAAGGAGCTGGCTGATCCTGACATGGACCAAATTCTGATCACAGTCAGGAGCCGACAAATTCTATCCCCAGTCTCTCTACGAGAAGAGGAAAGCGCGGAACAGAAGAGCAGTCCTGCCGAAGAAGCTTCGATCATCCAAGACGAGCCCGATTGGAGAGAACCCTTCATTGAGTACCTCCGATACGACAAGCTGCTCGAAGAAAAATCTGCGAGGATTCAGCTGAAGAAAAGAGCTCTCCGATACGTGTTTGTAAATGACACATTATACCGCAGGTCATATGACCAACTCTGGCTCAGGTGCCTGTCATCGGCCGAAGCCCAAAAGGTCATGAAAGATGTTCACTCGGGCGTTTACGGTGCTCACCAATCTGGTCCCAAGATGCGACTTCAAATCAAACGGCTTGGGTATTACTGGCCCACCATGATACGGGATTGCGGAGAACATGCAAAGAAATGTCAGATCTACCAAATCCATGGTGATTTCATTCACAAGCATCCCAATCCGTTGCATCCTACGGTGGCATCGTGGCCCTTCGAAGTCTGGGGCACCGACATTGTCGGCCCAATTGATCCTCCGTCATCCAAAGGCCATCGGTTCATACTGGCCGCGACAGACTACTTCTCCAGATGGGCTGAAGCTGTCCCGCTAAAAGAAGTCAAGACAAAAGATATTCTGACATTCTTCCAACATAATATTCTATACCGCTTCGGTACACCAAGAAGGATCATTTCTGACAACGAGCCTTCTTTCAAGAGCTTCAATGTCTCAAGGTTCGCTACTCAGCACAAGATAGACTGGAGATATTCCTCCATCTATAATCCAAGAGCCAATGGGCTAGCCGAAGCCTTCAATAAGACCCTATGCAAGCTCCTGAGGAAAAATGCTTCAGCCAACAAGAGAGACTGGAATCTCAAACTTCACGAGGCGCTGTGGGCATATCGTATCACTCACCGTACTCCAACACAGTCCATTCCATACTCATTGCTTTTCGGAGTGGAGGCGGTCCTCCCCCTCGAAGTAGAAGTTCCGAGCTTAAGAATGGCCGTTCAACATGAGTTGACGGAAGAGGAAAACGTGCTCCTTCGACTTGAAGAGCTTGATGCCCTCGAAGAAAAAGAGGCTCGCGGTGCAGCAAAGTCTGGAGTTATACCGAGCCCAAATGTCACGGGCCTATGACAAGATAACTCGTCTCCGCGCTTTCAAGAAAGGTGAATTGGTGTTGGTCCTCAAAAGACCGATCATCCTCAATCAACATGCCAAGGGAAAATTCGAGCCAAACTGGGAAGGACCATACGTCATCGAGAAAGTGTTCGACGGAGGATCCTACCAACTAATAAATGCCGAGGGAGAAAGGCCCATGCCACCCATCAATGGCCGATACCTCAAGAAATACTACACGTGAATGCTCCAAGTCGCAGGCGAACTGAGCACATCAGCCCTACGGTCTGGATCAGACATCCTGCAAAACCGTATACAATCCACGGGCGTAAATGACCCCTATCTCTCCCAAATCCTTCCGGTGTGACTACTTTTAAAGTCCCACCAGCGGAAAAAAACAAAAAAAAACAAAAAAAAAACGGTATGTCCACAAGCAAAACGGGCACGGATGAAAACCCGAAAGGGCTCCGTGAGTAAAAACAGCAGGACTACCGGCGGGTCTGTGAAAACCCGAAAGGGCGCAAACTCGTGAAAAGAGATGAAATACACTCGCAAAGTCCCCTCGACCTTGTGAGGAGAAAACCCTGCGTGAGATCCTTACGACTCACAAAGGAGCAAAACACTTAGGAATCCTCACGATTCTTAAGGAGAAAATACACCTGCGGGATCCTTACGACTCGTAGGGAGAAAATGCTTTTATGGGACCCTCACGGCCCATAAAATTGAAAAGCCTTAGGTAACAGGAACCCAAACCTGTCTCCTAAGCCATCCTTCCCCGACGGGCAACGGCAAATGATGAGTCGCTCCTGGCATTTCGCTTCAGTGTTAGCGGTGTGATGCCGACCAAAAACCCAAATCCCAAGTCCTCCCAAGGCAAATGATGAGTCGCTCCTGGCATTTCGCTTCAGTGTTAGCGGTGCTGATGCCGACCAAAAACCCAAATCCCAAGTCTCCCAAGGCAAATGATGAGTTGCTCCTGGCATTATTCCAGTGCAGCAATGCTGATGCCAAACAAGACCCAAATTCAAAGTCCTCTCAATGGCGAATGATGAGTCGCTCCTGGTAGTATATTCCAGTGCAGCGATGCAGAAGCCAACCAAATTCCAAATCCCATACCCCAACGGCGAATGATGAGTCGCTCCTGGTACCATATTCCAGTGCAGCAATGCAGACGCCGATAAAGTCCCGAAATTTTTCCGGCCCTACGGTCTGGATCATACATCCTGCAAAATCATATACAATCCACGGGCGTAAAACAATCCCAACCTCTCCCAAGTCCTACCGGTGAGACCACATTCAAAGTCCAAAAAAAAAAATCCTTCCGGGGCAAATGATGAGTTGCTCCTGGCATTATTCCAGTGCAGCAATGCAGATGCCAAACAAAAATCAAAATCCCAAAATCCTCTCAATGACAGATGATGATTCACTCCTGGTACCATATTCCAGTATAGCGATGCTGATGTCAACCCAAATCAAAATCAACAAGTCAACTTCTACTCCGACACCGCAGAAAGCGGAGTAAGTCAGAATCCAATCTCGATACCGCGAAAAGCGGAGCAAGTCAAGTCTACCCCTGACACTGCAAGAAGCAGAGCAAGTCAAATCATGCACCGACCGTCCAAGTCGCAAAAAGGGCAGAACCGACCGTCCAAGTCGCAAAAAGGGCAGAACCGACCGTCCACGTCGCTAAAAGGGCAGCACCGACCGTCCAAGTCGCAAAAAGGGCAGAACCGACCGTCCACGTCGCTAAAAGGGCAGCACCGACCGTCCAAGTCGCAAAAAGGGCAGCATCGACCGTCCACGTCGCTAAAATGGCAGCACCGACCGTCCATGTCGCAAAAAGGGCAGAACCGACCGTCCAAGTCACAAAAAGGGCAGAACCGACCGTCCAAGTCGCAAAAAGGGCAGAACCGACCGTCCACGTCGCTAAAAGGGCAGCACCGACCGTCCAAGCTGCAAAAAGGGCAGAACCGACCGTCCACGTCGCTAAAAGGGCAGCACCAACCGTCCAAGTCGCAAAAAGGGCAGCATCGACCGTCCACGTCGCTAAAATGGCAGCACCGACCGTCCATGTCGCAAAAAGGGCAGAATCGACCGTTCAAGTCGCAAAAAGGGCAGCATCGACCGTCCACGTCGCTAAAATGGCAGCATCGACCGTCCACGTCGCTAAAATGGCAGCACCGACCGTCCATGTCACAAAAAGGGCAGAATCGACCGTCCAAGTCGCAAAAAGGGCAGCATCGACCGTCCACGTCGCTAAAATGGCAGCATCGACCGTCCACATCGCTAAAATGGCAGCACCGACCATCTATGTCGCAAAAAGGGCAGAATCGACCGTCCAAGTCGCAAAAAGGGCAGCACCGACCGTCCATGTCGCAAAAAGGGCAGAACCGACCGTCCAAGTCGCTAAAAGGGCAGCATCGACCGTCCAAGTCGCAAAAAGGGCAGCATCGACCGTCCAAGTCGCAAAAAGGCAGCACCGACCGTCCAAGTCGCTAAAAGGGCAGCACCGACCGTCCAAGTCGCTAAAAGGGCAGCACCGACCGTCCATGTCGTGAAAAGGGCAGTGCCAGCTTCCCAAAAGGTGGGAACCGAATCAAGTCGCCTCCACGTGAAAGAAGATCCATCAATTTCATGCACACGACCCACATATGTGGTGTGCATTTATTGATGGGGGGCAATTTGTTGGGGTAAAAATTTACACCCCGGTTGACCAAGTCAAAATCAAAGTCAACCCCAAGCCAAGTGGGCCCAAGCCCAAATCCAGTAGGCTCATGCCCGGGTCGAGCCCGAACATGAAGCGGGCGGCCTTCCCCCATGCCAAGATAAAAATTTTGTAATAAACAATTTTGTTGTATTCTTTTATCTTATTTTATGGATAAATGTAAGAAAAATAGGCATAAAGCCAAATTTTTGTAAAGCCCATGGCTTATGTGCAAAAAGAAATGGCACATGAGCCATGGGGTAGGCAAAATGCCATTTTGTGAAGCCCAAGGGGCTATGTGTAAAGTGTATGGCCTATAAAGGCAAAAATAATGAGATATCTCAACAACTTTTTCTCTCTCCAAGAATTTTCTAGATCTGAGATCTCTTCCTCCTTCCTCAAGGTTCTAAAACCTTCTTTTTTCTTTTGAATTAAATCAAGAGTTTAACTCTTCCTTTTCTCAAAATAAATAGATTTCCACCACAAAACCTACGAAGGGGAGCTTGGATCTCCAACCAGATCTCGAAAAGGGGAGGCTTTTAAGGCTCATCCCCTTTTCTCCAAGATCCCGCCGGTCAAGAGCAAGAAGAAGGAGACCCATCTCCAAAAATCTAACTTTGGACAGACCCAAGGCTCAAAAGAAGAGCAATAAATCCCCCAGGAGCTTAACTCCTTTCTAAAGTTGCTGGAGTTTAACTCCATAATTTATTTTCTGTTGGAGTTTAACTCCATAAAGTTGTTTCTGCTAGGAGTTCAACTCCAAAATTTCCCTTGGGAGTTTAACTCCCCAGCCTAGGGGCTAGGCTTCCCTTTCCGCGGGTTTTTCCCGCGGTCACGTATGCCCACATGACCCCGGGGCGCCAAGGCGCCCATCGGTCACGTGTGCGCACGTGACCCTGGGGCGCCAAGGCGCCCATCGGTCACGTGTGTACACGTGACCCCAGGGCGCCAAGGCGCCCATCGGTCACGTGTGCGCACGTGACCCCCGGGGCGCCAAGGCGCCCATCGGTCACGTGTGCGCACGTGACCCCCGGGGGGCCAAGGCGCCCATCGGTCATGTGTGCCCACGTGACCTTGGGGGCGCCAAAGTGCCCATCGGTCACGTGCGTGCACGTGACCCCGGGCAGTAAGGCGCCCACCTGCTGTGCGAGCGTCCTTAGACGCCATTTTGTTTTCTTTTCCCCCTCGTTTTACGTGCACTCCCCAACAAAATCCTTTCTGGAGTTTAAACCCTTTTAAAAATATATATATATATATATATATATTCTTTGGAGTTTAACTCCACAATAAAGTTCTATTTCAGGAGTTTAACTCCGCATAAAATTCTTTTAGGTGTTTAACTCCATTTAAAATTCTTTGGAGTTTAACTCCACAATAAAAATCCCTTTTGAAATTAAACTCCACTTTAAAAAAAAAGGGGGGAAAGCGGGAGAAGGAAAACATACACAGACTCCACGACACTGTCTTCCGTTAGAAAAAATTTCTAACGGGGCGCTGCCCCGCACCCCGCAAGGGGGCTGCTAGCTCCCTTGACCCCCAGCCCGCTATCCGGGTAGCGGGACCCCCGTAAAAACTCTGCGGGGCCCCCGATATTTCCAAAACCCCTTCAAAACACGATACTGCACATTGTGTTCGCATAACCAGTTTAACCCGTCAATTGGAGGTTCCTTCGCTCCAAATGCGAGGGGTAATTAACGGCAGCTTAGTCCGCGGCTGCCGGAGATTCGGATCCCCACAATCAATAAACCCCAGCCTACCCTAGGCATGGGGAATCTGTAATGCGCCTGACAAGAGCGCGCGCGTATTCCCATCTCAATGGGGTGACGAAAAACACCCTACACCAATATTATAGGCCTGTCCCCAAGGGCGTGCTTCACCCTGACAGATTCGCCTTCCTAAAATATCTATTGCCGGCGGCGGTTGCACGGGAATAGCACCAATTGCGCGTTGGAGGAGATCATCCGAATTCCAATTTTTAACCTCCACGGCATACTTCGCTGGAGGTTCGTCGGCATAGGGGATTGGAGTTATGGGTTCAGACGGCGTGGCAAAACTGAAACTGCGGCGACCCTGGATGATCTGGCTGTACCACCTCCCCCACAGGTGGAGTTTTTTGCACTCGGGGTCATGATCCTTAATAAAAGCGAGCGCCACCCGGTCCACTGGCGAATGAGGGAACCCTCCTTCCGAGCGAACAAAGGGGAAAGACAAGTCGTCAGACATGTTTCCTGTGGAAAGACAAAAATAACCGTTTAGTGTTCTAACGCTTGGCATTTTAAAATCTTACTCCACACTGTGATACAGTGGGTAGGGGACCAAAGGGGGACCCACAAAATCTGGATGACGGTGCATCATTTAATAAGACAATCCCATCATTAGATGAGACTGTCAATTCATGGAAAAAGATCCACAAAGAATATCCTCATTGATGGGAAATCCCTAGAGATAAGGAGAAAATCTCCTCTTTTAGAGCAAAGCTCTGTCACAGAGTGACATTTGTCAATCTCTGGTCTCAGGGGAACAAGATTCCTCAAAAGAGCATAGCTCTTTGGTAATAATGGAAAGGTCCATCAAATTTTGTTAACACACTTAAAAGAATTAAAATTTTGGAATATTGAAGAATCCATGGAAACTTATGAAAAATTCTTCATTTTTTCAGATCTAAAAAGATCTACATTTGATTCAAGAGCAAAGCTCTGTTCATGGGTTAAAACCCATGGACAAAATCTCTGTAGATCTGTAAGTTTTTGAGAGCAGGGCTCTGATGATGAAACTCTAAAGGGGTTTTCCTTTAGATCAAAGGTCTATAAGAGCAAGGCTCTGTTAATTTAATTTAATTTAATTTAAATTACCTAGAGTGATTCTAAGTTCTGAACTTTGAAGTTCTTGGGGAAAGAACAAGAGCAAGGCTCTGAAAATTCTTAGGTAGGAGCAAGGCTCTGAGAATCAAAATTCTTAAAAGTTGTAAGAATTTTCTAAGGACCAAGGGTCCTATTTATAGGCGCTTGCGCCCCTTCAACTTATCAGTTGATCCAAAGGCTGAGGTTTTGCCACCGCTACACTCACGTGCGCGCCACGTGAGCACAACGGTGGGGGGCATTTGTTTCCCCAATCAGAGCAAGGCTCTGTTTAAATTTCAAAAAAAATTCAAATTTTGAAGCAACGCTTCAAATACCGTGCGTTGCGCGCAACGCGCCATGTGTCAGAAGTTGATACGACAGCACAACGCCCAAGGCGGTGCGTCCAATCAGAGCAGGGCTCTTTTAAAAATAAAAAAAAACTAAAAGTAAAAGAAATAACTTTCAGTCGCGCAGCGCTGTGCTGCGCGACACGTGTCTGCGCAGCTGCACAAGCGCTGCGCGACACGCGTCACGTGCTAAGGGAGTTGCGCAAAACAGAATAAATCTTTTCTGTTCTGGTTAAAAACAAGAAGATTTTCTTCTGTAAAGCAGAGACCTTTGGATCAAAGATCCAACGGTGGGGAAAATTCCCCAAATCACTCAGAAAAAGATCTCTTTAACAAATTTAACTAATTTATGGGCACTATAAAAAGGACCCCAGATCTCAATTCAAAGGCATCAACATCTTACTAAAAAAAAAAAGAGAGAAGAGAACTCTGGAGAACTCCTTGAGAATACAAAAAAAGGTAAAAACCTTTAAAAGAAGGGAAAATTCTTTTATGAACGGATTATTGATCTAAGAACAAGATCATTGATCTTCAACAATAAATAAATAAATAAATAAATAAAAAATAAATAAAAATAGTGCCTTGCACTTGTTATGAACCTTTGGTTCTCTGCAATAAGGAAAAACAAGGAAAAACTTGTTTTGGATCAAGAAATCAAATAGTGCTTTGCACTTCTGTTCCTGAATATAAAAGATTCTTAGTGCTTTGCACTTGCAAACTGTGCTGCTGCGCTCTTGGGAGCGCGCCACGTGTCAGCAGCGCAACAGCGCAGCGCACTAGCGCAGCGCACTGCACTGTTGCGCTTGCGCTCACCAGAGCGCGCCACGTGTCAGCAGCGCAACAGCGCAGCGCACTGCACTGTTGCGCTTGCGCTGCGCTGTTGCGCTGCTGACACGTGTCAGCAGCGCACTAGCGCAGCGCACTGCACTGTTGTACTTGCGCTCACCAGAGCGCGCCACGTGTCAGCAGCGCAACAGCGCAGCGCACTGCACTGTTGCGCTTGCGCTCACCAGAGCATGACACGTGTCTTCACCACAATCGCTTGCGCTCAGTGAGTGGCGCAAAGCGCCTAACAAATGCAATGCAGGGCCAAGCCCAATTAAAAGACCAAACAGGCCTAATTAAATTAATGCTCTGCATCATTTATAAATGGGCAAAGCCTAAATAAAAATAATAAAATGCTATGCAGATGCCTTGCAGTGCCCAAAATAAATTGATGCTCTGCATCTTTTATAGGCAGAGCCCAAACAAGAAAATAGAAGTAATGCCATGCATTATTTAAGTGTGGGTAAGACCCTAGCACAGGTCTAATAGACCAAAAATAAATAAGGGTGTTGAACATTTTCAACTGGACTTAGCCCAATTTTGGCCGTAAGTCCTCAAATTAAATTGACTGAGCACAGCTGTTTCTCTTAAATTAATTTATATCCGGTTCGAGGGTACATCTCCGAACTCCTCTGACACCCATCGTTGTAATCCTTCAACGAAGTCAGAGAGGTGACGGGTCCCAACGACCATACATCAATATGGACTGCGGGGTCCTTAAACTCGTGGACCGAAACGTTCTTAAACTAATATTGGACCGAAACGTCCTTAAACTAATATCGGACCGAAACGTCCCTAAACTAATATCGGATCGAAACGTCCTTAAACTAATATCGGACCGAAACGTCCCTAAACTGGACCGAAACGTCCTTAAACTAATGTTGGACCACCACGTCCCTAAACTGGAACATGGACCGAAACGTCCCTAAACTAATGGCGGACCACCACGTCCCTAAACTGGAACATGGACCACCACGTCCCTAAACTGGAATATGGACCACCACGTCCCTAAACTGGAGCATGGACCGCCACGTCCCTAAACTGGAATATGGACCACCACGTCCCTAAAATGGAGCATGGACCGCAACGTCCCTAAACTACCTATGGACCACTACGTCCCTAAACTGGAACAATAGAGCCTCCAAATGCTCTTTTGCCGGATCTAAATGATCCCGTTTAAGTTGATCTTAGCCCCCAAACACGGCTAACGTATCCTTAAACATTCAAACGGATTATAAAACTCCAAATCAACCTTGGTTCAAGGGTACATCTCTGAACTCCTCTGACATCTGCCGTTGTAATCCTTCAACGACGTTAGAGAGGTGACGAGTCCCGATGGCCAGATATTAAATGGATTATCACGTTAAGTTGATCTTAGTCTCAAACAGGACTATCGTATCCTTAACGAACGTTTAAGTTGATCTTAGTCGCAACGCGACTAATGCATCCTTAAACTAAAAACACCAAACCCAAATCTAAGTAAATACGGATTTGGACTAATCCACGTCCTACGGGCGACGGCATTACTCAGTCTCCGTATACAATCCACGGGCAACCACAAACAAAACAAACACACACGACACGAAGTGAAATTCTGGAGAAGGAAAAAGTTGTTACCGCGATGCGGAAGCGTAATTAACTGCAGGGGCTTGCGCCTGCAGGGAAGAGCGTCCCCACAATCAAAAACCCCTCAAGCAAGGGGGAATCTGACGAAATCTGCTACATCGGCCGCATCCGTCTAAACCTCCGATACACGGTGCCATAAATAAACTTGGCATTTTCGGAGAGGTGGACGGATAAAACCAAATAGCATCTGCCCCGAATCTCAGCGTCAGGACATCACGGTCCTGTGCGCCGACCTTCGGAGGGGAACAAGAGTCATATACACGTGCACTTCTAAAGCTAATTTAGAACGACGTTATACTCATCCTCCTGCCAGATCTCATAGTCTAGAACAGCAGTAGTGGCAAGCTTGGGTCATCAAAAACCTTCATGTCACCGTCTTTGAGGAGACCGAAGTACCTCTCAGGTGGCTGAGGTTACCCACCAAATCTGCGGAGTGGCTAATGAATTGTCAAAACCAATTGAATTTTTAGGTTCTATTCAGTAATCGTTTGTGGTTCTGGAATCACTTCCAGTTCTACCATACTCCCACTAATGTTTTCTGAAAAGAATTCATTTTACTAAAAATGTGGCGAGTAAAGAACAATATAACTATTGATCTTCCAAATGGTAGAATGTTAACTTCGTCAAAGCCCGGGAAAACCCATAAACTACCATTACTGAAACGTGGCTAGAGTTTATCCGGATTCTAGTTTTAAGCATAAGGCGAACAACTCCATATACCTTAACATCGTTAAGTTATGAATCCATTCTATATCCAATATAGAAATAAAGGCACTAATTTGATTGGAACTAGATTCAAAAATCAAGCAGCTATTTCCAGTGCATATCGACTAAATGGAAGAAGGCCAAGCAGCATTACTCATCAAGCAGCGTACTCACGGATAAGTAACCTGAGAGAGAAACAAGTTCTCAAATATATTACTCACAACGGAATACCTAGCATAAGTATCTATATCTTCGATCACCTCGATGAATCCTGATACTTGCAATATATGGTTCTCTACTTTATTCTTATACTTATAACTTCTCAAAATCTGGACGTTTTATTTCAACGAAATACTTGTCTAAAACCAGAGAAGTCATAAGTAAATAGAATATAGTACGAGTACCAACCCCTTTGTCCTAATGGACATCGAACAACATACAATACTTTGTATAAGTTTTCTGAGTTTAATAACTGAAACCTTGTGCATCATAGGTTGAAAACTGTAGTATGGATAAGAAGAATTACACCGTTATTGAATGCTCCTTACCTAACCATCAACTGATATAGGTAAATGTCATAAATATAATTTCAAAAAGTTATATCTCACTTTATAAAATAAACGTACAGATATATCAGTTTGAAATTGGTGCATAATGACGGATATTCAAAATCAAAAATTTGCCGTTAGGCAAAACTCAGGTGATTTCCTCAAATATCACCAATTACAAAGAATTCTGATATATAAATGATTTAATCACCCAATTCCTAATACCTTACTCTCACTCAGCATCCGTAACGCCATACAGATGTAAGAATCAAGTCTGGTAAATACATACCCTAGAGTCAGAATCTAATTGGAAAAACAGTTTTCAATTAACATCGCACAGTAAACTGAAATATGAAAATGTTTCGAAGGAGTGACCGAGTATTCCTAGTAATGCCTCTTCCACTATCCAGATTCATGACATTAACCGTATATTTCCTTTCCCTCACTCCAATCCCTTCATATGTCTTTACTTCTTACCTTCTGTACACCATACTTAGGCTAATTGGTTTTCTTCCTTCCCTACATTTCGGCACCAACCTATGGTTTGGAAGAAGACTATCCAATAAGTGTAATAGGTGTACTCTCCTAACACTAGAAGCCCTTGCAACCTAAAAGAAGGTAAAGAGAAAAGACAACCGAATAATCATATTCAATTTCTCCAGAACTGGAAACCATCCTCGAGCTAAAAAAAGGTCGTTCGAGTTCGTATGTAACTATACAATGGCATATCTAAGAAATATGGATCTTCGTAGTGATATGGAGTGTTCTGGAGAAATGCAAAGGGGAAGTAGGAGTGGCAGGGATATACGCTGGTTCGTCGTGAATGATAGTAGTCACAATTTCCTTTGCCTTCACTCTAATCCCTTCATATATCTTTACTTATTACCTTCTGTACACCACACTAGGGCTAATTAGTTTTCTTCCTTCCCTACCTTTCGGCACCTGCCTATGGTTTGGAAGAAGACTATCCAATAAGTGTAATAGGTATACTCTCCTAACACTAGGAGCCTTCGCGACCTGAGAGAATGTAAAGAGAAAAGAAAACCAAGTAATCATATTCAATTTCTCCAGAACCGGAAACCATTCTCGAACTGAAACAGGTTTATTCGAGTTCGTATGTAACTATACGATAGCATATCTGCGGAGTGTTCCGAAGAAATACAAAGGGAAAGTAGGAGCGGCAGGGATATATGCGGCTATGACAATCCAAAAGCCAAAGTATTTAAAAAGGTTTGGTTCACTTGGTTCATGAGTTTTAGTTTAGGATCAGGTCATGGTCGCTACCAAATGGAGAAAGAAAAGAAACACTCAGCGTGCACTCTAACCTAGATTAGATTGGTTAATTACTTTATGTAATCAGGATTGCTTCCACTATTTCCTCGAATTCTCTTTCAAACCCTAAAAAGAGAATTAGTCGGGTTCACCTGAAAAATCACCCGCGGAGTAACACCTACTCATCAGTGGGAATCAGGATCCAACTATCATCGTAAGATAACTTGATAGAAGCCACTCAAGTCACCACACTCCAGAAGGTATGCGCATGCCTGGCAAGTTTCTTGTATATTTGAAACTCCCAATGTGGTTTTTACCCCTAGGACCCAAGGACCTTGACGAATAATCAACAAATCAAGGGTCCTAGTCAAGTTCAACCCGTCACTATCTTGATTGCGTTAAACCCACCCGCACGACCCTTGACGAATGATTAACAAAGTCTATGACTGTCCTAGCCAATCCACATATCCATGAGACAAAAAAGCATTACAGAGCTACCGCACACTACGTCTCGGCGAATAGCAACGATAAACGTAGCACGAATACTAAGCAATACTAATCTGAAATGACGGAGGGCTATGACTGTTTTTTTGGCGAAAAATATTTAATGTAATGATATTGATATCGTTGAAGGAACTCGAGTGGTTTTACAAATATATAGTTGCATAAACTTTTGCTAAAGAGGTCACTCCATATGAAGGGATCTCGGCTCTTTCTTCATCGAATGAGGTGCAGGATATTCCTAACAGAATACCACGATGCAAAGCAAAAGAATCGACTATAGTGAAGTTATTACAATGACGCAAACTTTTGCCCAAGAGGTTACTCCTTATGAAGGGATCCCAATTCTTGCCTCGTCGAACGAGGTGCTGGATATTCAGAACTGAATACCACTTTGCAAACCAAAAGGAAACGTCAATAATGTCAGTTTTTAAAAACTTGGTTCCAACAACATCATATAGGTTTATTTTTCCTTGCATTAATCAAAATTAATGCAGTCTCATCAATTAATCTATATCACACCAGAAAAGAACGAAAATACAATGTACATATATGCTATCCGCATTCGCCACGGGGGCCCGTCATGCACCGTTAGGTTACATAACTAACGGCAGAGCGGGGGCTGGACTAGTGCGGATGCAAAATATATACAATATCTACTAGTATATATAAATATATATATATATATATATAACATTCATCCCAGGAATGATATAAGCAACATCACAGAAGAGCGATAAACAACACAGAATAGCGGATAATCTAGGAGCCCCGGGTTTTCTTTGAGCCGCAAATGAAACCCGACGTTCTCTGGTCGTATGGATAGCCTGTGCAATGTATAACCAAGACCCCTACGAGTGTTGCAAGTTACCCGCCAATCCCAGAAGTGAGGCAACCCCAATCAACAAAGTGAATGGGCCACCCAGCACTTCACGGAATCCGGTAACTTGAGCACCCCTCCGTGGGTCATCTTATACCCCCTACGAATGCGGCGAATAGCCCGTCAATTCTAGAGTAAGGCCCCCTCCGTCTCAACTCCATGAGATGCGGGCCTGTTGCCCTCTAGAACCCGGCTACTCGAGCACTCCACTGGGGGATAATCCTAGTACAAAAAAGAAAAGTATATATGCAATGGCGACATCGACCTCAACACGGTCATGCTCTAATAAAAGAATATACAAACTGGCGGAAATGGCAGTCAACATGTCGGACGCTCGCCCGGCAATAACGAATATACAAATGAATCTAAACTGTACAACTGCCATTGCACTAGAGGGTATCCCACATGACAATTCGAACATAGTTATCACAGATATCAATATCACAGCAGTATAAGCAAGTGTGTGCAACCCCGTCTAAATGACATATAGCAAATAGACGATATTTGAAAAACACATACACCACATCACAGATATCAACGATGCAAACTTTCAACTTTTGAAACATTCCAAGTTGTCCCCAAACAAAGATAACACTAAGTGAAATTTGGGGCAAAACAAACAATACCAAAAATATCAATTTACAAAACCCAAAACACTGAATGAAAATGGGGCACTGATGTAAACTGTGAACCGGCCATACCGGTTTTTTTAACAGTTTGGCTGGACAAACTAGCATGGAATTTCCTCGTTTTTATTTTGTGTCATATACATGTGAATACTAAGTCTCTGCACTTGTTTAAAAAAATTTCAGAGATCAAAAAATTTTCAGAACAGTGAGTTGGTTTTGAAATCGGAATTTTTCAGTTTTAAAACTATTGCATCGTCAACTACTAGTTTCTAATGTTTGGATGGCTCTGATACCATGTTGGGGTTTCTAGCACCTTGGCCGTCGACCGCGGCCATTGCGGAACGAAAATTTTTGGTGTTTAAAAAACTTGGCGCTAGAAATAACTGCCTAGAATCAAAACCAAACATGAAACTAGCAATCTAAGAGAGTCTATCTACTGTGATAGAAGTTGTTATACCGAATGAATCGTGTCCTTCGGTCTTCTACTATCTTCCTTAACTCCTAGAGGTCCTTTGGATCGAGCTTGATCACTGGTCTTCCTCCGTCGAAGATGATCCACCCAAAGGATGTAGTCCATGACTCTAACTCCACACTAAGAATCTAGTGGTGCAATTAGAGACTTTAGATTGCTAATCTGAAATGTCTAGGATGTAGTGAAATGTTCTATGTGTGTATCTATCTCACCTTCTCTCTTGATTCTCAACACGTGAGATTGTAGAGAGGAGGTTGAAGATGAAGGTGGAGGAGCTCAAGAAAAGAAGTGAGGAGAGTGAAGCTAATGGTGAGAAAAAATCCATCTCAAAAAAATGAACCATTCATCCAAGAGAGCAAACCATAAAGCATGGTTTTGTATATCTCATTTTTTCAATTTTAAAATCCAACCATGTTTGAATAGTTTGCACAAATGAATTGTTAATTCATTTGTGCAACACTATTGAAGCATGGTTCTCACCATACTCCCCTCTCTTCCTTTACACCTCATTTTCCATTTATAATAAATGGATAAATCTAAAATGAGGTGTCCATCTTCTAGAATGTTTTCTGTATTAATAAGGATTACACTCTACTGTATATACATATCTGTATTCGTACCGAAATACGAATACCCAAAGAAATAGAATAACACAAAGAACATAATACTAGAATATACATATCGAAATACATATACACAAATTATTAAATCAATACCTGATTTAATAATCCGGCTCAATCCCGAGCCGGCTAGTATTATCAACCATCCGATCGAAAGTCCGGGTAATTAGTACAATCATTCAATCAGAACCCTGCATGTATCCAATACGGTTACTATATCATTTCACCAGAACCAAGGAAACCCTCTGTGTGAGACTCTAAAGACTCCTCAATACGCTGGCAGTGGGTTTAACCACAAGCATGTCAGCGACACTGGCTGTACGTAACGACTACCCAGGTATTGAGCGAAAGGAAGGCCGACGAGCAAACTCATCCATACCCCTACTAAGCCTGTCAGCAACAATCTCCATACAGTCCAGTCTGTTCGGCTAAGAGTATCGCATATCGAGTCTAGGGGTGGATAAAGTCAGACCCCTAATAACGCGATATTTTCATGTCGGTATGAAGCCCATCACCCACTGAGAAACTACTGATCCAAATCAGTAATTCTCGTCTACCTTAGCCAAGGATTTCTAGTGATGGCCACCCGTGCACCACGCGACATCAACCCCCAATACCAGGAGAGACAAATCCTCGACGATCCGCTCACTGCCTCCATGTGGCTCGGGACTGTACCCAACTAAAACCTGTTTGCACAACTCCTTTGAACCGTGGTAGGGTAGTAATCAATGCACAGTGGGAACTCACACGAGATAAATAACGATCTCAGGTCGACAAACTAACCTGTACTTATATCACCTTAGAACTGCTATCTGACAATAGGTATAATACCAACTAGCATGTTCCCAGCGAGTCCGTCCAGTGTAACTCAAAACCCAATGAGTACCTGTATACTATCTTAGGTGACTGACTGACACCAATGGCTTGTGAGACCGGCCACCGCCCCTCGTCGGGGTCTCGAAAAGTATACGCTAGTCTACTCCGGAGTATCGATGCCCAGTCTCGATACTCCCTCGACTAGGGACATTTAAGGATGTGCTTATAGACCATCCATCTCCCACGTATATGATCGCCATCATAATGATGGTAGTCAAGAAAGAATCCTATGGGCTCTATCAACATGTAATAGTGGTTTGTAATACCATATAATGCATGTACATGATGACAGAGACAAACCAGATAGCATACTATCATCTCGAGTGAGACTGTTCTACCTGTATAAGTCATCCCTCAATCATCACAATCGCATTCCTGCGATTACAATAATTGACTTGAGGGCACGATATCCAACATCTACTACAAGAGGACAGGACACTTGGCGAAGGGCTGCAGGCATGCAAATAGCCTGTGTTTGGTTTGTGGCGCTTCCACTCACGCCATAGGAGCATGTACATACCATTTCAACACAGCTCCAGCACCCAGACTAGCTATTACAGTTCCACAGCGGCCAGCCATTCAGGCTCCTGCATCCCATTTAGCTCTCCCTACACCAGCTCCACGTGGACCTCCTGCACAGCCTCAACATCAATTCCATCAGGCACAAAGGAACATGCCTCAAGGGCAGAGAAACATGCCCCAAGGACAGAGGAATGCGCCTCCAGCAAGGAGGAATATACCCCGACGTCGGGCTTTTACCATGACGGTCGAAGAGGCCGAAACCACAGGCTAAGTCATCACTGGTAATTCCCAATCCTTTCAAATCTTTTCTTGTATATCTCTATAACTTTTTCTATATCTAAACTCAAACTCATACAACTTATATACTATACTAATAGCCTCCCAACCTACTCTAGCTCTCTTCAACACTGGAGCATCACATTGCTTTATGTCGCAACGGTTCATCCGAACTCATGCAATTCCAGTTAAACCACTCATATTCAGCTGGAATGTCAGTTCAGGGAAAGACGTTCTAAAAGAAACTCTGGGATACGATCTGTGTCCAGTGGTCTTCTGCAGTAGAAAATTTTATGCAGACTTCAAGGTGCTGGACATACCGAACTTTGACGTAGACCAGGAAATGGACTGGCTGGGAACTTTCTTCGCAACTATTGACTGTCGTCAAAGGAGGATAGTGTTCGAAATACGAGATCATCCAATGTTCTATTTCAAGAGTGGAGACCGTACCTTGGAACCCAGCGTTTACAAAGCAAAACTAAAGAAGGCAGTGGTTGCAGCATTACAAGCGGAAGAATCGAAGCCAGAGCTAGTTTGAGAGTTCGAGGATGTGTTCCCTGAAGATATATCAGGTTTGACTTCCGATTGAGCTCTTGAATTCAGTATTGATTTAATACCTAGTGCGCAACCGGTAATCAATGCTCCATACTGGCTAAGTCCAGAAGGATTGAAGGAGATTCGCATTCAGTTGGACGAACTCCGGAAGAAAGGTTGGATTTGTCCCAGTACATCAAGCTGGGGATCTCCAGTATTACTTATGAAGAATAAAGAAGGTTCATACAGGATGTGTGTAGATTATCGATCTCTGAACGAAGTGACGATCAAGAACAAGTATCCACTACCGCGCATCGATGATCTTTTCGATCAGCTAAGTGAGTCTTGTATATTTTCAAAGCTAGATCTTTATTCGGGTTATCATCAGGTGAAGGTCAAAGAGTCCGATATTCCGAATACGGTGTTTGGGACTCAATATGGTCATTATGAGTATCTTTTAATGCCATTTGGAGTGAACAATGCACCTGCTATCTTTATGAATCTGAGGAATAAGTTTTCCGAGAGTACTTAGACGGGTTCATGGTCATCTTCTTCAACAACATCCTGGTGTATTCAAAAAATCAGAAAGAACACGCCGAGCACCTACGGATTGTCCTGGAGACATTGCGACAACATCAGCTTTATGCCAAGTACAGCAAGTGTGAATTTTGGCTAGATCAAGTCGGATTTCTCGGACATATCGTTTCAGGCGAAGGAATCTCAGTAGATCCAGCTAAGGTGTTAGTTGTCAGCGAATGGCCGACTCCAAAGACGGTGAAGGATATACAAAGTTTGTAGGGATTAGCAGGATACTGTCGATGATTCATTGAAGGCTTTTCGAATATTGCAGCACCCCTAACCAAGCTCACATGCAAAGATGAAGCATTCGTGTGGTCAGAAGCATGTGAAAACGCTTTTGTAGAACTCAAGTCAAGATTAACTTCTGCTCCTATTCTTGTAATACCGGATCAATCTGGAGGTTTCGTCGTACATCGTGATGTGTCCGGTAAAGGATTAGGATGTGTTCTACACCAGCATGAAAAAGTTGTAGCTTTTGCATCAAGACAGCTAAAGGTATATGAGTGCAACTATCCGACACATGATCTGGAGTTGGCAGCCGTTATCTTCGCACTTAAGATTTGGCGCCACTATCTTTTGGGAGAATGAGTGGATATATACACTGACCATAAGAGTCTCAAGTATGTATTTACTCATAAGGAATTAAACATACAGCAGAGGAGATGGCTAGAACTCATGGCAGACTTTGACATTAACCTACGGTATCATCCTGGGAAGGTGAATGTAGTTCCTGATGCACTTAGCCGCCAGCCATTAGCGATGAATCTTTCCGCTCAGTGGAAGCTACAGCAGGAATTGCACAGATTGGTGATCGAAGTAGTTATGCCAGGCAACGCTTCAGATTTGATGAACTTACAAGTCCAGTCCACTATTATCAATCAGATCAAGGCAGCTCAAGCAAATGATACCAAGCTGCAAAATATCCGAGAACAGGTAGAAAGTGGACTTCGAACTAACTTCATTATTCATGAAGATGGATCTGAGATATGGAAGTCGATTGTGTGTACCACATGGCCCAGTTCGAGAAAAGTTGATGAAAGAAGCCCACAGCTCTCCATACTCAGTACATCCCGGATGTACAAAAATGTACAAGGATCTACGGCAACACTACTGGTGGCATGAAATGAAGCACGAAGTAGTAAGGAGCGTAGCCAAGTGTTTGGTGTGTCAGCAAGTGAAGGCTGAACATCATAGAATTGCTGGTCTACTTCAGCTGTTACCAATCCCAGAATGGAAATGGAAGCATATTACCATGGACTTCGTGACTGCCCTTCCTCACAGCACGAAGGGTAACGATGCAATATGGGTTATTGTGGATCGACTCACCAAGTCGGCTCACTTTATTCCATTTCGAGTTGGCCAATCTATCGAGACGTTAGCAAAGAAGCACATGGAGGTAAGCATAAATCTAAAGTAAGATTTAAACCTTCAAAGTGTACTGTATTTGATACCCATGAACTCATGCAGGAGATCGTGAGATTACATGGAATACCAATTTGCATCGTCTCCGATCGTGATACCTGATTTCGATAACAGTTTTGGCCGAGTCTGCAAGCTAGCCTGGGAATGAGTCTGAACTTCAGCACGCTTATCATCCACAAACGGACAGACAGTCTGACCAAACAATTCAGATTCTGGAGGACATGCTAAGAGCTTGTATGTTAAACTTCGGAGGTTCGTGGGAAGATCACTTACACCTTATGGAGTTTTCATACAACAACAGCCATCAGGCAAGTATTGGAATAGCACCATTCGTAGCACTCTACGGATGGAAGTATCGTTCACCGCTAAGTTGGGACGACATCGGAGATCGTGAACTCCTTGGACCAGAGATGATCGTGGCAACTGTGGACTTAGTTCGCACGATCAGGGAAAGAATGCACATAGCCCAAGGCAGACAGAAGCATTGGGCAAATGCAGAGTGTCGACATCTGGAGTTCCATCCTGGAGACCATGTATTCCTGAAGATTTCTCCAAACCGAGGAGTGATCCGCTTTGGCAAGAGGGTTAAGCTAAGTCCAAGATACATAGGACCGTTCGACATACTCGAACGAGTTGGAGAAGTCACATACCGTTTAGCACTACCACCCTCATTGGAAAGAGTGCACAACGTGTTCTACATATCCCAGCTATGACCATATGTGAGCTACCCCATCCATATACTTGATCACTCAGAGCTCACAGTTCAAACGAACCTAAATTGCGAGCAACAACCTGTTGAGATCCGGACCGAAAGTGTAACGACTCTGAATTTTCTGTACAATTTTTTTCTTTTTAATGTACAGAAAGGTGTTTACAAGTCTGAGTACAATTTATAAGTATATCTTATTTAAGAACAACAAGAAGCCACTTGTAGCTCACTGGTAAAGCCTTGTACTGCTGTGACGTAGACGCTGTGTTCGAATCCCATCAGACACATTAATTTTTTTATGATTTTCTTTTTAAAATTTTTGGAAGCCCAAAAGTTTACACGTGCAATGCACATAAAAATAAAAAGTCTGAAGAAATAAACATGGGCGAAAGGGTATTAATACAGAGAGGAACACGTGGCACAAATCCAATGGCCCATCTCCCAAATTCGACCGGCCAAACACCCTCGAAAACCAGCGCCAACGGTCCCCCCGTATGAAATGAGGTCCGGGCTTTGCACACAAGTCTCTTGGCCTACCCTAACTCCTCTACACTGTTTGATTACTCTGCAATCAAACAGAGACCCCTCAATTCCCCATTTATCACCTTTTTAATGCATTTTAATTCATCTTTTTAATTCCAAAACACTAATTCCACACTATAAATACTACCCCATGTCCTAGCCCTTCCTCATTCTGAAAATTATAGCCAAAATTCTCAAAGTTTTCTAAGTACAAGAAGAGTACAAGTGAGTTAGCAAATAAGAAACTTCTGGCGAAGATCGAAGCCGATTCCGGAGTTCTCGCGGCATCCCAAAGCTTTCCCCCTCTCCTTCTTCCTCTTCTTAACAAAATCAAACGGTAAGTCCCTTCCAACCTCTTTTCTTCCTTTTTAAAAATCTCTTTTTCAAAACATGTCGGTAAGTGGAGTTAATACCGACATTTTATTCTAAATCCTAAAAATTACACTTTTTCTTAAGTATTGCTCATTCATATTTCTATACCTTGCTTGTTAACAAAAACTAATGTTTAGAACAAACTTTCACTAAAAAATATCATGAAATATAACTTTAAATCAACTTTTACATTAAAATACCATGAACTTTGTATCTACCATATTTTAATTGTTTGGCTTAATTATACCTCTAGAAAACCTCACGTGGTAACGACTTACCTCTCACATACACACATGGTTTTATAGCATGATACTCTTCGAGCGTATTTTTAGTTACGAACACAATATTTCATTAAAATACCATCTACTATAAAAACGGTTTTCTTTGAAATTGTATTTTAAAATTCCTTTGCAAATAAAGATCTACAACCCTTTTTAGGGAACCCGCTATTGGATGGTGCGGATTATCACACATCCTTGGGCCAGTAGAGCGAAATGCAGACATCCTCACGGAGCATTCGGTCTCGAAAGGTTTTTAATATGATTTTTAAGAAAAATGAAATTTTCTACTTAATAATAAAATTAATTTTTAATAATTACATAAATATTATAAAATCCATATATTTTCAAAATATAATAACCTTATATTTTTCAGAGGAAAGAATTACAAGTTTCATCAAAATACCATCAAGATACCAACGAAAGTCAAGCTTTACAGTAAAATACCATGAACTATTCAAGTTAAAGTAATTATCACTAAAATACCTCAAATCCTTAAAATTCACATTCATGGAAACCCTAAATAATATAATTAATTTCTTGAGGTTTTTTTGAAACTATACTAAAAATATTTTTCATAAAACCTTATCGAGTTATATAAAATTACATTTAAGGACTTTAGTAAATATAGGTTTAAGCGGGATCAATTCTCTTGATCCTCAGGAAGCCGGAGAAATTGAGTGCATGCCTATTTAAGATAGAAAAACTTAACGTTGTTATCAATGATAATTGTCTTAGAAAAAGACACAAATCCTGTCGTCCATGTGCAGCAGTTACCGATAACCCCTGAACCTAATTCAAGATCTAAATCGGTTTAAAGTGTCTGACTCAAGTCTGAGTCTAACTCATGTCTAAATTCAAACTCAAACCTGAATCTAAAAAACCAAACATGAATACTTGATCATGAACTTGAATCCAAACTCAAGTCAGAATCCAATTCAAATATGAACCCAAAGTCTAGCATGCATACTTGAACATGATACCTGAATTCAAACACATATATCAAACCTGAATACATGACTTGACTTGACTCGAACTATGAATACAACTTGACATGAATACAAGAACACTTGACTTGAATACTTGATATATACATGAACTCTATCTTACAAACTGATGTATTCATGGATTTGAGCAAGACTGGTAATTTTATCTGTAACTTAGCATATACGGGGTGCTGGGGTAGTTCATGCGTGAATCCAATGAAATCTCAGGAGTACCACTGGATCATGAATCCATATCTACTAACACAGGCAAGCTATCAAGAGGGCCCGTGTTTTCTTGCTCCTGGATTACAACCTGCTGAGTTTGGAATACTTCAACACTAGATTGAAGTCCCGTTACTACTTGATTCGGGCCCGTGGTTCCTTACCCCTGAATTACGGTCTGTTGGGTTTGAGAACACTCTTGAGATTGGTTGACATTCACTCTTGAACTTACGTTCAATTAGTATACCCAAGTAGAAACATGTTAAGACACATACATTCACTGCATGTTCACTATACTTACACTACACGGCCACGTTACTTTTATTTGCCATGCTCATACTATCATGCTTATCTACTTGTCATACATTACCATACTTGTTCACCTATATTATGATAAAATTGCATGCTACATAAACTCGCCATATTTACATTAAACGACATGCTGACACATCATACTTCATAATCCCTTGTTCATGATATACATTTTCATTATCATTACACTTTATATTTCACTTCATTCCTTGGGACTTACCGTGCGAAAGTTCGCTGACGGGCATTCCACCCTTCTCTGTTTTCTTGGAATGTTCGTCAGATACTGTGGAGACCGAAGAGGTAGACATCTCAGAGGAAAAGCAGGATCAGACCGAAACCCAGGCCTAGACTGGTTACTTTTTCTCAGTTTATATATGCCGCTTGTTTAGGCATTTCCATCCTTATATTTTCTTTCAGTTAAAATCATGTATTGTAAATGAATCAAGTTGAATGTAAATAAAGTTGTTAAATTTTATATCTCATGTTTATTCGCTTATCATTTTATATTGCTTATTATACGCTTAGCGTATTTATTTCGAGAAATGACCTTCTCGAAATAAATACGTCACAGACCTCGTCACGTACTTGTTTCCGTCTACTGGAAAGCGGGGCGTGACAGGAAGGTGAAGACATTACGGAACAAGGAAGTAAACATGGTCCGAGTGATGTGGAGAAAGGATACGCTAGGAGAATCAACATGGGAACGAAAAGAAGACATGCATGCAAGATACCCTTATCTATTTGAAAATTAGTCCATATGTAAATGTAAATTTCGAGGAAGAAATTTTAATAAGGAGGGTATAATATAACGACTCTAAAATCTTGTACGAAAATTTTACTGTTAATATACAAGAAATGAGTTTTTCAGCCTAAGTTTGAGTTATAAGTCAATTTTATGAAATAACAGCAAGAAATAATTTGTAAAGCCTTGCACTGCTATGACGTAGCCTGTGTGTTCAAATCCCATCGGACACATTATTTTTTCTAAATTTTTCTTCATAAATTTTGTAAGCTCAAAAGATTGCACGTCAATACATAGGGAAATGAAAAATTTTGAAAAATTAAACAGGCGCAAAATGGAGTAAACACAAAATAATACGCGTGGCATAAATCTCGAGGCCAGAAGCCCTAAATCGACTGGCCAAATGCTCAGTATAGCCAGCACCGACGGCTAAGATAAGGCCTTTGAGCCCCGGGCTTTGCACACTAGTCCCTTCACCTACCCCTAACTTCTCTGCACTGTTTGATTTCCTTGCAATCAAACAGAGACCTTTCATTTCACAATTAAAGCACATTTTAATGCTTTTTAATCCAAATTTTTATTCCCAAACCCTAATTCTACACTATAAATAACATCCCCTACCTTGGCTCAGCACCATTCTGAAAACTATAGCAAAATTCTCTTTAAAAATTCCTAAAAGGAGTTAGCGAGCAAGCAACTTCCGGCGAAGATCGAAGCAACATCCAGAGCTCCTGCGATACTACAAAGATTCCTTTATCTTCCTTAAAATCTTCTTTGCGTATTCAAACCGTAAGTCCCTTCCAATCCTCCTCCTTTTGCATTGCTTTTCATTTTAAATCCAATATCAGTAAAAGTGGAGTTATACTGATATCTTCTTTTATAAAACCTATAACTCCATTTCCTTTTATCATTTGGGTCAAACCACTTTTACATAATACTTGTAACCCTAAATACTAATGTTTAGAATTAATTTTAACCAAGAATCTCATGTGAAAAATCTATACATGAACTTTTTCATTAAAATACCATGAACTTTGATATCACCTCTTTTAGTATTTGTTAAAACAATACCTTAGGAAAAACTTCACGGGGTAATGACTTACCCCCCCCCTCCACACACACTTGGTTTCATAGCACGATACTCATTGAATGTATTTTCGTTGCGAAGTATAATATTACGATAAAATACTACATATCTTTAAAAACCAAATTTCTTTTAAAGCGGTATTTTCCATCCTTTGCGATTACGCATCTACAACCCTCTTTAGAGGACCCGCTAATGGATGGTGCAGATTATCGTACATCCTTTGTCATGCCCCTCTTCCCAAAAGAGCGGTAACGACACGTGACAAGCCCTCGACGTATTTGTTTAGAGAAGGTCATTTCTCAAAAGAAATACGCTAAGCATAATATAAGCAGTATAACAATGACAAGAAAAGAAAAGTGAAAATAAAATCCAACCACTATATATATTTACATTCTTAACTTTACAGAATTTAACTGATACAAGAAGTCTGAACATAAAAAAAGTGTCTAAACATGTGGCTTACTGAAGAAGAAAAAGCAAGAAAGAAGACTAATGATCTGCTTCAGATGCGAACTGGTTGTAATTCTCTGCAGTAGATTCCACCTCCTCTGATCCTAAGTCATCTGACGAACATTCTAAGAAACAAAACATGGGTGGAATTCCCGTCAGTAAACTTGCGCTCGGTAAGTCCCCAAAAAGGTGGGATGAATGTATATAAATAAATATGCAAGGTAGCATGTGGTATAGTATGAATGGACATAAAATATGAACAAGTATAACATGGTAATATTATTGGCAACTATGTCAGCATGGCAAACAAGTATAATATGGCCATGGAGTGTAGGTATAGTGAACATGAAGTGGATGTCCATGTCCTAATGGGTATCTAAAAGGTAATATATCATAACGTCGGTTCAAGTGTGAATATCAACCAATCTCAAGAGTATTCTCGAACCTAAGGCTACTGTCTAGTGGCAAGAAATCACGGGCCCAAAATAGCGGGACATCAATTGTTATAGAAGTATTTCAAACCCAACAGGCTATCATCCAGGGGCTTGGAAACACGGGCCCCCATTCATGAATTCGTGATGTACCGTTTCAGCCTGGTACCACAGCAACATTATTTGTACCGTTTCAGCCCGGTACCACAGCAACGTTATTTTAGTAATGGGACTCCTGAGATTCCGTTGGACTCATACTCAAACTATCCCAACACCCCGCGTATATTAGTCTATGATTAAAGTTACAAGACTTGCCCAAATCAATGAATACATAAGAGAGTGCAATTCAATTATCGAGTCGAGTTCAAGTATTCAAGTCAATTGTTCATGTATTCATGTCAAGTGTTCATGTCAAGTCATTACGTATTCATGATTCGGGTCAAGTCGAGTCAAGTGTACATATTGGGTTCAAGTATTCATAATTGAGTCGTGTCAAGATTAAGTCAATTCTAGCATGTAATGGTTTAATCACAAGTCATATAGATAAAAATAAATTAGTAATCATAGAACATGATATGAGTATACAAGTAACGTCCAAAAACAATGTTGTAAATAAGTGATATGTACGACTAGTTAATCAAGTAATTTGAAGTAAAAATATAAACTAAAACACAGACTTAAGTATTATGCACACGTGAGTTCCAGTCTCACCTAAATAAGACTACCGATTTAGGAGATATACTTGTTTTTGTATCGTCGCGTAAACAGATCAGAATCTGTTCAGCACCGTTACATATTTTTAA
Organism: Agapanthus africanus; assembly: GCA_030015575.1. Classification (NCBI taxonomy): domain Eukaryota; kingdom Viridiplantae; phylum Streptophyta; class Magnoliopsida; order Asparagales; family Amaryllidaceae; genus Agapanthus; species Agapanthus africanus. Next base: position 45,190,980 of record JASDDO010000001.1, on the reverse strand, counting down.
AACGCAGTTTGAGTAAATTTATATTGGGTTTCAGATTAAAAAAAATTATTCAAAAATTATAGGTATTTCGATGTACTTATCCAAAATACCAATATTCACATGATTTGTATTTCTAAAGCTCTAGTTATGATCATTTTAACATCAGTGTTTAAAACAAAAATTCAGATTTCTGGACAGCAACTATATGTTATATTGCAAAGCCTATATCAGGTTATTTCATGCGTTTCTAAGTAATCTAAGATATAGGAAATTATAATTCTATCAATTTTGCATCTACGCATCTAAAGTTTTTCACGAACGGATATCGTTAGTTTGAGTTATGTCCTGTTTAAAAACAGTGTGCGAAACAGGACAGATTCTGTTCAAATTCGTCGTTTAGTATTGTAACGCGGTTCTCTATATTTTACGTCAATTTTCAGTAAAAACTTAAAACTAATAAAATCTTGATATTTCGATGTAGATATTCAAAACATCTAAAAACACTTAATTTGGATCAACAATTATAGAGTTATGGTCTCTCGAAGAAGACCTGTATTGACAATTTTCTGGTTATAAAAACAGTTAATAAAAACTAAGTAGCTTCTAAACCGTTATTCGGTTTGATATGAAATTTCTACTGTAGATTTCGAATTCTATTTATTATTTTTCCTAATGTTTCAATAATTTACAAAAGTGGAAATTAATTTATATATATTTTTTTAAAGATAAAGGTTTTGTAAGATAGTATTTGAAAATGATAAATCTATGGTATTTATTTATAACTTTATTTTCTTGTATGCAAAAATAATTATAAATAATTAAAATTTCAGTGATAAATAACATGCATTAATATATGTAAAGCAAACATATGATCCAGTCATAATTAACCGTCTAAAACAATAATACTTAATATGTTATCAACCATTGCATGCAAGATTTTATAACTAAATATATATGCTTTATTTCAGCCATTTTTTTATTTAACAAAAAACTTTATCATGAGACTAATTATTTATCTCAAGATTCGGCATGATAGAGGCATGGTAAGGGGACGAATTTCAAGTAAAGAAAAGGAGGTGGAGAGGGACTTACGGGTTGTGTGAGTCGGTATAACAACCGGTTCACCGATTCGATTCTAGCGGCAAAAACAAGTATAGGTGACTTAGGCTCAAGCAACCAAAATAAGGATCAAGTTGTTTCTAAAAGCATTCTCTATATAGATTTTGAGAGGAAAGAAAAGAAATGTAAAGCGATACTTATGAAGTTTGTGAATGGTACAATACTTCGGTCTTGAATTCTTAGGGAAGAAGTGAGCTCCGGTGGCGCCGAAACTTTGAGAGCTCTAAGGATGAAAATTTGAAATAATTTTTTTTTAAAGAAGAATGAACAATGAAGGAGAGAACATATAAAACAATATTAATATGGTCATTATAATAATTCATAATCATAACCATACTAATTATTATATGCATTCATTTTGAGAGTTAAATGGAAGATGAAATGAAAGGTCTCATTTGTAGGTTATGAGATAGTTTAAAAAAAAGATAAAAATAATCGCAAGAATAGGGATTTGAACATGTGACTTATGGAATAATAATGCAAGAACTAAACCAATGAGCTACAAGGTATTTCATGTAAATATTTAATTAGAATTAAATATATGTCGTTGCTTGAAAAGAAAGTGGGTTTTTGGGCTCATAGTTTTATAAAAGAAAATGAAAATGAGATTGGATTTGGGTTATGGGCTTGGTCAGGTCTTGCGTTTAATTTGAAATAGGTTAAGATTTAGTTTTAAAAAATGAGTTCGGGAAAAATTGATTGAATAATAAAATAATATATTTAATAGAAAATAAAATATACAGAAAAATATTAAGAATAAATAAATACAATATTTTACTAAAGAAAGAAAACACGAAGGTATAGTAATATTGGGGTTATTACATCCTACCTTCCTTAAAATAATTTCGTCCTCGAAATTACTTAAGATGTTGCAACATAGTAAGAAAACAAGATCAGGATGATGTCGTCGCATTTCGTCATAGCGCTCCGTCAGTCGATACTCTAAGTAATCGCGATAAGACAATCAGGAAAACGGGAAAATGCTGTTAGGATAATTCAAGGGTAGTTTACAAGAAAACCGCAAGCAAGTACTCGAATAGAAGAAAAGTAATTAGAGATTGAATTCAAGAATGGTACAAAGATAAGAATGAAAATCGAATTTAAAAATCAAGGAAGGATATAAGTTAACAAAAAAGATAGGATTCGATAATCAAGAATAAGGATACACAGTAGAACATAGCTAAATTAAGAGAAAAGAGAATCAAAGGCAGAACTCTAAGCCACTCAAGTAGAGTACCGTATTGTAACTATGGTGCAGTTCATAGTTACAATCACATAAATCTATTTAAGTCACTCAAATGCTACTATCAGAGTCAATGAAAGAAAACAATAAGGAATTAAGAAAATTAACAAAATAAGATCAACCGGAGATGAATGGTTCACAGTTTTGTTTCTTTTACGTCGAGACATGATTATCGGTGAAAATAAAAAAAAGGGTTCACAAAAATAAAATCATGGTGCAGTCGTTACAGTCTAACATCCTTAAAAGAATTTCGTCTCGAAATTCTTTTAAGGATAAGAAATATGTTGCAATAAGGTACTAAAAAGCTAAAAATGATATGATCTTCACGCTCCGTCGATCGATGCTCTAACCAATTGAGCTAATAGGCCTACGAGATACAAGTAGAAAAGGGTGAATAAGAGTTAAAAATTCAAAAGTAGAGAGATGGACCTTAAGGAAGCCGAAGGTGGATTCAAGATGAATTCAAGGAATAAAGAAGGATTCAAAAGAAAATCTGAATGTAATAATTGGATTTCATAATTCTTGTATTATATTGCTTACGATGTTCATGCAGAACTGACCTGCATGGGCCACCAATAAAACCTGTCACGCCCCGCTTCTCAAAAGAGCAGTAACGGCGACGTGGTAAGCCCATAACGTATTTACTATAAGAATACACTAAGCGTCTATAAGCAGAATTAAAATGACACAAGAATAGACAAATGAAAATAAAATCCAGCCACTTTATATATTTACATTCTTAACTTTACAGAATTTAACTGATATAAGACGTCTGAACATAAAAAAAAAGTGTTTAAACACGTGGTGTAACAACTCCATTTTTAATGTACAAAGAATTGATTTAAATTCAATGTATACTTGGAGTATTTATTACAGCTGATATCTCTTTAAGTACTTATTTCACTCCATAATTACAAGCAAGAGCTTGTAGCTCATTGGTAATACCTTGCACTGCTGAACTAAGCCACCAGAGTTCGAATCCCATACCCCACATTATTTTTTTATATTATTTTGTTTTAAATTTTTGGAAAGTCAACAGTCAAACAGCCATAACTCACAAAATTTATACTGAACATAAAAAACTAAATACACCAAAATTCCCCCCATGAGTTTCTCCACCCAGAGGTACCCCGACTCGGCCGAGTCGTCAACACGGAATTTCTCCGTGTTGACCTGGTCATCCCCCTGCATACTTTATTTTCTTTGATCGGTTACCAGATTCCCAATAACTCACTTTTATTCCAAAATTTAATGATTTTTAATGTTTTTTTAATATATTTTTATATATTTTTTATTAAAACCCTAACCCTAGCCTAGCCCTATATAAACACCCCTACCCTCTACCCTTTCACCTTACATTCCTAAGCCCACTCTCTAAAAAATTCAAGAGAACTCGGTACGTTAGAAAAAAGAGCAAAAGGCGAAGCGCTGCCGAAATCGACGACGAATTCCGGCGATCGTACTAGGACCCTTCACGACGTTTCGACGCCTGACAACCCACTACCTTCCTAGCACTCTCTAGCTTGTCCAAACCCGTAAGTCCCCCTCTTTCTATCTTCCTTTTCTTTTAAGAAAAATACGACTTTTTAAAACCCGACGGAAATCGGAACAAACCGATTTCCGATTCGATTTTCTATCAAAACTCACTTGTCACAAATTACATAATGCTTAAATATATTCATGTTGACTATTAATCACTTAAAAATCAATTTGGATAAAGTTTTTCACATTAAATGATAACGTTTCCATATATCGTATTTCTTTCACTTAAATACCACAATGTTTAGTTATCACATTTAACCCTTAACAATTGTTATACCTTAACGTAGATCATGAGGTAATGACCTACCTCCACACACACGCAAATACAAGCCTAATTGATATCATCAAAACTTAGAATACTAAAATACAAGACTTTACATTAAAATACCCTTTTCTTTATAAATATTTTCTGAAAGTTCTAAGTTGTATACAATTTTAAAACAAAACCTTTTAATAGGAAAATACGATATGTCATGGATATCGATCGTTTATCTAAACTGACTTTGTGGTATCTAGGCTAGGCAAGGGAGTTTGGGTAACTTTAAAAGGCCCGCCTCACGATTCGTGAGCGGATCCCTCCCTCCTCACTTGTACTTACCTGGCCACAATTGGCGGTGAAGAGGCGATTTGAGGCTTCTAATGACTTATCATTTAGACCCTTTAGAAATAGGCTAGTTGGCTTAGGAAACCCTAGAAACTAAAATACGGAAATTTACACCTTTTACAAATAAATACCTCATCTTTATAAAACCGTTTTCTAAATTATTAGTATTTATTAAATCATTGCAAAGCGCCACTACAACCCACCTTTGGGGAACTCGTTAGGGATAGTACGGTTTATCGTGCATCCTCGAGCTTAGTAGTGCGAGATTCAGACCTCCGCAAGGAGCATTCGGTCTCGAAAGGTTTAAAATACGACATTTAAGAAAAATGAGATTTTGGAGAATAAAATATTTAGTTAAAATTATTTTTGTATATAATTATCATTTGAACGCCTATTTTGTTATAAGATAAAGTTCCACCTTTTCCTAAAAAATACAAGATTAAAAGTTACATTAAAATACCATGAATTTTCAAATAAATCAATATTATAATTTAATACTTTTATTAGAATATATTCACTAGAATAACACAAATAAAATTTACACTCATTATAACAATAAAGACGAATAATAAATACTTGGGGTGTATCTCGAAAACTATACAAAAGTATTTTTATATAAAAACCCCTCAAGTTTTATAAATTACAATAAGGACCCTAACAATTATAGAACTTCAAATTACTTTTCTTTTAGTCTGACTCGGCTTTGAGTCTGACTATTTCTGACTTGAATATGATTCAAGTCAATCTATATTCTTTAATATTCCAACTCAATATGAATACATGAATCCCAGAATCCAGTTAACAATCTATACAACTTGACTGAATCAAACCATGGATATACATCCATTATCCCGTGATACCATTTACCTGATTATGCAGTTACAATCTGTTACTGATATCATGGTTTGGTCAGTCATCCAACTTACACAATACAATACACAATACTATTAAAACACTACGGGGTTTAAGAGGTAGATTGGTACGGAAGGTGTTAAAGGTGGCATGAGGTGGTCAGATTAAGACACCTAACCTATATTCCGTTGCTGTTGTACCGTGACTTAACGGTTCCTTGTATATTCCGTTTGCCCTGGTCTCTAGCATATAGAGACCCCTCTCGTATACACTGGCATTCTTCTGTACCAAGGTACAAACAACAGCGTTAACACAATATGCTACAATATTTTACAATCACTTTAGAAAATACCTCTTATTCTGTCTTTTCTAATTCCTCTTTATCTTTGGGACTTACCGAGCGACCTGTTCGCTGACGACATTCTATTTCTTCTTCTTTGAATGTCGTCAGGTGCTTTGGACCCAGCAGAGATCGAGCCCACCGGAGAAGACTTGGAGCAGTTTCACGAAGACCCCGAGCTCTAGACATTGTACCTTGTTCTTTTCAGTATTTTCTTTTCCTGTTATGCCGTTGTTTAGGCATCGCTTTTCATTTCAGTTGTATTTACTTTTCATGCATTGTACAAAAGAATGTTATTAATAAAATTGCTGTTATTTTTATATTTCTTGTCTCTTGTGATTTACTTTTATATTGCTTAGATACGCTTAGCGTATGTACTTCTGAGTATATACGTAGCGGACCTCGTCGCGTTCCCTTCGCCGTACACCGGGAAGCGGGGCGTGACACGTGGCTTACTGAAGAAGAAAAAGCAAGAAAGAAGACTAATGATCTGCTTCAGATGCGAACTGGTTGCAATTCTCTGCAGTAGATTCCACCTCCTCTGATCCTTAGTCATCTGACGAACATTCTAAGAAACAAAAGATGAATGGAATGCCTGTCAGCGAACTTGCACTCGGTAAGTCCCCAAAAAGGTGGGATGAATGTATAAAAATAAATATGCAAGGTAACATGTGGTATAGTATGAATGGAAATGAAACATGAACAAGTATAATATGGTAATGTTATTAGCAACTATGTCAGCATGGCAAACAAGTATAATATGGCCATAGAGTGTAGGTATAGTGAATATGAAGTGGATATCCGTGTCCTAAGGGGTCTCTAAAATATAATATATCCTAACGTCGGTTCAAGTGTGAATATCAACCAATCTCAAGAGTATTCTTGAACCCAAGGCAACCGTCCAGGGGCAAGAAATCACGGGTCCAAAATAACGGGACTTCAATTGTTATTGAAGTATTCCAAAGCCAACAAACTATCATTCAGGGGCTTGGAAACACGGGCCCTCATTCATGAATTCATGATGTACCTTTTCAGCCCAGTACCACAGCAACATTATTTGTATCGTTTCAACCTGATACCACAACAACGTTATTTTAGTAATGGGATTCCTGAGATTCCGTTGGATTCATACTCAAACTGCCTCAACACCCCGCGTATATTAGTCTATGATTAAAGTTACAAGACTTGCCTAAATCCATGAATACATAAGAGAGTGCAATTCAATTATCGAGTCGAGTTCAAGTATTCAAGTCAATTTGTTCATGTATTCATGTCAAGTGTTCATGTCAAGTCATTACGTATTCATGGTTTGGGTCAAGTCGGGTCAAGTGTACATATTGGGTTCAAGTATTCATAATTGAATCGTGTTAAGATCAAGTCAATTCTAGCATATAATGGTTTAATCACAAGTCATATAGATTAAAATAAATAAGCAATCACAGAACATAATATAAGTATACAAGTAACGTCCAAAAACAATGTTGTAAATAAGTGATATGTACGACTAGTTAATTAAGTCATTTGAAGTCAGAATATAAACTAAAATATATACTTAAGTGTTATGCACACGTGAGTTTCAGTCTCGCCTAAATACGACTACCGATTTGGGAGATATACATGTTTTCGTATCGTCGCGCAAAACAGATCAGAATTTGTTCAGCACCGTCACATATTTTTAAAGCGCAGTTTGAGTTAATTTCTATCTGATTTCAGGTTAAAAAATTATTCAAAAATTGTAGGTATTTCGATGTACTTATCCAAAACACCAAGATTCACATGATTTGGATTTCAAAAACTCTAGTTATGATCATTTTAATATCAGCGTTTAAAACAGAAATTCAGATTTCTAGACAGCAACTATATGTTATATTGCAAAGCCTAAATCAGATTGTTTCATGCGTTTCTAAGTAATCTAAGATACGGAAAATTATATTTAGATCAAGTGTACATCTACGAATCTAAATTTTTTCACGAACGAACATCGGGAGTTCGAGTTATGTCCTGTTTAAAAACAGCGTGCGAAGCAGGACAAATTCAATCCAAATTCGTCGTTTAATATTGTAACGCAGTTTTCTATATTTTACGTCAATTTTTAATAAAAACTTAAAACTAAGAAAATATTGATCTTTTGATGTAGATATTTAAAACATCTGAAAACAATTAATTTGGATCAACAATTAGAGAGTTATGGTCTCTCGAACAAGACCTATATTGACAGTTTTCTGTTTCTAAAAACAGTGAATAAAAACTACGTAACTTCTAAACCGTTATTCGGTTTGATATGAAATTTTTACTGTAGATTTAGAAATCTATCTATTATTTTATCCTAATGTTCCAAGAATTTCCAGAAGTGGAAATTAATTTATAATTTTTTTTAAAGATAAAGGTTTTGTAAAATAGTATTTGAAAATTATAAATCTATGGTATTTATTTATAACTTTGTTTTCTTGTAAGCAAAAATAATTATAAATAATTAAAATTTCAGTGATAAATAATATGAATTAACATATGTGAAGCAAACATACGATCCGGTCATGATTAACCGTCTAAAACAATAATACTTATTTTATAACTAAATATATATGCTTTATTTCAACCTTTTTTTTTTATTTAACAAAAACTTTATCATGAGACTAAATAGTTATCTTAAGATTCACCATAATGGAAGTATGGTAAAGGGATGAATTTCAAGTAGAGAAAAGAAGGAGGAGAGGGGACTTACGGGTTATGTGAATCGGTATAAGAACCGGTTCACCGATTTGATTCTAGCAGCAAAACCAAGTCTAGTTGACCTAGGCTCGAGCAACTAAAATAAGGATCAAGTTAGTTTCTGAAAGTATTCTCTATGTAGATTTTGAGAGAAAAGAAAAGAAATGTAAAGTGATGCTAACGAAGTTTGTGAATGGTCGAATACTTCGGTCTTGAATTCTTAAGTAAGAAGTGAGCTCCGGTGGCGCCGAAACTTTGAGAGCTCTAAGGATAAAAATTTTGAAATATTTTTTTTTTTGAAGAAGAATGAATAATGAAGGAGAGAACATATAAAACAATATTATTATGGTCATTATAATAATTCATAATCATAACCATATTAATTATTATATGCATTCATTTTGAGAGTTAAATAAGAAGATGAAATGAAAGGTCTCATTTGTAGCTTATGAGAGAGTTTTAAAAAATAGATAAAAATAATTGCAAGAATGGAGATTTGAACATGCGACTTATGAAATAACAATGCAAGAACTAAACCAATGAGCTACAAGGTATTTCATGCACATATTTAATTAGAATTAAATATATGTTGTTGCTTGAAAAGTAAATGGGCTTTTGGGCTCATAGTTTTATAAAAGAAAATGAAAATGATATTGGATTTGGGTTATGGGCTTGGTCAGGTCTTGCGTTTAATTTGAAATATTTTAAAATTTAGTTTAAAGAAATGGGTTTGGGAAAAATAGATGAAATAATAAAATAATATATTTAATAGAAAACAAAATATACGGAAAAATATTAAGAATAAATAAATACAGTATTTTACTAAAAAAAGAAAATACGAAGGTATAGTAATATTGGGGTCATTACATGCTTGGGCTAGTAGAATGAGATGCGGACCTCTTCACGGAGCATTCGATCTCGAAAGGATTTAAATACGGTTTTTAAGAAATACGAATTTTCTAAATAAAATAAAATTATTTTTAAAATTAAAATTATATAAAAATTATTAATACATATTTTCAAAATATAATAAACCTATGTTTTTCAAAAATGAAAAATATTAACAAATGACAATAAAATAATATCAAGATACCAAAAGACAAGTTTTTCAATAAAATATCATGAACTTTCCAAGTTAAGTATATATCACTAATATACCCCCAAATAATTAAAATTCATGCTCATGACAATCTCAAATAATACTAATCACCCTCGAGATTTTATTTTTAAACTATATTAAACTATTTTTTATGAAAACCCCCTCGAGTTATATAAAAACAATATTTAAGAACTTTAGTAAATATAGGTTTAAGCGGGATCAATTCTCTTGAGTCCCAGAGAGCCGGAGAAAGTGGGTACTTTCCTATTTAAGATAGAAAACTTAACGAGGTTATCAATTGTAATTGTCTTGGAAAAAAACACAAATCCTGCCGTCCATGTGCAGCAGTTACCGATCACTCCCGAACCTAATTTAAAAGCTAAATCTGTTTACAAGTGTCTGACTCGGTCTGAGTCCAATTAAAACTTGAATCCAAAATCAAACTTGAATACTTGAACATGATCATAAATACTTGAAATCAAACATCAATATCAAATATGTATAACTTGAATTGACTTGACCGAACCATGGTTATGACTTGAATTGACTACTTGAATACTTGTATATTTGTTTACATCCTGAACACGACTACTTGAACAATTTGTATCCATGTCTTCGGCAAGCCTGATAATTATAATCTATACAATACATTACGCGGGGATAAAGGTGTAGATTGGTACGGAATGTATATCATGGCACGAGAGGTCACTTAAAAGACACCTACATGAATTCTCATGCCGTTGTCCCGTGGGTTATGATGGGGCCTTGTACTATATGTTACCATAGTCCACAGGGTAAGATGGACTTCACTCGTATATATGAATACTTTCTTTACCAAGCTACAAACAACCACGTTAGAATAACAATCATATACTTGTACAACTCACATGTTCTTTTCACATTACTTGTTATATTCTCTTTCTTTTGGGACTTACCGAGCGCTAGTTCGTTGACGACATTTTTTTCTATTTCTTTCTTTGGAATGTTCGTCGGGAGGACAGTACTCTCAGGAGATCGAGCCTAACTAGGAGGACTTGAATCAGCTTGCGGCACAGCCAGTTCCTTGTACTTACTTTCATTTTGTATCACATTGTTTAGGCACTACTTTATATCATTATACCTTTTCTTTTCAAATATTTGTATGTAAAGATGAATGTAAATAAAGTTGTTATTTTATATCACTTGTCATTCTTGTTCATTTATATATTGCTTAATTACGCTTAACGTATTTATTTCATAGTAAATACGTTGCGGCCTGTCACGTCACCGTTTTCGTCTTCTGGAAAGCGGGACGTGACAAATAGCACATAGAGTTAAGTCCCGTCAAACCCACGAAACAACGTCACACGAGATTCAGGTTAAGTGATTTTCAGTGAACTCTCATTTCACGGCATACGCACATTACCAAACTACCCATTTTCCCCGCGTATGTTAAATTATAAAGCTGACACAAGCCTTACTGTAACGACTCAAATTTTACTATATGAAAATTTTCAAGTTAATGTACAGAATAGAGTTGTAAGCCTGAGCACAACTTATAAATTTTATTTGTTTAAAAACAGTAAGAAGCACTTGTAGCTCATTGGTAAAGTCTTGCACTGCTGTGACGTAGCCCATGTGTTTGAATACCATTAGCCATATATATTTTTACTGATTTTTCTTTTAAATTTTTGGAAGCCCAAAAGTTTATACGTGTAATACACGTAAAATGAAAAGTCACAGAAAATCAAACATGTGCTGAATGTTATATGGACCGACATGGACACGTGACATCGATCCAGAGCCCCACCCCCTACACTTGGCCGGCGAGATGGCCCTCCAGACCGACGCCGTTGGGCCTCCCCGTAGGTAACGCCCCCAAACTCTGTACACTAATCGTTTGGCTTACCCCCACTACTCTAGTACTGTTTGATTTATCTGTAAATTAACAGAGAGATTAAAATCACCTATCAATCCAAACTATAATACAATTTAATTCTCTCTTCAATTCTCAAAACCTTAATTTTACCCTATAAATACAACCTCATACCCTATCTCTCTTCATTCTGAAATCTATTGTCAAAAATCCTTAAAATTTTCCAAGTCAAAGAAGAGTACAAGTGGAGTTAGCACTAGGTCAAGTTCCGGCAAAAATTCGAGACGATTCCGGCGACCCTGCGACTCCACGAAGCCACCAATCTCTTCCTCAACCCCCCCTCTTCTTTCAACTTGTAAGTTCCCTCTCTTTTCCTCTCTTACTAATTTAAAAAGTTCTCTTTTCAAAACTCGTCGGAAGTAGAGTTATTCCGACTTTCGATTCTAAACTTGTTAACACAATCTTTATTAATAACCAATCATCTATATCATTATATCTTACTTAATAATCATGAAACAAACATTAAGAATAAGTTTCATCTTAACATACCATGTTATATAACTTTTATTTACATTTTTCATTTAAATACCACAAACTTTACATATGACATTTTTTAAGTATTTAGCTTAGCATACCTTTAGAAATCTCACGATGTAATGACCCACCTCTCACATACACACATCTTAACATAGCACGATTCGCTTGAAAACAATATCATGTGGCAAATACGACTTTTCAAATAAATACCTTAAACTATTAAAAACCGTATTTCTTTAAATTGTGTGATTACATTCCTTGCGATTATGCCTCTACAACCCATTTTGGGGAAGCCGATCGGGATGGTGCGGGTTATCTCACATTCTTGGGAATAGTAGAGCGAGATGCAGACCTCCTCACGGAACATACGATCTCGATGGAATTTTTATACAATTTTAAAGAAAAACTAGGATTTCTATTTAATAATAAAAAGTTATTTTTTTTATAAATACATAAATATTATCAAAACACATGTTTCTAAGATATTGTTATATTCCACGTTTTCCAATCAAAATAATATATTTACAATTTTCATGAAAATACCATCAAGAATCCATACAAATCAACTTTACATTAAAATACCATGAACTATTCAAGCTAGGTATTTATACACTAGAATACCTCACTTATAAAAAATTACATCCATGAAAATCCCTAAATACAATAAATAAATACTTGAAGTTTATTTTGAAAGTATACTAAAAATATTTTTCATAAAACCTCCTCAAGTTATATTAAATGTACATTTAGGATCCTAGTAAATATAAGTTTAAGCGGGACCAATTCTCTTGAGCCTCACGGAACCGAAGAAAGTAGGTGCTTGCCTATTTAAGGTAGAAAACTAAAACTGGGTTATTAATGGTAATTGTCTTAGAAAAAACACAAATCCTGCCGTCCATATGCAGCAGTTACCGATAACTTTTAAATCTAATTCAGAACTCAAATCTGTTTAAGTGTCTGACTCAATCTGAGTCTCAGTCTTATCTGAAAACAATGCAAACATGAATCCAACCATATATTCAATTCAACATGAATCCAATGTATAAAAATGAACACTTGAACTTGAACATGAATACCGAACAATACGAACATGCACATGACTTGACTTGATCGATCCATGGCTATATTTTGAACTTGACTACATGACTATCCGTTTACATCCGAACTGTTTATATGAACAATTTATACCATGGTTTCGGCAAGTCTTATACTACAACTCATTACAATCAATACAAATGCATTACGGGGTTTTTAACAGGGTAGATTGGTACGGAATGTATTAGAAGTGGAATGAGACGGTCACTATAATACACCTAACCTGAATATCCGTGTCATTGTCCCATGGGTTTAACGGGGTCTTGTACTCCATATGCCTTAGTCCACGGAGCAAGTTGAACTCCTCTCGTATACACTGATACATTCTGTACCAAGTTACAAACAACTACGTTAGTACAACAAAAATAGATAAATTATCATATCTATTCCTTTTACTTGATCTATCTCTCTTTTGGGACTTACCGAGCGATTGTGCGCTGACGACATTCCTATCTCTTCTTTCTTTGGAATGTTTTCAGGAGGACCCGGCTCTCAGGGGATTGAGCCCAGTCAAGAAGATTTGGAGCAGTTTGCAGAGATGTCAGAGTTCTAGTTCTTACTTGTACTTACTTTTCTTTTCAGTTCATATGCCATTGTTTAGACATCGCTTTCCATTATTGTATTTTACTTTCCAGTCGAATGTAAAGAATGAATATAAATAAAAAGTTGTTGTTTCATTACATCTCTTGTCATTCTTGTGTTTTACTTTTATATTGCTTATTTACGCTTAATATGTTTACTTCTGAGTAAATACGCTGCGGCCTCGCCACGTCTACTTCCCCGTATATTGGGAAGCGGGGCATGACACTTACAAAAATTCATGAATATGTTAAGGTGTTGCAAATTCATGTCAAGTTCCTGTCGAGTTCATGTCAAATTCATGTCAATACGTATTCATGGATCGAGTCAAATTCGTATCATGCATGCAATATATCTAACCAAGTAACTCATGTAGGTACAAATATAATGAGAAAGTCGCATGGCATGAAATGATACAAGTACAATATTCAAGTATAAAGCAGAAACGATATCGTATAGAAGTGATAGAAACTATCAATTATTCAACTCTTATGAATTCAGAAATTAAACAAGAAATATAGTCATAAATGTTATGCAGACATAGATTTAAGTTTCGCCTAATTTCGACCATTAGTTTGGAAGTTAGACGCGTTTTCGTATTGTTGCGCAGATCAGAATCTGTCCAGCACTGACACGTATTTTAAAAACGCAGTTTGCGATAATTTCTGTCGGTTTTCATACTTCGAAATGAATTAGGAACTTGTAGGCCTTCCAGTCTAATTATCTTAACAACTTGAGTTTGCGGGATTTGAATATCTGAAACTAAAATTACGATTATTTCAAATCAGAGTTTTAAAAAATATTAGATAAAAATAATATCTGAAACTACAATTATGATTATTTCAAATCAGGGTTTTAAAATATATTAGATAAAAATAATTGCACGATCCAAGACTCGATCTTGCAAGCTTTACACCACTCCCAAACACCCAAAAGTCACAACAAACTGGATACAAGTGCAACTCATCGAAACTTTTAGAGTTAAATAAAGATAAACGAAAAAAATCATTTTCTTAAAATAATTCTTTTAGATAAAACAAATTCTCGCTTCAAAATTTTCCTTTTCAGAAAAAAATTGAATAAATTCATTTTATTCAAAAACAATAAAATAAATCTTTTAAAATAATCTTTCAAAACCCGTTTTTTTTTACAAAATGAATCATTTCAAAACAAATAATATTTATTTACTTGAAAATAGTATAGTAAAAACATGATCGTTACAATCGACACCCAGCATTCATTTTTATCATGTAAGATGTGGATACACCAAATTTTATGTGATTTCACCACTTTTCACTGTTGAATTAACTATGTAAAAAGTTCTACTGTCGGTTAACCGTTAACTTTGCACCCATTAAATTAACGGTGAAAAATTGATAGAATCGCATTAAATTTGGTGTATTCACATCTTACATGATAAAGATGATGATGAGTGGCGACCGTCGAAAAACCCCTAGAAGGATATATATTTTTTGACGCCAGAGAAAATTCCCTCATATGGCGTATTTCCTCCATTATATATATATATATATATATATATATATATATATATATAGTGCGGATCCGTCATGATGGGTTCACGTTTTTCAAATTCACGAACTTTTTTGTATGACATCTTTTCAACGGTCTACTTCGTTCAAGTTGTTCTACACATCTTAGATAGTTTATGGATGAAAAAGCACGTTGATTGTTCATATCATAATTTTGCATTATTATATTCTCCATTCTTATTCATTTTACAAATAAACATGTGCTTTTGATCCATGTCTGCTATATAGTTGCAGGTTACAGGTTCTCGGAACAAAACGGTGAAAATGATGAAAAGACGATATAAAAGTGAGACTACGACCACCAAATGGAAGAATCTTGATCATGCCTACAGTTTGAAGAATAAACGAAAATCAATGAACAAGTTCACAAAGTACAAAGGCAGCGCAAGGTTCAAGACTTCGACACGAAGCAAAGGGTAAAAGTTCACGACATTTTGCACTGTGGAAATCTGGAAGAGAACTAGAAGACAATCTGAGAAACCAAGTGAAGAAACAAGAAAACAAATGCAACCAGAAGCAGCCTAGAAAACTACAGCCCATGAGCCTCCAAGATGGTCGCGGATCTGCGGCCAAACAGTGCTTTTGGCCGCGGTTCCGCGGCCATAATGAGCATGTGTCGGTGCCTATTATGACGGTGTGGCGGTGCGTTGACTAGGCTTCTTAGGGGTAATTTTGTAAATGCAGATAGGGATTGGATGTAACCCTAGGGTTTCTATGATCTATAAATCGAAACCCTAATGCTCTTTTTGGTGCATGCCACTTTTTATTCATCTATTTCAGAATTTTAATTCGCTGTAAATATATGAAGAGAGTATCAAATAAAATAAGTAGTTTTTCTTTACCTTGCCCTAGTTAATTTCTTTTCTGCCGTAGTATAGAATTTTAATTATCTGCCCTAGTTAATTAGTTTAGCACTTTTATTTGATTGCCGTAGTTTAGATAATTAAGTTATTAAAATCAATCATAAAAAATGTCTTTTATCAATTCTCTAATGAGTGAGTAGTGCCTCACTTGTTAAGGTTAGGAATAGGAAAGGTTTGAGCGATGAAAATCTCTCACCCCTTTCTTGCCCGTCACATATTTTTTATAAGACTCTATGCATACATACACACACCGCTCACTACGGCACCCTATCCCGCGAGGTAGCGGCGACACCGTAGTTTAAAAGACCGATTGTGTATGTTTTCCATGGAGGTTAGGGTAAGAATTAAGAATAGACGGACAAGGACCTAGAGGAAGAAACCTAGTTTCTTCCCGATGGTACTAATTCACTTTATTAATTATTACCATGACACCTAAATAGATCTTAATTAGGGCATCGAGAGCGGTGAGAAATCTTAAATTTCCAAACTTAACCAAAAACCCTAGCAAGGTTTTAATCCTAGTCTAAATCAACCTAGTTTTTAGTGATAATCAATCCAACACCAATTGGAATTAACTTGTTAAAACAAATTAAGAATACACAAAATCTATGTGGACCGACCCGTACTCACCGGCTAGCTACCAAGCGACGCCGTTCTTGTTTGCAGTAATTAATTCTTTGATTTCAAAATTCTCATACCAATCAAATGGCGCCGTTGCCGGGGATGGCGTAGTTATTTTCTTTTTGCAATTTCAAGTTAATATAAAATCATAAAATTCATAAAAACTGAAAAATTAAAAAAAATATAAAAAATCTTATCATCTTGTTATTTTTTGAAGGGTGTTTTGTTTGAATTGTGCAGGATTGACGAACGAATTCAGATCTGGAAAAATCCAGAGAGCAAAACAACAAAAAACAGATCTGAACAAGCAGAGGATAATCAAAACAGACAGCAGAAGATTTTTGGAGGCCTGAACCGATTGAAGGACCGCGTTTCCGCCGCCAAACCACACTTTTTGCCGCGGATCCGCCGCGGGTTGCTAACGTCAGCAACCCAAAACCCCTCTGTAAGCTTCTTTTCTTCTTTTGAACCCCCTTGTCTCCTCTGAAAAATTTCCTGCAGGGTTCTTTGCGCAAAAACTTCTCCCCTTCTCCAATAACTTGATCTTGTGCAGGATTCTTTGCGCCGCAATAAAAAAAATTGTTTTCAAGTGTTTAATTGTGTTTACTGCTTTGCATATCTAAATTGACTTTAGGGGGCTTTTACACCAATCCAGATTGGGTGGGGATTTCATTACCCTTCCCAGGACCCCAAAAATCACATAAAGCATATTGCATTGACCATCAAGTTAATTAAAAAAGATTAGACTCAGCCCTAAGGACTTCGCGCTCAATAGGACAACGGAATAGTTGTAGGCATCGATCGTTGATCTAAACCTGACTTTGTGGTGCCTAGGCTAGACAAGTAGGGAAAGGTAATTTTAAAAGACCCGTCTTACGGTGATTCATGGGCGGATCCCTCCTTTCTCTACTTGTGCTAACCTGGCCAAAATTGGTGGTAAAGAGGCGATTTGAGGTCCTCACATCTTGCCCTTTGGAACAGTTAGGAGCAGTCTAGTTGACTTAGGTGACCCTAGATCTAGGCTTGATTGTGCATTTGTGATTGATTGAACGTGTGTCTAAGTCTTTTATTGAAAAATCTTTTTGCAAAAAGCTCCTTATAAAAAAAACACAAAAAGGAAAATTTTTTACAAAAAAACTTGCCACTTGTCGCTAAGAAATCCGTGCACCCCACTTACACCCACTTCCTTCCATTGACGTTTTCTTATCCCCACCTTCTGTTTTTCACCTTTTGTCTACACTGCCTCTTTAGTGTATGTCCGGTTGGACTAGGGACACTAGTGCCTGAATAGTTCGTGTCTCGTTAGTGCCGACTGACGACGCTTTCGACTCCGAAATCGAAATTCCTTCGACTTCCTTACCTTCACCTTCATATTCTTCTAAGGAGATGTCGAGATTCAATCCTAACAACTCCTTACCCGCGGGACTGATTCCACCTCCGCTAGGTGAGAATAGCCCACAACACCCACATGTTGAAGCGCCCTAACGAATCGCGCTCCAGGATCTTTTCTACCCTATCCGCACCGCTTTACCAACTTGTATTTCACTCCCACCGGCAAATAGGGATAATTTTGAGATTAAACCCCACTTCATCAACATGTTGCCAAAATTTCACGGACTGGAATCCGAAAATGCCTATATCTTCATAAACAAATTCCAAAATGTTTGCACAATGATGAAAACAACACAACTTTCTGATGATGCTATAAGGCTACGTGTCATTCCATTCACTTTATGTGATCTAGCCGAGAAATGGTTATATAGCACAACATCACACTCGATTAAAAATTAGGAAGAGTTTGTTAAAGCTTTTCTTAAAAAATTTTACCCACATCACAAGACCGCGAGAATTCGCAATGAGATCATTCAATTTTCCCAGCTTCCTTCCGAACCCTTTTGGAAGTGTTTTGAAAGATTTAAAGACCTACGTGTTCAATGCCCTCACCACGGTATTGAGAATTGGCAAATTTGCCAAACTTTATATGAAGGATTGAACCCAGCAACTAAGCAGTTGTTGGAAACCATTTGTCAAGATCACTTTCTAACAAAATCAAGCGAGGAAGCTTGGCAGTTTCTCGACGATCTTGTTGAACAAACACTTAAGTGGGAAATCACCAAGACCATCTCATCTTCTTCTTTAGGTCAGTCTAGGGCAGGCATACATCAACTAGATATGTCGATTGCAATGAAGGCCGAAATGGCCGCACTTACGAAAAAGCTAGAAGCAATTGAGACCAAAATCTCATTGCCTTCTCCTGCCCCTGCTTTACCCCCACGAACTGTTTATGCTTGTTGTTCGGATCCATCCCATCTTACTGAAGAGTGTCCTTATAATCCACCTGTTCAAGGACAAGATCAAGTCAATACTGCATTTCAGCAAAGACAAAGAAATGATCCATACTCTTCGACTTATAATCCTGGTTGGAAGAGCCACCTAAATTTTGCTTGGAATCAAAATCAACAATTCTAAGGCAATAACAACTTTCAAAGGCCTCCTCCCCCACAACAACAATGTTGGATATAGTGCCCTCAGAGTCAATTATTGGATTACAGGCACGTGATTGCAATGATTGAGGAGGACCTATGCCGGTAGGACAGTCTTACTCGAGATGATAGTATGCTATCTGGTTTATCTTTATCATCGTGTACTGTTTTAGGTGACCTTACGAGTCGCTATTACACGTTGATAGAGCCCATAGGATTCTTGCTTGACTACCAGCAGTATGAGGGCGATCATATACGTGAGAGCTGGAGTCTATAAGCACATCCTTAAATGGTCCCTAGTCGTGGGAGTTTCGAGACAGGGCATCGATACTCCAGAGTAGACTAGTGTATACAGTCGAGACCCCAACGAGGGGCGGTGGCCGGTCTCACAAGCCACTGGTGTCAGTTGGTTCATCTAAAATGTATACAGGTGCTCATTGGGTTATGAGTACACCGGACAGGACTCGCCGGGAGCCTGCTAGTTGGTATTATACCTGACGTCAGATAGCAGTTCCCTGGTGACATGTGTACAGGTTAGTTCATCGACCTGAGATCGTCATTTGTCTCGTGTGAGTTCCCACTGTGCTTTGATTACTACCCTACCACGCTCAAAGGAGACGTACAAACTGGTTTTAGTTGGGTACAGTCCCGAGCCACATGGAGGCAGTGAGCGGATCTGCAGGGGTTCGTCTCTCCCGGTATTGGGGGTGAGGTCGCGCTGTGTCTAGGAGAGCCAGAACATGAAAAGTCCTTGGCCAAGGCAGGAGATTTGCTGGTAGGTATTCCAGTAGTATCTCAGGGTGTTCTGGGCTACACTCCGACACGACTTGTACCGCTATTGAGGGTCTGACTTTTACCAACCTCCTAGGCCCGCCATGCGATGCTCATAGACGAACGGACCGGACTGTACGGATATTGTCACTGACAGGCTCAGTAGGGTGTCAGGATGAGTTCGCTCATCGACGTCCCTTTTGGTCAATAGCTGATGGCCCGTCACGTATTGGCTTATACCTCTGACGTACTAGTGGTTAAATCCACAGCCATAGTATTGACGAGTCTTTAGAGTCCACCACACACACAGTTACTCAAGTTTCGGGCGAAACGCTGTACAGGCCGTATGAAGATATGGCAGGGTTCGATCAGATACGTGCGGTATTGCACGGATCGTGATCGGACGGATTTTACTATCCGGCTTTGGCTTAAGCCGGATCCTAGTATTAGACAGTGTAGTTTTGTCTCTTTGCATTTGTGTTCAAGTGGGAATACAAATGCGGGCATGTATTTGCAGTAGCGGGGTTTTCCTGTAATTTATTACGGGATCAGTTTTCTGAAGTTGCCAGTTTGCATTCCGTTCCGGCCGGTTTTCCTTTGTTCTTTCGCGGCCGGACTTTCCGTTGGAGGGGGTTATTTGCAGTTTGCAAATAACTTATTTGTAGAGGGCTTTCTTGCATATGTGAGGTATCATGAGTGTTCTTTCATGATGAGATTCCTTTTGAATCAACTCACTTGCTTTCATTATGATGGGTTTTGATTTGAAATGGATGTGGCCATTTTCTTTTCTCATGTTGATATATTCTTTCTTGCATTATTCTTTTTCTACACTCAATTATTCTTTCATGGGAGGGGCCGGCCACTTCAAGAGGAAGGAGTGAGGGGATTTTATTTTGGTGGAGAAAATGCTCATCTCATTATGCTTTCTACCTAAATTCCTAAGAACATTTTCCCTAGTTGCTTTCTTCACCTTCACCACATCATGGCAACCTCATAACCCCAAAAGAGACAAGCCACTACTCTAGTCTACAACAAATCTTGGACGCGTCGGCTAGCCAACTTCGCGCCCGAGTTGGCTCGGTCCAGAGGTGGGAGCCCGTAAAAGATTCCGGCTACGTAGTGCCCTTTCCGACGAGGACGTGACGGACGGAGATTCCGCAGGAGATCGAAGTGGAGACGAAGACCGAAGGACACGGATCGCTTGGTATACTTCTCTACTCGTAGTTTAGTTTGCTAGTAGCTAGGTTAATGGCCCGATCCGGATTAAAAGTGCGCGGTGGTGCCGGTTTGCTAGTTTGCAAAGTTTTTCGTTTCCGCATTCCGGCGTCGGATCGACGGCCAGGGCGCCGCCGCGGACTTACAATGGTATCAGAGCCACGCCGTTAACCTAACCTACCTTGCTCTAGTATGTTTAGTACTCGATCGAACAAAACTCCCTAAAACGTATTTTGTATGCACATGTGTTCTTTGTCGAAATTTTTTCAGCTCCAAAAATTTTTCAGGTTGTTTAAGAATACTGTGCATGGAAATATAAGAAATCTGGGAAAATTTGGTTGCGAGATCTCTCCGTAACACCGTGGAACCGCGGCCAAAGCCATGCTTGGACCGCGGTTCCGCCGCGATTTTAACTGTTCATCGTGCCAAATTTTTCCAGAGGGCTTTAAACTTGGAAATAGGGGTTTTGGGATATTATTTTTGGACCCAGATTTTCTGTAAGTGCTACAGTACTGCTTGGGGCCCACTTGATAAAATTTGTTCGATCGGATATTTTAAACATGCTAGTTCACAGTATTTACATTATATCTGCGACCGTGAATGTCACTTGATCGGTAAATCCTGTCTAACTGCTATAGCCCGGTTAGACGGATTTGCGAACGTGACATTCACGTTGATGTTCTATGTTGTGCTGTGATGTTGCGGATCGGTCGTGGGAGATAGCCTGGTTGCAGTGCTAGTACAGTTCTGTTTTATATGTACATTTTATATTGCGGGGCGAGCGTCCGACATGTGGACTGCCGTCACTGCCTGTTTGTATTATTCTTTTGGGGCACGACCAGGTTGCGGTCGATGTACCCGTTGTATATATATTTTACTTTCTGTACTAGGATTACCCTGCGGAGGGGTACACGGATAACCGAGTTCTAGAGGGCAACGAGCCCGCATCTCATGGCATTGAGACGGAGAGGGATTCACTCTAGAATTGGCGGGCTATTCGCCGCACTCGTAGGGGGTACAGATTGACCCAGGAGGGATGCCCAAGTTACCGGATTCCGTGAAGTGCTAGGTGGTCCATTCACGTTGCTGAAGGGGGCTGCCTCGCTTCAGGTTTTGGCGGGTAACTTGCCACGCCCGTAGGGACATAGGTTCTCATTGCACAGGCTATCCACACGACCAGGGGAACGTCGGGTTTCAGTAGCGGCTCTATGAAACCCGGGGATTCCAGATATCTGTATTGTTCTGTGATGCTGTACATTTCTGTGATGTTGCTTTTTATCACGCCTTGAGCGAAAATTATATATTATATATATACTAGTAGATGTTGTATATGTTTTGCATCCGCGCTAGTCCAGTCCCCGCTCTGTCGTTAGTTAGCTAACCTAATGGGTGATGACGGGACCCAGTGGCGAATGCGGATGGCATATACGTACGTCATTATTTTCGTTCTTTGTGGTGTGATCAATTGATGGGACTGCGTTGATTCGGATCAATGCAAGATAAACAAACCTATTCTGATGTTGTTGGAACACTTTTCAAAAAGCTGTTATTGCAAGGGCGTTCTCTTTTGTTTTGCACAGTGGTATTCAGTTGGAATATCCTGCTCCTCAGTCGACGAGGCAAGGGCCGAGATCCCTTCACCGGGAGTGACCCCTTGGACAGAAGTTTGCGTTAGGGCAATAACTTCACTATAGATGATTTCTTTTGCTTTGCATCGTGGTATGGCTTTTGGATTGTCAAAGTTGCAGACCTCATTGCCACTCCTACTTTTACCCTTTTCTCCAGAACACCCTGTATTACTACGAACGTCCACTTCCATTGGACAAAACCATCGTATGGTTATATATGAACTCGAAGGAATTCGAGGATGGTTTCTGGTTCTGGAGAAAACGAATAGGACTATTCAGTTGTCTTTTCCTTTCACCTTCTCTCATTGCGAGTACTCCTTGGTTTAGGAGATAGTACACCTATTACGCAAATTGGATAAGTCTTCTTCCAAACCATAGGCAGGTGCCGACCGGTAGGGAATGAAGAAAACCAATTAGCCTAAATGGTATACAGAAGGTATTAAGTTAAGACAAAGCAAGGGATTAGTAAGAGGGCAAAGTAAATTGCGACTAATATTCACGACCAAACCAAGTATTTCTTCGCCAATCCTAAATCACCTTTGTATTTCTCCAGGACACTCCGTATTACTACGAAGATCCCAGTTTATTGGATACTCCATCGTATGGTTATATACGAACTCGAAATGAACTTGTTCCAGTTCGGGGATGGATTCTTGTTCAGGAGAAATAGGAATAAGGTTCATTCGGTTGTCTTTTATCTTCACCTTCTCTCGCATTGCGAGTGCTCCTAGGATTAGGACAGTACACCCATTATGCTTATTGGATAGTCTTCTTCCAAACCATAGGCTGGTGCCGAACGGTATGGAAGGAAGAAAACCATTTGGCCTAAAGGGGTGTACATAAGGTAATGCTAAAGACATAAAAAGGGATTTTGAGATGTGGCAAAGAATTATACGGTTACAGTTGTGAATCTGGATAATGGAAGAGGCATTACTAGGAATACCGGGATACCCCATCGAAATATTTCAATGTTTCAGTTTCACTGTGTACTGTTAAAAGAAAACTGATTTCCCAATTAGACACTTGCTCCAGGGTATGTATTTACCAGGTTTGATTCTCACATCTGTATGGTTTTACAGATGATGAGTGGGAGTAAGTTATTGGGAATAAGGTGATCATCCTCATTATATCGGAATTCGTTGTAATTGGTGATATTTGAGGAAGTCACCTAGGTTGTTTGCCGGACGGCAAATATTTGGTTTTGAATATCCGTTGTTATGCAACAATTTCAAATTGATATATCTGTACGTCTATTTTTATAGAGTGAGATATACCTTTTAAAATTATGTCTATGACATTTACCTATATCAGTGGATGGTTAGGTAAGGAGCATTGAACAGCGGTGTAATTCTTCTTAACCATAAGTACAGTTTTCAACCTACAACACACAGTGAATGAGTTATTAGACTCAGCGGAGTTATACAGAGTATTGTATATTGTCCAGTGTCCATTAGGACAGAGGGGTAGGTCCTCGTACTATATTCTGTTTACTTGTGACTTCTCTAGTTCTTAGACAGGTGTTTCGTAGAAACACAGGGTCTGAGTTTTGAGAAGTTATAGGTATAAGAATAGAGTAGAGAACCAGGTATTGCAAGTATCGGGATTCTTCAAGGTGATCGAAGATGTAGATACTTGTGTATGGTATTCAGTTGATAGTAATAGATTAAGAGAACTTGCTTCTCTTTCAGGTTACTCATAATTGGAAGTATTCCTAAGTTAAGTAACGCTGATCGGCCTCCTTCCATTTAGTTGACATGCACTGGAGACAGCTGCATGATTTGAATCTGGTTCAATTAAATTAGTGCCTCTGTTCCTGTATTGGATATAGAACAGTTCATATCTTGACATTGTTAAGATACGGGGAGTTGTCCAGCTTATACTTAAAACCAGACTCTGGATGACTCAAGGCACGTTTCTGTAATGGTTGTTTGTGGGTTGACCCGGGCTATGACGAGGGTTGACTTTCTACCATCTGGAAGATCAATAGTGATATTGTTCTTGACTCGCCACAGTTTTAATAAAAATGGATTTTTTTTCAGAAAACAGTAGTGGGAGTATGGTAGAACTGGAAGTGATTCCAGAACCGCAAGCGATTACTGAAGATTTGATAAAGAACCTAAACATTCAATCTGGTTTGACATTCCATTGGCCACTCCGCAGATAAAGTGGGTAACCTCAGGCACCTGAGAGGTACTTCGGTATGCTCAAGGACGGTGGCAGGGAGGTTCTTGTTTACCCAGACTTGCCATTGCTGTTGTTCCAGACTGTGAGACCCGGCAGGAGGATGAGTATAGCGTCGTTCTAAACTTGCTTTAGAAGTGTACGTGTATATGACTCTGCCAGAGGGTTGTCTTAGTCAGTGGGAGCAGCGGAAGCATTGGTGGACATCGGGCTTATGTCTATTTATAGACTAAAGCAGATATAGCGGAGATAGACCATCTATTTCTGATGTGACAATCATAGGTTTGAATTCATCAGAATAGAGGATGGATCTGTTAAGAAGGTAGTAGGGTGTGATGTCCTGGTATTTGGATGACATACACAGAGTAGGAAGTGATATTCCTATACTACAATCGGTTATACTTTGGTCGTCACACAGTGGTTTCTCCACATAGGACTTGGATATTATATCAAACATTCTGGTTACTAGATCTATGGTTTTAGATCTAGATTTGGGTAGTTTCCCAATCTGGGTACTTTGACAACATTCTAAGTATTTAGAATGGACGACTCCTGGCACGGTAGTGTACCTGCAGGTAATGGAGTCACCTTCTCTAAAGGTGTCTTACTGACTAAAGGGGAGAGGGATGTGCATGATTGGCAGATCACTTGCTTAGGCAATTGAGTCGATCATGAGATGTCAAGTACCACACCAGATGTTGTTCTTGCAGTAGATGCAATAAGCTGATATTGATCCAATCCTGGGGAAACAGTCGGAAGCAGTTTTAGAACATAAGTGGATGTTCTAGGGATATGATAACGACAGCCTCCCTTAGGAGACGGTTATCATTCCAGGCTTCCAAGGTGACATGGACGACAGGGTGGTCGTCAGAGTTATAGTTTTCCCTCTGACGAGGGGCAGTATTTTGGACAGGTGGTCTAGGTGGATACTGAGGGAAGGATGGCGCAGGATACTGATTAAGTTCAGTTGACGATACAGTCTAAGAAGTTTGGATTTGGAGTTCATTTATGAGCTAGGTCCCATCAGACATCCAGACATTCTAAGACAGGTATTGCTCATTTCGAGAGATGGCTTTCTCCGCGAACTTGAGACATAGAGAGACATAGAAAGAAACACCATAGCTGATCCACTCACTGAGGCTATTCCTCGAACGCAATAGTTTCGCAAACGAGCTTTGTGAGACTGACAAGTAGAGGAGTTGGGTGTTCGGTATCACACTGGCTGTGAGTATGCGACATCGCAATAATTAGCCTTGAGTGCAAGTGGGAGATTGTTGGATATAGTGCCCTCAGAGTAAATTATTGGATCACAGGCACGTGATTGCAATGATTGAGGAGGACCTATGCCGGTAGGACAGTCTTACTCGAGATGATAGTATGCTATCTGGTTTATCTTTATCATCGTGTACTGCTTTAGGTGACCTTACGAGTCGCTATTACACGTTGATAAAGCCCCTAGGATTCTTGCTTGACTACCAGCAGTATGAGGGCGATCATATACGTGAGAGCTGGAGTCTATAAGCACATCCTTAAATGGTCCCTAGTCGTGGGAGTTTCGAGACAGGGCATCGATATTCCAGAGTAGACTAGTGTATACAGTCGAGTCCCTGACGAGGGGCGGTGGCCGGTCTCACAAGCCACTGGTGTCAGTTGGTTCACCTAAGATGTATACAGGTGCTCATTGGGTTATGAGTACACCGGACAGGACTCGCCGGGAGCCTGCTAGTTGGTATTATACCTGACGTCAGATAGCAGTTCCCTGGTGACATGTGTACAGGTTAGTTCATCAACCTGAGATCGTCTTTTGTCTCGTGTGAGTTCCCACTGTGCTTTGATTACTACCCTACCACGCTCAAAGGAGACGTGCAAACAGGTTTTAGTTGGGTACAGTCCCGAGCCACATGGAGGCAGTGAGCGGATCTGCAGGGGTTCGTCTCTCCCGGTATTGGGGGTGAGGTCGCGCTGTGTCTAGGAGAGTCAGAACATGAAAAGTCCTTGGCCAAGGCAGGAGATTTGCTGGTAGGTATTCCAGTAGTATCTCAGGGTGTTCTGGGCTACACTCCGATACGACTTGTACCGCTATTGGGGGTCTGACTTTTACCAACCCCCTAGGCCCGCCATGCGATGCTCATAGACGAACGGACCAGACTGTACAGATATCATCACTGACAGGCTCAGTAGGGTGTCAGGATGAGTTCGCTCATTGACGTCCCTTTTGGTCAATAGCTGGTGGCCCGTCACGTATTGGCTTATACCTCTGATGTGCTAGTGGTTAAATCCACAGCCATAGTATTGACGAGTCTTTAGAGTCCACCACACACACAGTTACTCAAGTTTCGGGCGAAACGCTGTAGAGGCCGTATGGAGATATGGCAGGGTTCGATCAGATACGTGCGGTATTGCACGGATCGTGATCGGACGGATTTTACTAGCCGGCTTTGGCTTAAGCCGGATCCTAATATTAGACAGTGTAGTTTTGTCTCTTTGCATTTGTGTTCAAGTGGGAATACAAATGCGGGCATGTATTTGCAGTAGCGGGGTTTTTCTGTAATTTATTACGGGATCAGTTTTCTGAAGTTGCCAGTTTGCATTCCGTTCCGGCCGGTTTTCCTTTGTTCTTTCGCGGCCGGACTTTCCGTTGGAGGGGGTTATTTGCAGTTTGCAAATAACTTATTTGTGGAGGGCTTTCTTGCATATGTGAGGCATCATGAGTGTTCTTTCATGATGAGATTCCTTTTGAATCAACTCACTTGCTTTCATTATGATTTGATTTGAAATGGATGTGGCCATTTTCTTTTCTCATGTTGATATATTCTTTCTTGCATTATTCTTTTTCTACACTCCATTATTCTTTCATGGGAGGGGCCGGCCACTTCAAGAGGAGGGAGTGAGGGGATTTTATTTTGGTGGAGAAAATGCTCATCTCATTATGCTTGCTACCTAAATTCCTAAGAACATTTTTTCTAGTTGCTTTCTTCACCTCCACCACATCATGGCAACCTCATAACCCCAAAAGAGACAAGCCACTACTCTAGTCTACAGCAAATCTTGGACGCGTCGGCTAGCCAACTTCGCGCCCGAGTTGGCTCGGTCCAGAGGTGGGAGCCCGTAAAAGATTCCGGCTACGTGGTGCCCTTTCCGACGAGGACGTGACGGACGGAGATTCCGCAGGAGATCGGAGTGGAGACGAAGACCGAAGGACACGGATCGCTTGGTATACTTCTCTACTCGTATTTTAGTTTGCTAGTAGCTAGGTTAATGGCCCGATCCGGGTTAAAAGTGCGCGGTGGTGCCGGTTTGCTAGTTTGCAAAGTTTTTCGTTTCCGCATTCCGGCGTTGGATCGACGGCCGGGGCGCCGCCGCGGACTTACAAACAAGCACCTCAACAAACTCAATATCAGCAACCTTTCCAACCACAACTTTATCCAAACCAAATGAACAATTTTGTGCCCAACAACTCTTATCCTCAAAACAATTTTGTTCAACCAAATAACGATAAGGTTTCCTCGCTTGGACAAAGTCTAGATGCGTTTTAAAACAATCTACACAATCCGCAGAAAGGTTGGAGACTTCCATTCAGTCTATGGTGCAAAACAATGCTTCACATGATCAGAGCATCAAATCAATTGAGGCCCAAATTGCAAAACTGAATGCTGCGTTGAGCGAGCGAGAAAAGAGAAAGCTTCCATCTCAACCATTGCCAAATCCCGGTCACACACACAACGCACATGTTGCTTATGAACAACAAAATCATAATGTAAATGCTGTGACCACGTTGAGATCTGGAAGAGTGTTGCACAATAACGTGGATAATAGTGATAACACCCCTGCCGGTGCTTCTTCTTCTTCTTCATCTTCTTCATCTTCTTCTTCATCTTCTTCGTCAGAGCCTGTTCTTCATTCTTCACAAGGCTCTAATTCTTCTAATTCGAACGGACCCACATCTCACTTCACGAACACAACAACACTGGGATCCATTCCAACTCCGCAATCTACTCCATAAATATTGGACTCAACAAATTTTCAAAATATTCCATTTCCAAACAAGGTTGAGATCCAATAAACCAACTCCATAAATGGAGAAGATTGTGGAGTTATTCAAGCAGGTTAGCATTAACATACCTCTCTTGGATGCAATCCAACAAGTCCCTTCTTACGCGAAAATCTTAAAGGGCTTATGCACCACGAATAGAAAGTCTCAGATACCTAAGAAAGTGCTCGTAGCTAGTGCCGTGAGCAATGCTATTACCCAACCTCAACCCTTGCCCGCTGTCCTACAATTTCAATAACAATTGGGGATAAGAACATCAATCGAGCACTTTTAGATCTTGGTTCCAGTATTAACCTGCTTCCCTATTCCGTGTATGAGCAATTAGGTGTTGGAGAGTTGAAACCCACTCATTGTACTCTCCAAATGGCTAGTCGATCCATCACCCATCCTAGGGGTGAGTTAGAGGATGTGTTGATCAAAGTAGGGGACTTCATATTCCCCGTTGATTTCATTGTTATGGACACACAGCCTGTGGCTAACCCACTGAACCAAATTCCGGTGATCCTCGGTCGACCATTTTTGGCCACTTCCAATGCTGTAATCAATTGTCGCAATGGCTCTATGACTCCATCCTTCGGGAAGATGTCAAGTGAGTTCAACATTTACAAGATAGGAAGTCTGCCCTCCGTGCCTAAAGCTAGTATACGTGATGTTTGCTCGATCCACGAAATCACGCAGGAGGACTGTGAGCTTGAAAAATTTATATTCGATCACAGCAGTTTTGACACCACTAGTGCGTTCCTCTTTGAATCTGACACGGTTTGCACAACCGATAACGAATACGAGTGTTTCACTTTTTCAGACGATTTTGAAGACTCACGACCTGAGTTTAAGTCCTTTGAATTTTCGGATGAGTTAGTTGAACCATCCAACTCGGTTGCTTACAGTCATTTCGAACTTTTGATGGAATCCTTAGAGTTCGAGATAGTTTCACCAATTTTACCACCTCCAAAACTCGAACTTAAGCTGTTGCCGTTTCACTCTAAATGCGCTTACTTAAGTGAGAATGAGACCCTTCCTGTTATCATCTCGGCATCTCTAGCTCTCGAGCAAGAGAAAGCCCCATTAATGGTCTTACAAAATAACCGGCAAACTTTTGGCTGGACTATGGCGGATATCAAAGAGATTAGTTCCCTCATATTTGAACATCATATGATGGATGATGCTAAACCAGTAAAGGATCCACAGAGACACCTCGAGGATTTTGTGGTTAATCAACCTCCACTTATAGAAGTTGAACCACCACCTTTTCTTCTAATAAAATACGAGAATGACAATATTCCACTCATAAATGATCATTCACATTCTCGTTTTTATTTATCATCACCTTTTATCTCCTCACATTCACGCAAACACTTTCCATACCACCACTTATCTCTTACCCACTTCTTCTTGGATCTTTATAACATGTTCTTCCACCGACCTATACGTTACACAGATAAATTCTTCAAATGGTTGGTGTTGACTTTTGGTCTTTGCAAAACTTGGCATTGACTTGTAAACTTGTTTAGCTCAAGTTTAGGGGGGTATAATTTGGCTTTCACAAATAAAATAAATAACATAAACATAAAAAAAAAATTGAATTTTTTTTGGGTCTTTTTGTAAATTTTCAAAAAATAAAATAAATTTTTATTTGCAAATAATTTCCTCTTTTTAGAGGGATTTATTTGCAAATATCCATAACTCTCCGCCTATATAAAGAACCTGACCCCCTCTATCTACACCCTAAAATATTTTTCTGTTCTCCTCAAACCTTAGCCGCCGCCGCTGTTTCTATAGGGAGAGCCCTCTGTGCCGCCGCGCTTCTGCCGCAAGAAGGAGCTTCCGAACGCTGATCCACCGCAACCTAGCGTCTTCACCCCCTGAATTTTTCAGGGGAGGTCAGATCTCTGAAAACCCTCTCTGTCTCTAATTTTTTAGATCTGTAACTACCTGATGGCACACAGTATGCAACTCGAACGTGATTTTTCACAAATTTCTTCACATGATGTGTATGGGAGTTATTTTGCGAACGAGATAGCACGTAGGGGTTGGAACTATTTGATATATAATCACCGTAACGCTTAAGCACTTCCGGAATTAGTCACTCGTTTTTATGAGTGTATGGAAGATGGGTGTCTCACCCAATTCGGGTTTATAAAATTGCAGTGGGGTGATAGGGAAATTATCATCGATAGAGACATTATACATGAAGTCACATTAATCCCTCGAATACCCGCTCATGACCAACCTTTACAATTTGAGGATTACATGCACTTGATGGGCAATGATTGCTCAAGGGAGCCGTGGAAGAGGATCCAAGCGAGGACCCTTTTCGCCAATGTCTTAACTGTGTGCCGGTGAGCACAAAACAATATTTTTGAAAGCTCTCACAACACTACATTTTTTACACCCTCATTGCATATTGTGCATACCCTCATGACAAGAAACCCTCGTTTCGACATGTGCACAGTTTTGCTAAACTCTGTAGGTGTGGGCAAACGAGCCGCAAATTACCCTTGTCCCATGCTTGTTACACAACTATGTCGATATTTCCTCCCCGTGGAGGAGTTCGAATTTTACATGCTTGGAGACATACCGGTCAGGCCTCTTATTGAGGGCGTTTCTACGTCCTATTCATGATTGGCGGATGTGTGGTCTAGAACTGAACCGGCGGAGCACGTGCCCGCCCAAACACCTAGCTCTAGCTCGACCGCGAGCAAGGGAGAACTGACTCCTTTAGAACATGCACATTTGATGCGGAGAGTTGTTAGGGGCATTGATGAGTTGAGAGAGATATCGAGGGAGCACGACCGGCGGTTGACTGAGGTAAAGCGGGGGATTCGAACCCTGCTGGGTAGGGCTGAGCGTTCCCGTTCACACTCGAGGGCACGGCGTGGGGCCGAGCAGTGAGGGCACTGCTTGTAATAAGTTTGGGGGAGTTGGTGGTTGTAAATAGTTATCTTTTGCATTGCATACCTTTTTTTAATTTTTGTATATATATTTTTTTTCTATTGCATGTTTAGATTCTGCATTGCATCTATATAAAAAAATCATAAAAATTGAAAAAATGAAAATAAAAAAGTTAGAAAAATATAAAAATCAAATAAAAACTGAAAAATTAGAAAAATTATAAAAAATTGAAGAATTCAATTTTAGCCATAATTGACTTGAGTTTGACAAAACGGTTAACTAGTAAGGAAAAACTAAATCCTAGACTTAGTAAATTAAAAACCCTAAAAATAACCTTTCTTAAAATTTAACGGTAGAAAAATATATGTCTTTGTAGTTTACCTAGAAATAGGCAAATTTTGAGTTCACTTCTTGGGCTAAGTCAAAACAAGAGAAGAGTATTGATATTTTTATTAAAGTATAAATCTGAAAAATAATTCCTAAGCTTAAGTCTAAATTATGAAAATATATACCCTACAACTTGCACAAACACGAACCTTGAAACTTGGAATAGTAGAAGAGACCTTGAAATCAGAAATCATTTTAGTAGAAATCTCCTTTTTTGAAATGCTCATGTCTAAAGTCCTTAGTACGAAGGAAAATAAAATAAAAATACAAGTGTGAATAAAGAAATATAAAAAAATGAACATTGGTTTTGTAATTACTTAAGACTGCGTAAAAAAAATATATAACGAGGGTGCTTTATCACCTAGTACTTTAGACCAACTGGTTTGGGAGTCACTGCTAAAGCCTTAGGTGTTACAAGACTAGGAATTACATATTAATGTGCAAACACATTTTGTAATCGGTCGTTGGTACCTCAAGAAGTATTAAGGGCCGTATGAAGAATGTGTGAGCAATTTCATCTAAAAATTCACCAACTAAAAGTACTTTGGACGATGGACAAGAGTATAAGAGCTTGATTTGAATTTCCAAGTGTAGGGGTTATAAATACACACGCGTAGGGTATATGATTGGGATTGGGATTTGGATGAGAGATAGAAATGAAAAATAGGACTTATATTTTTAGTAGAGATGATAAAAATTCATAAGTTGAGATGGAACCTTAGAAGAAAAACTAAACAGATGCTAAAATCTAAGTAAATTTACATAACATATACAATCTTAAGTTAAATGATAGGGAAGCGTGAAAAATATGGGTTGATAATTTCTGAGTCAAAGATAATAGAATTTCTTGTTAGAAAACCGAATTGGAGAATAAAAGTCAGTTGGCCAAATTGATAGGATTTTGTGGGTAGTATCCGCTGAAAACCCTCAGGAGACAACACTCCTCCTACTAGGGACACCTAGAGGTTTAACGGCTTGTTGCACGAGCTCAGTGCAATCGCGTTTCCCTGCGAAATTGAGGTTAGGTCTTTTTCGAGAATAAACTAGTTTTGCTCGAGGACGAGCAAAAGATAAGATTGGGGGTATTTGTTCATATCATAATTTTGCATTATTATATTCCCCATTCTTATTCATTTTACAAATAAACAGATGCTTTTGATCCATGTCTGCTACATAGTTGCAGGTTATAGGTTCTAGGAACAAAACAGTGAAAATGATGAAAAGACGATACAAAAGTGAGACTACGACCAATAAATGGAAGAATCTTGATCATGCCTATAGTTTGAAGAATAAACGAAGATCAATGAATAAGTTCACAAAGTACAAAGGCAGCGCAAGGTTCAAGACTTCGACACGAAGGAAAGGGTAAAATTTCATGACATTATGCACTGTGGAAATCTGGAAGAGAACTAGAAGACAATCTGAGAAACCAAGTGAAGAAACAAGAAGCCAAATGCAACCAGAAGCAGCCTAGAAAACTACAGCCCATGAGCCTCCAAGATGGCCGCGGATCCGCAGCCAAACAGTACTTTTGGCCGCGGTTTCGCGGCCATAATGAGCACGTGTCGGTGCCTATTGTGACGTTGTGGCGGTGCGTTGACTAGGCTTCTTAGGGGTAATTTTGTAAATACAGATAGGGATTGGATGTAACCCTAGGGTTTCTATGATCTATAAATAGAAAGCTTAATGTTCTTTTTGGTGCATGCCTCTTTTTATTCATCTATTTCAGAATTTTAATTTGCTGTAAATGTATGAAGAGAGTATCAAATAAAGTAAGTAGTTTTTCTTTACGTTGCCCTAGTTAATTTCTTTTTTGCCGTAGTATAGAATTTTAATTATCTGCCCTAGTTAATTAGTTTAGCACTTTTATTTGATTGCCGTAGTTTAGATAATTAGGTTATTAAAATCAATCATAAAAAATGTCTTTTATCAATTCCCTAATGAGTAAGTAGTGCCTCACTTGTTAGGGTTAGGAATAGGAAAGATTTGAGAGATGAAAATCTCTCACCCCTTTCTTGCCCGTCACATATTTTTTATAAGACTTCATGCATACATACACACACCGCTCACTACGGCACCCTATCCCACGAGGTAGCGGTGACACCGTAGTTTAAAAGACCGGTTATGTATGTTTTCCATGGAGGTTAGGGTAAGAATTAAGAAAGGATGGACAAGGACCTAGAGAAAGAAATCTAGTTTCTTCCCGATGGTACTAATCCACTTTATTAATTATTACCATAACACCAAAATAGATCTTAATTAGGGCATTGAAAGCGGTGAGAAATCTTAAATTTCCAAACTTAACCTAAACCTAAACCTAGCAAGGTTTTAATCCTAGTCTAAATCAACCTAGTTTTTAGTGATAATCAATCCAACACCAATTGGAATTAACTCGTTAGAACAAATTGAGAATACACAAAATCCCTGTGGACCGACCCGTACTCACCGGCTAGCTACCAAGCGATGCCGTTCTTGATTGCGGTAATTAATTCTTTGATTTCAAAATTCTCATACCAATCATTGATCGGAAGTGTTTAGCAAGTACAAAACCAAGTTTTAAAATCTTAGAACTGCATGACTGAAAAAAATTAACACAGTTTGCACATACAAAACACCTTCGATCAACGTGATTTTTCACGAAAAATTTCTTGAATTTGAAAAAACATGAATCCGCCCTAACGAATCCTCTCTCTCTCTCTCTCTCTCTCTCTATATATATATATATATATATATATATATATATATATATATATATCACTAAAATCATGGATTTTTTTTAAATATTGAAATTGTTTTCAATATATTATTTTCTATAGGACATAAAAATTGCGATATTTTAATATATCATTTTTCGAAACCTTTCCTTCAAAATTTTAATATTTTACATTCTATAGCACATGAGAATCGCTAAGTTTTAAAAAATATCAAAATTTTCTTTTTTCGGTATTTCATTATTGCTAGCTATACCAAACAAAAATTGCGAAATTTTCAAAATTCTAAATATTTTTTCGATTTATCAATATTTTATATGCCTTGGCATATGAAAAGCATGAAATTTTCAAAAACTTTGAACTTTTCCGTTTTCTTCTATTTTCAATATTCTATTCGTTGTAGCAAATGAAAACTGTGAGATTTTCAAAAATCCTAAATTTTATTGTTTTCTTCAAATTTTCTATATTTAAATGTGTAAATCCCCAGTTCCATGTATATGTTTCCCATATTTTTTCCAGAATTTTCCCATTATTTTTGCATATTTTTTATATTTTTATATTTTTATTTATTCTATTTATTAACTTTCCTATCCCAAACCCTAACTACCCGACCCTACCCGACCCGACACAACCCTACCCGAACCCCTATCCTTATTCTTCTTCTTCCATTGTCACACCCCGCTTCCCAGTGTACGAGCAGAGGACGTGACGAGCCCGCTACGTATCTACTCTGAAGTAAATACGTTAAGCGTATCTAAGCAATATAAAAGAAATATACACAAGAGACAAATGTAATGAAACAACAACTTTATTTATTAACATTCTTTTGTACAATGCATGGAAAATTAAATACATCTGAATGAAAGCAATGCTTAAACAATGGCATAACAGAAATGGAAATTACTGAAATGAAATGGAAAATGTACAAGTGAAACTACAGCTCGGGATCTTTAGTAAACTGGTCCAAGTCTTCAGTGCTGGGTTCGATCTCTGGAAGGTCCGAAACACCTGACGACATTCAAAGAAAGAAAGAGAATGCCGTCAGCGAATAAATCGCTCGGTAAGTCCCAAAGATAAGGGAGAAGTAGAATAGACAGAGAGTAAGAGAGTGTGTAGCTTTTAAAGTTGTCTTATATTGTTATAATGTTGTATTTAGTATTAACGTCGTTGTTTGTAGCTTGGTAAAGAAAGATGCTAGTGTATACGAGAGGAGTCTTTATATGCCAGTAACTAGAGGAAAATGGAAGTACAAGGCTCCGTTAGAAAGCCCGGAACAACGGCGTGATATTTTGGTTAGGTGTCTTAAATCTTATAGTCTCGTGACACTTCTAACAGCTTCCGTACCAATCTACCCCTTAAACCCCGCGAAGTATCTTTTGGATTGTTTGTATTGTATTACAACTTGTATTGTCTTGTAATATAGATTGTATAATTGGATGACTTGTCGAAACCATGATATCAGTAAATGGATGTAACTGGAGAATTATGGATGTAACTGGAGAATCATGTAAATGGAAGTATATCCATGGTTCGGTTTAGCCAAGTTGTATAGGTTGATAGATTGAATATATGGATTTATGAATTCATATTGAATTATAGATTGTAGATTGTACTTGAATCATATTCAAGTCAGATTATTATAATGAGACTCAGTCTGAGTCAGAACGATTAGAAAAAAAATTGAAGTCCTGATTGTTTTGATATTATCGGTAACCGCTGCACATGGGCGGCAGGATTTGTGTCTTTTCAAAGACGATTACCATGTTGATAACACCGTTGTTAAGTTGTCTACCTTAAATAGACAAGCACCCACTTCTCCGGCTCCCTGAGGCTGAAGAGATTGGTCCCGCTTAAACCTATATTTACTAGGGTCCTTAGAATAATTTATAGAATTTGAGGGGGGTTTATGTAAAAATACTTTTGTATAATTTTCAAAATACACCCTAAGTATTTAATTTTCATCTTTAGAGTTGTCATATATGTAGATTTTATATTTGTGATATTTCTAGTGAAAATAACCTAATTTCATAATATAGGGTATTTAATTGTAATATTGAACTTGTATGGAATTCATGGTATTTTAATCTAAAGTGATTCTTTTGATTTAGAAACGTTGAAATATTTACATACATACATACATACATATATACATACACAAACACACACACTTTATATAAAATAATTTTAATTTATTATTTTCTAGAAATCTCATTTTCTTAAGATATTCATATTTTAAATATCTCGAGACCGAATGCTCCTTGCGGAGGTCTGAATCTCGCACTGCTAAGCCCAGGGATGTGCGATAATCCGCACCATCCCAGTCGGGATCCCCAAAATGGGTTGTAGCGGCGCTTTGCAAAGATTTATAAAAAAATACGTAATATTGTAGAAAACAGTTTTAATAGTTAGTGGTATTTATATGTAAAGTTTCATTTTTCCGTATTCTATATTCCCGAAAGGTATTGTGTTAAGTTGCATATGAGTGTTGTAAGGAGGTAGGTCATTAACTCGTGATCTAATTAAAGGTATAGCAAATTTAATGATGTTTTAAAGTAGAAACAAAATTACATGGTATTTTACTGAAAAAGGGTAGTAAAAGTTACAAAATGAAATATATTACCATGAAACTTGTTCAACATGTTTGTTAATGTTTAATAGTCAACATGTAAGGGTTTGGTATGTTTGTATTTAAAGAAAGGTTGAATTTTTAGGAAGAACCGAATCGGAAATCTGATTAACTCCGATTTTGTTGGGTTTTAGAATTACTTGTTTTAAGAATAGAAAAGATAAGAGGGAGGAGGGACTTACGGGTTTAGATTCAAGAGAAGAGGGAGAGGAATCAGTAGGAGGTGTCGGTGCGTCGTTTCGTCGCCAGGAGCTCCTAGGGTCGTCGTCGGAAGATCGCCGGAGTTTCACCCTTTGCTAACTCCACTTGTACACAAAATTCTGGAGAGTTTTCTTGAGAGTTTAGACAGCATTGTGAGTGAGGGGTGTGTGTTTATTGGTGGTATTTATAGGGTAATGCTAGGGCTAGGGTTAGGGTAGGTGAAAGGTTGTATGAAAATTGTATTAAAATTGTATTAAAAAAATATGGTTTAATGGGTTTTAATTGAATTTAAAAGGCTCTGTTAAATTGCAGGAAATTTAAAGTGTACAGGGGTAATGGGGAGGCAGAGATACACACTTTCCTGTTGACAACTCGGCGATCCGGCTCATCTCGGCCGGTGGCGGCGGGCCGAGTCGGCCGAGTCAGACCGGGGCTCGCTGTCACGTGTCTCTCGTCGCTTGGTGTAGCCCATGGGTTAGTTTGTTTTGCATGTGTAGTGGGGTTTTTACGAGTTATGCATGTGTAAGCTCTTGGACTTCTAAAAATTCAAAGCAAAACAATATTAAAAATAATGTGGGGAATGGGATTTAAACTCTGATACTTTGGTTTAGCAGTGCAAGGTCTTACCAATGTGCTACAAGCTCCTTCTTGCTATTAAAAAGCGAAACAAACTTATATCTTATGCTCAAAAAAAAATACCCCTTTCTGTATTTTTTGAAAAAATTGTACAGAAAGTTGTACAGAAAGTTTAGGGTTGTTACATTCTACCCTCCTTATAAAAATTTCGTCCTCGAAATTTGTAAAAGGAAAGTGTAATAGATTCAAGAAAAGTTTGGTGACTGGAGTACTGATAGTATATAACAAGATGGTGCAAGGGTTTTTTTAAAAATGTGAAAAAGGTTTACCAGTGTTACCTTGACTTACAGCCCCGGCTTCTACGGCTGCTAATGTGTAGTTGGTGGGTGTGTGAGATGGATTGCGTCTATAAGGACAGTTTCCAATTCCATGATTGGACGCGCCACAAACTATACATAGACCTTTTGCATGCCTACAATCCTTCCACAAGTGTCCCTTTCTCCTGCAGTAATAGCAAAAGTTTGGACTCGACTGGCTATTGATTTCTTCAGTTCTCCTGGGTTCGAACGATAGCCTGGAAGAGGCTCCTCCTGCCATTTGAGGGGCAGGGCGTTTCAAACCGTCAGATTAAGGTCTACCCTTCCTCTTTACTACTGCCTCGTATCTTCGGGCAGCCTTCAAAGCCAATTCATGGGTTGGGAAATCCCCTATAGCTAATGCAGCTTGGATTTTCGGGTCCAACCCTTACTGAAATCTTCTAGCTCTGATCTCAGTGGTCGGTATGAGATGAGCCGCAAACCTGTTACGGTCTTGTATTAGCCGTGTAGTATGTGATTTTAGGAAAACGACTACTGAGACATATCTTACCTGATGAGCATGGTAAACTCAAAATCATACTCATCTACAGATTTTGTCCATATTGAACCTTGTTGCAGATGGATGAACCGATGTTCTATGTCGAACCTGGCAGTCTCAAGGAAATACTTTGCGTCGAACATGTCGCGAAAAGTCTTTCATTCGATGGGTTGATCAAGACGGCTTTCTTCCGCCTTCCACCAGACCCGTGCATTGTCCGTGAGCTGCAGTTTCGCAACATGGACCCAAGCTATCTCTGGCATTTATGCCGCTGCTAGATCAATTTTGATGCTCTGAGCCCATTCCTTAGCTTTCAGTGAGCACTCGTTTCCTGAAAATTGTTTGGGGTGCAAAGCCCTGAATTGCTTCACCCTAGGTACTTCTGCCTCTGGACGGTTCATTAAAAGAGCAGTCTGCTGCTGCTGTCCCTCCAAAAGCCTGCGGATCGCCTCGATCACAACCGTCTGCTCGTTGAGCGGAGCAGGGACGGCAGGTGTGATTGGTAGTGGAGGTGGAGTGTTGTTGAAGTTGGTGCTGGTGATGTTTGGGGAATCCATAACCTTGAATGAAAAATTTTGGTTAGGACAGATTCAAAATATATAAAATGATAAGATTCAAGGAACATGAATTGCAAACAATGTTTTAGTTGCTGGTTCTTGTGTCATATTGCTTAGGTTGTTCACGCAGAATAGAACTGTATGATAGTGTTCCATACAGCTCTGACCAGCATGGGCCGCCAACAAAACCTGTCACGCCCCACTTCTCAGTGTACGGGCAGAGGACGTGACGAGGCCGCTATGTATCTACTCTGAAGTAAATACGCTAAGTGTATTTAAGCAATATAAAAGAAATATACACAAGAGACAAATGTAATGAAACAAAAACTTTATTTATTAACATTCTTTTGTACAATGCATGGAAAAATAAATATCTGAATGAAAGCAATGCCTAAACAATGGTATAACAGAAATAGAAAGTACTGAAATGAAATGGAAAATGTACAAGTGAAACTACAGCTCGGGATCTTCAGTAAACTGGTCCAAGTCTTCAATGCTGAGCTCGATCTCTAGAAGATCTGAAATACCTGACGACATTCAAAGAAAGAAAGAGAATGTCGTCAGCGAACAAATCGCTCGGTAAGTCCCAAACATAAGGGAGAAGTAGAATAGACAGAGAGTAAGAGAGAGAGTGTAGTTTTTAAAGTTGCCTTATATTATTATAATGTTGTATTTAGTATTAACGCTATTGTTTGTAGCTTGGTACAGAAAGATGCCAGTGTATATGAGAGGAATCTCTATATGCCAAAGACTAGAGGCAAATGGA
The DNA here is from genome assembly GCA_030015575.1 of Agapanthus africanus. Lineage (NCBI taxonomy): Eukaryota > Viridiplantae > Streptophyta > Magnoliopsida > Asparagales > Amaryllidaceae > Agapanthus > Agapanthus africanus. The sequence continues at coordinate 45,150,493 of JASDDO010000001.1, read as the reverse complement.
AGTACAAGGCTCCGTTAGAAAGCTCGGAACAACGGCGTGGTATTCAGGTTAGGTGTCTTAAATCTTACAGTCTCGTGCCACTTCTAACACCTTCCATACCAATCTACCCCTTAAACCCCGCGAAGTACCATTTGAATTGTTTGTATTATATTGCAACTTGTATTGTCTTGTAATATAGATTGTATAATTGGATGACTTGCCGAAACCATGATATCAGTAAACGGATGTAACTGGAGAATCATGGATGTAACTGGAGAATCATGTTAATGGAAGTATATCCATAATTCGGTTCGGTCAAGTTGTATAGGTTGATAGACTGAATATATGGATTCATGGATTCATTTTGAATTGTACATTGTAGAATGTACTTGAATTATATTCAAATCAGATTATTATAATGAGACTCAGTCTGAGTCAGAATGATTAGAAAAGAAATTGAAGTCTTTATTGTTTTGATGTTATCGGTAACCGCTGCACATGGGCGGCAGGATTTGTGTCTTTTTCAAAAACGATTACCGTGTTGATAACACCGTTGTTAAATTGTCTACCTTAAATAGGCAAGCTCCCACTTCTTCGGCTCCCTGAGGCTAAAGAGATTGGTCCCGCTTAAACCTATATTTACTAGGGTTCTTAGGGTAATTTATAGAACTTGAGGGGGGTTTATGTAAAAATACTTTTGTATAATTTTCAAAATACACCCCAAGTATTTAATTATCGTCTTTAGAGTTGTCATAGATGTAGATTTTCTATTTGTGATATTTCTAGTGAAAATAACCTAATTTCATAATATAGGGTATTTAATTGTAATATTGAACTTATATGGAATTCATGGTATTTTAATGTAAAGTGATTCTTTTGATTTAAAATGGTTGGAATATTTATATCATATCAAAAACAGTTATTTTGATAATACATATATATATATATATATATAAAATAATTTTAATTTATTATTTTCTAGAAATCTTATTTTCTTAAGATATTCGTATTTTAAATCTCTCGAGACCGAATGCTCCTTGCGGAGGTTTGCATCTCGCACTAGTAAGCCCAGGGATGTGCAATAATCCGCACCATCCTAGTCGGATTCCCCAAAATGGGTTGTAGCGGCGCTTTACAAAGATTTATAAAAAATACGTAATATTGTGGAAAACGGTTTTAATAGTTAGTTGTATTTATATGTAAATTTTCGTTTTCCCGTATTCCATATTCCCGAAAGGTATTGTGCTTTGTTGCATATAGTTTTGTGAGGATGTAGTTCATTACCTCGTGATCTAATTAAAGCTATAGCAAATTTAATGATGTTTTAAAGTAGAAGCTAAACTACATGGTATTTTACTGAAAAAGAGTAGTAAAAGTTACAAAATGAAATATATTGCCATGAAACTTGTTCAACATATTTGTTAATATTTAATAGTCAACATGTAAGGGTTTGGTATGTTTGTATTTAAGAAAAGGTTGAATTTTTAAGAAGAACCGAATCGGAAATCGGATTAACTCCGATTCCGTCGGGTTTTAGAATTACTTGTTTTAAGAATAGAAAAGATGAGAGGGAGGAGGGACTTACGGGTTTAGATTAGATTCAAGAGAAGAGGGAGAGGAATCGGTAGGAGGTGTTCCGTCGGGTTTTAGAATTACTTGTTTTAAGAATAGAAAAGATGAGAGGGAGGAGGGACTTACGGGTTTAGATTAGATTCAAGAGAAGAAGGAGAGGAATTGGTAGGAGGTGTCGGTGCGTCGTTTCGTCGCCGGGAGCTCCTAGGGTCGTCGTCGGGAAATTGCCGGAGTTTCGCCCTTTGCTAACTCCACTTGTACACAAAATTCTAGAGAGTTTTCTTGAGAGTTTGGAAAGAATTGTGAGTAAGGGGTGTTTAAGGGTGGTATTTATAAGGTAATGCTAGGAATAGGGTAGGTGAAAGGTTGTATGAAAATTGTATTAAAATTGTATTAAAAAAATATGGTTTAATGTGGTTTTAATTGAATTTAAAAGGCTCTGTTAAATTGCAGAAAATTTAAAGTGTATAGGGGTAATGGAGAGGCAGAGAGACACACTTTCACTGTTGACAACTCGGCGATCCGGCTCAACTCGGCCGGCGGCGGCGGGCCGAGTCGGCCGCGTCGGGCCGGGGCTCGCTGCCACGTGTCCCTCGTCGCTTGGTGTAGCCCCTAAGTCAGTTTGTTTTACATGTGTAGTGGGGTTTTATGAGTTATGCACGTGTAGACTCTTGGACTTCTAAAAATTCAAAACAAAACAATATTAAAAATAATGTGAGGGATGGGATTTGATCTCTGGTGCTTTGGTTCAGCAATGCAAGATCTTACCAATGAGCTACAAGCTCATTCTTGCTATTAGAAAGCAAAATAAACTTATATCTTGTGCTCAGCCAAAAATACCCCTTTCTGTATTTTTTGAAAAAATTGTACAGAAAGTTGTACAGAAAGTTTAGGGTTGTTACATCTATCCTTTTCTTTTCCCGCCATTTTTCCAACGTCCCTCTCCTCCTTCCTCGCGACCATCGCCTTAAGACCCGCGCCCACCTCCGCGACGATCTCGCCTTAGACCCAACAACCCTTGTCTCTTCCTCCATCCCCTATCGTTTCCTCCTCTCTCCCTCTCGCCAACGGCTCCCTTCTCGCTCGCACCCGTGCCCGCGAGACACGCTCCACCTACGATGAATTTTCGCCCTAACTAACTCCGAGATCTCAGCGCCGGCCTTCTTTCCCCTCAACGTCTCCATTTCGTTCTCTTTCTCTTTCACTCCCTTCTTCCTCCTCAAAAAACCTGCCTCCTCTACCGACGAGCTCGAGCCCCGCCCATCACCTCACTCCACCATCACCGACCCACCACCTTCCTCTCACCAATTCCACCATCATCTCCTCTCTGACCACCATCATGAGCTCCAACACCCATCGCCACCTCTGCAACCATCACCGCCGACCTATTCTCGTCGCTGGCCTCGTCATCACTAGGGACCAACGTCGCCGCCGCCACGAGCCGCTCCTCTTCCTCATATGCAACCCCACCGACCTCCATCAACCTCTAACTCAACCGTTGCCCACCTTGAGCTCCTCACCACACGACTGCCCCACTCCTCTTTCTCTCGCCGACGAGTCACCGGCGACCCACCAAACTCCCCAGCTCCTCCTCCTTCAGCTCGAGCCACACCCCAAGTCTCCCCGAGCTATCACTGAGCCACTGCCTGAGCTCCGAGGCCAGCCATCATCTCGTTGTTGGCCCCATATCATCGTCGCTGCCCGTGATCGTTTTGTGCTCATGCCATTCGTCATCACGATCGACGACAGGCAAGTGAAAACCTTCACTTGTTCATCATGCTACTATAAACATTAACCAAAGCAACTTACTATAACTAGATATAGATATATAGATATAATTATATCATGAACTACTATTGAACTTGTGTGGCGAATCCTAGTGTCATCTTATTGAATGGAGCCCGACTAGGGCCTATTACTGTGTTGATAACACGTAGAAGTTATATGGCTAATATCTATATTCGTTTGGCTAAAGGAAACGTGTGTTTCGATTGATAACCGAATGTCTACCCAAGGTGTTCGATAGGAACCTTAAGCTAGAATCTAATTAAAATTGGCAGAACTTTTGATCGTTAAACCCGTTTATTGTTCACAGATGTACTGCAGAGATTTGGTTGCAATTTAATATTGTTTCCCCCATAATATGTTGCCCCCGATAACCATTGAGAAATCAGAATTTTCCCGAACATTCTAGATCTTTTAATTCATAATAAATCATAAAAAAATTGTATCATAGCATTCTTAGGCTCTCTGCGAAGAGGACTGTATAACCTAAAAATCTACTATGACTTCTACTGAATATCGTGTCTTTTAGATAGCGGAAACTGAAGGGATTTGTGGCTCTGGACTGTAGTCCTGAACCAAAATCCTTACGAATACCTGAAATCAAACACCTGCAACTCATCGTCCAAATTCGCAAATGTGCGGAACCCTATATAGATACGTAGGAAACTCAGTTAGCTTTCTTATGCGACTGATTCCAATGGATTGCGCCGCTGGTTGATATTTTTCGCATAATTTATTTCATTGATGTATATGGCTGATTAGTTTCAAACACCTGCAACTCATCGTCAATACCCTGGCAGTGGGTTTAACCACAAGCACATCAATGGCACTAGCTATACGTAACGGCTAACCAGGTATTGAGCGAAAGGGAGGCCGACGAGCAAACTCATCCTGAACCCCTACTGAGCCTGACAGTGACAATATCCGTACAGTCCAGTCTGTTCGTCTAAGAGTATCGCATATCGAGTATAGGGGGGTGGATAAAATCAGACCCCTAACAACACGACATTTAGTGTCAGCATGAAACCTATGACCACCAGAGAAATTATCGATCCTGGATCGGTGATTCTCGTCCACCATGGCCATGGATTTCGGGTGATGGCCACCCGTGCACAACGCGACATCAACCCCCAATACCGGGAGAGATGAATCCCCGACGATCCGATCACTGCCTCCATAAGGCTCGGGATTGTACCCAACTAAAATCTGTTTGCACGACTCCTTTGAGCCGTGGTAGGGTAGTAATCAAAGCACAGTAGGAACTCACACGAGAAAAATGACGTTCTCAGGTCGACAGACTAACCTGTACACATGTAACTTGGGAACTACTATCTAACAATAGGTATAATATCAACTAGCAGGTTCCCGGCGAGTCCGTCCAGTGTACTCATAACCCAATGGACACCTGTATACTATCTTAGGCGAACAAACTAACACCAATGGCTTGTGAGACCTGGTCACCGCCTCTCGTCGTGGTCTCGATCAGTATACACTAGTCTACACTGGAGTATCGATGCCCGATCTCGATACTCCCACGACTAGGGTCATTTAAGGATGTGCTTATAGACCCCCAGCTCCCACGTATATGATCGCCATCATAATGCTGGTAGTTAGGCAAGAATCCTATGGGCTCTATCAACATGTACATGATTAAAAAGACAAACCAGATACCATACTATCATCTCGAGTAAGACTGTTCTACCGGTATAGGTCATCCCCCAATCATCATAATCCCCTACCTGCGACTATGATAATTGCCTTGAGGGCGCTATAGCCAACAATCTCCCATTTGCACTTAAGGCTAATTATTGCGATGTCGCATACTCACAGCTCGTGTGATACCGAACACCCAACTTCTCTACTAATCAGTTTTGTAAAGCCCGTTTGCGAAACTATTGCGTTCGAGAAATAGCCTCAGTGAGTGGATCCGCTCTAATGTTTCTTTCTGTATCTCTCTATATCTCAACTTCGCGGAGAAAGCTATCTCCCGAAATGAGCAATACCTGTCTTAGAATTTGTCTGGATATCTGATGAGACCCAGTTCATAAATGAACTTCAAATCCAGCAAGCTTCGTAGACTGTATCATCCACTGAATTTAATTAGTATCCTGTTACATGCCTTTCCTCAGTATCCGCTTGGACCACCTGTCCAACATACTATCCCTCAAAAGAAGGAAAACTATAACTTTGACAGTCAATCTATCACCCAGGTCATCTTGGAAGCCTGAAATAATAACTGTCTACCGAAGGAGGATGCCATTACCATATCCCTAGAACATCCATTTATGTTCATAAACTGCTTCCCAACGTTTCTTCAGGATTGGATTAATATTTCTGCTCATTGCAGCTAGTGCAAAAACAACATCTGGTGTGGTACTTGACATTTCATGATTAACTCAATTGACTAAACAAGTGATATGCTAATCATGCAGATCCCTCCCCCTTTCAGTCTGTAAGACACCTTTAGAGGGTGACTCATCACCTGCAGGTACACCACCATATCAGGAGTCATCCATTCTAAAATACCTTTAGAATAATGTCAAAATACCCAGATTAGGATACTTCCCAAATCTAGATCTAAAACCATAGATCTAGTAACCAGAAATCCTGATATTATATCCATATCCTATGTGGAGAAACAACTTTGTGACAACCACAGTATAACCGATCGTAGTATAGAAAGATCACTTCCTATAAAGTGCATGTCATCCCAAATACCTAGACATCACTCTCTACTACCTTCTTAGCAGATCTATCTCCTATTCTGATAAAGTCAAAGCCTATGACTGTCACATCAAAAATAGATGATCTATTTCCACTATATCTGCTTTAGTCTATAAATAGACATAAAAAAACTTGCTCACTATGATTCCGCTGTTCCCACTGACTACAACAACCCTCTGGTAGAGTCATATACACGTGCACTTCTAAAGCTAGTTTAGAACGACGCTATACTCATCCTCCTGACGGGTCTTATAGTCTAGAATAGCAGCAATGACAAGTATGGGTAAACAAGAACCTCTGTGTCACCATCTCTGAGAAGACCGAAGTACCTCTCAGGTACCTGAGGTTACCTACCAAATCTGTGGAGTGGCTAATGGAACGTCGAAACCAATTGAATCCTTAGGTTCTATTAAAACTTCAATAATCGTTTGTGGTTCTGGAATCATTTCCAGTTCTACCATACTCCCACTTCTGTTTTCTGAAAAAATCCATTTTACTAAAACTGTGGCGAGTTTAGAACAATATAAATATTGATCTTCTTGATGGTAGAAAGTTAACCCTCGTCAAAGCCCGGGATAACCCACAAACAGCCATTACTGAAACGTGCATCGAGTTTATCCGGATTCTGGTTTTAAGCATCAGCCGGACAACTCCATATACCTTAACATCGTTAAGATATAAATTGATTCTATATATATCTAATATAGAAACAAAAGCACTAATTTAATTGGAACTAGATTCAAAATCAAGCAGTTGTCTCCGGTGCATATCAACCAAATGGAATGAGGCCAATCAGCATTACTCAACTAGAAATACATCCATATATGAGTAACCCGAAAGAGAAACAAGTTCTAAAAACCATTACTATCAATGGAATACCAACCACAAGTATCTACATCTTCGATTTTCTCAAAGAATCCTGATACTTCCAACAAATGGTTCTCTACTTTATTCTTATACCTATAACTTCTCAAAATCTGAACCTTGTATTTCAACGAAATACTTGTCTAGAACCAGAGAAGTTATGAGTAAACAGAATATAGTACGAGTACCAACCCCATTGTCCTAATGGACACTGGACAATATATAATACTTTGTATAAGTCCACTAAGTTTAATAACTCAAACCTTGTGCATCGTAGTTGAAAAACTGTACTACGTTTAAGAAGAATTACACTGCTGTTGAATGCACCTTACCTAATCACCAACTTATATAGGTAAATGTCACAGACATAATATCAAAAAGTTATATCTCACTTTATAAAATAAACGTACATATATATCAGTTTGAAATTGGTGCAAAATAACGGATATACAAAACCAAATATTTGCCATCCGGCAAAATCCAGATGATTTCCTCAAATATCACCAATTACAATGAATTCCGATATAATGAGGATCTAATCACCCAATTCCCAATATCTTACTCCCACTCACCATCCGTAATAACATACAGATATGGGAAACTGATCTGGTAAACACATACCCTGGAGTTAGATTCCAATTGGGAAAACAGTTTTCAATTAACATCGCACAGTGAAACTGAAACATGAAAATGTTTCGAAGGGGTAACCGGGTATTCCTAGTAACGCCTCTTCCACTATCCCGATTCATGACAGTAACCATATACTTACCTGCCCTCACTCTAATCCCTTTATTATGTCTTTACTTATTATCTTCTATACACTACCTTTTAGGATAATTGGTTTTCTTCCTTCCCTACCCTTCGGCACCAGTCTAAGGTTTAGAAGAACGCTATCCAATAAGCGTAATAGGTGTACTCTCCTAATCCTAGGAGCCCTCGCAATCTGAGAGAAGGTAAAGAGAAAAGACATCTGAATAATCTTATTTAATTTCTCTTGAACTGGAAACCATCCTCGAATCTGGAACGAATTCTTTCGAGTTCGTATGTAACTATACGATGGCATATCCAATAGGAGTGGATATCCATAGTGATACGGAGTGTTTTGGAGAAATCCAAAGGGGATGTGGGAGTGGCAGGGGTATACACGGTTTTGTCGTGAATGATGGTGGTCACAATTTTCTTTGCCCTTAATCTTTATATGTCTTTACTTATTATCTTCTGTACACCATACTTAGGCTTAATTGGTTTTCTTCCTTCCCTACCTATCGGCACATGCCTATGGTTTGGAAGAAGACTATCCAATAAGCTCAATAGGTATACCCTCTCCTAATCCTAGGAGCCCTCACAACCTGAGAGAAGGTAAAGGGAAAAGACAACCAAATAATCTTATTCAATCTCTCCAGAACCAGAATCCATCCTCAAATCTGGAACAAGTTCCTTCGAGTTCGTATGTAACTATATGATGGATTTATCCAATGGAAGTGGATGTTCGTAGTAATACGGGGTATTCTAGAGAAATACAATGGTGATATAGAAGTGGCAATGATATATGCGACACCGTGACATTCCAAAAATCCTAAAATGTTTTTAAGAAGGTTCGGTTAACTTGGTTCATGAGTTATAGTCTATGGTCGGGCCATGGTCGCTGCCTGTAACATTTCAGAAAAATAAAATATTATTTTTAGGAATTTATATAATTAAATAATAAATATTATGAGTATTTTAATGATATGGTATAGTCATATACCGATAAATTGGGAAAAATTTGGAAATTTATATTAATTATTGAACTTAAAAGAATTTATGAAGTTTGGTACTTTTTCAATTTAGTATACAATTCATTTTGTATAAGTAGTATTACTAAACTTGATTAGTATTTAATCATGCATTGATTGTGTTTTGTGCATGTGACATGCATCATATCATATTTGCTAGCATTTGTTACATTTATTCTACCATGACATCTTTATTTTCTTTTATATGTACATGGGTTTTTGGTTTTAAATCGAAAAGGAAAACAAAAGAGAAAAGAAAAGAAAAGAAAAGAAAAGAAAAGGAATTAGAATAAAGAATGTGGCATGGAGAGGGGTATGGGCAAGAGAGAGAAAGGGGTGAGGGGTCTTTGACCAAGGCTTCATTCCCTTCATTCCCTTCATTCTTCTTCTTCTTCCTCCTTTCTTGGCTGCCTTCCCCCCCCCCCCCCATCTCCACCTCCTCACTACATCATCAAATTCATATCAAAACTTCTCTTTTCCTTCACTAAAAATGTGCACAAGCTCACTACAAGCACTTTGGACCAAGAAAGCTAGGATTTTGAGCATTTGGGGCAACTCAAGAAATTTCTTGAGTTGCCAAATGAGGTAATTCTTTCACATTTAATTTAGCATTCGAGTTCTTATAGCCTCTATTGAAGTTTAAAACCGATTTAGTGTAGTTTTGTGAACTTTGAAAATTTCTAGAAGAGCTTTGAGGAATTCTTGAATTGAGATGGTGTAATTGGGCTTTAGTGGTGACCTTAAACCCCTTTAGTGTTAAAAACCCAGACCAACCCAGTAACAAACCCAAGACTTGAATTTAGATATCGAAATGTCGGTTTGTGAATAAATAGAGGGTGCAGGGAATCTGGGACGACCTGGGACTTTTACTAGAAAAGAAAACAACACCACTAACCTATATTGACCACTAGGAAGCCACCATGACAATACGAACCCAATCCATGCTCATTGAACCGAGGTGGCCGGATTTAATAGGCATGTGGCCGGCCAAGTTGTGGAGTCTGGGGTCCAGGTTTCTTCTGTAGCTCATATACCTCCTATACAACACCCCAGTATTGTTTGCTTATCTCAATTACACCTGAACCAAAATCTGGGACCATTTTCATGAGTTGCTGTCTTGTATTTCTTGATGTTCATGACGTGAAGTTTTGATATTTGGTTTTATATCGGTCACTTGACGTTTGTACGTCGATATCGGGTGTTATTTGGTTGAATTGCATAAGTAGGTTATAGGTTCTAACATATACGCACCTTGCGTATCGTTTTGGGTTTGAATTGGACGTTTTGATGCGATACGATATATGTGATATGTAGGTACCCTCACATGGACTTCGGACGATGAAGAAGAGGATGGGGACATCGACTTGGCAAGCAATGATCAAGGTGAGTAGATATATATCTACGGGAGAAGTCGGGTGGATGGCGAATAGCACCCCCGCAGTTTCGTAGTGTAGCGTATGAATATGTTACATATATTATTAGTATGGTATTGTGAGACCATATGATTATCAAGAAAGGTTTTAGGAGATCATGGGTTAAATTTTTAGTGTAAATTGGATGATAGTGTCATTAGCTAGTTTCTTAGTCGCAAAACCCTAGAGTAAGGATTTGCATACACGCACACGCACACGTATTCATTTTATTTTCTTGTGCGTATATGGGGATATGTATATGTATATATACATATATGTATGTGAGTATGTATGTATATATATATATGTGTGTGTGTGTGTGTGTATACGTATAAATGTATGATGATGATAGTATATGATATTTGGAGATGAGTCGATGTGATTGGGCAGGATGCCATGAGATCGGTGATGTGATTTGGGTCGTGTTATGAGATACGACATATTCTATTTGCGCATTTATTGGGCGATGTGTTTTCATACACACGCGGATATATGTTAGATGGTAGACTTAGATCAGTACTCTGTTCATGATATATTGATTATGATACCGTATGGATATTGAGATATATGTGATAGGTGACCCGTACCTCGATTTTGGGATGTCGTACGATGGATTTACCGTACAAGATATAAATATGATGATTGATCCGCACTCATGATTGAGGATGTCGTATTATATTTGATCGTATGTGACATTATTGAGGCGGGATCACCGAATACTATATATATATATATATATATATATATATATATATATATATATATATATCGACTCAGACTTAGGTCGCTTTCCTAACCCTTTTGATTAGTCTCTTAGCTTGTCCTGTAGTTACTTAGTAGATGATAGACTGGGCTCGAGTCATACTTATTTCCAAAACCAACGAATTGTGAATATTTTAAAGACAGGCCAAGGGGTACTACGGATATTTCAAAGGACGTATCTTTCTTAAAAACACCGTAGCCCTATTTCTAAACACCACGATTCGTGTTATTTCAGATGACAACTGTATGACTCGTATATAGGTGCGTATATTTCCATATTGTTGCGTTATTGCTCATTTTCCATATATTCATGCTGTTATCATTGTATTGCATGCTTAATGTGTACTTTAGTGATTATGATACCATGCTGTCAGGACACCAGCACCATTACCGATGATGCGTATGCTCCACATACACTTGCTTGCCGGCTCACACACATCATCATCGGTAATTGCTATGTCACGTACACCTTAGAGAATATTATTTTATTGATATCGCTTGCTAACTGATAGTTTCGATATATTATTGTTGTGCTAGTTTAGATATTGTATTCTTTACATATATACCTGTGCATGTTATTATATTCATTTGTCATGCAATATAATTAGGGCCAGTCCGGATTGCCGGAGCCCGGTATTTACTATTATTGACTCTTCATTTTGAGATTTCGGATTTTCCATGAGATTTCTGGATTTGGAGAAACCGCAACATTTTATAAACCCATTTTCATTTCAAAAGATAAAAAGTGCGGTTTTCTCGTGTTATGATGTGAGATACGTCCACTATGAGTTTTCTCAGCTCTTGAGCGATATCATACACCCGATTCGAGGAGGAGGACGAACCGTCTGTGGGTGCATGGTGGACCCGGTGCGGTACCCCAGGGCGAGAAGGTCGCAGATGATGGCGTTAAGTCTAGCAGGGGAGCACTATCGACTGGTTATTTATGACGCGGCGGATATCCGGAGGATACCGACGTAGTCGTGAGATTGATGAGGGGCGAGTCCGGATAGCTGGAGCCCAGGGGCCAGTCCGGATAGCCGGAGCCCGAGATATTGAGACTTTGAGGTATTAAGATTTTACGATATGGGCCAGTCCGGATAGCCGGAGCCCGATATATTGGACATATGGATATATGTTTTGTGTCGATACTTGACACGGATTTTATGCTGATTTCATTGATGATACCTCGATTTAAATATACAGAAATCTCACTATATTAAGAAAAAAGTTTTCTCATTCATGATGTATTCTGTTTTCTTTTCGATGCATTCATACATCATAAATATGTTATGTTGCTATCTAAGGCACAGATATGAGCACATGGTATTACACTTATGTGTAGATGGTTCAGGATATTATTTGGAGGATATTACTATCGTATGACCTAGGATTGAGTCATACATGCGATTTCTGCTCCGTGATTTTTTCTACTCACTTGTTGGCAACTCACCCCCGTTGTGCCACAGTTTCTTGCAGATTTTTCCATACAGGTTTCCTTGGCGGCTTTGCTGGCACACTCCTTCATTCCGAATGATTGATTTGGTAGGTGGGTTCACTCACATCGTGATCACCATTGTACTTTATTTTTATTCAGTTGTATCTAGCAAACTCCATCAACCAGACTTGTATATTTATAGACTTAGAAGACCAGTTGTATATTATTCGACCATAGAGTCGTGCGCTGTATTATTATGGTTTTCTTCTAAGTTTTGATCCTCGCCCTTCGGCGTTGTAAATTATATTGCTTGCGTGGTTGTGACCGCCAATTAGCAAAGAGCTAGCTCCCACTTGGGGATGCCTTTATATATATTTCATGTGTTGTACCCATTTGGGGCCAGTATTTACAAAGGAGGCTCTGCCGAAATTTTCAAAAAAGACTTGATATTTTAAAAATGTATACTACGGCTTATTTTGTTAAACTACTTGCTTTAAAACTAAACTTTTCCTTCTCTCTCTTTTCAAATGGTTTAGATTTCTGGGATTTTGCCTTACTTGAATTAGATGAGCTCCTATAGACTTCATATGATTCAAGTGCCAGTCACGTGCCATTTCGGGTCGTGACAAAGTTGGTATCAGAGCGCTGGGTTAACCTTGGTTCGAGTCTATATTTGATTATGCGGAGTCTAGGGCGTACATATATATATATATATATATATATATATATATATATATATATATATATTCAGAACCTAGGCTTGACTTTACAGAACTTAGACTTGGTCGATGGGGTATTAGACCCGAACTTTCGTCGCATAGGTTGACCTTGGTTGATGGAGTAGGTGACCTAAGTAGAGTGACGTACAGTGTGTATGTTCCGCGGCATACTTACGAGACGCTACTCCACTTAAGAAGCCTTAGGATGTATATTTCTTTGCACAGTATTATATTCATTCCTATGATCTATCCACATCAATATCGGTTGGTAGTTTTGTTACCACGATTGCATAGGCAGAGAGAGCTGCGGCTAGAGTTGCGGTCAGCACAAGCTCGTCATGGACGAGGACTGACCAGGATGTATTCCAGTGACACACAATTTCATAGATGTGTCGTTTTATTTTGTTTTTCGCGCCATGAGCGTTTGAGGGATCGCCTTTACTGAAATTTCTCGAACGTGCAGATCAGCACCAGAGGATTGGGCCACTGATAGAGACCGACTAGAATGTGATGACCATCAATGCACCGTTATTCTTGATGATTGAGGCACTGCTTAGCGTGCGGACGAATGAGCCAGTTGTTGCTGCGAATGATAAGATATCGCCACAGATGTTTGGAGCTATTGCAGCACGAGTTATACTTAGAGATATGATAGAAGATCGCTGGTCACCCAAGGATGAATGACTAGGACATGTGGTTCGTTTGCACACCCCGATGCGAGGTCATCAGATTGATTGATTCCAGCTAGAGAAGACTTCACGCAGGTACGTTGGGAGTCGAAGGAAAACGATCGAATGTCAGAAACCCATTTTTCCAAGTTTAAAGTATTCGGAAAAACATGCAAGTAATTCCGTGGACCCTCTAGAAGAATGAAACCCTAACTCGATATAATGACCATGGGAACGCTTTTGAACCTTAGGGTTTACAGCAGTTCCGTGGTGCCAATAATGAGGCTTGGGTTTGCCCTTTTACGGCTAGTCCATAGGTACTGTGGCATGTACTCGATATTGAGCTCTTGGGGGATTATGGAACTTTAATGAATCGATCGAAAAGTTCGATATCGTTCGGATATCATGTGATAGGATACATTGCTTAGGAGACTCCAGATATGAGTATAGCCATTGGAGCACGGTCCATACAGCCATGAAGAGACGAGTCCGAATCAGTCGACATTAAAGAACAGTGGAGTAAGAAGTTCGTACGAGATCTTGATGAGATGACGTCCCACTCCACTGATATCAGAGATGTGATACGCATGCAGAGGCGTTGTATATGGATATATCTTCCAGAAGGAGTCGTGATGAGTATGCAGCCGTTCCGAAACAAGAAATAGATTTAGTAAAGGGTGATAACTTCCAGGCAGTTCGGCAGAAACGAAATTTGAGAGAGACCTCGACAGAACCTTTCTAGAATACTATACGAGAAGACTTAGACCCAGGATCAGTCGTACTGTGCACATCCAGTAGGCCAGAGTTCGGCATCGTCGATGAGATATGTTATGAATGACCATGACAGTTGGCCAGAGATCTTTAGAGGATGTGCCAGAGTGGGACTGTTTCCGTCATCTTTGATTTCGGTATTTTGGGCGATTTATTTGCATGATTGAAATTTTGTGCACCACAGTTGCACTCGGTTTCGATTTGATATCATTCGAGATGTTGATTTTGATTTCATGCATATGGTATGCATGTGATTTGACTTGTGCTTTCGGCATAGTTTTCATGCACTTTTAGTATTTTGATTCGATTTTGTGCACGCTGATGCATCTGGTTGTGAGATTATATACCACGGTATACCTGATTTGGTTTGAGATGTGTTGTATACCGTCGATTTTGATTGTGATACTCGATATTGTTTTCGTGCACCTTGTGCACTTGATTTGGATTCTTGCGCATTCTCGGGCGCTTGATGCGATTTTGGTGCACATTAGATGCACTAAATCAAGATTCTTCGTGCATATCAAATGTACCTGATATTGCTGTCAGGCACACCCGTTGCTTTTGATAGGTGTTTCGTGCACACCGTTGCACTTAGATTTTGTTTCTGTGCACATGTAGGGCACATTCATGGATTTCGATTTCCGTGCGCACCTAACGCATGTGGAATTCTTATGCACATTTTGGGATTGATTTCTTGTGGAGCAGTACGTTTTTATGATATTTACTATTTGTTTTAATACTGAGCAGAACTAGTCCGAGAATAGAACCTGAAGATATTTTTGCATGCATTGATAGTTATCGAAGGGATTTCCAAAAAGGAGCTATAGTCTCAGTATTTACCTACGTGTCCGAGATGACACGAGACATTTAACAAAGGAAACCCTTCTAAATTATTCTTAAAAACGGCGGGACGTGTATGTTAAACAAACGATATATATATAGTTATTTTCTTACAATAGACGTCCGCCACTGTGTCGTAATACGCGCATTGCACAGTGATTGGAAAAAAGATTTGGCATGCATTTCTTTCAAATGTTGTAATGAGTTTACAATGATGCATACTATACAGGTTATAGTTTTGATGTATATCATGATTGATTTTCGTATTGGACTTTGACATTGACATCTTCCCCATAACTCCGATGATTGCGGGATGCTTGACGGAGTTTTAATTTTGGTTTATATACTCGTTTTTCATGCGCATGCATTGCGCTACGATGTGTTTTATGTATTCATGATTCAGAGCCCTGACGACTTGATCTTTTTACTGAAATGTTTTAGTATTTTAGGGGTTTAAATTTAAATTCGGGGACCGAATTTATTTAAGGGGGGAAGATTGTAACATATCAGAAAAATAAAATATTATTTTTGGGAATTTATATAATTAAATAATAAATATTATGAGTATTTTAATGATATGGTATAGTTATATACCGATAAATTAGGAAAAATTTGGAAATTTATATTAATTATTGAGCTTAAAAGAATTTATGAAGTTTAGTAATTTTTTAATTTAGTATACAATTCATTTTGTATAAGTAGTATTACTAAACTTAATTAGTATTTAATCATGCATTGATTGTGTTTTGTGCATGTGACATGCACCATATCATATTTCCTAGCATTTGTTACATTTATTCTACCATGGCATCTTTGTTTTCTTTTATATGTACATGGGTTTTTGGTTTTAAATTGAAAACGAAAAGAAAAGAGAAAAGAAAAGAAAAGAAAAGGAATTAAAATAAAGAATGTGGCATGGAGAGGGGTATGGGCAAGAGAGAGAAAGGTGTGAGGGGTCTTTGACCAAGGCTTCATTCCCTTCATTCTTCTTCTTCTTCCACCTTTCTTGGCTGCCCTCTCCCTCCCCCATCTCCACCTCCTCACTACATCATCAAATCCACATCAAAACATCTCTTTCCCTTCACTAAAAAGTTGCACAAGCTCACTACAAGCACTTTGGACCAAGAAAGCTAGGATTTTGAGCACTTGGAGCAACTCAAGAAATTTCTTGAGTTGCCAAATGAGATAATTATTTCACATTTAGTGTAGCATTTGAATTCTTATAGCCTCTATTTAAGTTTAAAACATATTTAGTGTATTTTGTGAACTTTGAAAATTCCTAGAAGAGATTTGAGGAATTCTTGAATTGAGATGGTGTAATTGGGCTTTAGTGGTGACCTTAAACCCCTTTAGTGTTAAAAACCTAGACCAACCCAGTAACAAACCCAAGACTTGAATTTAGATATCGAAATGTCGGTTTGTGAATAAATAGAGGGTGCAGGGAATCTGGGACGACCTGGGACTTTTACTAGAAAAGCAAACAACACCACTAACCTCTATGGACCACTAGGAAGCCACCATGACAATACGAACCCAATCCATGCTCATTGAACCGAGGTGGCCGGATTTAATAGGTATGTGGTCGGCCAAGTTGTGGAGTCTGGGGTCCAGGTTTCTTCTGTAGCTCATATACATCCTATACAACACCCCAGTATTGTTTGCTTATCCCAATTTCACCTGAACCAAAATCTAGGACCATTTTCATAAGTTTCTGCCTTGTATTTCTTGAAATTCATGACTTGAAGTTTTGATATTTAGTTCTATATCGGTCACTTGACGTTTGTACGTCGATATCGGGTGTTATTTGGTTAAATTGCATCAGTAGGCTATAGGTTCTAACCTATAGGCACCTTGCGTATCGTTTTGGGTTTGAATTAGACGTTTTGATGCGAAATGATATATGTGATATGTAGGTACCCTCACGTAAACTTCGGACGATGAAGAAGAGGATGACAACATTGACTTCGGCAAGCAAATATCAAGATGAGTAGATATATATCTTCGGGGGAAGTCGGGTGGATGGCGTATAGCACCCCCGCAGTTTCGTAGTGTAGCGTATGAATATGTTACATATATTATTAGTATGGTATTGCGGGACCATATGATTATCAAGAAAGGTTTAGGAGATCATGGGTTAAATTTTTAGTGTAAATTGGATGATAGTGTCGTTAGCTAATTTCTTAGTCGCGAAACCCTAGAGTAAGGATTTGCATACACACACACACACACGTATTCATTTTATTTTCTTATGCGTATATGGGGATATGTATATGTATATATACATATATCTATGTGAGTATGTATAAATATATATATATGTGTGTGTGTGTGTATACGTATACATGTATGATGAGGATAGTATATGATATTTGGAGATGAGTCGATGTGATTGGGCAGGATGTCGTGAGATCGGTGATGTGATTTGGGTCGTGTTATGAGATACGACATATTCTATTTGCTGATTTATTGGGCGATGTGTTTTCATACACACGCGGATATATGTTAGATGGTATCGGTATGTACTAGACTTAGATCAGTACTCTGTTCATGATATATTGATTATGATACCATATGGATATTGAGATATATGTGATAGGCGACCTGTACCCCGATTTTGGGATGCCATACGATGGATGTACCGTACAAGATATAAATATGATGATTGATCCGCACTCATGATTGAGGATGTCGTATTATATTTGATCGTATGTCACGTTATTGAGGCAGGATCATCGACTACTATATATATATGTATATATATGTATGTATGTATGTGTGTGTGTCTATATATATATATATATATATATATATCGACTCAGACTTAGGTGGCTTTCCTAACCCTTTTGATTAGTCTCTTAACTTGTCCTGTAGTTACTTAGTAGATGATAGACTGGGCTCGAGTCATACTTATTTCCAAAACCAACGAATCGTGAATATTTTAAAGACAGGCCAAGGGGTACTACGGATATTTCAAAGTATGTATCTTTCTTAAAAACACTGTAGCCCTATTTTCTAAACACCACGATTCGTATTATTTCAGATGACAACTGTATGACTCGTATATAGGAGCGTACATTTCTTTATTGTTGCCTTATTGCTCATTTTTCATATATTCATATTGTTATCATTGCATTGCATGCTTAATGTGTACTTTAGTGATTATGATACCATGCTGTCAGGACACCAGCACCATTACCGATGATGCGTATACTCCACATACACTTGCTTGCCGGCTCACACACATCATCATCGGTAATGGCCATGTCACGTACACCTTAGAGAATATTATTTTATTGATATCGCTTGCTAGCTGATAGTTCCGATATATCATTGCTGTGCTAGTTTAGATATTGCATTCTTTACATATATACCTGTGCATGTTATTATATTCATTTTTCATGCAATATAATTAGGGCCAGTCCGGATTGCCGGAGCCCGGTATTTACTATTATTGACTCCTCATTTTGAGATTTCAGATTTTCCATGAGATTTCTTGATTTGGAGAAACCGCAACATTTTATAAACTCATTTTCATTTCAGAAGATAAAAAGTGCGGTTTTCTCGTGTTATGATGTGAGATACGTCCACCATGAGTTTTCTCGACTCTTGAGCGATATCATACACCCGATTCGAGAAGAAGGAGGAACTGTCTATAGGTGCATGGTGGACCCGATGCGGTACCCCGGGACGAGAAGGTCGCAGATGATGGCGTTGAGCCTGACAGGGGAGCACTACCGACCGGTTATTTATGACACGGCGGATATCCAGAGGATACCGACGTAGTCGTGAGATTGATAAGGGGCCAGTCCGGATAGCCGGAGCCCGAGATATTGAGATTTTGAGGTATTGAGATTTTATGATATGGGCCAGTCCGGATAGCCGGAGCCCGAGATATTGGATATATGGATATATGTTTTGTGTCAATACTTGACACGGATTTTATGTTGATTTCATTGATGATACCTCGATTTAAATATACAGAAATCTCACTATATTAAGAAAACAGTTTTCTCATTCATTATGTATTCTATTTTCTTTTCGATGCATTCATACATCATATATATGTTATGTTGCTATCTGAGGCACAGACACGAGCACATGGTATTACACTTATGTGTAGAAGGTTCATGGTATTATTTGGAGGATATTACTATCGTATGATCTAGGATTGAATCATACATGCGATTTCTGCTCGGTGATGTTTTCTACTCATAAGTTGGCAACTCACCCCGTTGTGCCGCAGTTTCTTGCAGATTTTGCCGTATAGATTTCCTTGGCGGCTTTGCTGGAACACTCCTTCATTCCGGGTGATTGCTATGGTAGGTGGGTTCACTCGCATCGTGGCCGCCATTGTACTTTATTTTTATTCAGGTGTATCTAGCAAACTCCATCAACGAGACTTGTATATTTATAGACTTAGAAGACCAGTTGTAAATTATTCGACCGTAGAGTCGTGCGCTGTATTATTATGGTTTTCTGGTGGTTATTGGTTTTCTTCTAAGTTTTGATCCTCGCCCTTCGGCGTTGTATATTATATTGCTTGCATGGTTGTGACCGAAAATTGGCAAAGAGCTAACTTCCGCTTAAGGATTCCTTTATATATATTTCATGTGTTGTACCCGTTTGGGGCCAGTATTTACAAAGGAGACTCTGCCGAAATTTTCAGAAAAGACTTGATGTTTTAAAAATGCATACTACGGCTTATTTTGTTAAACCACTTGCTTTAAAACTAAACTTTTCCTTCTCTCTCTTTTCAAATGGTTTAGATTTCTGGGATTTTGGCTTACTTGAATTAGATGGGGTCCTATAGACTTCATATGATTCAAGTGCCAGTCACGTGCCATTTCGGGTCGTGACACTGCCAGAGAGAGAGAAAAGAAACACTCAGCATGCACTCTAACCTAAATCAGAATGGTTAATCACTTTATCTAATCAGGATATCTCCCACTATTTCCTCGAATTCTCCTCCAAACCCAAAAGAATAATTAGTCGGGATCATTTAAAATCACCCGAGGAGTAAACCTACTCATCAGTGGGAATCGGGATCCAACTCTCATCGCATGATAACTTGATGGAAGCCACTCAAGTCACCACACTCCAGAAGGTATGCGCATGCCTGGCAATTTTCCTGTATGTTTGAAACTCCCGATGTGTGTTTTTACCCCTAACGACCTATAACCTTAACGCTTGCCAACAAGTTATAGGCCATTAGTCAAGTTCAACCTGTCATTGTCCTGGATTAACTCGAACCTACCCGCACAAACTCTTGACGCTTGCAAATAAAGATGTACGACCGTCCCGATCAATCTCGTATCATGCTACAAATAAGTATTATTCAGCTACCGTACACTATGCCTTGACGCTTGCCAACAAACATAACACGAATACCAAATAGTTCTTATAAGAAATGACGGAGGACTACGGCTGATTTTTGGTGAAAAACCTTTAATGTAATAAACTTGATATCATTGAAGGAACCGAGTGGTTTTACAAATTTATAGAGACGAAAACTTTTGCTAAAGAGGTCACTTCTGGTGAAGGGATCTCAGCTCTTTCCTCGTCGAATGAGGTGCAGGATATTCCAAACTAAATACCACGATGCAAAGCAAAAGAATCGACTATAGTAAACTTATTACGTTAACGCAAACTTCTGCCCAAGGGGTCACTCCCGATGAAAGGATCTCGACCCTTGCCTCGTCGAATGAGGTGTTGGATATTCATAACCGAATACCACTATGGAAAGCAAAAGAGAACGTCTGTAATGTCAGTTTTTAAAAACTTGGTTCCAACAACATCATATAGGTTTGTTTTGTCCTTGCATTGATAAGAATCAATACAGTCCCATCAATTAATCATACCAGAAAAGAATGAAAATATATGATGTACGTATATGCCATCCGCATTCGCTACTGGGTCCCATCATCGCTCGTTAGGTTACTTAACTAACGACAAAACGGGGACTAGACTAGCGCGGGTGCAAAACATATACAACATCTACTAGTATATATAAATATATATATAACATTCATCCCAGGCATGATATAAAGCAACATCACAGAAGCAACACAGAATGGTGGATAATCTTGGAGCCCCAGGTTTCACTTGTGTCGCAAATGAAACCCGACATTCCCTGTTGTGTGGATAGCCTGTGCAATGAAACCTAGACCCCTACGAGCGCGACAAGTTACCCACCAAAACCAAAAGCGAGGCAACCCCCTTCAACAACGTGAATAGGCCACCCAACACTTTATGGAATCCGGTAACTTGAGCATCCCTCCGTGGGTCAACCTATACCCCCTACGAGTGCAGCGAATAGCCCGCCAATTCTATAGTAAGGTCCCCTCCGTCTCAACACCATGAGATGCGAACCAATTGCCCTCTAGAACCCGGATATTCGTGCACTCCACCATGGGGTAATCCTAGTACAGAAAAGAAAATAATATACAAGGACGACATCGACCTCAACCCGGTCGTTCCCCAAACGAATAATATACAAACTGGCGGTGACAGCGGTCCACATGTCGGACACTCGCCCCGCAATATCAAAAGTACAAATGAAACTAAACTGTACTACCATTGCACCATAGCTATCCACCACGACGATCCAACCACAACACAGCACAACACAGAACATCAACGTGAATGTCACGTTCGCAAACCCGTCTAAAAGACATATAGCAATTAGACGGGTTGTACAGCTCGAATGACATTCACGGTCGCAGATAGTAATATAAGTACTATGTAAACATTTAAACGGTGCTAAATTATCGACTCTGAAACACCCCGAATTGCCCTTGAACAACAGATAACATAATATCCAAAATTGGGAAAACTAGAAACACCACTGAACCAACATTCCAGAGACCAAACCACACCCAAAATACGAAGCCCAGACTCGATAATATAACCGGCCTTCTCGGTTTTTATGAGCATGTGCTCGGGTCAAAAAGGGTGGAATGGGTTCGTATTTAGGGGTATGTTCTTGTGGTCATATAAGAAGTCTTCTGCGGTTGCTAAAATAATTTTTTGAAGACTTTGAAAATCGACAGAGACTGGAATCAGCAGTGCACAGTTTTGGGATTGATTCGGTTTTGATACTTTAACATTATCTAAACTAGCTATCTAATGGTTTAAAGGCTGGCTCTGATACCATGTTGGGATACGGCAGTGCCCCGACCATCAAACCATGGCCAAGCGGAATAAAAATTTACTAAACTGGCGCTACCATTACCCGATGCCCGGATCTACTTTAAACCCTAAACTAGCAAGCTATAAAAGAGATAGGAATGGTTATACCGAGTTGATTCATGTCCTTCAGTCTTCAACCATCATCCCCAAGCTGCTAGTGACTCCTTGATCGAGTTTGGTTGCCGGTCTTCCTCCATCTACGATGATCCATCTGAGGGAAACGGCGCATGCTTCAGCCTCGTCGATCGAGGCAACCGATACTCCAAGGTTGCTAGCAATGGAGAGTGGAGATGTAGGAATGTGTCAATATAATTTTTCTCTCATCACAATGCTCAAAAAAGAAACTCAAGAAGATAGAGGTGAGGAAACATGCGGCATGAGCAACTAAAAAAAATGCTAAGTCTTTTCTCCAAGTGAGAAATGAGTGAGTGAAAGTAAGTGAAGAAAATGAGCATGAGCCACTCCCAAAACTAGTGGTTGCCCCTCTCTCTGTCATGCATAAAATATCTCATCTCAATATCAATAAACAATTGTGAACCATACCTCTCTACATGCCCAAGTCCATGCTCATGCCAACTCACCCATCCACCTCATTTCCATAATTGTTTTTCTAAAAAGAAATCAATAATGAGGTGGCCATCTTCTAGAAGCTATTCCGTATAAATATGGAATACTTCCCAGTACACGTATCGAAATACATATACGCGTATTCGTACAAAAATACGAATAGCCAAGAGAGAAAATGAATAGTGAACAATAATACACATATATAAATAAATATATATAAATTATTAAATCAAAATCTGATTTAATAATCCGGCTTAATCCTAAGCCGTTGGCCACCTGTGCACAACACGACATTAACCCCCAATACTAGGAGAGACGAATCCTTGACGATCCGATCACTGCCTCCATGTGGCTTGGGACTGTACCCAACTAAAACCTGTTTGTATGAATCCTTTGAGCCATGGTAGGGTAGTAATCAAAGCACAGTGGGAACTCACACGAGACAAATGACGATCTCAGGTCGACAGACTAATCTGTACATATGTCACCTGGGAACTACTATCTGACAATGGGTATAATACCAACTAGCAGGTTCCCGGGGAGTCCATCCAGTGTACTCATAACCCAATGGGCACCTGTATACTATCTTAGGTGAACAAACTAACACCAATGGCTTGTGAGACCTGGCCACTGCCCCTCGTCGGGGTCTCGATCAGTATACACTAGTCTACACTGGAGTATCGATACCCAGTCTCGATACTCCCACGACTAGGGACATTTAAGGATGTGCGTATAGACCCCCAGCTCCCACGTATATGATCGCCATCATAATGCTGGTAGTCAGGCAAGAATCCTATGGGCTCTATCAACATGTACATGATTATAAAGATAAACCAGATAGCATACTATCATCTCGAGTAAGACTGTTCTACCGGTATAGGTCCTCCCTCAACCATTATAATCACCTATCTGCGACTATGATAATTGCCTAGAGGGCACTATAGCCAACAGCACGGCTGCAGGGTTATGTCCCGAACAACAGTGGACCGTAGTCTCGGACATACACGAGACCCTTTGTTCTCCGCCGAAAGACCGGGAAGAAACACGTATTGCCTGAATTTGGGGGCAGATGCTATTTAGTTTTATCCGTCCACCTCTCCGAAGATGCCAAGTTGATTTATGGCACCATGTATCGAAGGTTTAAACAGATACGGCCGTTGTAGCAGACTTCGTCAGATTCCCCCTCATTTAAGGGGGTTTTTATCGTGAGGACGCTCTTCCCTGCAGGCGCAAGCCCCTACAGTTAATTACACTACCGCATCGCGGTAACCACTTTATCCTTCTCCAGACGGTCACTTCGTATCGTGCGTGTTTATTATTTTTGGTTGCCCGTGGATTGTATACGGAGACTAATTTATGTTGTCGCCCGTAGGGCGTGGATTAGTCCAAATCCGTATTTTCTTAGATTTGGGTTTGGGTTGGGTTTAAGGATCGTTAATCTCATTTGAGACTAAGATCAACTTAAACGTTTGTTAAGGATACGTTAGTCTAATTTTAAACTAAGATCAACTTAACCATTTGTTAAGGATACGTTAGTCTAATTTTAGACTAAGATCTACTGAACAGGATCATTTAGATCCAACAAAAGAGAATTTGGGCTATATTATTTTAGTTTAGAGACTTTGCGGTCCATTTTAAGGACATCATAGTCCAGGGAGTTTAGAGACATCGTAGTCTAGTTTAGAGACGTCATAGTCTGTAAGTTTAAGGACATCATAGTCCATGAGTTTAAGGACCCCACAGTCCGTAAAGTTTAAGAACATCATAGTCTATGAGTTTAAGGACCCTACAGTTCGTGGAATGTCTGGTTGTCGGGACCCACCACCTCTCTGAAGACGTTGAAGGGTTACAACGACAAATATCAGAGGAGTGAAGAGATGTACCCTTGAACCAATATTGGTTAGGGGGTCTATAATCCAATTTGGGACTAAGATCAAAGATTTATGAGCATATGGGCTCAATTAATCTGAAGTAGGGTTATGTGGCCACTTTGGGCTCGGCCCGTTCAGTTAAAATGTTAAACATTTAACAATGTTGAGCATTGGTTTGGTTTCTGACAATTGTTTTTATCTTTTATTGAGTGTTGAGCATTCATTATAGCTGTAGGGCCCTTTTTTTATAGAACGGTTTATGTTCTCTTAGCGCACAGGTGAGGAGCACGTGGCGCACTTGGCGCTGAGTGCCAGTCAATGAGCGCAGTGCACTTCTGGTAAAGTAGAGCACACGTGAGGAGCACGTAGCGGGCTTGGCGCTGAGTGCCAGTTAATGAGCGCATTACGCTTCTGATGAAGTAGCGCACACGTGAGGAGCATATGGTGCACTTGGCGCTAATTGCCAGTTAATGAGCGCGTTGCGCTTCTGGCGAAATAGCGCACACGTGAGGAGCACGTGGCGTGCTTGGCACTGAGCGCCAGTCTATGAGCGCATTGCGCTTCTGATAAAGTAGCACATACGTGAAGAGCACATGGTGTGCTTGGCGCTGAGCGCCAGTTAATGAGCGCGTTGCGCTTCTGGCGAAGTAGCGCAAACATGAGAATCACGTGGTGCGCTCGGTGCTGAGCGCCAGTCAATAAGCGCATTGTGCTTCTGATAAAGTAGCGCACACGTGGTGCGCTCGGCGCTGAGCGCCTGTCAATGAGCACATTGTGCTTCTGATGAAATAGCGCACACGTGAGGAGCACATGGAACGCTTGGCGCTGAGCGCCAGTCAATGAGTGCATTGCGCTTCTGGCGAAGTTTGGAGCGCTAATGCTCTGCAACGCTATGCGTTAGTTTTGGAGCGCTGAAGCGCTTCTTTTGATTGGAGCGCTAGGGCTCTTTTTAAGCAGCTTGGCGCCTTGAGAATTAAGTTCTTTTCTTATAAGAGATTTTGTCTCATGGATCTAAGAGCAAAGTTCTTATTTTTTATAGAAGATGTTTCAATCACTCATGTTTTTGGTGAAAGACTCTGCCTTTATGGATATATGATCCTAAGAGAATTGAATTATTCTCCCCCCTTTTTTCAATGAGATATTATAATCTCTGAAAGAAAATTTGTCTTATAGATCTATGATCTGAAGAAGATTAAGTTCTTCCCCTTATTTTTTATGATGAGATGCTTTGATCTCTGTTGTGAAGGACCTTGGTATTATAGATCTATGATCTTAGAAAAAGAAGTAAATTCTTCTTTTTATATGAGATGATTTCATCTCTCTGGTTTTTTTTTAACTTGAAGAAAATTTTCTTCTTCTGAGAGCTTGCTTTTTGTCTTTGAAATTTCTCAAAGTTTATGGGGGGGTTCCTCTATATGAGACTTGAAATCTTGGGGCCTTTATATAGTGAAGGCTGATTTGTTCAATCGGTTAAAGAGATCTTTTCTCTAATTGATTTGGGGATGTTTCCCCAGTTGGATCTTTGATCCTAGGGCTTCTGTCTTACAGAAGGCAATCTTCTTGTTTTTAACAAGATTGGGAAATCTTTTCCCATACAGAATTTATTCTGTATTTGGTGATTTTTAATCACCATTGGATCATTGATCCAACGGTGCTCTGATTTTCAGAGCACAATCTTTCCTGTTTGGAAAGATTCTGAGGAATGTTTCCTTAACATATTTTATTCTGGTCAACTGATGATTTTTAATCATGTCCGTTTGATCCAACGGTTGGGAACATTTAGTTCCAGCGCTAGCGCTCTCGTACTTTGCACGTGATGCGCTGCTTAGAGTGCAGCGCACTTAGCGCTAGCGCTCACGTGCTTTGCACGTTGTGCGCTGCTTAGAGTGCAGCGCTCTTAGGGTTAGCGCTCACGTGCTTTGCACGTGGTGCGCTGCTTCAGAGTCTTTGACTCTCAGCGCTGGCGCTCAGCGCTCTCATGCTTTGCACGTGAGGCGCTGCCTCATTACTGAAGGTGTCTTTTCACCTTCCTTCTCCAGTTTTCCTGAGTCAAATTCATCTTTCCCAGAGCTTGGAAATAGTTCCATCATGCACAGAATTTTTTGTGCCTTGACTTAAATGTCTCCCTTCATAATCTGAAGCAATACTTCTTTTCTCTCTCATTTTCAGAGAATCATTTTAGCAGAGAAGATCTATGGCTTGTAATCGCCCACATGCTCGCCGTCAGCCATGGGAGGTGCCCATTGAAGAAATTGTTCCTCGTTTTGCTGCGCTCTTGGTGAACCCTACTCTTACGGATGACCAATGCGACAAGGTGCTGCACGAGCTCTTGACTCGTATAGGATCTCCTCTCCCCATCGGCTTCATTTGGCTCCGGATGGTTTTCTTGTCTATGATCAATAATATTCCCCCTCCTCTGGCGGAGATGACTCCAGCAATGCTCGACGCTGCGGAAGACAAGATCGAGTGCTTCCACGAGGCACTTTTTATCACCACAACTCTGAGGGATCGCTCTGTCCGGCTGGTAAGCCAGATACAGGCTCAACGGGTCATCATGTCTGCCTTTGCTGATGGGTGCGGTGCTGACCGATGGGTATCTACTCCTCGTGAAGATCGCCGCTTTGTCATGGTGGAGTAGGCAGAGAGGGAGTTAGATGATTTTATCCATAGTTTTGTGAATCCCTGTACTTTCGATCCCATGTTTGGTGATCTATTTCCTGTAGTATAAAATGTTTAATTAAATTCTTTGTTTTTGTCATTGAACACATGTTCTTCCTCTGATGTATGCATGTGCGTATATGAACGAGCCTGGTTTCACACATATCTGTAAATGAAACTTAAGTCGGCATAAACATGAACTAATAGCTCTTGGCCAAAGATTTTGGCGGGAACAAATGCCCCCCACTACTTTGCCCACGTAAGTATATACGTGGGTGAAGTAGTGCAGAGTAATTCATAGCGTATGACCAGTTTCAGGTTGGTATTATAACTTTCAGATTCTTAATCTGAGAAGATAACGAGCGGACACAACCGTCGTCATTTATCATTGACTCAAATCTTGACTCATAAGGGATATAGTTCCAAACTCTCAGCCCCATGGGCCGTACCCTTCTATTTCTTTATATCTTACTCTGGCGTGAAGTAGTTTATATGCTCATGAGTAACTTCTTCATTTCAGTGGCATGTAGCTGTGGCCTATAGATGGTAGATAACAGTTCATCTTGAACTCTTTGCAAGGTAGCGATGGCTTAGGAAACAGGTTCAGATCTGCCGCCTAAGACTTTTCAACTTTATGAGTCGTGAGGGTCTCATAAACACTTTTCTCCCTACGAGTCGAAGGGATCGCGTAGGTGTATTTTCTCCTTAGGAATCGTGAGGATTCCTAAGTGTGCTTTCTCTTTAGAGTCGTAAGGATCTCACAAGAGAATTTTCCCTCTTACAAGTTAAAAGGACTCGTAAGTGGTTGTTTCCCTCCTTGTCGAGATTCGAATTTGGAGAGTGTGGTCCGTGAATAGTATGCAAGAGTCCATTTTGGACCGACTTGCAGAGCCCCAGTGCTTAGGAAACAGGTCCTTATCCCCATTGCCTAAGGCTTTTCCCTACGAGTTGAGACGAATCGAGAAGTTCTTGTAAGGATGTCCTAACGTCACAGTTAACCTCTGCTCTTTACAACAGAAGTCCGTTAGGGTCTGTGGTACTAGGGTTTTTGTCCGTCGTACCGTCGCGTCGGCTGATGTATTCCTCGATAGGTAATCTTGCTGTTCGAGTAGCCTCGCAATTGTCGTATCTCTGATCCCTTCGGGGGCTGGACAAGACGTCTTCAAGCAATCTTCCTAGGCGATTTGACCGTTAGAAGAGCAAGCGTTAGGAATTTTGCCATGCCGCTTTTTACTTGAGGTTAGGCTCAGTTTGGGGAGCCCCGATGAGTCATAACCACTCCGTGCTGGTGTGGGGATGTTCTCCGATAGTCTTTCAGGTTTTATATGAGTTACCGTCTAGACCCTGAAGCTAGGAATATTGCCTTCGCTTCGTTTGCTAGTATTGCGTCTGCTGTATCGAGATGAATGTTGCGGTTGTCTCTAGGTTGTTGGTGAACCGCCGAGGCTTGGAACTAGGGATTTTGCCATGGCTCCGTTGTTTTGTGTCGCGTCTACATCCTGTTGGGGGGAAGAATGCTAGGGTGACATCACGTCTGCTGTATCGAAATGAACGTCGAGGTAGTCTCTAAGTTGTTTGTGAACCGTCGGGACCTAGAACTAGGGACTTTTCTATGGCTCCGTTGTTTTGTGTTGCGTCTGCGTCCTGTTGGGGGGAAGAATGCTGGGGTGACATCGCGTCTACTATATCGAGACGAACGTTGAGGTAGTCTCTAGGTTGTTTGTGAACCGTCGGGACCTGGAACTAGGGACTTTGCCATGGCTCCGTTGTTTGTGTCGCGTCTGCATCCTGCTGGGGGCAGAATGCTGGGGTGACATCGTGTCTGCTGTATCGAACATCGAGATGGTCTCTTGGTTGTTTGTGAACCGTCGGGATTTGGAGCTAGGGGTATGTCGTGGCTCCGCTTTGCTAACGTTGCATCTTCTTCTTGTTGGAACGAGAAGGAACGCCGTTGTTGATCTCTTGAGATGCATATGTTGCCATCAAGACTTGGCTCTCTTTCTGATGAAGCCTAGTGGGATGATATGATTCACTCTTTGTTTGTGCCCCTGGATTGTATACAGGGATCGATGTGATCTCATCTGTAGGGCAAAAGTTTCATTTCATTTTTTTTATTTCTTTCCACGATACTCTATCATTTCATCTTTTTGTATCGCGAAAGTCACGATTGCCCAATCATTTCGGCTATTTTTCACGGTGCCCAATCATTTCGGTTATTTCATATGCATTTTTGGCTCGCTGATTTTTCTCGCGAGTGTGGAGCTTAGAATCTGGTGCCAATATCAGCATCAGCATCGCTACGACTGGAATATTGCCAGGAGCGAATCATCATTTGACGTGAAAGATCTTGGAATTTGATTCCGATTCAGGCATCAGCATCGCTACCACTAGGACATTACCAGGAGCGAATCATCATCTGCCTTTGTCGATTTGAACAAGAGTGGCTTAGCAAACAGGGTTAAAATCCTGTCAACTAAGACTTTTAACTTTATGAGCCGTAAGGGTCTCATAAAGGTGTTTCTCCCTACGAGTCGTGAGGATCTCGTAAGTGCGCTTTCTCCTTTAAAATCGTGAGGATTCTTAAGTGTATGTTCTCTTATAAGTTGTAAGGATCTTACAAGAGTGTTTTCTCCTTATAAGTCGAGAGGACTTACAAGGGTCGTTCACTGTGTGAGCATATCCCCAGTCGCTGGTGGACTCTGTCAGGGAAATGTTTATTCATGCCCGTGGATTGTATACAAGGATCAATATTGAAACGCTTGTAGGGCAGTCTGTGGGTTGTGATGGCTTAGGAACATGTTCAGATCCCTGTAACTTAAGGCTTTTGAATCCTATGAGCCAAGAGGGTCTCAAAGGGTAATTCTCCTTACGAGTCGTGAGGATCTCGTAAGTGTGTTTTCTCCTTAGGAATCGTAGGGATTCCTAAGTGTGTTGCTCCCTTGTGAGTCGTAAGGATCTCACGCGGGTATTTTCTCCCTACAAGGTCGAGAGAACCTTGCAAGTGTCTTTTAACGAGATTGCGCCCTTTCGGGTTTTCACAAACTCGCCGGTAGTCATGCTGTTTTCACTCACGGAGCTCTTTCGGGTTTTCATCCGTGCCCATCTTTCTTATGGACGTACCTTTTTTTTGCATCAGCCTTAAGATGCTGCGGTCCGTAGTAGTTCATCGACATCTCGGTCAATTGTTAGTTTAGGGACGTTTCGGTCCATTGTTAGTTTAAGGATGTTTCGGTCCATTGTTAGTTTTGGGACATCTCGGTCCGTCACACGGATACTACTTTTAGAGTTTGGGCTTGGGAAAATAGCGAGCGGACATAGGAATCGTCATCTATCATTAACCTAGGCTGTAATTCGTCAGGCGTAGTATTTTTTCAGGAACCAGCCGTTTATTGTCCTGAAGGGTCTCTTGTCATGCATATCCATGAGCAGGTAATCCCCACCTTGGTAGAATTTGTCTATGATGTACGGGCCTTCAAAGTTCGGCTCGAATTTCCCCCGTTTGGTACGATTGGAGATCATAAGTCTTTTGACCACTAGCATGAGTTCGCCTTGGCGGAATGTTCTCGGCCTAGTCAGCCTTTCGTATGAGCGCGTCATCCTTGCTTTGTAAGCCTCCAAGTTTTGTTGCGCCATGAGCCGGGTTTTGTCAAGGGCGTCGAGCTCCTCAAGCCGAAGATGAGCATTGTCTTCGTCCGTTAGTTTGTAATGAACTGCCACTCGTAAGGAAAGTAGCTCTATCTCCGAGGGGAGTACTGCTTCAGTGCCGAATACCAATGCATACGGCGTTGTGTTTGTGGCCGCTTTGAACGTAGTTCGATACGCCTAGAGAGCTTCATGAAGTCTCTAGTGCCAGTCCTTCTTATTTTTAGACACCGTTTTTTTCACGATCTTCATCAAGGTCTTGTTGAAAGCCTCAGCTAGACTATTAGCTCGAGGATTATAGACCGAAGAGTATCTCCAGTTTATATTATGCTGCTGTGCTAAGCGGCTGATTTTATGGCTTCTGTAGGCCGGCCCGTTATCGGAGATACTCCATCGCGGAATGCCGAATCGATAGATGACATGTGTCTTGAAGAAATTGAGGATATTCTCCGTCTTCACTTCTCTTAGTGGTACTGCTTCTGCCCACTTGGAGAAGTAATCAGTTGTCGCCAGTATGAACCGATATCCTCTGGACGATGCTGGTTCAATAGGCCCGATTATGTCAATTCCCCACATTTCGAACGGCCACCTAGCCACCGTTGGATGTAGCGAATTTAGATGCTGGTGGATGAAGTCCCCATGAATTTCACATGAGTGGCACTGCTTCGCGTATTCGAGGCAGTGTTAGATCATTGTGGGCCAATAGTAGCCCATCCTTTTGATCTTCAGTTTCATCTTCGGCCTGGCTTGGTGAGAACCGCAGAGTCCGTCGTGAGTTTCTTGGACGACTCTCTTTGCTTCTTCAGGTCCCAGGCATCTTAGCCATAAAGAGTCGAACGATCTCTTGTACAGAGTATCATTGACGAAGGTGAAAGACAGGGCTCATTTCAT
The DNA here is from genome assembly GCA_030015575.1 of Agapanthus africanus. Lineage (NCBI taxonomy): Eukaryota > Viridiplantae > Streptophyta > Magnoliopsida > Asparagales > Amaryllidaceae > Agapanthus > Agapanthus africanus. The sequence goes on along the minus strand of JASDDO010000001.1, from coordinate 45,118,370 downwards.
GAGCTGATGTCTTAAGGATGCATCTTCAGGTGTTCGACGGAATTTGAAGTGGTCTATAAAGACTTTTCTCCAATCCTTAGCCTTTTCCTGGTCTTTTGTTTGTAGGGCCATGTGCTTGGTCGCTGCCCTTTCTTCAAACGACTACAGAGATATTTCTGCCGGTGCAAGAACCTGACGGCTTTGTACCACGATCCTTACATCATCGAGATTTTCGTCAGCCAATTCTTTAGTGAGTTTAGCTAATGCATCCGCTTTTTTATTCTCCACTCGTGGTATGCTTTCCAGGGCGTAGGAAGGGATTCGGGTCAGCAGTTGTTGCACTCTCTCACCGTACTTTACCAACTCTGGTTTGCACGTTTGATAGTCGCCATTTACTTGACTAACGACCAGTTGGGAATCTCCGTATATGAGGAGGTTTTCAATTCCCATGTCGACAGCGATCTTAAGACCTGCTATCAGAGCTTCATATTCGGCTTTATTGTTTGTCCTCGGCTCTGTCAAGGAAAAGGCAAAACGCATTACCCCTCCTTGTGGAGTCATGAAGATGAGGCCCACCCCAGATTTGATTATAGGGGTGTTGTGCTTTCACTTCTTCATGGAAGATGCCCCGTCGAAGTAGAGTTCCCACTGGGTGTTACTCTCTCCTTTCTCCCCGTCAATCGTGTCAAATGCGTGCTCATCTGGAAATTTGCAATTTAGGGGTGAGTCGGCAGGTATCGGATGCTCAGCGAGGAAGTCGGCGATGGCCTGGCCTTTCACTGCCTTGAGGGGACGATAAGTTATCGAGAACTCCATTAAGAGGAGGGCCCATTTAGTGAGCCACCCTATTAATTTTGCTCTTGACATCAAATATTTGATAGGATCCACTTTTGATATGAGATAGACCTCATGCGCCAAAGCATAGTGTCTGAGCTTCGTTATCGCGAAGATTAATACCAGACAGTGTTTTTCGATTGGGGAGTAGTTGTTTTCTGCCCCCAGGAGAACTCGACTCAAATAGTAGAGGGCCCTCTCTTTCCCTTGGTCGTCCTCCTGTGCCCATAGTGCACCTAAAGAACCTTCAAGGGTTGTTGTGTACAGGATGAGAGGTTTTCCCTTGACCAGAGTGGTCAACATCGGCGGATTCTGCAGGTATTGCTTGATTTCGTCCAGTGCGCTTTGACATTTGCGATCCCAGACGAAAAGAGTCTCCTTCTTCATTAGATGACTGTAGGGGCGGCACTTGCCGGAGAGATTGGCTATGAATCGTCGGATATATGCGAGCTTTCCTTGGAGAGATCGCAGTTGCTTGAGAGTTCTTGGCGAAGGTATTTCCATCATCGCCTTGATATTCGATGGATCTATTTCGATGCCTCGATGTCGTATGATGTACCCCAGGAATTTTCCTGAGAAAACTCCAAATGCGCATTTGAGAGGGTTCATCTTCAAGTTGTATTTCCGAAGACGTTGCAACATAATTTTTAGATGCTCCCAATGCTCCTCGTGCGATTTGCTTTTTACCACGAGGTCGTCGATATAGCATTCGACGACTTTATGTATGAGGTCATCGAAAATTTTCGTCATGGCCCTTTGATAGGTAGCGCCGGCGTTCTTCAAACCGAAAGGAATCACTTTGTAACAGAATATGCCCAGAGGAGTCCAAAAAGCGGTATGCTTCTGGTCTTCGGGATGCATCTTTATTTGATTGTACCCTGATGAGCCGTCCATGAAGGAGAAGACTTCATGAGTAGACGTGTTGTCTATCATTAGCTCGGTGACCGGTACAAGAAAGTCATCCTTCGGACATGCTTTGTTAAGGTCCCAAAAGTCTACGCAGATACGTACTGTCCCATTTTTCTTCATCACTGGGACGATGTTGGCGATCCAGTTAGGATACTGAACCTTTTGGATGAAGCCGGAGTCGATTAGCTTCTTGACCTCAGCATTGATGCTCATTTCAAGTTCAAGCCGCATTCTTCTTGGCGCTTGTTTGATTGGCTTGATGTCTGGAGAAATTGACAATTTGTGGACGGCTATTTCTGGATCTAATCCTGGCATCTCGGAATAGTTCCATACAAAGCAGTCTTTATACTGCATGAGCACATCTTTGAGCGTAGCCACCTTTTCTTCAGACAACAACTCACTGACGAACGTCGGACGTGGGTCGTTTGCCGTTCCCAAGTCGATTTTTCTAAGGTTATCTGCAGTAGTGTGTATCCCATCTTCCAGCTCTTTTGGCGCCGGTGGAAGTTCTGAGATCAACTCATCTTGTAACACCTTAGGATGTGTTTAGTGACTATTTATATTTAAGTAAAGGGTTTTTAACAAAAAGTTTACCAAATTGTGTTTCAAATATTTTTCCTAATTTAATAAATATTTTTCTAAAATTTTCCTAGGCTTGCACACACATGTGCATGTAAACTAGGGTTTTTAAAAGAGTTATTACCATGATTAGTGACCATGGTGGGTTAATCATGGGGATTAAATTCTTTTGGGTTTTAGTTGAGTTTAATTAGTTAATTAATAGTTGCTTTAATTTGAAATTTTCTTAGGGTGTTGACTTGGTGAGAGAGAGAGAGAGTGCATCATGGCTTAAGCCATACTTGCAATTAATGAGGAGAGAGAGAGGAGGGGTTGACATTGGGGTGATGATTTCCTCTCATTTGTTTTGTTTTCTTTCTCTCAACCTCACTCTCTCTCTCTCTCACACACACACACACGTACCTCTTCAGCACCAGCAGAAGCAAGCAGCTCAGCAGCAACAGCAGCAACAGAGAGCAGCAGCAGCAGCAACAGAAAGCAGCAGCAGCATCAGTGAGCAGCAACAGCAACACAACTTCGATTACAGCCCCTTCTCTTCACTCCTTCTTCTTCCTCCAGCTCCCTAGGGTCGAGTGTGGGGTATATTTCCTAAACTTACTCCCTAGTTTACTTGTTTAGTGTAGTTTTGCTTCGGTTAGTGGTTTTTGGAGCGATTTAGTGCGATATGAGGTGTTTAGTGAGAACCTTGGCCAAGTGATGTGTGATTTGGGTTCAGTAGGTTGTTAGAGTGTTGTTAAGGCCATTTTAACCCAGCTTAAACCCCAATTGCACTAGAATACCACCAGATCCCTATTTGATGCAAATTCGTCGTTTTAAAGCAAAATTTGAGTTTCTGGAAACTGCTATCGACCCGATGAGTTCAGATTAATTTTGAGAAGACTGCAGTGTAGTGGCTAGGTACTGATACCCCAGGTAGAACCCGACCCCCTTTCTTCATGCTGAGGCCGCCGGAATATTCGATCTGGCCGCAATTTGCGGCCAGATGGGTAGGGTTGGGGTTGGGGTTTGGTCCATTGGGTGTCTGCTGCTATGTGGAGTTTTGTGGTATATATATTTTTGTAAGTTAAGTTCTGTATAAAAATCTGGGGCTAAATACCTATTTCTCGTATTTTAAACCTTCGCGACACGCGTGATACGTGTGTGAGTTTGGGGTTTCTGCGTATCGCGACACGTCAGGATAGTTCCAGGCGCGTGATCACACGTTTTAGCGTATCGCGCACACGCGCGATTGGTTTGCGACACGGGTTTCTAATTATATCGTAATATCGCGTTTTGTGAAATTGAGCTTATTTGTGATATATGTTATGTGATTCTAGGTTCGCAGGCGAGTGAGACGGACGCTGCAAAGAAGGGCAAGCAAGTCGTCGGCTACACTTAGCGCGAGACTTCGATGAGTAGATTTCACATCTACGGGGATATCGCCCGCATGGCGTTATGCGTCAGGGCTGATAGGACAATATTATTATATGTTGCATTTACCTCATGGACTGTCATTGCATGTTGCATTCCCCTGCTATATATATGCTTAGAATTGATAGAACACCGCACTATTACTAACGGTTTATGTTGCACGAGCACTAATCTGCATGCTACACACACACCGTTAGTAATTACCATGACACACTCACTGTAGAACTGCCATGATTATATTGCTGTAGATCATTTCATATATGATTCGATATGACTTTCATGGAAATTGGGAGCCGCATGATATCTTTAAAAACGGAAGCTAATTTTAAAAGCGGTTTTCCCTTATACCTATATCATGGATTGATATACATAGCACATCGCATTGGATTTATTTCTTGGTGTTGGATTTTCATGTGATTTCTGGTTTTGAGGACCATGGGATTTTTAAGAAAAGATGCACTATTTGAAAACCCGGTTTCTCGTGATATGATATTTTGGTGCGTCCACCACGCGTTTTCTCGGTGCTGAGACGTGTGCTTGAAACCCGATTCGAGGAGATGGATGATCCGTTTGCGGGTTCGTGGTGGACCCGGTATGGTTCCCCGGGGCGAGAAATGTTTTTTCGTGGAGTAGACGATGAGCCTGGCAGGGTGGTGAGTACCTACCGGCGATTGGTTGGACCTGGCGGTTATCCGGAGGATACCGACCAGAGTCGAGAGATGGATACGGGATGATCCGTACTGCCGGGGCCGAGGGCCGATACCGCAGACGGAGCCCGTGGGCTGATCCGGACTGACGGAGCCCGATATATGAGGATTTGCGTGTCGATGCTGGACACGAGTATTTTATGATGTTTTGGGTGCCGATGTTGGGCACTCGTTATTCTCAGAGCTTTACAGGATTTGAAGGCCGATGGGTGTGCCGGCGCCTGAGTTATTTGGGATTTGGGTGCAGTTGTGGGCACCGATTGTTTTCCATGTTGATATTCCGTGTGGATGTTGTTTATCCCATACTCAGCATTGATTACCATATATCTCATCCTGTAGTTATTTTACCTGACAGAGCATCTAAATGATTATTGCACATACTGCTTATCACGCATTGATATCATCTGCTGGCATTTGTTAGAATAGCGCAGTACATGCATGCTCGCGATTACCTTTATATGTTATCTCTATTCACGAGTTGGAAACTCACCCCCGTTGTGCCACAGTATTTGCAGGTTGCCCTCAGCATAGTCGCGGCAGGCTGTCTTTTGCATCTTTTGGCTACAGATACCACTACAGTTGCGGCGAGAACTGTTTTGCATTTAGGTGGGTTGTGGTATCTGATTACTTTTATTGTATCCCTTTTTGTATCTAGTACTCTCCATCTACCATTTATGTACTGGACTTAGATACTGTGTGAGGACGATGATGTATATTTTGTATTCTGGTGTCGAGCTCGTGGGAACCGACTGTTTTTATATGCAGTTATTTTCTGTGATGTTTACTTATTGCTCATTCTTCGCTACGGCGTCGTATATTACTCTTGTGATGTTGGTTTCCGCCATTGGGCGTGATTGCTCCCGTTTGGGGATGTTTCATTTCATTATATTTCATTTTCCACTCATATTCTGTTTTGTACCCGGTCTCGGGGCTACTTTTACAAAGGAAATGCTGCCAAAATTATTTAAATGATTAAGTAACTTTAAAGGAACTTATTGAATTATTTAAGGTTTTCTAAATGCTTTAACTAAATGTTTTTAACACTCACTATTTTAAATGGTTTTGATTTCTGGGTTCGGCTTACTTAGTCGCGTTACGCCCGCAGACGTAGCATGGTTAAGTGCCGGTCACGAGTCCAAATACTCGAGTCGTGACACATCTCCATCCTCATTTTTGAAGCACCAGGAGAGGTCATCCATATCCTCGCGTACTCCTTCTCTTGTCAGCGTTATTACGTGACAGGTGCGAGATCGCTTCCAAGACTGATGTTGATCCGGCTCTACTCTCGCTGCATACGTGGCTTTCGGTTCATGCTTCTATGGCGGGGTTACCCTCCAACTGCTGGATAAAGCGAACCTGCCTTGCTGATACTGGTCTTCTACCCAGTCTTTGAATGTGAAGCAGTTTTCGAGAGGATATCATATCGCTCGGTGATAGGAGCAATAGTCTGGGTGAGAGACCTCGCCTGCTTACTCGGGGAGCTTAGACTCTGGGAGTGTCATCATCTGATCTTTTATGACAAGATCGAATATATTCCTTGTTTTGTCTTGGGAAAAGAATATGCTTAACCCATCTTCTTTATAAGAGACGGATCCCGGCTGCTTAGTTTTCGATCGTGTGACTTCTTGGACCCCATTTCTTGCTGTCGAAATTTTTTTCCGTTCTTCAGTTTATTTTTGCCTCCACGTCGAGTCTTCCATATGACGGGCTGGCGACGAAGGGCATCATTATTTTTCGTAGCTTGCTGAAGGAGGTGCTGCGTTCTAGCTTTTTCATAGATGGCCATTTCGCGGTTATGGTCATCCCGGACCTTTTGACCCGCTTCCCTTATTAGCTTATCCATCTGTTCTACGAACGACGGACTTGGCACTTTCATAGCGAGACCTCGTTTTGGTTCAGGGTTAGTGTCTTCTAGCAGAGCATCTCCTTCTTCATCAAAGTCATGTATAATGTAGCAGCCATGGAATCGCTCTCGTCTCTTGGATTGAACATATCCAAGCCCGATCGTTTCCATTCTCCCATTGGGCAACTTTAGCTGAGTCCCGGGGACGTTCCAGATTTTATTGTGGAACTGAGCTTGTCGAGCAGTCTTCTTCAAGGGTACGCCTTGGCGCCTCAATAGCCTTTTTAATCCTTCTGTGTAGTATCTGGGCAGACGGATGGGTTGAAGTCTGTCAAGCGTAGAATCGGCGCCATGCCAGATTTCTTTCTCCACTTTGGTTTCATTGGACCGATAAAAAAGGATCGCCTTTTCATCTTTTCGCCTAGGAGGAACGTAGAACGTCTGCAGTTCTTGCACGCTGTAGGTATCAAGTACGTCGAGCTCTTTGTAATGCTCTTGCGGAACCATGGCGATCTGCAAACTTTGATCATCTCCAGTGAGGCTTGCACTGATGGACAAGCCGAGAATACTGCATTGACCTCATCTTCAGAGTCGCTGCCGAAGACCAGAATAGGGGTGGTGTAACATTTTGAAAAAAATTAGAAATAAATAAAATTAATTAATTAAATAATAAAAGATGTTAAATTAAAATGTTATTAAAACCAAATAAGACAATTTTACAAGATGTATGTAAAACAAATTAAATTAAAATTTTAGTATGCAACATAAATAAATTATAATGGTTTTAATGTGAATTTTAGCTTCATTTTAATAAAAAGAGTGTTTTATAATAACATAGTTAGTGAGGGGTCTTTGTGCAAGAAGTTAGGAAAGTTGTGCAAACAAAGAAATATGGAGGATGTAAGTGAAAGAGGGTAGATAATGTTTTAGTTCAGATATAATCACAAAAATAAAACAAATTAGTGTGATATGGTGTTGACACCACCTCCTTTCATGCATAACCTCCACACCACACCTCCTTGCATGAGGATGACACCCTTTGGCTTTTGACACCTCCTCCTTCACCTTATCCTTTCCTCTTCTCATATTTATATCATGATCAGATCATTTAACCAATTTAAAATCTGAAATATTAAAGAAAGAAAAAGAACACAAGAACAAATATAGAAGAACAAGAGAAAGGAGAAGAGCTAAGTCTAGAATTTCATCATCATCAAGCTAGGACTAGGAGCTTGTGCAACTTGGAGGGTGTTCTTCCAGCAAATTATTTGAACGTAAAATCCTTAACCACAGTAGGAATTTAGATTCTGTAACTAGTTTAATTTGAAATGAAAAATTTCTATAATATCGTATTTTTAATCAAAACTAGGCTATGTTTGAATCTGCTGTAATTTAGAGAAAAATTTACTTAACTAAACAGAGTCTTAATGATGTATGTTGAACTTAGAGCAAACCATAGGAGCACGAACCAGAGGGATCGGTTTTGGGACGGCGACCAATAGGTAAATTCCGGCGTCGCCGGAGTTTTGAATGGGTTTGATGTTTTAGTTTGTTGGGTAGGTATCTGTGCAGAATTTTAGTTAATTTGGTATTGTTTAATCAATTCAGTTTAACTGTATATAAAATCTGAAAGCTTATATCGAAAAAGGTATCTAAAAATCTAAAATACGACACGGTTAAAACGTATCGCGGTCTGTTTTCTGTCGCGATGCAGAGTTGGGTTAAATTGCAGATGGTTAAGTGTTAGATTGTTTGCTATAGTCGTACGTAGTGTAGTTAGCACGTACAACTTGTATTTTTATTTTGCCGTATAGGAATGTAGCCGTTTTCTTATACAATTTTTTAAATATTAGATTTGAGTGCGGGAACCTTGGAGGCCGCAAGGAAGGGAACGGGAATGGCGATTTCTGAGTAGATACGACGTTTTTCCGGTGAGTAGACTAAATATCTACCGGGGAATTTTGTAGAGATGGCGTGTTACGCCCGTAGTTTTAATTAAATAAATGATTAACTTTTGTATGCTAAATTGATGATATGCACTCTGTTCCCCTCCGAACGGCGGCCGAGACATGGGCTGTCTCGCCTGAGGTTCGGGGCAGATGCTAATTGGTGCTATCCGTCCACCTCTCCGAAGATGCCAAATTGATTTATGGCACCGTGTATCGGAGGTTTAGACGGATGCGTCCGATGTAGCAGACTTCGTCAGATTCCCCCTCGCTTGAGGGGTTTTTGATTGTGGGAACGCTCTTCCCTGCAGGCGCAAGCCCCTGCAGTTAATTACGCTACCGCATCGCGGTAACAACTTTCTCCTTCTCCAGCTGGTCACTTCGTGTCGTGGGTGTTTGTTTTGTTTGTGGTTGCCCGTGGATTGTATACGGAGACTGATTTATGTCGTCGCCCGTAGGACGTGGATTAGTCCAAATCCGTGTTTTCTTAGATTTGGGTTTGGGGTTTTGGTTTGAAGATACGTTAGCCATATTTGAGGCTAAGATCAACTCAAACGTTTGTTAAGGATACGTTAGTCCAGTTTGAGACTAAGATCAACTTAACGGGATCGTTTAGATCCGACAAAAGAGCATTTGGGCACTATTGTTCCAGTTTAGGGACATAGTGGTCCATTAAATGTATGGCCGTCGGGACCCATCACCTCTCTGACGACGTTGAAGGATTACAACGACAGATGTCAGAGGAGTTCAGAGATGTACCCTTGAGCCAGAGTTGATTAGGGGATTTATAGTCCGATTTGGGACTAGAGTCTGTTTGAAAGTTTAAGGATACGTTAGCCATTTTTGAGGCTAAGATCAACTTAAACAGGATCGTTTAGATCCGACAAAAGAGCATTTGAGGCTCTATTGTTCCAGTTTAGGGACGTGGTGGTCCGATGCCAATTTAGGGACATGGTGGTCCAAGTTCCAGTTTAGGGACATAGTGGTCCGATACCAGTTTAAGGACATAGTGGTCCATCGCCAGTTTAGGGACGTGGTGGTCCAATGGTAGTTTAAGGACATAGTGGTCCATCGCCAGTTTAGGGACGTGGTGGTCCCTCGGTAGTTTAAGGACGCATAAATCCATGGGTTTAAGGACCCCACAGTCCATATGGGTGTGTTTAAGGACGCATTAGTCCGTTAGTTTAAGGACGCATAAGTCCGCGGGTTTAAGGACCCCACAGTCCGTATCTTGGTTTAAGGACGCATAAGTCCATGAGTTTAAGGACCCCACAGTCCGTGTTGATGTGTGGTTGTCGGGACCCGTCACCTCTCTGAAGACGTTGAAGGATTACAACGACAAATATCAGAGGAGTTCAGAGATGTACCCTTGAACCAATGAGTTGGTTGAAAGAGCAGATGTGCTCAGTTCAAGATGATTTGAGGACTTATGGCCAGTTTGGGCTAAGTCCAATTATATTTGAAATATTGGCCCTCTGTTGGTCCATTGAAGGAGAGGCTTTGCCTCTAGAAACTTAGGTAATTGGGCTAAAGCTAGTGTTAAATACTAAAGACCAACAGTGTTGAACACTGGGAATAAGATTAGCAAATTAGTGTTAAACACTAAAAGATAATCAGTGTTAGCAACAGGGCTTTCAAATTAGTGTTAACACAAAAGCAAATCGGTGTTAAACACCGGCAGCAGAGATTTCAAACTAGTGTTAAACACTAAAGCAAATCAGTGTTAAACACCGGGAACAGAGTTTTCCAATTAGTGTTAATCACTAAGAAAATCAGTGTTAAACACTGCAAATAGAGTTTTCCAATTAGTGTTAAACACTAAGAAAATCAGTGTTAAACACTGAGGACAAAGTCTTCAGATTAGTGTTAAACACTAAGGAGAGAGGGGTCACGTGTGGACACGTGAGAGCGCCCTGATTCCCTTTATTTTATTCTGCAGATCAGTGTTTAACTCTTTTAATTCTCTGGCCATCATGTGTGGGCACGTGATGGAGGCCCCCGCTCTGGTCTGTTAGAATGCTCATTAGGGGTCACGTGGTGACACGTGAGAGCGCCCTAAATGTGGAGCCGGATCTCCTTTTGGTTTATCCTCAAATCTGCGAATAAGTGTCAAACACTTTTATTTTTATTTTAGAGCATCACGTGTTGGCACGTGATAGGGATCTGTGCGCCAATTGTTAAAGTATTTGTTGAGGGGTCACGTGATAACACGTGAGAGCGCCCAAAGCTTTCATTCCCTTTGCTTTTTCTTTCTGCATTCTGGGAGTCACGTGGGAGCACGTGGGGTGATACTTCAAAGTTCTTTGCAGGGGATCTTTTCAAGGGTCACGTGGGGGCACGTGACCCTAGTTCTTTTCATGAACAGAGATTTTTTAAGAATTGAATTCTTTGTAGGGTTAAACCCTAATTATGATTTTGGAGGAATTAAATTCCTATCGTGAAAGAATTAAATTCTTATTTAGGATAAAACCCTGATTTCTTTTCAAAGGAATTAAATTCCCAGATATGTAAAAGAATTAAATTCTTGATTAGGGTTAAACCCTAGTTTTGTTTTAGGAGAATTAAATTCTCAAAACTCAATTCCCCTTCTAAGTTTAGGATCTGCATGGCAGGATCTCAACCCGATGAGAATTAAATTCTCATCCTATGGGGAGATGTGCTCTGTACAGATCTTCAACCAGAAGAAGAACTAAGTTCTTCTTTTTTTCTTTATAAGAGTTAAACTCTTGAATTTTGAGAATTAAATTCTCTTTTTGAAGTTAATCTTTTCCCTTTTCTCACCTAGGGTTTTTCTTTTGCAGAGAATTAAATTCTCCTCTCTCTGTTTCTTCTCTCCAAAAGGTAGATCCCCCCTCTTCTCTTCTTGGCTCCTATTTATAGGGGAAGGAAGAGAATCAATTTGTTTAGCAAATCTCTCATTGAGAGATTTGATTTGTATTCATCATTAATCTGGGCCTTTAGATTGTTAAGTGAATTTTATTCACCATTGGATTTTAAATCCAAAGATATTCTATTTGTTATCCTGGTGAGATTTTCAGGGAAATCTTTCCTTGTCCAAGGTTTTTCCATAAATTGGTGATTTTTAATCAACCCTTGGATTTTTAATCCAACGGTTCCCCATGACCCTTTTCCATTTGGAAAGATTCAGAAACTTTTAGAATTTAATTCTATTAAATTATAATGCTTTTAAAGCCAATCACGTGCTGGCACGTGACCTTTGGTCACGTGTGAGCACGTGACCCCCAATTGGGTTCCTTTCTCAGCCGCTTATTTATGTTTCAGTTTTAACCATCACGTGTCAACACGTGACCATTGGTCACGTGTAAGCACGTGATACCTCATTGAGGTATTTTCTGACTTTTAGAATTAAATTCTATTCATTATTTTAGAAGCTTTAAAAGCCCATCACGTGTCTGCACGTGACCCATGGTTACATGTGAGCACGTGATGCCCCATTGGGATCTTTTCTGAGTTTTTATTGTATCTTTTAACTCCTCCAGCGGGTTTTAAAAGCCCATCACGTGTGGACACGTGATTCCTCATAACTTTTGATCCCGGATGAATTATGAGGCCCATAATATATCAAATCGAAGGGTTTTTCGAGCCGCTTTCGATAACATCAGAATTTATCTGTTTCTCATTCGGGAGTTTATCAAAAAACAGCCCGGAAGATACTGGTTCCCATTTTCTTAAGCGTATCGCCGCCATTTGATTCCTTGGGCTCTTTCGCGCAGAAATTTTCGGCGGGAACAAATGCCCCCCACTACTTTGCCCACGTAAGTATATACGTGGGTGAAGTAGTGCAAAGTAATGCATAGCGTATGACCAATTTCGGGTTGGTATATTACTTTCAGAATCTTGATCTGAGAAGATAACGAGCGGACACAAGCGTCGTCATTTATCATTGACTCAAATCTCGACTCTTAAGAGATATAGTTCCAAACCCTTAACTCCATGAGCCGCACCCTTCTATCTCTTTATATCTTACTCTGGAGTGAAGTAGTTTATATGCTCATGAGTAGCTTTTCCATTTCAGTGGCATGTAGCTTTGGCGAGTGTGGCTCATAGATGGTCCATCTTGACCTCTTTGCAGGGCAGTGATGGCTTAGGAGACAGGGTTAGGATCTGTCACCTAAGACTTTTCAACTTTATGAGTCGTGAGGGTCTCATAAAGACTTTTCTCCCTACGGATCGAGAGGATCTCGTAGGTGTATTTTCTCCTTAGGAGTCGCGAGGATTCCTAAGTGTGTTTTCTCTTATAAGTCGTAAGGATCTTATGAGAGAATTTTTCCCTCTTACGAGTCGAGAGGACCCGTAAGCGGTTGTTCCCTTCCTTGTCGAAATTCGACTTCGGAGAGTGAGACCCGTGGATAGTGTGCAAGAGACCATTTTGGGCCGACTTGCAGGATCCCAGTGCTTAGGAAACAGGTTTTTTAATCCCTACTGCCTAAGGCTTTATCTCACGAGTCGAGACGAATCGAGAAGTTCTCGCAAAGACATCATTTTCCTCACGAGTCGAAACGAATCGAGCAGATCTCGTAAGAATATCCTAACGTCACAGTTAACCTCTGCTCTTTACGACAGAAGTCCGTTAGGGTCTGTGGTACTTAGGGTTTTGGCCATCGTACCGTCGCATGAGCTGATATATTCTTCGATAGGCAATCGTGCTGTTCGAGTAGCCCTGCGACTGCCGTGTCTCTGATCCCTTCGGGGGCTGGACAAGACGTCTTCAAGCAATCCTCCTTGGCAGTTTGACCGTCGGAAGAGCAAGCGCTAGGAATTTGCCATGCCGCTTTTTACTTGAGGTTAGGCTCATTTTAGAGAGCCCCGATGAGTCATAACCACTCCGCGCTGGTGTGGGATGATCTCCGATAGTCTTTCAGGCTTTATATGACTTGCCGTTAAGACCCTGAAGCTAGGAATTTGGCCTTTGCTTTGTTTGCTGGCATTGCGTCCTCTGTATCGAGACGAATATCGTGGTTGTCTCTAGGTTGCTGGTGAACCGTCGAGGTTTGGAACTAGGGATTTTGCCGTTGCTCCTTTTGGTGATGTTGCGTCTGCTGTATCGAGACGAACGTCGAGGTGGTGACCACTCCATGCTGGTGCGAGATGATCTCCGATTGTCTTTCAGGCTTTATATGACTTGCCGTTAAGACCCTGAAGCTAGGAATTTGGCCTTCGCTTCGTTTGCTTGGTGCGTCCTAATCCTGTTGGAGGAAGAACGTTGTTGTTGACATCTCATCTGCTGTATCGAGACGAATGTCGTGGTGGTGACCACTCCATGTGGGATGATCTCTGATTGTCTTTTCGGTTTTATATGAGTTACCGTCAATACGTTGAAGCTAGGAATTTGGCCTTCGCTTCGTTTGCTTTGGCGCGTCCGAATCCTGCTGGAGGAAGGACGCTGGGGTGACATTTCATCTGCTGTATCGAGACGATCGTCGAGGTGGTGACCACTCCGCGCTGGTGCGAGATGATCTCCGATTGTCTTTCAGGGTTTATATGACTTGCCGTCAAGACCCTGAAGCTAGGAATTTGTCCTTCGCTTCGTTTGCTGGTATCGCGTCTGCTGTATCGAGACGAATGTCGCGGTGGTGATCACTCCATGTTGGTGTGAGGACCAGGATCTGCTCTGGACGTTTCCCACGGGATCGAAGAGCGACGTTGTCCGCGTTCCACGTGACCAGGAATTTTGCTCTAGATGCTTCACATGGGTTCACTGCAGTGTTAGGCGAGGACTAGGCTCCGCTCTGGATGCTTCGCATGGGTTCACTGCCGTGCTCTGCGAGGACCAGGATCCGCTCTGGACGTTTTCCACGGGGTCAAAGAGTGACGTTATCCGCGTTCCACGTAACCAGGAATTTTGCACTAGATGCTTCACACGGTTTCATTGCCGCGTTAGGCGAGGACTAGGCTCCGCTCTGGATGCTTCACACGGGTTCACTGCCATGTTCTGCGAGGACCAGGATCCGCTCTGGACGTTTTCCACGGGGTCAAAGAGTGACGTTATCCGCGTTCCACGTGACCAGGAATTTTGCACTAGATGCTTCACACGGGTTCACTGCCGCGTTAGACGAGGACTAGGCTCCGCTCTGGATGCTTCGCACGGGTTCACTGCCGTGTTCTGCGAGGACCAGGATCCGCTCTGGACGTTTTCCACGGGGTCAAAGAGTGACGTTATCCGCGTTCCACGTAACCAGGAATTTTGCACTAGATGCTTCACACGGGTTCACTGCCGTGTTCGGCGAGGACTAGGCTCCACTCTGGATGCTTCACACGGGTTCACTGCCGTGCTCTGCGAGGACCAGGATCCACTCTGGACGTTTTCCACGGGATCAAAGAGTGACGTTATCCGCGTTCCACGTAACCAGGAATTTTGCTCTAGATTCTTCACACGGGTTCACTGCCGCGTTAGGCGAGGACTAGGCTCCGCTCTGGATGCTTCACACGGGTTCACTGCCGTGTTCTGCGAGGACCAGGATCCGCTCTGAACGTTTTCCACGGGGTCAAAGAGTGACGTTATCCGTGTTCCACGTGACCAGGAATTTTGCTCTAGATGCTTCACACGGGTTCACTGCCGCGTTAGGCGAGGACTAGGCTCCGCTCTGGATGCTTCACATGGGTTCACTGCCGTGTTCTGCGAGGACCAGGATCCGCTCTGGACGTTTTCCATGGGGTCAAAGAGTGACGTTATCCGTGTTCCACGTGACCAGGAATTTTGCACTAGATGCTTCACACGGGTTCACTGCCGCGTTAGGCGAGGACTAGGCTCCGCTCTGGATGCTTCACACGGGTTCACTGCCGTGTTCTGCGAGGACCAGGATCCGCTCTGGACGTTTTCCACGGGGTCAAAAGGTGACGTTATTCGTGTTCCATGTGACCAGGAATTTTGCTCTAGATGCTTCACACGGGTTCACTGCCGCGTTAGGCGAGGACTAGGCTCCGCTCTGGATGCTTCACACGGGTTCACTGCCGTGTTCTGCGAGGACCAGGATCCACTCTGGACGTTTTCCACGGGGTCAAAGAGTGACGTTATCCGCGTTCCACGTGACCAGGAATTTTGTTGATTGTATCCACATTTCACGGAGTTGGGATTTGACTCTCTGTGGGAGTACATCGTCGAGTCATGGAACTGGGAGTTGCTGCTATTCCGCTTTGCTTGATGATTGTCCACTGTGACGAGACGAGTGCTGAGGTGGAGCTGGGATTTTGCCATCACTCCGCTTTGCTGACCATGGGGTCTTTTATTAACTTTGCATGTATATCCTGCTGGACTGCGAAGGAACGCCGTTGTTAACATTGCGTCTGCTGTAACGAGACGAATGCTAAGGCGGAGTTGGGATTTTGCCATCGCTCCGCTTGATGGTGTAACATCTTTGTGCTGCTGGAATGAGGAGGCACACCGTTGTTGGTCTCCAGGCTGCAGATGTGGCCGTTGAGATTTAGGACTAGGAACTTTGCCATGGTTCCGTTTCGTTGCGATTCTGAGGTCGGTTGTTGACGTCATGTCTGCATCTAGTTGGAGTGAGGAGAAACACAGTTGGTGATCTCTAAGTTGTCGATGTTGACGTCGAGACCCTAAAGCTAGGGATTTTCCTTTACTTCATTTGTTGGCATTGTATCTGCAATATTGCGACAGATGTCGAGATTGTCTCTAGGTTATCTATGAACCGTCGAGATTTGACTTCGCTTTCTGGTGGAGCCTGTTGGGAAGGTAAGGTTCCCTCTTTGTTTGTGCCCCTGGATTGTATACAGGGATCGATGTGATCTCATCTGTAGGGCAAAAAGTTTCATTCTTTCAGAATTTTTTTTTTATTTCCGCGATGCTCTATCCTTTCAGCTTTTATATCGCGGAGGTCGCGATTGTCCAATCATTTCGGTTATTTTTCGCGGTGCCCAATCATTTCGGCTATTTATTTTATTTTTACTCGCTGCTTTTTATTGCGAGTTGCCCAATCATTTCGGCTATTTTTTAAGCATACATTTTTTTACTTGCTGATTCTGTTTGCAAGTCGCCCCATCATTTCGGCTATTTCGTATGCATTTTTTTTTTGGCTCGCTGATTTTTTTTTTTGCGAGTAGGGGATTTGGGATCTGATACCAATCTCAGCATCAGCATCGCTACAACTGGAATGTAGCCAGGAGCGAATCATCATTTGCCTTGAAAGGGTTTGGAGTTTGATACCGGTTTAGGCATCAGCATCGCTGCAACTGGGATATTGCCAGGAGCGAATCATCATTTGCCTCTGTCGATGTTGAACAAAGGGGGCTTAGTAAACAGGGTTAAGGGTCCTGTCGACCAAGGCTTTTGACTTCATGGGCCGTAAGGGTCTCACAAAGGTATTTCTCCCTACAAGTCGTGAGGATCTCGTAGGTGTGTTTTCTCCTTAGAAATCGTGAGGATTCCTAAGTGTGTTTTCCCCTGTAAGTCGTAAGGATCTTACAAAAGGGTTTTCTCCTTACAAGTCGAGAGGACTTATAAGGGTTGTTCACCGTATGGACATATCCCCAGTCACGGATGGGACTTGGTTAGGGAAATGTTTATTTATGCCCGTGGATTGTATACAAGGGTAAGTATTGAGCCGCTTGTAGGGAAAAAAGGTTGTGGGGGTTGCTTAATAACAGGTTCAGGTCTCTGTAACTTAAGACTTTCAAATCTTATGAGCCGTGAGGGTCCCATAAGAGAGTTCTCCTTACGAGTCGTGAGGATCTCGCAAGTGTAATTTCTCCTTAGGAATCATGAGGATCCATAAGTGTGTTGCTCCCTTGTGAGTCGTAAGGATCTCACGCGGGTGGTTTCTCCTTACAAGGTCGAGAGGACCCTGTAAGTGTCTTTTAACGAGGTTGTGCCCTTTCGGGTTTTCACAAACACTCGCCGGCAGCCCTGCTGTTTTTACTCATGGAGCCCTTTCGGGTTTTCATCCGTGCCCATTTTGCTTATGGACATACCGTCTTTTTTTTTTTTTTGAACGAGATTGCGCCCTTTCGGGTTTTCACAAACACTCGCCGGTAGCCCTGCTGTTTTTACTCACGGAGCCCTTTCGGGTTTTCATCCGTGCCCATTTTGCTTATGGACATACCGTTTTTTTTTATTATTCTTTTTTTTTTTTTTTTGCTTTTTTGCTTTCTTTTTTTTAACCACGCCAGCCTGAGGATGCCGCGGGTTGATAGTAATTTAACGACGTTTCAGTCATTTGCAAGTTTTAGGACATTGCGGTCCGTCGTTAGTTTAAGAACGTTTCGGTCCGACGCCAGTTTTAGGACATAGTGGTCCATCGTTAGTTTAACGACATTTCGGTCTACCGTCGCCGTATTTGAGGCGAATTTCTAGTTTACTGACTTTTCGGTCTAGGAGGCCTTCCCTATGAACGAGCATGATGCCCCCGGCATATCCACCTTTTTCGAAGCATGTTGTTGTGGCGGGTTTACTTTCCACTTTTCGGGTAACGCGGACTTGCCCTGTTGGTATTGGTCTTCAACCCAGTTTTTGAAGACGTAGCAATTGTCGAGTAGGTGATCCATTAATTTGTGGTAGGGACAATAGTTAGGATTGTTAACGTCACCTGGTTGCAATGGACGTTTTGGATCTGGCAGAGTGATAAGCCCGCTGCGCACTGCTAGCTCGAACAATCTCTTTGTTTTATCTTTGGGAAATGAGTAAGGACGTTTCAACTTCTCATTGAGGTATCGCGGCTTGTTGTTTTGATGACAAAACGGTCTCGGGTTACTCGGCTGTTGTTTAGTGTTGGCAACAAAGGCCGTTTTTTCCTTTTCCTTTCTCATTTCGTTTGCTCCGTCGTTTGCGGGTCCGAGATTCTTTCCGGGTAGCGTGAGATTGTACGGCTGAACATTCTCGCAACTCTCCAATTCTTTTGTTTTAGAAATGAATTCCTTGAAGAGAGGGTTAAGAGCGGCTTCTTCATCAGAATCGCTTCCAAAGGTGAGAACTCGTGATCCCCCGGGCTCGTCCTTATGACAATTGCCGGCAATTCTTTTATGCTCATCTGTCGTATTTTTTTCGCTGTCTACGAGCTTCACGCTTTGTCCTGTTGAAGTGTTGCCTGTGAGCGACATACCCTTGCCACCAACACTTAAAAGAGTTGCAGTCTTCAATAGGATGTACGATCTTCTGATGATATAAGCAGAAGTTAGGGTGTACGTCCGTTTCATCAAAATGTATACCACCAGGAGAATTTTTTCTGAAAGAGGGCGGCCTCATCCCCATTGCTATGGCTTTGGCGAATCGTTTCCTTGTCTTGATCCTGCTTTTATTTGCGGCGGATGTACTTTCATCTGGTAGGAGTGTTTCGACCCTTTCATCTAGTCGCCGGCGTTTGGCTTTCTCGAATATGGCCATCTCGCGCTCTCGATCAGCTTTGCTTTTAAGACGGGCTTCGTTCAGGAAGGCATCGATCATCTCGTCTGATGGCCACAGAAGTTCTGGTTCAGGCCCCGCCCCTGGTTTCTCGGTGCAAGGAGCCTCTTTATCATCTATCAACGAGTGAGAGATCATGTAACAACTTGCCCCCGGTGTGTCCGTCTTCTTTGGAGTGTGCGGCTGTGGTGGGTTTACCTTCCACTTTTCAGACAGCGCAAACTTGCCTTGTAGGTACTGATCCTCGATCCATCCCTTAAAGACGAAGCAATCTTCGATTGGATGGCTTACCGCTTGGTGGTAAGGGCAATAATTGGGATCGTTGACATCGCCTGGTTGCAACGGACGTTTTGGACTCGGCAAATTGATGAGTCTGTTGCGCACTGCCAGCTCGAACAGTTTTCTCGTTTTATCCTGAGGAAATGAGTAAGGACGTCCCAGTCTTTCCTTGAGGGATGGGCGTGGTCGCACATTGTTCTGGCGAACAACCGGCTTTAAGTGGCTCGGCTGTTGTTGAGTATTGGCGACGACGGTTGCTTTCCCTTTGTCCTTTTCATTCCAAGGCTCTGTCTTTGAAGGAGATGGTCTATGACCCATCTGGTCCATTTGGGCCAGCTTGTCAATCAAGGCCTGAAAAGTGGTCGGCTTGAAGAACATCATGAATTGGGATATGGTCGCTTGAGGGTCGAGAGTACCCACGAACATGCCCACGGCAGGAGCTTCTTCTATGCGTTGTTCGCATCTCGACCATAGGTTCCGCCACCGGATTGCATATTGCACCCACGTCTCTCCCGGCTTCACTCTGGCGTTGATCAGTGCCGTGATCGGGGTGCGCTCGCTAGCGCTTGCAAATCTCTGTGTAAACAGCAGCTCCATTTCCGCAAATGTTTTGACAGAGTCGTTTGGTAGCTCCGAATACCATTCAAAGGCTGTTTCTGCTAAGCTGCCGATGAATTGGCGAAGCAACAATTTGTCATCGCCTCCAGTATTGCCGCATAAGGCCCTGAATTGAGCGACATGCTGATGCGGATTCCCTGTCCCCTTATATACGTGGAACTTAGGGATCGTATATCCCAGCGGGTAACTAATTTGGTCATACCAGCTCGGATACGGTCGTCCGGTTCTAACAATTTGCCCAGCCGCTTCATTTGCCTGATGAACCTGGATCTGCTGAGCTATATATTCGTCTAGGTCAACTTTGGAGATTGCCTCCTCCTTGGCTGTTGATAGAGCCGGCGGAGGATTTGACGTTTCTCCCATGTCGTCTTCAAGGACGATCGGGGGATCTTCAGCAGGAGGGTCCGGCTGTAACATCATCCCTACCATATCTCGGAAGAGGAGCGCCATCTGTTTTATGTTAGCCGCTTGCTCTGCAGCTTCTTTGTCCTTCTTTTCGAGGACTCTGCGTAAAAAGTCAGCGTCGGTTTCTTGTTCTTGACGCTCATCCGAAGACGTTTCAGAGCTTTCTTTTGGCTCAGTGAGTGCAGCCATTGTAGTCATCATTTCCTGAAGCTTTTGTTGTTGCTCCTGGGCTTTCGTTACGGATCGGGTGAGCGGTCGGTGACCCGTCGATGCACGGCTTTCCTCTTTTCCAGAAGCCATATAAACAGTGTGCACCACCATGCCCCCAGACTTGGGGTGTTTGTGCTCAACGCGTTTACGGTTCACCATGTTCACAGGGGCTTTTTGCGGACTCCTTTTCTTTTGAGTGGTTGAAGTTGAGGGGGTCGTTGTAATGGGCGCCCAAGTAGCCGTTGCTTTTTGCGGCTTAACAGGACGGTTTTCTTCCTGCCGGACCTTCAGCTTCTTCTGCTAGCGGGAGAAATTTCGATCAATCACCGAGTCTTGGACTTGGCGCCAGACTTTGTAGATTTTAGAGGACAGCCGCTGAGAGGAATGTTCTGGCTTGGCTTCCGCAACGTTTCCCACCGGAGGAGGGGATCTTTTTAGTACGGCGGTAGGAGAGTTTCTGTGCACCGTGTTCAACAATTCAAAGCTGTTCCCGGTTGGAACAGCAGCATCGATCCCCACCGTTGGAGCTGGTGGAGTAAATCCAGAGGGGGAGTTGCCCCCAGCCTTCCTTACTCGGCGCCAGTGGCGACGTCGAGCGTGTCGTGCGGATGGAGTTGTTTCGGCCGTAGGGGCGACTTCGTCATGCCCCCTGCTTTGAGGAGAGACCGTTATTGGTGCTAGCCTGTCGAAGACTGACACCCGTTGAGAAGCAATGTCTAATCTGTCAAAGACAGACCTCTGGGTAGGAGAAGCAGCTTTGAGGACCTCGCCTGGAGCAGCAACCGGAATAACCAGCCTTGTAAAAATTGACTTCTTGGAAGGAGAAGCCTTTCCAATAATTTTGTCCGCTTGAGCCGGGATGGCTATCCGCTTTGGGATGGCAGCTTCGGGTATCACGGGCTTATAGACGTTCTGGCCCAGTCTATTGAAAACTGAGGTATTGAAGTTGGGCGACCCGTTGAGAGGGGCCGCGGCAGTGGTGAGCCGATCAAAGACCGACTTCTTTGGGGCTTCTTGCAACGTCATTGTGGCATTGAAGCTCAACGGTGGGAGCATGGTCCCGAAGAATAATCCAGTGGTGGCCTGAGTTACCTGCTTCACTGGCATCTTGAAAAGGGAGGCCGCTTGGGGCCCATAAGTCACTCCTCCAGCAAGGACCGAGCGAGAGTTGCAGTTGCAGGCAGTGCAGTTTGAAGCCATTGATCTTCTGTTTTCTGCATGGAGCAAGACACCAAATCTTAGTACCTCGAATCCACAGGCAACCACAGCAAACCGTGATTCGTTCGCGAACACGACACACGAAGTGTGGAGTGGAAAGAGGAAGAGGTCCCACCGGGCGTGCCAGAATCTGTTCCCCTCCGAACGGCGGCCGAGACATGGGCTGTCTCGCCTGAGGTTCGGGGCAGATGCTAATTGGTGCTATCCGTCCACCTCTCCGAAGATGCCAAATTGATTTATGGCACCGTGTATCGGAGGTTTAGACGGATGCGTCCGATGTAGCAGGCTTCGTCAGATTCCCCCTCGCTTGAGGGGTTTTTGATTGTGGGGACGCTCTTCCCTGCAGGCGCAAGCCCCTGCAGTTAATTACGCTACCGCATCGCGGTAACAACTTTCTCCTTCTCCAGCTGGTCACTTCGTGTCGTGGGTGTTTGTTTTGTTTGTGGTTGCCCGTGGATTGTATACGGAGACTGATTTATGTCGTCGCCCGTAGGACGTGGATTAGTCCAAATCCGTGTTTTCTTAGATTTGGGTTTGGGGTTTTGGTTTGAAGATACGTTAGCCATATTTGAGGCTAAGATCAACTCAAACGTTTGTTAAGGATACGTTAGTCCAGTTTGAGACTAAGATCAACTTAACGGGATAGTTTAGATCCGACAAAAGAGCATTTGGGCTCTATTGTTCCAGTTTAGGGACATAGTGGTCCATTAAATGTATGGCCGTCGGGACCCATCACCTCTCTGATGACGTTGAAGGATTACAACGACAGATGTCAGAGGAGTTCAGAGATGTACCCTTGAGCCAGAGTTGATTAGGGGATTTATAGTCCGATTTGGGACTAGAGTCTGTTTGAAAGTTTAAGGATACGTTAGCCATTTTTGAGGCTAAGATCAACTTAAACAGGATCGTTTAGATCCGACAAAAGAGCATTTGAGGCTCTATTGTTCCAGTTTAGGGACGTGGTGGTCCGATGCCAGTTTAGGGACATGGTGGTCCAAGTTCCAGTTTAGGGACATAGTGGTCCGATACCAGTTTAAGGACATAGTGGTCCATCGCCAGTTTAGGGACGTGGTGGTCCAATGGTAGTTTAAGGACATAGTGGTCCATCACCAGTTTAGGGACGTGGTGGTCCCTCGGTAGTTTAAGGACGCATAAGTCCATGGGTTTAAGGACCCCACAGTCCATATGGGTGTGTTTAAGGACGCATTAGTCCGTTAGTTTAAGGACGCATAAGTCCGCGGGTTTAAGGACCCCACAGTCCGTATCTTGGTTTAAGGACACATAAGTCCATGAGTTTAAGGACCCCACAGTCCGTGTTGATGTGTGGTTGTCGGGACCCGTCACCTCTCTGAAGACGTTGAAGGATTACAACGACAAATATCAGAGGAGTTCAGAGATGTACCCTTGAACCAATGAGTTGGTTGAAAGAGCAGATGTGCTCAGTTCAAGATGATTTGAGGACTTATGGCCAGTTTGGGCTAAGTCCAATTATATTTGAAATATTGGCCCTCTGTTGGTCCATTGAAGGAGAGGCTTTGCCTCTAGAAACTTAGGTAATTGGGCTAAAGCTAGTGTTAAACACTAAAGACCAACAGTGTTGAACACTGGGAATAAGATTAGCAAATTAGTGTTAAACACTAAAAGATAATCAGTGTTAGCAATAGGGCTTTCAAATTAGTGTTAACACAAAAGCAAATCGGTGTTAAACACCGGCAGCAGAGATTTCAAACTAGTGTTAAACACTAAAGCAAATCAGTGTTAAACACCGGGAACAGAGTTTTTCAATTAGTGTTAATCACTAAGAAAATCAGTGTTAAACACTGCAAATAGAGTTTTCCAATTAGTGTTAAACACTAAGAAAATCAGTGTTAAACACTGAGGACAAAGTCTTCATATTAGTGTTAAACACTAAGGAGAGAGGGGTCACGTGTGGACACGTGAGAGCGCCCTGATTCCCTTTATTTTATTCTACAGATCAGTGTTTAACTCTTTTAATTCTCTGGCCATCATGTGTGGGCACGTGATGGAGGCCCCCGCTCTGGTCTGTTAGAATGCTCATTAGGGGTCACGTGGTGACACGTGAGGGCGCCCTAAATGTGGAGCCGGATCTCCTTTTGGTTTATCCTCAAATCTGCGAATAAGTGTCAAACACTTTTATTTTTATTTTAGAGCATCACGTGTTGGCACGTGATAGGGATCTGTGCGCCAATTGTTAAAGCATTTGCTGAGGGGTCACGTGATAACACGTGAGAGCGCCCAAAGCTTTCATTCCCTTTGCTTTTTCTTTCTGCATTCTGGGAGTCACGTGGGAGCACGTGGGGTGATACTTCAAAGTTCTTTGCAGGGGATCTTTTCAAGGGTCACGTGGGGGCACGTGACCCTAGTTCTTTTCATGAACAGAGATCTTTTAAGAATTGAATTCTTTGTAGGGTTAAACCCTAATTATGATTTTGGAGGAATTAAATTCCTATCGTGAAAGAATTAAATTCTTATTTAGGATAAAACCCTGATTTCTTTTCAAAGGAATTAAATTCCCAGATATGTAAAAGAATTAAATTCTTGATTAGGGTTAAACCCTAGTTTTGTTTTAGGAGAATTAAATTCTCAAAACTCAATTCCCCTTCTAAGTTTAGGATCTGCATGGCAGGATCTCAACCCGATGAGAATTAAATTCTCATCCTATGGGGAGATGTGCTCTGTACAGATCTTCAACCAGAAGAAGAACTAAGTTCTTCTTTTTTTCTTTATAAGAGTTAAACTCTTGAATTTTGAGAATTAAATTCTCTTTTTGAAGTTAATCTTTTCCCTTTTCTCACCTAGGGTTTTTCTTTTGCAGAGAATTAAATTCTCCTCTCTCTGTTTCTTCTCTCCAAAAGATAGATCCCCCCTCTTCTCTTCTTGGCTCCTATTTATAGGGGAAGGAAGAGAATCAATTTGTTTAGCAAATCTCTCATTGAGAGATTTGATTTGTATTCATCATTAATCTGGGCCTTTAGATTGTTAAGTGAATTTTATTCACCATTGGATTTTAAATCCAAAGATATTCTATTTGTTATCCTGGTGAGATTTTCAGGGAAATCTTTCCTTGTCCAAGGTTTTTCCATAAATTGGTGATTTTTAATCAACCCTTGGATTTTTAATCCAACGGTTCCCCATGACCCTTTTCCATTTGGAAAGATTCAGAAACTTTTAGAATTTAATTCTATTAAATTATAATGCTTTTAAAGCCAGTCACGTGCTGGCACATGACCTTTGGTCACGTGTGAGCACGTGACCCCCAATTGGGTTCCTTTCTCAGCCGCTTATTTATGTTTCAGTTTTATCCATCACGTGTCAACACGTGACCATTGGTCACGTGTAAGCACGTGATACCTCATTGAGGTATTTTCTGACTTTTAGAATTAAATTCTATTCATTATTTTAGAGGCTTTAAAAGCCCATCACGTGTCTGCACGTGACCCATGGTTACGTGTGAGCACGTGATGCCCTATTGGGGTCTTTTCTGAGTTTTTATTGTATCTTTTAACTCCTCCAGCGGGTTTTAAAAGCCCATCACGTGTGGACACGTAATTCTTCATAACTTTGGATCCCGGATGAATTATGAGGCCCATAATATATCAAATCGAAGGGTTTTTCGAGCCGCTTTCGATAACCTCAGAATTTATCTGTTTCTCATTCGGGAGTTTATCAAAAAACAGCCCGGAAGATACTGGTTCCCATTTTCTTAAGCGTATCGCCGCCATTTGATTCCTTGGGCTCTTTCGCGCAGAAATTTTCGGCGGGAACACACTCATATCTACATATACTTCACTTTAGTTGTTATAACACTGCACAAGTATCAACGAGTTATGCCACGTGCACTTCTTTACATGTTACACTACACCTCGTCGATATTACCATGTCACTTTTACACTTAGCAATTTTCTTGTTAAAAATGATTCATATCATACCTTAAACATCAATAGCAGAAATAAATTGCATCAATGACACCATGTTTAGTATTTGAGTATTCTAAGTTGATATAAGAGGTAATTGTATTATTGAGAATTTATGGTTTTGAGTTTTTGTATACTATTGCATAAATCCAGTGATTTTCATGATTGATGTGACATGTCCACTATGAGATGTTTTTATGATTTGATTTTATTCCAGACCAAGTGGGGGAGCTATACAATCGCGGATGTATACATTATCCAGACTGAGTGGGGGAGATATACAGTTGGATACATGGTGAACCCGGTCGAGACCGAGGGGCAGGGTAGCCGCATTTGAGGCGGGGGAGCCTAGCGAGGTTACTCGATACCGGAGATAGTGGTGAAATACGGCGGATATCTAGAGGATACCGACCGATATTATTGATTACAGGATCGTTCGAGGAATGATACCTGAGAGAAAGGGAAGTTTTGTGTCGATGAAGGACACGGAAAGATGAAATTTATTGAAAATAAATGATAAGATTTCATTGGTTATCTTATTTGTAGTACAGATTCATGCTTTCCAGATACTATCATACATCATACTTGCTCTCATTACAGTTAGTTATGATCGTTATATTTACATTATTAACCATTATATGTTGGTTATATTCACTGAGTTGGCAACACACCCCGTTGTGCCACAGTTCCTTGCAGAGGTAGAGTGGACGGTTAGCGGCCGTGCAGATTCACTTTTGCAGCTTTTATCGCATATTTGGATAGGTGGGTTACATATGTAGTGACCTTCTATTTTGGTATTGTATCATTGTATCTAGAAAATCTCCATCAAACCTTATACTATGACTTAGAACGAGAGATGATTATATGTATATTAGTTGACAGGTGAGATCGTTGGTATGTTAGTGGATATTTTTTTTATTTATATCTGTGATTCTATTGGACTCATATAAATTGTAATTTTTATTCCGCTGTTGTATTTTGTTGATCCCAACTAGGGATGCAACCAAACTTAACACTTTATATTTGTTATTATATCTTAATTTCATAACAACTGTGATTTTTACTAAAAAAACTAAATTTTTATACAGAATTCCGTAAAAAGGATTTTGATCTTAGTTTCGGCTTACTCGGGTTGTGTATATATCTTTAGATGTTATACAATCTAAGTGCCGGTCACATCCAAACTTTGGGTCGTGACAAAGTTGGTATCAGAGCAGGATTTACCTTACGGAGTCGAGTAGGTAATTAAGATAAGTTGGCGTGATCCGTGATTTAGGATGACCTTTGGTTTGATGGAGTAAGTGAATTAGGATGAGTGCAGTACCGTACGTATGTTCTGCGGCATATTTACGTTACCATACTCACCCTAACTAACCTTAGGATGTATATCTTGATTTGTCATTCCTTTGACTCTCTGTTATTGATTGTTCCTATTCATAAGCCTTACCAACTCTCGTTTCTTATTCCAGTTGCTATGGCTATGTGAGCTAGGCGAGCCGCAGCCAGAGATGCAGCTAGGGCAAGTCCGCCTGTGACGGCGACTATTACACCGGACGTTCCGGCGGTGCACGAGCATGTTGATCCTCCTCCTCCAGATCGTATGACTAGGATAAAGGAAGGCATGTTAGGATTACAGTGAGCAGTAGGACGGTTTGCTGAGGGCACTCGAGTACAGAGACAGGATCCGGCACCGACCATGGCAGAGTCCGAGGTACAGCCCATGCAGACGGTAGCACTTGTAGACATGAGGGTGATGGAGTTATCACTTTCAGAGTTTATGAGGTTGAGACCTCCGGTATTTACAGGGACCGATGTAGCGAAGGATCCTCAATCATTTCTTGATAGGATGGCGAGGATTGGCAGATCATTGCGGTGTTCTGATGCGAGGTCAGTTGAGCTGACTAGCTTTCGTTTGGAGGGACTTGCACAGGAGTGGTGTGAGTCAATGGAGAGAGGGCGAGCAACGGGTCTTCTTTCGATGTCATGGACCGAGTTTTCCGATGTCTTTCTTGCCAGATTTCTTCCACAGAGTGTGAGGGACGCTAGAGCTAGCAGTTTTGAAGTGTTGCGGAAATCTGCGAGTATGTCGGTGGCAGATTATGATTTATGATTCACCCAGCTGTCATGCTATGCCCCATACCTAGTACCTACATAGGAGCTTCAGGTGAAGAGGTTCATAAGGAGTCTGGACACGCAGTTGTTTCTGGCTATAGGCTCCCAGCATTTTGATACGTATGCGCAGGCCATAGATGCAGCAATACGAGTGAAGGAGAGTTTGAGCGAGGCAGTGGTTGTTCCAGAACCAAAGAGAAGTAGACCGTTTGGGCCAATGACTAGACAGTTTGGCAGAGGTAGAGGCAGGTACCCTCCAGGCCGCAGTTTCGGACGAGGTTGGACCCAGGGCCAGATGTTCAGTTCATATCCCGAGGATCAGAGGACCCCATCTACATGTTTTAGTTGCGGACTTCCAGGACATTTTGCGCGGGATTGTAGATCCCAGGGAGGGACCGTTGTTCCACAGGCTGATTTACCCCCTCCACCTTCTACGCCGATGGCTCTACTTCCTCCCCCAGTTGGCCCTACACGCCAGGCAGTTGCACCACGAGGTCGAGGCTCTGCAGGACGATCTCAGAGAGGTCGAGGAGATAGAGGTAGAGGATGACAGGATGCGGGCAGGGGCCAGGCACGGGTTTTTACCCTGACTCTACAGGATGCCCAGGCATCAAATGCAGTTGTGACAGGTACTCTTGCGGTATGTTCGTTAGATGCACATATTTTATTTGATCCCGGTTCTACACATTCTTATGTATCTTCACGCTTTGCACTTTCTTTGGGGAAAGAGTCATCGTTGTTAGAGTTACCGTTAGTGGTGATTACTCCGGTGGGAGATTCTTTTATAGCTCGGCACGTATTCAGATCATGTTCTGTGCATATTGGTGATAGAGATTCGCTAGTTGATCTGATTCTCCTAGATATGTTAGATTTTGATATACTTCTTGGTATGGATTGGTTGGCCGCTTGTCATGCCTATGTAGATTGTCGGGGGAAAGCGGTTAAATTTTGTTTTCCAAGTGAAACGATGTGTTGTGCAGGGAGACTGTAATATAACTCCTGCCAACATGATTTCTACTCTTTGTGCGGGACGACTCTTGATGAAGGGTTGTCATGGGTTCTTGGCTTTTGTTCAGGACTTAGGAGTCGCTGAGATTCCATTAGACCAGGTTCCGATCGCACGAGAATTTCTGGATGTGTTTACTGCTGAGTTACCAGGATTACCACCCGATCGCGATGTTGAATTTTGCATCGACTTGATTCCAGGTGCGGGGCCTATTTCTATACCACCCTATCGGATGTCTCCGATGGAGTTGAAGGAACTCAAAAGTCAGTTGCAAGAGTTGTTAGATAGAGGACTTGTTCGTCCCAGAGTATCACCGTAGGGAGCTCCTGTGTTATTTGCAAAGAAGAAGGACGGTAGTATGAGACTGTGCATCGACTACCGACAGCTGAATCGTGTCACTGTGCTTAATAGGTATCCCTTACCTCGTATCAATGACTTGTTCGATCAGTTGCAGGGAGCTAGCTACTTCTCGAAGATTGATCTGCGATCAAGGTACCACCAGTTGAGAGTTCGGAAGGATGACATTCCAAAGACTGCTTTTCGTACCCGATATGGGCACTATGAGTTTTTGGTGATGTCGTTCAGACTTACCAACGCCCCAGCAGCGTTTATGGATATGATGAACCGCATTTTCAGGCCTTTCCTTGATCAGTTTATCATTGTATTCATAGATGATATCCTTGTTTATTCCCGAAGTCGGGAGGAGCACGAGGAGCATTTGCGTATTACATTGCAGACCTTGAAGGAGCATCAGCTGTTTGCAAAATTTTCCAAGTGTGCTTTTTGGCTAGATAGTGTGGAATTCTTGAGTCACGTAGTTACAAAAGATGGGATATGTATAGACCCGAAGAAGATTGAAGCGGTACAGCACTGGCCCAGACCTGTGTCAGTTACAGAGGTTCGGAGTTTCTTAGGTCTGGCAGGTTATTACCGACGCTTTGTGCAGGATTTTTCTCGAATCGCTGCCCGTTTACCAGATTGACTAGGAAGGAGGTTCCATTTCTATGGACAGATGCATGTGAGCAGAGTTTTCAGCAGTTGAAGACTCGCTTGACGACTGCACCTGTATTATCGTTACCTTCTGGGTCAGGTGGCTTTGTTGTGTATTGTGATGCCTCTAGAGTGGGTTTAGGCTGTGTGTTGATGCAGCACGGCAGGGTTGTAGCTTATACTTCTCGACAGTTGAAGTGGCACGAACAGAACTACCCCACTCTTGATCTAGAGATGGCTGCTGTGGTATTCGCATTGAAGATTTTGAGACATTATTTGTACGGAGAGTCGTGCCAAATCTTCACAGATCATAAGAGTTTGAAGTATATTTTTCAGCAGAAGGATCTGAACCTAAGGCAGCATAGATGGATGGAACTAGTGAAAGATTATGATTGTGAGATCTTGAATCATCCAGGCAAAGCAAATGTTGTAGCAGATGCTTTGAGTCGGAGACCTGGAGGTAGCTTATCTCATTTGCGCATCTTGCAGAGACAGTCTTCTACAGACTGGAAGATTTTATGTGATAGTCGTATACAGTTTGAGTTCACCCCGACAGGAGGACAGCTAGCACATGTTCGCACCCGACCTCAGTTATTGGATCGTATTCGAGAGACACATCCCGCAGATGCTCGTATATCGGAGATTATGGATCAGGTTAGGCAGGGCAGGGAGTCGGAGTTTGTGATTGATGATCGTGGAGTATTGCGTTTTGGGACTCGTCTTTGTGTGCCAGATTCGGATGGACTGAGACGTGAGATCTTAGAGGAGGCCCATAGATCAGCATACAGTATTCATCCAGGTTCCACCAAGTTGTATCATGATCTGAAGGATGTCTATTGGTGGGAAGGAATGAAAAGGGATGTTGCAGAGTTTGTTTCGAGATGCTTGACTTGTCAGCAAGTCAAGGCAGAACACCAGAGGCCACCCGGAGAGTTGCAGCCCTTGCCCATTCCAGAGTGGAAATGGGAACAGATTTCCATGAATTTCGTTGTGGGTGTACCCAGGACTAGCAGAGGGTATGATTCCATATGGGTGATTGTAGATAGATTGACAAAGGCAGCTCACTTTCTTCCGGTGAAGATGACGTATGGGTTTGCACAGTATGCTCAGATTTATATCGATGAGATTGTACGATTACATGGAGTTCCGACGCGCATAGTATCAGATCGAGGTACCCAGTTTACGAGCAGACTATGGCAGAAACTTCAAGAAGCTCTTGGCACACGATTGAGTTTTAGCACGGCTTTTCACCCACAGACAGATGGTCAGTCCGAGCGGACCATTCAGACTTTGGAGGATATGCTTCGCGCTTGCAGCCTTAATTTTGGTGGTAGTTGGGATCGTTACCTACCTTTGATAGAATTTTCATACAACAACAGTTTTTAAGAGACGATCAAGATGGCACCCTTTGAAGCTTTGTATGGGAGGAAATGTCGATCACCCATTTGCTGGACGGAACTGAGTGAGAGTAGCATTTTGGGACCGCAGATAGTACAGGAGACTACAGAGAAGATTCAACTGATACGAGAAAGAATGAGAGCGGCCCAGTGCAGACAGAAATCATATGTCGATCGATGACGTCGTAGACTCGAGTTTCAGGTGGGAGATCATGTGTTTCTTCGTATATCTCCGATGAAAGGTGTGATGCGTCTCGAGAAGAAGGGGAAGCTCAGCCCCAGATATGTCGGACCTTACGAGATTCTTAAAAGAGTGGGTGCTGTAGCTTATCGTTTAGCACTTCCACCGAGTTTTCCCGATGTGCATCCGGTGTTTCACGTTTTGATACTTTGCAAGTATCTTCACGATCCTTCTCACGCAATCCAGCATCAGACCTTACAGCTTGAGCCGGATTTATTCTGCACAGTGCAGCCAGTCGCTATTCTAGACAGACAGGCAAAGAAACTAAGATCGAGGGCACTTCCATCTGTAAAGGTTCTTTGGCAAGGAAAGAATCGCGAGGTGATTACTTGGGAGACCGAGGAAGAGATGCAGAAGAAATTTTCACATCTTTTTGAAGGTATGTCTTGTTAAGTTTTAAATTCGGGGACCGAATTTTCTTAAGGGGGGATATTGTAACATTTTGAAAAAATTAGAAATAAATAAAATTAATTAATTAAATAATAAAAGATGTTAAATTAAAAAGTTATTAAAACCAATTAAGACAATTTTACAAGATGTATGTAAAACAAATTAAATTAAAATTTTAGTATGCAACATAAATAAATTATAAGGGGTTTAATGTAAATTTTAGCTTCATTTTAATAAAAAGAGTGTTTTATAATAACATAGTTAGTGAGGGGTCTTTGTGCAAGAAGTTAGGAAAGTTGTGCAGACAAAGAAATATGGAGGGTGTAAGTGAAAGAGGGTAGATAATATTTTGGTTCAGATATAATCACAAAAATAAAACATATTAGTGTGATATGGAGTTGACACCACCTCCTTTCATGCATAACCCCCACACCACACCTCCTCCTTACATGAGGATGGCACCCTTTGGCTTTTGACACCTCCTCCTTCATCTTATCTTTTCCTCTTCTCATATTTATATCATGATCAGATCATTTAACCAATTTAAAATCTGAAATATTAAAGAAAGAAAAAGAACACAAGAACAAACATAGAAGAACAAGAGAAAGGAGAAGAGCTAAGTCTAGGATTTCATCATCATCAAGCTAGGACTAGGAGCTTGTGCAACTTGGAGAGTGTTCTTCCAGCAAATTATTTGAAGGTAAAATCCTTAACCACAATAGAAATTTAGATTCTGTAACTAGTTTAATTTGAAATGAAAAATTTCTATAATATCGTATTTTTAATCAAAACTAGGCTATGTTTGAATCTGCTGTAATTTATAGAAAAATTTACTTAACTAAATAGAGTCTTAATGATGTATGTTGAATTTAGAGCAAACCATAGGAGCACGAACCAGAGGGATCGGTTTTGGGCCGGCGACCAATAGGTAAATTCCGGCGTCGCCGGATTTTTGAATGGGTTTGATGTTTTGGTTTGTTGGGTAGGTATCTGTGCAGAATTTTGGTTAATTTGGTATTGTTTAATCAATTCAGTTTAACTGTATATAAAATCTGAAAGCTTATATTGAAAAAGGTATCTAAAAATCTAAAATACGATACGGTTAAAACGTATCGCGGTCTGTTTTCTGTCACGATGCAGGGTTGGGTTAAATTGCAAGAAGGTTAAGTGTTAGATTGTTTGCTATAGTCGTACGTAGTGTAGTTAGCACGTACAACTTGTATTTTTATTTTGCCGTATAGGAATGTAGCCGTTTTCTTATACAAGTTTTTAAATGTTAGATTTGAGTGCGGGAACCTTAGAGGCCGCAAGGAAGGGAAAGGGATTGGCTATTCCTAAGTAGATACGACATTTTTCCGGTGAGTAGACTAAACATCTACCGAGGAATTTTGTAGAGATGGCGTGTTACGCCCGTAGTTTTAATTAAATAAATGCTTAACTTTTGTATGCTAAATTGATGATATGCACTCATATCTACATATACTTCACTTTAGTTGTTAGAACACTGCACAAGTATCGACGAGTTATACCACGTGCACTTCTTTGCATGTTACACTATACCTCATCGATATTACCATGTCACTTTTACACTTAGCAATTTTCTTGTTAAAAATGATTCATATCATACCTTAAACATCAATAGCAGAAATAAATTGCATCAATGACATCATGTTTAGTATTTGAGTATTCTAAATTGATATAAGAGATAATTGTATTGTTGAGGATTTATGGTTTTGAGTTTTTTTATACTATTGCATAAATCCAGTGATTTTCATGATTGATGTGACATGTCCACCATGAGATGTTTTTATGATTTGATTTTATTCCGGACCGAGTGGGGGAGCTATACGGCCGTGGATGTATACATTATCCAGACTGAGTGGGGAAGATATATAGTTGGATACATGGTGGACCCGGTCGAGACCGAGGGACAGGATAGCCGCATTTGAGGCGGGGGAGCCTAGCGAGGTTACTCGATACCGGAGATAGTGGTGAAATAAGGTGGATATCTAGAGAATACCGACCGATATTATTGATTACAGGATCGTTCGAGAAATGATGCCTGAGAAAAGGGAAGTTTTGTGTCGATGATGGACACGGAAAGATGAAATTTATTGAGAATAAATGATGAGATTTTCGTTTTGGTTATCTTATTTGTAGTACAGATTCATGCTTTCCAGATACTATCATACATCATACTTGCTCTCATTGCAGTTAGTTATGATCATCATATTTACATTATTAACCGTTATATGTTAGTTATATTCACTGAGTTGGTAACTCACCCCGTTGTGCCACAGTTCCTTGCAGGGGTAGAGTGGACGGTTAGCGGTCGTGCAGATCCACTTTTGCAGCTTTTATCGTGTCTTTTGATAGGTGGGTTACATATGTAATGACCTTCTATTTTGGTATTGTATCATTGTATCTAGAAAATCTCCATCAAACCTTGTACTATGACTTAGAACGAGAGATGATTATATGTATATTAATTGACAGGTGAGATCGTTGGTATGTTAGTGGATATTTCTTTTATTTATATCTGTGATTCTATTGGATTCATATAAGTTGTAATTTTTATTCCGCTGTTGTATTTTGTTGATCCCAACGAGGGATGCAACCAAACTTAACACTTTATATTTGTTATTATATCTTAATTTCATAACAACTGTGATTTTTACAAAAAAAACTAAATTTTTATACGGAATTCCGTAAAAAGGATTTTGATCTTGGTTTCGGCTTACTCGAGTTGTGTATATATTTTTAGATGTTATACAATCTAAGTGCCGGTCACATCCAAACTTTGGATAGTGACAGGTGGATGGCCCCGGCTTGTTGCATTGGAGTGGCTCTGAATAGACTATCTCCTCCTCCTCTTCGGTATCGCTCCCAAAGACCGGGATAATGGTGATAGCTTTCTGCTTATTCTCCGGCTTATGGCACCTTTCCGTGTCTTCAAAGTCTGGCAAGAAGTATTTTACGTCCTCGTATTTGCGGACTTCATTCACGGAGAATAGGTTCAGCTCCCCTGTCACAGTATACTCGAGACCATACTTGAAATACTTTATACACTGACGTTGTGTAGAAGGGATGATATTGTACTCGTGTAACCAAGGCCTACCGAGGAAAGCGTTGTAGCAAGTTTTGGCGTCAATGACGTGAAACTTGATGTCAGTGACGAGCAGCCCAAAGCATAACGTCAGAATTACAGACCCGAGCATCCGTGATGACTGGGAGTCGAATCCGGAGATAGTGATTTTATCCCGAACGAGATGTTGAACGCTCATGCATATCTCCTTCAGCACCCTTACATTGAGAAGGTTGACGGAGGACCTATTGTCGATCAGGATTTTGCCTATCTTGATGTCATGACAGTATCCGGGGACATACAAGGGACGGTTATGCTCGCATGTCCCGAGAAGGAGATCTTCGTCGCTGAAGGTGATGTCGGCTGTGTGAACTTCTTCCAGCTCGTCTTTCATCTTTTCTTCGGCAAAGAAAGCTTGAAACTGGTCAGGTTCTTGTAGTGCCTTGATCAGAGAATCTCTCTCCTCTTTAGATAGCAGGAGGGCATCGAGAATACTTAGTTGCGAGGGTATTTTCCTCAGGTGTGCCAGAACATTGTAATCCACCTTGTTTTTCTTGGGTGGGTCCTTGGCTGCCAGCTCTTCGACGACTCGATCATCGAGAGTGATATCCTCAGGGATCTTTTCTTTCCCCTTATTCTTTTTGTTCGATCCCTTGTTTGCGGGACCGAGATTCTTTTCAGGTAGCGTGCGATTGCGCAGTAGAATGTTCTCGCAGGTCTTCATCTCTTCTGTTTCAGAGATGGATTCCTTGAAGAGAGGACCGAGGGCTATTTCTTCATCCGAATCGCTCCCGAAGGAGAGAATTTATGATCCCTTGCTATCAACCATGTGACACTTGCTGGCAGTTCTTTTTCACTCATCTGTCGCGCTCTTCTGCTCTCGACGCGTCTTTCGCTTCATTCGCTTGAAATGCTGCCGGTGGGCAACATATCCTTACCACCAGTTTTTAAAGGCGTTGCACTTTTCAGAAGGGTGTGTAGTCCTCTGATGGTACAAGCAGTAGTTTGGATATGCGTCTGTTTCGTCGGGATGTATCACACCAAGAGTGTTTCCTTCGGAAGGTGGCAGCTTCATCCCCATCGACATGGCTTTGGCGAATCGTTTCCTTGTCTTGAACTTGCTTTTGCTGGCGGCGGATGTGGTTTTATCTGGTGGGAGTGTTTTTACCCTTTCGTCCAGTCGCCGGTGTTTGGCTTTTTCGAGTATGGCCAGTTCGCGCTCTCGATCAGCTTTGCTTTTCTGACGGGCCTCATTCAGGAATACGTCAATCATCTCGTCTGACGGTCCTAGGAGTTCCGGTTCGGGATCTGCCCTCAGTTTCTCTGCATCTGGAGCTTCTTCACCATGTATTAACGAGTGAGAGATCACGTGGCAGCTTGCTACATAGTCCTCAGATTCATATGATGATTCTTCTCTCTCATCTTCATCGCCATCTCCATTTTCAAGGATATGGTTGAGGAGTTCTTGGAGTGTGACCGGAGTTCGCGCCTTCTGGTTATATTCTTCCAGCGCGTCAATATATTTTTGCAGGTCCGTGCGCTTGTCATTAGGCTTCACGGGCTTTTTGGTCTTCTTCTTCTTCTTTGAAGACTTTGACGGCTGGGCATGGGCGTTTTGACTATCATCACCAACTTTCAGCGTTGGGCGCGGCTTCAGCATCCCCTCAATAATCTCGGGTTCCAGCGGACTTTTCCACCTGATCGCTGAGCATGCTTGGAGATCCTTCAGCATTCTTTTCATTTTGGCTGAAAGAGTGACCTCCCATGGAGCTTCTTCGACAAAAGAGCATGATGCCCCCGGTGTGTCCCCCTTTTAAGAGCGTGCAATTGAGGCGTGCTTACTTTCCAATTCTCGGACAGTGCGAATTTGCTTTGTTGGTATTGGTCCTCAATCCAGCCTTTGAAGATGAAGCAATCTTCGATCGGATGGCCTACTGCTCGGTGGTAGGGACAGTAATTAGGATTGTTGGCCTCACCGAGTTGCAATGGGCATTTCGGATCCGGCAAGGTGATGAGCCTATTGCGCACTGCCAGCTCAAACAGTCTCCTCGTTTTATCCCGGGGAAAGGAATAAGGACATCTCAGTCTCTCCTCGAGGGATTGGCGTGAACGCACATTGCTTTGGCGAACAACCGGATTTAAATTGCTCGGATGTTGTTGAGTATTGGCGACAAAGGTCGCTTTCCCTTTACCCTTTTCGTTCCGCGGTTCTGTCTTTGAAAAGAAAGGCTTATGACCCATCTGGTCCATTTGGGCCAGCTTATCAATCAGGGTCTGAAAGGTAGTCGGCTTAAAAAACATCATGAACTGGGATATGGTCGCCTGCGGATCGAGGGTACCTACGAACATGCCTACTGCGGGTGCTTCTTCGATGCGCTGCTCGCACTTCGACTATAAATTTCGCCATCGTATCGCGTACTGGACCCATGTCTCGCCCGGCTTCACTCTGGCATTAATTAATGCTGTTATTAGGGTGCGTTCGCTAGTGCTCACGAAACGTTGGGTGAACAGCAATTCCATCTCCGTAAAAGTTTTGATGGAGTCGTTGGGCAGCTCTGAATATCACTCAAAAGCCGTTTCCGCCAAGCTGCAGACGAACTGATGAAGTAACAATTTGTCATCACCTCCGGTATTGCCACAGAGAGTCCTGAACTGAGCGACATGTTGATGGGGATTGCTTGTCCCCTTGTATAAGTGAAACTTACGAATCGTGTATCCTGGCGGATACTTGATCTGATCGTACCATCCTGGATATGGTCGCCCAGACTTGGCCGTTTGGTTCATTTACTTGATGAGCTCGTATTTGTTGAACTATATAATCATCGAGCATGGCTTTGGAGATGGTCTCCTCCTTGGCTGCTGACAAAGCCGGCAGAGGATTTGATGTCTCTTCTCTATCATCTTCAATTATTACTGAAGGATCTTCGGCTGGAGGGTCCGGCTGGATCATCATGCCCACCATATCTTGGAATAGGAGGGCCATTTGTTTTATGTTGGCCGCTTGTTCCGCAGCCTCTTTGTCCTTCTTCTCAAGCATTCTCCGAAGGAATTCATCATCTGTTTCCTGCTCACGACGCTGCTCCGATAATGTCTCCGGGCTTGCTTTTGGTCCCGTGAGTGCGGCCATGGCTGTTAGCATCTCTTGGAGCTTTTGTTGTTGTTGCTCCTGAGTCTTAGTCACGGATCGCGTAAGCGGTCGATGACCTGTGGAGTTACGGCTATCCTCTTTTCCGGATGCCTTATAAATGGTATGCACCACCATACCCCCAGACTTAGGGCGTTTAGGCTTAGTGCCCTTGACATTTGTCGCAGGTACGGGGACCTTCTCCGGCTTTCTCTTTTTGTGGACTGGTGACATTGAGGGGGCCGTTGCAGTGGGCACCCAGGTAGACGACACCTTCTGTGGTACGACAGAGTGGTCGTTCTCTTGCCGAACCTTTATCTTCTTCGGTCGGCGGAAATAATATTGATCAATCACCAAGTCTTGGACTTGACGCCAGACCTTGTAAATTTTAGAGGACAGCCGCTGAGGGGGCTGCTCCAGCTTCACCTTTGTAACGTTCTCCATAAGTAAAGGAGATCTTTTCAGCGCAGCAGTCAGAGAGTTCTTGCGGACTCTCCTGAGTGGTTCAAAGCCGTTCCCAGTTGGAACAGCAGCATCAACTTCCTTAGTT
Organism: Agapanthus africanus; assembly: GCA_030015575.1. NCBI lineage: Eukaryota > Viridiplantae > Streptophyta > Magnoliopsida > Asparagales > Amaryllidaceae > Agapanthus > Agapanthus africanus. The sequence continues at coordinate 45,080,228 of JASDDO010000001.1, read as the reverse complement.
GGAGCTAGCAGAGTTAGTCCATAAGGTGAACTGCCCCCAACTTTCCTCAATCGGCGCCAGTGGCGATGTCAAGCATGTCGTGCGGCCGGGATCACCTCCACTGTTGGATGAGCTTCTTCATGCCCCCTGCTTTGAGGAGAGGCTATTATTGGTGCTAGCTTATCGAAGACTGGCGTCCGTTGAGAGGGGATAGTCAGTCTTGCGAAGGCCGACTTTCAACATGGGAAGCAGCTTTCGTGACTTCGCATGGAGTAGGAGCTGAAACGGCCAGTCTTATGAAGACCGACCTTTTAGAAGGAGAAGCCACCTTGACGATTTCAGGAGCAGGAATGGCTATCCGCTTTGGGATGGCCGATTCAGATATCACGGGCCTCTTCATTGGCCCACTTGAGCTTTGGCCCAGTCTGCTGAAAACTAAGGCACTGGACTTAGGCGACCCGTTGAGAGGGGCCGCGGTAATTGTAAGCCAATCAAAGACCAACTTCTTTAGAGCTTTGTGTGACGGCATTTGAACGTTGAAGCTCGTTGGTGGGATCATGGTCCTGAAGAATAGCCCAGTAGTGGCTTGCGTCACCTGGTCCACCGATATCATAAAAAGGGAGGCCGCTTGGGGCCCGTAGGTTACTCCTCCAGATGAGGCGAAACAGGAGTTGTTATTGCAGCTGGAACAGTTAGAGACCATTGATGTTATTTTTTCTGCATGGGAGCAAACCCAAATCTTAGTACCTCGAACCCAAGGGCGACCATATCAAACCGTAATTCGTTCGCGAACACGACACACGAAGTGTGGAGTGAAAAGAGGAAAAGGTCCCACCGGGCGTGCCAGAATCTGTTCTCCGCCGAAAGACCGGGAAGACACACGTCTTGCCTGAATTTGGGGGAAGATGCTATTTGGTTTTATCCGTCCAACTCTCCGAAGATACCAAGTTGATTTATGGCACCATGTATCGAAGGTTTAGACAGATGCGGCCGTTGTAGCAGACTTCGTCAGATTCCCCCACATTTGAGGGGGTTTTGATTGTGGGGACACTCTTCCCTACAGGAGCAAGCCCCTGCAGTTAATTACGCTACCGCATCGCGGTAACCACTTTCTCTTTCTCCAGACGGTCACTTCGTGTCGTGTGTGTTTATTTTATTTTTGGTTGCCCGTAGATTATATACGGAGACTAATTTATGTTGTCGCCCGTAGGGTGTGGATTAGTCCAAATCCGTATTTTCTTAGATTTGGGTTTGGGTTGGGTTTAAGGATCGTTAATCTCATTTGAGACTAAGATCAATTTAAACGTTTGTTAAGAATACGTTAGTCTAATCTTAGACTAAGATCAACTTAACCATTTGTTAAGGATACGTTAGTCTAATTTTAGACTAAGATCTACTTAACAGGATCATTTAGATCCAACAAAAAAGCATTTAGGCTCTATTATTTTAGTTTAGAGACTTTGCGGTCCATTTTAAGGACATCATAGTCCAGGGAGTTTAGAGACATCATAGTCTAGTTTAGAGACGTCATAGTCTGTAAAGTTTAAGGACATCATAGTCCATGAGTTTAAGTACCCCACAGTCCGTAAAGTTTAAGGACATCATAGTCCATGATTTTAAGGACCCCACAGTCAGTGGAATGTCTAGTTGTCGGGACCCACCACCTCCCTAAAGACGTTGAAGGATTACAACGACAAATATCAGAGGAGTGAAGAGATGTACCCTTGAACCAATATTGGTTAGGGGGTCTATAGTCTAATTTGGGACTAAGATTAAAGATTTATGAGCATATGGGCTCAATTAATCTGAACTAGGGTTCTGTGGCCACTTTGGACTCGGCCCATTCAGTGAAAATGTTAAACATTTAACAATGTTGGGCATTAGTTTGGTTTTTGACAATTGTTTTTGTCTTTTATTGAGTACTGAGCATTCATTAGAGCTCTGGGGCCCTTTTTTTATAGAACAGTTTATATTCTCTTAGTGCACACGTGAGGAGCACGTAGCGCGCTTGGCGCTGAGCGCCATTCAATAAGCGCAGTGCGTTTCTGGTGAAATAGCGCACACGTGAAAAGCACGTGGTGCGCTTAGCGCTGAGCGCCGGTTAATGAGCGCTCGCTTGGCGCTGAGCGCTAGATAATGAGCGCGTTGCGCTTCTGGCGAAGTAGCGCACACGTGAGGAGCACCTGACGCGTTTGGTGCTAAGCGCCAGTCAATGAGCGAATTGCGCTTCTGATAAAGTAGCGCACACGTGAGGAGCACATGGTGTGCTTGGCGCTGAGTGCCAGTTAATGAGCGCGTTGCGCTTCTGGCGAAGTAGCGCACACGTGAAGAGCACGTGGTGCGCTCAGCGCTGAGCGCCAATCAATTAGCGCATTGCACTTCTGATAAAGTAGCGCACACGTGAGGAGCACGTGGTGCGCTCGGCGCTGAGCGCCAGTCAATGAGCGCATTGCACTTCTGATGAAGTAGCGCACACGTGAGGAGCACGTGGCGCGCTTGGCGCTGAGCGCCAGTCAATAAGCGCATTGCGCTTCTGGCGAAGTTTGGAGCACTAAGGCTCTGCAACGCTATGCGTTAGTTTTAGAGCGCTTCTTTTGATTGGAGTGCTAGGGCTCTTTTTAAGCTGTTTTGCGTCCTGAGAATTAAGTTCTCTTCTTATAAGAGACTTTGTCTCATGGATCTAAAAACAAAATTCTTATTTTTTATAGGAGATGTTGCAATCTCTCATGTTTTTGGTGAAAGACTCTGCCTTTATGGATCTATGATTCTAAGAGAATTGAATTATTCTCCCCCCTTTTTTTAATGAGATATTATAATCTCCGAAAGACAATTTGTCTTATAGATTTATGATCTGAAGAAAATTAAGTTCTTCCCCTTATTTTTTACGATGAGATACTTTGATCTTTGTTGTGAAGGACCTTAGTCTTATAGATCTATAATCTTAGAAAAAGAAGTAAATTCGTCTTTTTATATGAGATGATTTCATCTCTCTGTTTTTTTTTACCTTGAAGAAAAGTTTCTTCTTCTGAGAGCTTGCTCTTTGTCTTTGAAATTTCTCAAAGTTTATGGGGGGTTCCTCTATATGAGACTTGAAGTCTTGGGGTTGTTATATAGTGAAGGCTGATTTGTTCAATCGGTTAAGGAGATCTTTTCTCTAATTGATTTGGGGATGTTTCCCCCGTTGGATCTTTGATCCTATGGCTTCTGTCTTACAGAAGGCAATCTTCTTGTTTTTAACAAGATTGGGAAATCTTTTCCCATACAGAATTTATTCTGTATTTGGTGATTTTTAATCACCATTGGATCATTGATCCAACGGTGCTCTAATTTTCAGAGCACAATCTTTCCTGTTTGGAAAGATTCCGAGGAATGTTTCCTTAATAGAATTTTATTCTGGTCAACTAATGATTTTTAATCATGTTCGTTGGATCTTTGATCCAACGGTTAGGAACATTTAGTTCAAGCGCTAGCGCTCTCGTGCTTTGCACGTGATGCGCTGCTTAGAGTGCAGCGCACTTAGCGCTAGCGCTTACGTGCTTTGCACGTTGTGCGCTGCTTAGAGTGCAGCGCTCTTAGGACTAGCGCTCACGTGCTTTGCACGTGGTGCGCTGCTTCAGAGTCTTTGACTCTCAGCGCTGGCGCTTAGCGCTCCCGTGCTTTGCACGTGAGGCGCTGCCTCATTATTGAAGGTGTCTTTTCACCTTCCTTCTCCACTTTTCCTGAGTCAAACTCCTCTTTCCCAGAGCTTGGAAATAGTTCCATCATGCACAGCATTTTCTGTGCCTAAACTTAAATGTCTCCCTTCATAATCTGAAGCAATGCTTCTTTTCTCTCTCATTTTCAGAGAATCATTTTAGCAGAGAAGAGCTATGGCTTGTAATCGTCCACATACTCGCCGTCAGCCATAGGAGGTGCCCATTGAGGAAATTGTTCCGTGTTTTGCTGCGCGCTTGGTGAACCCTACTCTTACGGATGACCAATGCGACACGGTGTTGCACGAGCTCTTAACTCGTATAGGATCTCCTCTCCCCATCGGCTCTATTTGGCTCCGGATGGTTTTCGTCTGTGATCAATGATATTCCCCCTCCTCCGGCGGAGATGACTCCGGCAATGCTAGACACCACGGAAGACAAGATCGAGTGCTTCCACGAGGCACTTTTGATCACCACAGCTCTGAGGGATCGCTCTGTTCGGCTGCTAAGCCGGATACGGGCCCAGCGGGTCGTCATGTCTGCCTTTGCTGATGGGTGTGGTGCTGACCGATAGGTAGCTACTCCTCGTAAAGATCGCCGCTTTGTCATGGTGGAGAAGACAGAGATGGAGTTAGATAATTTTATCCATAGTTTTGTGAATCCCTGTACTTTCGATCCCATGTTTGGTGATCTATTTCCTGTATAATAAAATGTTCAATTAAATGCTTTGTTTTTGTCATTGAACACCTGTTCTTCCTCTGATGTGTGCATGTGCATATATGAACGAGCTTGGTTTCACACATATCTGTAAACGAAACTTAAGTCGGCATAAACAGGAACTAATCGCTCTTGGCCGAAGATTTTGGCAGGAACACCCTTGTTAAACACGAGCATCATTTCCACCAATTGATTTCATTGACTTAGTGACTGATAAGTAGTGACATACACATTGCATGATTTACTGACATGTCGCGCTGGGCATATTCAAATGATATTCATTATTCTCATGTTTCTGTATTCTATCGCACCTTTCATATTTGATAATATTGTACGCACATTATATATTTATTGCTATATGTGTCGCCCTGAGGACCTGAGTGTGCATGCTCAGAAGACAAAGTTGACCCAGCCCAGGAGCAGGATCTGCCATTCGAGATCATGGAGGTTTAGACCGTGACATCAGAGCCATCCCTTTCTTGCTATAAGAGTATTGTTATTTCGTTGGTTAGTTATTTCTTCCATGTAAATAAATGTATCTTGAACACTTTTATTTTGATATAATAAAGTTGTGAGCTGTGATTTCTTTTACTCTAGTACCGTTTACTGACTACCATGTAATACTAGAAGCCGAAGTGTGACTACGACGGGATTATTCCCTGACCGTAGGAGCATGGTTGGCCTAGTCACCCCTCGCATTTTGTATTTTGGGAAGCGGGGGATGACTTGGTTTTGTTGGTATCAGAGCCAGATTTAGATGAAATTACAGTTCCGTCGAGAGATCCCTAGATTGAGTTACACCCTTGACGTGTGCTTTATTACATTTCTTTTTCACTTTCAAATCCTTGTTGGATCATCGTATAGCCCTTGTTTGAATCTGATTTCTTTTGATCATCTTTCAAAAATATGGACTCCTCAGGCAACTCCTCAGGTGCCGGTTCCCACGATCGTACCGAGAAGATCCTCAACACACCCTAGCCCAGGCTCAAGAGAGGAAGACCAATCTACTGGCTGAGGGATTGAAGGCGGTACAGAAGACCGCAATTACTGCTCTGGAGAGATCTACGGCTGTTCCCGCTGCCCCCGAGGGCGCCCTCGTACCGACTACTCAGGGTAGGGTTGGTACCGTTTCGGACTTTAGGAGGCTTCATCAACGTGGATCTTCACGGGATCAGCAAATCCACTCGAGGCCGAGAAATGGCTCATCAACGTGGAGAACCTTTTAACGGCCGTTCGAGTTCCTGACGATGACAGAGTGAGCGTGGTGAAGATCCATCTAGAAGACGAGGCTCGCATGTGGTGGTCCGTTGAGGAAAGCCGGCTAAAGAAACCTATCAGATGGGACACGTTCTCCGCATGCTTTCTAGATCACTATTTCCCGGCCACTGCCAAGGCCGAAATGGAGGAGAAATTCGTCATGTTGAAACAAAATGGACGCTCGGTGGATGTCTATGCCGCAGAGTTTAACCAGCTGAGTCGCTTCGCATCGTACATGGTAACCACCGAATCCGCCAAGGCCAGATGGTTTCAGCAGGGGCTCGATATTGAGCTGCGGCAACTTATCGCGTCTCTCGACCTACAGACCTTCACTCAAGTGTTGAACACTGCCCCAGTATAGGAAAGATTAGCGGAGAAAGCTAAGGGCCAACGATCGGTGGACAGGAGACCCCATGTAGTTCCAGCACGGGCTACCATTTCTCCCCGTGGGGCGATCCTAGTTCACAGGCCGGGTGTTATGCAGATGAAGCATACTTTCTCACCTCAGTAGCCACAGCTTCAGGCACTGATTTGCGGTTATTGCCAGAGGCCAAGGCACATATAGAGAGATTGTCGCAGAGCCAAGGGGCAGTGTCTGATTTGCGGATCCAGCGAGCACAGGGTCAGCGGGTTCCCCAGAGATCCGAGCTACAGGGAGGGTTCGAACAACAACATCCGTCGTACCGCACTTCATCTCAGAGGGGTCCACCTCTGGTATCCTACCAACGATTATTTGATCAGAGGCAAACCGGTACAAGTCAGAACCAGGGGAGAGCCTTCACCCTGTCCACCGAGCAGGCAGAGACTTTTGGGGAAGTAGTTGCAGGTACTCTCCTTGTTTATTCTGTACCAGCTAGAGTCCTTTTTTATTCTGGTGCTACACATTACTTTATTTCTGCACGGTTTGTCGACACACACTATATCTCACGAGCCGTTGACCAAGGATTGGGAGATACATACGGGTAACGGAATTATTGTGTCCAGCTAAGAGTGTAGGTTATGTCCTGTGGTGGTGTTCAGTTGAAAATATTGCATTTTTGATATAACATTTCCTTACTTTTCTTAAATATTTAAAGGTGTTTATTATAAATATGAAACATATGAGGGTTTATCTGTAAAATATCTATTGTCATATGTTTATATGTTATAATTAACATTATAAAGGAAGATATATGCATATTATATTTATATGATATGTTGGTAATTAAAATACGCATATCATATCAAATATTCTAATCAAGATTCTTAAAGAAAAAATAATATTATACAAATGGTTAGAATAATATCTCTAATTTAACAAATATTACTTATATTATTCATGGAGATATTGTGCAGATTTAGCTCAGGTCAGGAGATCGAGAAATTCGAGATGTCGGGAATAAAAAATCTACCGATAAAGTTTAATTAAATCATAAAATCAATACTGGTAGAGACTCAGAGAAGATTTGAAGAATCAAGACATCACATAAATCTCCACGTGTCAACATGAGGAAGCATCAGAAATCACAAACCCTAATTCCTCCAATCTGCCGCCCAACCGCGGCCAAACTCTACATATTGCGACGGATCCGCGGCCGTTATGTAGATTTGGAATTCAAGATTTGGTGGGTAGGATCGAAATAGGAAATCACCATATTAGGTAATTAGGGTTTCTGCTTCTAGTGCTATATAAAGGACTGAGAGCTTCATATGAAAAGGCATCAAACCAAAGAGATCACGATGTCCAAAACGATCCACACATCCAGGTTGATCAATCAGCTTTTCAGCTACCTCCTTCAAGAGAGATCGAGAAACAAACTAGAGTTTTGTGTTCTACTTTCTAAAGAAACAAAAAGTGTAATTGATCTAGTAGATTAATAAAGGTATTTGTTTTATTCTTATCGCATTTTTATTTTCTGCATTTTTATTATGATTTCCTTCTCTATCCTTTCTTCTTCTATCTCTATCATGCGTGAGTAATTCTCCGCTTGATAGGGTTCGTAGAATTAGAGTAGATCAATGGATGATGAAAATTTCTTAACTCCTTTTACGTCTTATAAAGTTTATAAATTTTAGCAAAGCAATTGTTAACATCCTAATTGGACGCGCTATCAAATCATTGATAGTCATGATCGCGATTTAAGATTATATTAACAATGGTTTTGGTAAAGGCTAGACATGAATAGAGGTCAATGAAAAGTAAGGGTTAAGAGTGAGAACCCTATTCCCTCCAAAAACCCTAATCTGCATTCATCGCTATCGATCTAGTTTTAAATCTATTAAAAAATAAAATGAGTCATCTTTTGTATTCATCCATGACTACTAAATCCGATGAACCCTACAAGCCTTCTTTATATATATTCTACATCCGTATTTAACATAGATCTAGAATCTATTCTCCTTTCTTCTTTTATTTTATTCAACTCGTCTAAAGCAAAATTAAAAGTTCCACACATCCCTGCGGACGACCCATACTCATCTCGGCTAGCTACACGCGACACCGTTATTGATTGCGGTTACTAGAAACACTTTTTTCACACCAATCAAATGGCACCGTTGCCGGGGATACGTGTGTAAATTTTTTTCCTAGCTATTCGGGTTGATTTCTTATCTGATCTATAAAAATACTAAAAGAGAACCAAAATCGCATATTTTGTATTTAACAATTAGTGTGCGAATTTTGCAAGGGGGTCTAGAGTCACTGGTTTGAGGAAACAAAGATTCACAGACATCAAGAAAAGTCCAGAGGAGCCAAGAAGGCACTGTAGAAAAAATTGGACAAATAACTCTCCTTTCTGCGGCGGAACCACGGCATTAGTGCGCTTTTAGCGGTGGTTGGGCGGCGGAGTTGGCAAGTTGTGCCCCCAAATTTCTCTGGTAACTTCTCCATATCTTTCTCTCTCCTATGAGATCCAATAATTTTATTTTCTGCAGGATTCTTTACAAAATATCGCCGCTCAAAAATCTTTTTTGTGTTTTGTAATTGGTTTGTTTTTGCATATTTTTAACCGGACTTTAAGGGGCAAGAACAAAATTCAGATTATGTGGGGATTTCATCACCCTTCCTAGGCCTCACAAATCACAAAAAAAGTATCCGCATAACCCTACATAAATTAAAAAATATCTAGACCAAGACTCTAAGAACCGTCACGCTCATTTAGGACAGAGGAAGGTCGTGGGTAATCTATCGCTTATCCGCATCTCTTTTGTGGTGTCTAAGCAAGTGTGACTAAGGCAGGTGGTTACTTAATTAGGCCCGCTATTTTCGTTGATTCGTATAGCGGATACCTCCCACTTACCTGGCACTTACCTGGCTACAAGAGCGATAAAGAGGTGGTAGAGGATTGATCTTGCGACATGTCCTTTGGAAGTCTAGGAGCGGTCTAGTGCTTGACCTAGGTGACCGTAGTTCTCGGGTTGATTGTGCATTTTTGTGATTTGTTGAGTCAAGCCTCACGCCCGACACTTTTTTAAAACAGACATTTTTAATCGTTCTCACGCATGCTACCACATGCACTAAACCCGCTTAGTGCATGCTCGGCAGGACACGGGATTCTAGTGCCCGTCTTGTCCGCGTTTCAGCAATCGACTCTGAAGTCGCTACTTCTTCATCTTCTTTTTTCTCTCCACCCACGACATTGACCGAGATTGACGATTCTCCATCATATTTTAATAACACCACTCTGCCACCACCTGTAGGTGCGCAGAATCCACCGCGCATCTCTCTCCAAGAGAGATGCTACCCAATACGCGGTCCCCTTCCTACTTGTTTATCCCTCCCACTAGCCAATTGGGATAATTTCGAAATTAAACCCCACCTCATCAACCATTTTCCCAAATTTTACGGGCTTGAGTCTGAAAACGCATACGTTTTTATCACCAAATTTGAAAACGTATGTGCAATGATGGGCACTTCACAACTTTCAGTGGATGCTATGAGATTACGTCTTCTCCTTTTTACTTTGTGCAATTTAGCAGAAAAATGGCTTTATAACACTGCCGCACACTCTATTTCCAATTGGGATGAATTCGTTATAGCATTCCTTAAGAAATTTTATCCCAATCATAAGACCGCCCGTGTTCGAAGTGAGATTAACCAGTTTATCCAAATCCCAACAAACCATTTTGGAAATGTTTTGAACGGTTTAAAGATCTGCTTATCCAATGCCCTCATCACGGAATCAATAGATGGGATATGTGCCGAATTATATACGAAGGTGTTAATCCAGCGACAAAACAGATGCTTGAAACCATTTGTCAATGTCATTTCATGTCTAAAGACAATAGTGAAGCTTGGCAATTTCTGGAAGATCTCGCCGAACAAACTTTACAGTGGGAAAGCATTAAACCATCATCATCTAGGAGAGGTATCCATCAGCTCGATGTTTCCATCGCAGTAAAAGCCGAAATGGCAGCGATGCAAAAGAAACTTGACGCTATTGTTCACCGCCGAAAACAGAGACGAACCGTGTAGGTCGTCTTGCCTGAATTTGGGGGCAGATGCTATTTGGGTTTATCCGTCCACCTCTCCGAAGATGCCAAGTTGATTTATGGCACTGTGTATCGGAAGTTTGGATGGATCCGGCCGTTGTAGCAGACTTCGTCAGATTCCCCCTCATTTCTGAGGGGGTTTTGATTGTAGGGACACTCTTCTCTGCAGGCGCAAGCTTCTGCAGTTAATTACGTTACCGCATCGCGATAACCATCTTCTCCTACTCCAGCAGTTCACTTCATGTCGTGTGTGTTTGTTTTATTTTTGGTTGCCCGTGGATTGTATACGAAGACTAATTTGCATCGTCGCCCGTAGGGCATGAATTAGTCTAAATCCGTATATTCTAAGATTTGGATTTGGTTTGATTTAAAGATCGTTGATCTGTTTTGAGATCAAGATCGACTTAAATGTAGACGGGCACTTGGGGGCTGAGTTGTTTTTTTTTTTTGATGTCATGAGTCACGTTTGGGAAACGATGAGTCCATGGGCTCAGTTGATCTGAATTAGGGTCCTAGCCAACTTGGGCTTGGCCCACTCAATTTTTCTTTGATTTAAAATAAGTGCTAAGCATTGGTGTGGGCATAGTCCCCTTCTTCTGGAAAAAAGTGCTGAGCACTTATGTGAGTTCTGACGCTCACACATAACCATGTGGGGTTTTCAGTCATGGGGATTTGCCCAATAAGTGTTGGACACTTTACACTTTTTTGTCTCTTTATGTGGAGTGTTGAGCACTCTTTAAAGCGCCCACGTGCGAAGCACGTGAGGCACTAGGTACCAGGTTCTGAATGACGAGTGTCAAGCACTTTTAAGTTTTGTGGCGCCGACATGAGGGTCACGTAAGGTGCTGGGCGCCGGACGCCATCCACTGAGTGCTAAGCACTCCTTATTTTGTAGCACCCACGTGAGGGGCACGTGAGGCGCTAGGCGCTGAGCGCCGGCCACTGAGTGCTAATCACTCCTTATTTTGTAGCGCCCACGTGAGGGGCCCATGAGGCGCTGGGCGCTGAGTGCCAGCCACTGAGTGCTAAGCACTCCTTATTTTTTTCTCTTTTTTTTATTATCCACGGGATCTTTATCTACGTTTTGTTTACCTAAAATTTTCAAGAAGAGAATTTTTCTTCCTTGAGAATTTAATTCTCTGTTCTTTCAAAGCTTTCTCTTTTTTTTTGAAGTTTATGTGGGAGTTCCTCTTTTTTAGACTTGAAGTCTTGGGTCCTTTATATAGTAGAGGCAAATCTGTTGATTAGTTGAAGAAATCTCTCATTGAGAGATCCTAATTAATTTGGGGATTTTTTGCAGCGTTGGATCTTTGATCCAAGGACTTCTATTTTACAGAAGATATTTTTCTTGTTTTTAACAAGATTAGGGAAATATTTTCCCACACAGAATTTATTCTGTAGATCAGTGATTCTTTAATCACCATTGGATTTTTAATACAACGACACTCTATTTTACACAGAGTAATCTTTCTTGTTTTGAAAGATTTGAGAAATATTTCCTCAACAGAATTTAATTCTGCATTTTGATGATTGATCATCTCCGTTGAATTATCGATCCAACGGCTCTGTTTAATAAAGAGTAGAATTTAATTCTACCATGCGCCGACGCTTATGTGCTGTGCACGTGCGGTGCCAATAAGAGTTTTTAACTCTGGCGCTGGCTCCCTCGTGGAAAACACATGAGGCGATGCCTCTTGAGTTTTGAACAGAGCTTTGCTCTTTTAAGAGTTTTTGACTCTGGCGCCGGCGCTCTCGTGGCAAACACGTGAGGCGCTTCCTCTTGAGTTTTGAACAGAGCTTTGCTCTATTAAGAGTTTTTTTAATTCTGGCGCTGGCGCCCTCGTGGCAAACACGTGAGGCGCTGCTTCTTGCCTCTTGAGTTTTGAACAGAGCTTTGCTCTATTAAGAGTTTTTTTAACTCTAGCGCTGGTGCTCTCTTGGCAAACACGTGAGGCGCTGCCTCTTGAGTTTTGAACAGAGTTTTGCTCTATTAAGAGTGTTTTTAACTCTGGCGCTGGCGCCCTCGTGGCAAACATGTGTGGCGCTGCCTCTTGCCTCTTGCCTCTTGAGTTTTGAATAGAGCTTTGCTCTTTTATTGGGGAAACAAATCCCCCCCTCCGCGCTTACATGGCTCACACGTAAGTGCAGCGGTGGCATCTTGTCCACCATTTGATCTCCTCGGAAGTGGAACCGTCTCCTTGTGCTTATAAGTTGGGCGTTTGTCCCTTAAGATGACTGTTGTTCATCTTCCCTAAACTTCTTCTTTCTGATAATATAATTCTCTTTCCAGAGCTTAGATCTCTGCCCAAGAAAACTCTTTTAGAGTTAGAGCTTTGTCCAAAAATTTGGTAAGGATCATGATCGAACCCATTAACAGAGCTTTGCTATTCTTATATCGTAGATCTTAAAAATGTTTTTTAGGGTTTTTTTAACCCGTTAATCAGAGCTTTGCTCATCTTTCATGAAGAACTCTTAGAGTTTCTAGGATTTTTTTTAGATCTTTAAAGATCTTGGGGTTTTACCCTGTTAAAAAAAAGCTTTGCTTTTGAGGATTCAGGTAGATTACCCCATTGTTTTACAAAGCATGGCTCTAAGAAATCCTTAAGGAATTTTATTCCCTTCTTAATTTTCTGACAGATATGAAATATGTTTGCAGAGCACAGATCTCAAGGGAGTTTAACTCCTTAGTCCAATGATATTTCTCATTAAATAAGAATCCTATTAGGATTCTGTTCTTAATGAATGACTGCCCTATCAATGATGGGGCGTCACCTTAATTTTGTGGGCCCCTCTTTGTCCCACTGCAACGTAGTGCAAAAATTTTGAGTCTCAAAGAATGTTAAAGTTCTGATTCTGGAATCATGACGCCAATAGCTGAACTTTCTCTTTTGTGCAGGTGCAATGGGCTTCGACTCTTCCTTCCCTTTCGTATGTTCAGAGAGCGCCTTTGCCGACTCGCCTGAGGATCGAGAAGTCTTCGCACTTATTAAAGATCATGACCCGGAGCAAAAGTCTCTTCACTTGTGGGGGTCATGGTATAATAAGATCATTCAGGGTTGGCACAGTTTTTCTTGTGCGGCGCCCTCATAGCCAATTTCAGCAATCCATTATGCCAATTTTCCTCAAGTGAATTATGTCATAGAAGAGGTCAACTAAACTTCGGAGGGTTGCCTTCAGCCCTCTATGGCATCAATACCCATACAGTCGCCGATGGCTTTAGACATTTTGGGGAGGCGCATATGTCAAGGCGAGTTGCGCCCTTGGGGACAAGTCTATATGATAGGGTTGACTCCTCGCCAATCAGCCGGCTACCTGCAGTGGGCCCGGTATATCCTGTCGGCCAAGAAGTTGCTGCTGCTGAAGCTTGGGCTATATCCCGCCATATATGCATCCCTTTTCCAATATCCCGTGGCTCATGTATGGTGGGTTAAGGCTTTTCTCCAATAGTGGAACATCCCGACCCACACATTTTTTCAATCGGACCGAGAGGTCTCAATTTCTTTGGAGGAGTTTGCGGAAATCTCCGGCTTACCCGTCAGAGGAGAACATTACGAAGAAATACTTCCCCCTGACAAATACATCTTTGCCACCAAATCAATGGTGATGGGCCTTACTTCGGAAAATGATGTTCAACACCGGTTCCCAAGCCTAATTAAGGTGTTGAATATTTATGAGAGTTTGTTCTTAGAGTCAGGAGGGCAAAGAGTTGGCTTTGCAGATTTTATCGCCCGCTTTCTTCGCCCAGACGTCTTGTCAAAACAAGCCGCGAAATTCGCTAAGCTTGATGACCCGTTCGGTTTTGGTTTGGATAACTTGCCGACGGCTTCATTCTGGACGTTCCGGTCACCCCTTTCGCAGAGCTCGCTGGTCCAAACGTCGACGAAGAGACGTTCTTTCTGGGGTTCATCGGTCTGTGGTTGAATTGGTTTGCGCTTCTAACGCATCTTCTCTATATGAGGCCGTCCATCTTTTATCCGGCCCACCGCATGATTGCAGGGACGCGTGTGGCCGTTGGGATCGCAGGACTGGCTCATCTATATCATGGTCTAAGCTTAGCGGCAGACACTACTCAGCCGGGGGTAAAGCACGTACATCTCCTATTGCACTACTTCACGTCGTGGATCGAGATGCATGTGCTAAGTGTTTTCGGTGTTCACAAATGACCCCGCTTCTACGACAGCTACAACTTTTCTCGGGTCATGTATCTGGTTGATGCTTCAGCGTCAAACCCGTCGCAGCGAGAGGCTCGGCGACTTGTCCTCCACCCGCGCATGGTCGGGGACAGCATGACCTTTGTTGATAGAATCTTGACAATCGGTAAGGAATCTACCAAGGAGGTGCAACCGCTGCGCGACATTTTCAAAGACGGGGCTCCCATGTTGAAGGCTCGGGAAATCTTGCACTTGTATTCTATTAGGCCAGGCTTTTTAGTGTTCAGGCAAAACACCTCGGCACTGTTCATGAGGTACAACCCGCACCGCTTCGCTCAACAGTCATGTAACAACCCTAATTTTCCTATACAAATTTTTTTCAAATATATTTTTTCAAAATCTATAAAGGGGTATTTTAGCCTGAGCACAAGTTATAAGTAATTATTTTGCTTTTTAATTACAAGTTAAAAGAATGTAACAACTCCATTTTTAGTGTACAAAAATTGCTTTAAAAATAATGTATACTTGGGGTATTTACATCTTCTGTAACTACTTTTAGAAATTAAATAACTCCATAATTACAAGAAGGAGCTTGTAGCTCATTAGTAATACCTTGCACTGCTGAACCAAGCCACCAGAGTTCGAATCCCATACCCACATTATTTTTAATATTGTTTTTATTTTGAACCTTTAGAATACTAAGAGTTTACACGTACATATCTCACAAAAACCCCACTACACCAAAAGATGTAACATTGCCAGAGGGTAGATGAACCGTCGGGGGGATCCCGGCCTCCTGACTCGGCCGAGAATCGGCCAAATCGGCCCCGACTAGGCCGACTCAGTCCTCCGACCGAGTCGCGGCAGAGTCGGCCGATTCCGGCGACGGCCTCAACATGAAAGTTGTGTCTTTTCACATTCCCTATGCACCTGCAAAATTTTAGCCTCAGACTATTTCCAGAGCTCTTTTAAAACCCTAATTACTCTAATTTTAATACATTTTTAATACATTTTATCACATTTTTCATTTTAACCTTTCACCTACCCTAACCCTAGCCTAACCCTATAAATACCACCCCTACCCTCTACCCTCTCACCCCTAACTCTGAGCCAACTCTCTAAAATTCTCAAGAGATCTTGTGTACTTTGAAAACGAGCTCGAGGCAAAGCTCCAACGAATTCCCGGCGGAACTTCCGGTGATCGTTTTAGGAACTACCGGCAACGACGCAACACATCGGCGTTTTCCCTACTTCTATTTCACTCTCTTGTGTGACCTAAAACCCATAAGTCCCAATTTCTACCTATCTCTTCTATCTAAAAATACGGATTTTCAAAACCCGATAGAATCGGAACAAATCTGATTTCCGATTCGGTTTCCTATAAAATTCCACTTCTCACTAATACAATCATACTTAAACTTTCTCATGTTGACTATTAAACACTAATCAAACAAATTGATCGAGTTTCATTACATGAAATGATGGCTATTTCAATTTATCATATTTTTTACTTAAATACCACATTGTTTCAATACTACATTTAACTCCATCAAACTTGTTATACATTTAAAGTAGATCACGAGGTAACGACCTACCTCCTCACACACTCACATACAACCTAACACGATACCCTCGAGAACTCAGAATACAGAAAACAAACATTTTCATTTAAATGCCATTTACTAAATAAAGCCATTTCTAAAAGATTTAGTATTGATACACTTTTTAAATAAATACCACTTATTATGAAACTAGGATAAGTTGTGGATATCAGTCGTTTATCTAAACCTGACTTTGTGGTGTCTAGGCTAGGCAAGTGAGAAAGGTAAGTTCAAAAGGCCCGTCTCACGGTGATTCGTGAGCGGATCCCTCCTTTCTTCACTTGTACTTACCTGGCCACAATTGGCGGTGAAGAGGCGATTTGAGCTATCTCACAACTTATCGTTTTGGACCAGTTAGAAATAATCTAGTTGGCTTAGGAGACCCTAGAACATAGAATACGGGAAATTTGACAACTTTACAAATAAATACCTTTTACTTCATAAAACCGTTTTCTAAAGTATTTCGTATTTATACAATCTTTGCAAAACGCAGCTACAACCCATTTTGGGGAACCCGTTCAGGATGGTGCAGATTATCGCACATCCTCGGGCTTAGTAGTGCGAGATTCAGACCTCCGCAAGGAGTATTCGATCTCGAAAGATTTAAAATACGGCATCTTGAGAAAATGAGATTTTTAGAATATAAAATATATATTAAAATTATTTTTGTATAAATATATGTATATTTATCATTAAAATACCTATTTTATTATGATATAAATATTCCACCTTTTTCTAAAAATCACAAGAATCAATTTTACACTAAAATACCATGAATTCCATACAAATCAATATTACAAATAAATACTTTATTTCTGAAATTAGGATATTTCCACTAGAAATATCACAATATAAAATCTATATTTATTACAATTCTAAAGACGAATAATAAATACTTGAGGTGTATTTTGAAAAGTATATAAAAGTATTTTTACATAAAACCCCCTCAAGTTCTATAAATTACCCTAAACACCCTAGTAAACATAGGTTTAAACGGAACCAATCTCTTGAGCCTCAGGGAACCGGAGAAGTGGGTGCTTGCCTATCTAAGGTAGACAAATTAATAAAAACAATCAGGACTTCAATTTACTTTGCTGATTGTCTGACTCAGTTTGAGTCTCGGTATAATCTGACTTGAATATGATTCAAGTACAATCTACAATTTTCAATATTACAATTCAACATGAATCCATGAATCCAATTATCAATCTATACAACTTGACTGAACCGAACCATGAATATACATTCCATTTACATGGTTCTCCAGTTATTCCATTTACATGATTCTACGGTTACATCCGTTTACTGATATGATGGTTTCGGTCAGTCAATCAATTATACAATCAATACAATTTACAAGAAAAACAATACAATCAAAACACTACGGGGTTTAAAGGGTAGATTGGTACGGAAGGTGTTAAAAGTGGCACGAGATGGTAAGATTAAGACACCTAACATGAATCCAATTGCTGTTGTACCGTGGCATAACGGTTCCTTGAGTTCTGATACCTTAGTCTCCGGGGCAAGTGAGACTCCTCTCGTATACACTGGCATCCTTCTGTACCAAGTTGCAAACAACAGCGTTAACACTAAATACAGCAATATAACAATATAATACAACTGTAAAACCTACTCTCTCTCTCTTACTCTTCGTCTATTCTATTTCTCCTCTTATCTTTGGGACTTACCGAGCGATCTGTTCGCTGACGACATTCTCTTTGTTTCTTCTTTGAATGTCGTCAGGTGATTTGGACACGTCAGAGATCGAGCCCACGAGTGAAGACTTGGACCAGTTCAGTGAAGACCCCGAGCTCTAGTTTATTGTACACTTTTCCATTCAATACTTTCATTCCTGTTATGCCATTGTTTAGGCATCGCTTTTATTTCAGTTGTATTTCCTTTTCATGCATTGTACAAAAGAATGTGAATAAATAAAGTTGCTGTTTTTATTATACCTTGTCTCTTATGTATATTTTCTTTTATATTGCTTAGCTACGCTTAGCGTATTTGCTTCTGAGTAAATACGTAGAGGCCTCGTCGCGTCCCCTTCGCCGTATACCGGGAAGCGGGGCGTGACAGGTTTTGTTGGTGGCCCATGCAGGTCAGAGCTGTATAGAACCATACTATGCAGTTCTGTTCTGCGTGAAAAACCTAAGCAATATAACACAAGAACCAGCAACTAAAACATTCTTTACAATCCATATTCCTTGAATTTTATCAATTTCATATTCCTTGAATCATATACTTTGAATATGTCCTAACCTAAATTTATCATTCAAGGTTATGGATTCCCCAAACAACACCAGCACCAACTTCAACAACACTCCACCACCACTACAAATCACACCTGCCGTCTCTGCTCCGCTCAACGAGCAAACAGTTCAGCTTGAGGAAATCCGAAACCTCCTGGTTGGACTGCAGCAGCAGACTGCTATATTATTGAACCGACCAGAAGCAGAAGCAACCATCAGGAAACGCTCTGCCACCCCGATGGCAAGAGGAACCTACACTACACAACCTTCCGAACCCAAGAGACATAAAGAAACAATTAACCAGTCAAGTCCAGGTTTTTGTTACTACTGCCATAGGGATGGACATTTGATAAAGGACTGTAGGCGCGCAAAAGGCCTGTGCCTAGTTTGTGGCGCGTCCAATCACAGAATAGAGACCTGTCCATATAGATACAACTCAGCTCACACACCTACCAACTACCCGCAGCGGCCAGCTATCCAGGCTCCTGCAACTCGTCCTGTACTCCCAGCACCACCTCCACATAGAACTCATGCACAGCCTACTCGCCAATTCCAATAGGCAATGAGGGACATGCCTCGAAGGCAGAGAAACAGGCCTCAAGGACAGAATGTGCCTCCAGTTAGAAGGAATGTGCCACGGCAACAGACATTCACCTTAGCAGCCATAGAACCTGAGACTGTGAACCAAGGCAACCCAAGTAACTCCCTCACAAATTTGACCAAAACTTTTTTTTTTTACAATCTTTAGTTATGTCACCAACTGTTACACTTTCCTTTTACAAATTTCGAGAACGAAATTTTTAAAAGGAGGGTAGAATGTAACAACCCTAATTTTTCTATACAAATTTTTTTTAAATATTTTTTTTCAAAATCCATAAAGGGGTATTTTAGCCTGAGCATAAGTTATAAGTAATTATTTTGCTTTTTAATTACAAGTTAAAAGAATGTAACAACTCCATTTTTAGTGTACAAAAATTTGCTTTAAAATTAATGTATACTTGGGATATTTACATTTTCTGTAACTACTTTAAGTAATTAAATAACTCCATAATTACAAGAAGGAGCTTGTAGCTCATTGGTAATATCTTGCACTGCTGAACCAAGCCACCAGAGTTCAAATCCCATACCCCACATTATTTTTAATATTGTTTTTATTTTGAACCTTTAGAATACCAAGAGTTTACACGTGCATATCTCACAAAAACCCCACTACACCCAAAGATGTAACATTGCCAGAGGGTGGATAAACCGTCGCGGGGGAACCCGGCCGCCTGACTCGGCCGGGAATCGGCCAAATCGGCCCCGACTCGGCCGACTCAGTCCTCCGACCGAGTCACGGCAGAGTCGGCCGATTCCGGCGATGGCCCCAACATGAAAGTTGTGTCTTTTCACATTCCCTATGCACCTGCAAAATTTTAGCCTCAGACCATTTCCAGAGCTCTTTTAAAACCCCAATTACTCTAATTTTAATACATTTTTAATACATTTTATCACATTTTTCATTTTAACCTTTCACCTACCCTAACCCTAGCCTAACCCTATAAATACCACCCCTACCCTCTACCCTCTCACCCCTAACTCTGAGCCAACTCTCTAAAATTCTCAAGAGATCTTGTGTACTTTGAAAACGAGCTCGAGACGATGCTCCGATGAATTCCCGGCGGAACTTCCGGCGATCGTTTTAGGAACTACCGGCAACGACGTAACACATCGGCGTTTCCCCTACTTCTATTTCACTCTCTTATGTGACCTAAAACCCGTAAGTCCCAATTTCTAGCTATCTAAATATGAATTTTCAAAACCCGATGGAATCGGAACAAATCCGATTTCCGATTCGGTTTCTTATAAAATTCCACTTCTCACTAATACAATCATACTTAAACTTTCTCATGTTGACTATTAAACACTAATCAAACAAATTGATCGAGTTTCATTACATGAAATGATGGATATTTTAATTTGTCATATTTTTCACTTAAATACCACATTGTTTCAATACTACATTTAACTCCATCAAACTTGTTATACATTTAAAGTAGATCACGAGGTAACGACCTACCTCCTCACACACTCACATACAACCTAACACGATACCTTCGAGAACTCAGAATACGGAAAACAAACATTTTCATTTAAATACCCTTTACTAAATAAAGCCATTTCTAAAAGATTTAGTATTGATACACTTTTTAAATAAATACCACTTATTATGAAATTAGGATAAGTTGTGGACATCAGTCATTTATCTAAACCTGACTTTGTAGTGTCTAGGCTAGGCAAGTGAGAAAGATAACTTTAAAAGGCCCGTCTCACGGTGATTCGTGAGCGGATCCCTCCTTTCTTCACTTGTTACCCGGCCACAATTGGCGGTGAAGAGGCGATTTGAGCTATCTCACAACTTGTCGTTTTGAACCAGTTAGAAATAGTCTAGTTGGCTTAGGAGACCCTAGAACATAGAATACGGAAAATTTGACAACTTTACAAATAAATACCTTTTACTTCACAAAACCGTTTTCTAAAGGATTTAGTATTTATGCAATCTTTGCAAAGCGCCGCTACAACCCATTTTGGGGAAGCCGTTCGGGATGGTGCAGATTATCGCACATCTTCAGGCTTAGTAGTGCGAGATTCAGAGCTCCGCAAGGAGCATTCGGTCTCGAAAGATTTAAAATACGGCATCTTGAGAAAATGAGATTTTTAGAATATAAAATATATATTAAAATTATTTTTGTATAAATATATGTATATTTATCATTAAAATACCTATTTTGTTATGATATAAATATTCCACATTTTTCTAAAAATCACAAGAATCAATTTTACACTAAAATACCATGAATTCCATACAAATCAATATTACAAATAAATACTTTATTTCTGAAATTAGGATATTTCCACTAGAAATATCACAATATAAAATCTATATTTATTACAATTCTAAAGACGAATAATAAATACTTGAGGTGTATTTTGAAAAGTATATAAAAGTATTTTTACATAAAACCCCCTCAAGTTCTATAAATTACCCTAAGGACCCTAGTAAACATAGGTTTAAGCGGAACCAATCTCTTGAGCCTCAGGGAGCCGGAGAAGTGGGTGCTTGCCTATCTAAGGTAGACAAATTAATAAAAACAATCAGGACTTCAATTTACTTTGCTGATTGTCTGACTCAGTTTGAGTCTCGGTATAATCTGACGTGAATATGATTCAAGTATAATCTACAATCTTCAATATTACAATTCAACATGAATCCATGAATCCAATTATCAATCTATACAACTTGACTGAACCGAACCATGGATATACATTCCATTTACATGGTTCTCCAGTTATTCCATTTACATGCTTCTATAGTTACATCCGTTTACTGATATCATGGTTTCGGTCAGTCAATCAATTATACAATCAATACAATTTACAAGAAAAACAATACAATCAAAACACTACGGGGTTTAAGGGGTAGATTGGTATGGAAGGTGTTAAAAGTGGCACGAGACGGTAAGATTAAGACACCTAACATGAATCCAGTTGCTATTGTACCGTGGCATAACGGTTCCTTGAGTTCCTGATACCTTAGTCTCCGGGGCAAGTGAGACTCCTCTCGTATACACTGGCATCTTTCTGTACCAAGTTACAAAAAACAGCGTTAATACTAAATACAACAATATAACAATATAATACAACTGTAAAACCTACTCTCTCTCTCTCTCTTACTCTCCGTCTATTCTATTTCTCCTCTTATCTTTGGGATTTACCGCGCGATCTGTTCGCTGACGACATTCAATTTTTTTCTTCTTTGAATGTCGTCAGGTGATCTGGAAACATCAGAGATCGAGTCCACGAGTGAAGACTTAGACCAGTTCAGTGAAGACCCCGAGCTCTAGTTCATTGTACACTTTTCCATTCAGTACTTTCATTCCTGTTATGCCATTGTTTAGTCATCGCTTTTATTTCAGTTGTATTTCCTTTTCATGCATTGTACAAAAGAATGTGAATAAATAAATTTGCTATTTTTATTATACCTTATCTCTTGTGTATATTTTCTTTTATATTGCTTAGCTACGCTTAGCGTATTTGCTTCTGAGTAAATACGTAGCGGCCTCGTCGCGTCCCCTTCATCGTATACCGGGAAGCGGGGCGTGACAAGTCGGGTTACAATCAGGGTGTTCCTCTTGAGGCATTCTTAGCCGAGCCAATTGCTACGGAAGAGGGTATTCGCAGCGCGCTGCATCACTTTATGCGACTAAATACGGGGTCTAATTTTCTCATCAGCGAGCCGAGCTATGTGCCGAAAGCTTCGAACGCTTACGTGGCCTGGTAACAGCATGCGACGGGTGCTGTTATCAGGTAAGAAAGGTGATTATTGCTCGATCACAAGGATGCAGTCCCCGCTGGTAATCCATCTGTCCCCTTAAAGCGACGGACTACCGCTCGTCCTTCCTTAAGGGAAATTACTACAGCCGTAGCCCCTCGAGTCTTCCTTGTAAGGCTTCAATCTAATATTCCCGTAACTTCGGTAGCCGTGACATCCCCAGAATCTGGCGCTGGTAAGGAAATCGAGACCCGCCGCCCGAAATGCCTGTCAAACGCAAGCTCTTGTCATCGTCCGCTGGTGTCCGCTCACAGAAAAAGAAGAAGTCTATATTTTCTGCCGATATCGTATTCAACCAGGAGCCACATGCTCCCTACAGTGCGGGCTTGTGCAAATATGGTAACAACGAGGGTTTGTTCGACGCGTCTGTGACCAATACTGATCTACAGGCTGCCCTCGTGGCTTCCGAGCGACTGGCTCGCGAGGAAGCGGCTTTGATAACTATCGCGAATTCAGGTATACTTCAGTTATATTCTTCTGCGGCTATCCCTTTTATCTTTATTATGCTTCTATTGACGCTTTTTTTAACAGGTATCTCTGTCGAAGAGGCTCTTGCCGCTTCCCTCAGGACGTTCGAGGAGGAAGAGAGGCCCCGCGCTTCTTTAGGCCTTACTATAATTCATTTCATTACCCCTTTACTCTTTTTATTCATGATCCGACCCTTCACTTCGCCCCACTGCAGGAACTACCGTAACTCAGGTCATTCTAAGTGCAGTGCCAATCCCAAGTTGCGATGTGTTGGGAATTCACCCGCATGCGCAAACGCGTATGTTTTGGAAATGGATATGTTTTAAGAAATGGATGCGCATGCGAGCTCGTTCTCGTTTTAAAATTTATAAAACTGCAAGTGCACGGCGCGTTGTAGCAAGACGGCAAGTACGGGTCTATCCGCAGGGAATTGTGTATTAGATTTTGTTGTTTAAGGTTCAACAAATAACGAATGGTTTGGTTTGTCACAAAAAATATAAAAAGAATACGAAAACAATATAACAAAGAAAGAAGTGGTTGTGGCTTTGGCTCGAAACTTCGAATCGCGATGATTCCTTCGACGCTCCCTTGATCATGAGTTGTCCGTCCTTACGTCGATCCCAGCATGAAGCATGACTTGTCAGGGCAGTTGCGAAGCAAAAATCATCAAATTCCGATATTCGCAGCAAAACACGAAACGGGTCCGTTTTGTTCACTTACCGATTGTATATCCAAACTTGAGGTATCTACACTAAACACGAGGGTTAGCAAGCATACTACAACATCAAAAACACAAATTAGAGAGTGAAAACAAACGATTTTAGTGTTGAGTTTGCTAAGTGTTTGTGATAGTATATAGTATATGAAACCAAGAGATTTGTCAAGTCAATTAATCACAAAATACCATATCTAAACCTAGCAAGCTTAACACTAAATTGATTTTAACTTAAACATTGAAATGGGGAAAGGGAGTGAATATGGTATATGAGGAGATTACAAAGTAATCATGTTTCAAAATACCATACAACATCAATACATAAACAATTTTTAAGTTAGAATCATATATATAAGCACATTAAACATTAACATGAGGAGGAGGCAAAGCCTTTTATCTTATTTCCTCACCATTACCACAACCAAAGATATTAGTTAAGCATGATAAAAAGAAAAGCAAATAAGAAAAAGAAGCAAGTAATCAAAGAAACAACAATATTATTAACACTTGACGAAGTTGAGGTACAAGATATTGGTAATTTGTTCAACCTCCATAATAAAGCTCTCAAGAGAAAGCTTCAAGAGGGAAGAAAAAGAAGAGACCAAATTAAAGCTCACACAACTCTCAAGCCTAAACCAAAAATAAACTAGAACAAAACTAAAACAATATATGCATCTATGTGAATATGAGAGAGGCCTTCCCTTACTCACTGATTTGGCTTTTATAGGCACCAAAAAAGATTAAACAAGTAATAAAAATAAGGTGATGTGACTGCAAGGAAGGGACAGAGAAAAGATGGGGACAAATGGGGTAAGGGGGCGGCGAGCTCGGATTATTTGGGGGGTGGCCGGCCTTGGTCCGAGCAAAGAAGCTCGTCTTAATGTGGTTGTCTCTTGTCAACTCCAATGTCATCCTAGTTCTGTTTGTTTTCTCTGTTTAAGCCTAGTTTTCATTCAGACATTTGGAGGGAACATGATGCCATACATCACATAAAAACTTTTAGCATTTATTTCCCATGTCCCCCCACATGTGCCCACTAGTTGCACGATTCATCATTTGTGTGTGCTAAGGCAGCCCCACCATGGTCCAAACCAAAGAGTTGTATGTACACTTGTATTGTGTTGGACCAAAATTGTGTGCACACATTTATTTGCAAAAGAACTCTTTGGATATCGGTCAGTTTCCTGTTCTTCTTGCAGTGTCGGCTCCCAAACGCTATATCCATGATTTTAAATGTGTTTCCAGTATTTTATCACGAATACTTATAATCTGTAATTACTGAGCAGACACTGGTTAAAAGTACCGATAAATAACAAAATAGATCATGAATGAGGGTATTAAAATATAGTTTTCTATGATGAACAAATACCCCCAAATTTATCTTTTGCTCGTCCCGAGCAAAAAAAAAATCCTAGCCTCACTTTCACAGGGAACACAATTGCACTGAGCATGTGCAACAAGCCGTTAAATCTCTAGGTGTCCCTAGTAGGAGGAGTGTTGTCTCCTGAGGGTTTTCAGCGGATTACACCCACAAAATCCAGTCAAGTTAGCATCGTGGAGAAACTGTTGATTCTAATCTTAAGTTAGAGATCAAAGTTGGAAGTTCTATCACCCAAGTTAGAAACGTTAGACCCTATTTTTCACTCCTCACAATTTATTTAACATAAACGTATACGCGTCTTTTCATGATTGTGCGGATAGTGTCCATAAGTTTTTTAAGAACTTTGATTAGGATCATCATGTCATAATTACATATCAGGATAGACTTCTAAAGGATCACACGAGTTTGAAAGGAGTTAAGATGTTCTCAAGTTTTATTCTCCAGTTAGGTTTCAAGTTAGAATATATATCATTTTAACAGAGAACTTAAGTCTTATTTTTCACTCCTACCTTTCACCTGTTGTTGTTCATACACACCTTTCGTTATCATGCAAAACGTCTTTTATAAATATATCTTCCTATCTCCGCGAAAAAAACCGTTTTAATAGAAAACTCATCTCGGCCAAGATTATTCTCCCACAAAGAACCATGAGAACTTTTAACTCGGAAAGAACACTTGCTTAGCTTGTTTTATTTGGCGATTGGAAACTTAGCGAGCTTTGGGTCAATGACTCCCAAACCAGATGGTTTTAGGGCATTAGGTGTGGAGACACCCCTAGGATTTAATTACCCAAGTTACCAAGGCCACAAAACAAAAGACTCATTTTATTTACAATATTCTAAACTTAGTAGAAACGGAGATATAGCCAGCATTTCTTTTAAATCCGAAAACGTTACAAGTGGATAAGGTGTGTAATTACTCCAACAAGGTTCCAGATGGGTTATTTTTCAGACTTATAGCTTCTATTAAGACATCAATAATATCCTTCAGATCTACTTCACTTTATGAATAATTCTTGATATTACTTAACTCAAAACAAACCAGTTTGATCCTAAAGATATTTATCAATTTTAAAAGTTTTACAGACATGTCAGACATTCATCAAATTTTCAAAAACATACGACACGTGTAAACTATTATAAAAGATGTATATCAGCTATGGTTAAACACAAAGGACGATTATCTTTCGGGTCGTCGGTCTCACGAAAAGGATTTAGTTATTTCTATCTTATCAACCGAACCGTTAGACTTCGAGTCTAAGTTCCTCCGCTAGCGAACATGACAAACTTTTTATATTTTTGGGAAAAATTTTCAATTTTTATGGGTTTTTTTAAATATGTATACAATGCAGAATATACACATGATGCAGTAAAATAAACGCAGTGCCCACCCCCAAACTTGAGTTTTACAATATCCTCATCGTTGCCCCCGTCATCGGTAGCTAGACTTAGACATCAAGGCGAGAATTTTATTTCAAAGAAAAAGAAAAGTCTAAGACTAATTACAGCATAAACAAGTTAAAAGATTGGGTTAGTCCAGAAATTAATACCAGTCGTTTAAAGATTTTGTCTATATAGTGTAAGGGCTGGTAAAATAATATGTATATAACAAAAAAGAAAAAGCAAATGTATATGTTAATTGTTAATGATGGGCCTGGGCGTGTAAAAGTAGGGATCGGAAGACGTTGAAGGTGAAAATGAAGTTTTGAAGAGGTGAAAGAATTGTTGCCCCAATGAATTGAATTTTCAAGAAGCACATGTTGAGTTTCGAAGTCAAGTTCGTGTAAAAACTGGAATTCATCTGCAAAAAGTTCAGAAAAGGAAAGGTTCATAGGATGATCCCAAATTGTTCGTAACTCAAACTCACAAAGAATATCAAGTTCATCAGCAAATATCTCCTCAAAACTAGACATGAAAGAATATTTTTCAATACTGCCTTCCTCCCTATAATCTTCCACAATATTATTCTCATCGTTACAGCTCACTAACTCTCCCAAAATGAGTTCTCCTTCATCACATTCACAAATGAGTAGGTACATGTCATCCAAAAAAGTAGGTTTCCACACTAACGTTTCATCTGAAACAATATCAACAGGTGATACAAAAATTGTGGGTTCCTGATCATTGATTTCCTCTAACAATTTATCACAACCATACCCAAAAAATTCACAAGCTCCCTCTTCTAAAATTTGAGTGCAACAATCAGTCGCTGCAAGAATTTCCTCTTCAAGTAGGATATCGGTTAGCTCAACCTCAAGATTATATGTGACAAGAGGCTCAATAGGTACCTGAAGGCTAGTGTTAGACTAACTCAGAGGGTTTTTGTGTGTGTTCTGATAACACTTAGTCAATTCATTAGCATCATTATCTATGAAATCATCAAAATTCAATTGATCGTTTATCTTACTCGGGTGACTTCCTAGATGACAGATATTGACACTATGTGGTTCTAATTGACTGTGTTCACTCTCTAGAATCCTCACAGCTACATGCTCTTCAATTCTAGCCAATGATTAAGCTTGAGCGTGAAACAATTTCTCAGACTGTTGTATAAACAGGGCTAGTGTCGCGGCTGTTTGATTCTCGACCGCAATTATCACTTCAATACCCTTCTCTAAAGCGGTCAACCTATCATCCATCTCACAGGCATTCCCTAATGATGGCTCAATTGTTTCAGGTTGGGAGGGTTGTGACGGTGGTGATTCTAAAGCAGTTACCGTGTCGACCTCTTTTTCTAAATCTTCAATCATTAGGTCTATTATTGAGGTGGGACTGGGTTCAAGAGTGTTAGATGGGTGACCGTTAGCAAAACTCTGGAACGGTTCGTTACCCTCTAGAAAAGGAAAATTTTCATGAATGTGGGAAGAATCGTAACGATTTGAACAAAAGAATTTGGACTGAGTATAAACAAAAGAATAAGAGTCGTGAAAATTGAATTGAACTGTATGTCACCCATATCAACAAGAATTCACAAATCTCACAAAAACCAAGAGTATCACATCCCAAGCAGTCTATGTTATGCTAAGTCAACTAGACCTGCTCAAGAACCTGATTGTCGAAATAAAACTGTGTCGAGAAACGGGCTCAAGATATACGGATCACGAAGCCGGGTAAGTGCAGAGATAAGGGGAGGTTTTCCAACGCTTTCGTGAAATTCCTTAATTAGAATAACCTTTTCTCATGAACACTTGCCTAGACACCCCGTGAACGATATACCGTTAAGCGGTGTTCTAAACACAATTAACTTCTCCTAATGAGCTCGAAGTCCTTAAAGTCAAAGTTCTAGTTGGTTTTAAATTATTGTGGGTATGCAAGAATGTAGTTTTTTGATTTGTGGGCTACGGAAAAAGGTGATGAAATCCTTTACCGTATCTTGTTTGGTCGTGCCCTTAATATCCGTATTAAAATGCAAATGCGCAAATCAATAAAAGAATTCAATCAATAAAGCAATTCTTTTTCTGTTTAGGCTTAGGCGCTGCAACAAATACGGGTTAGTTCTCTGTGCAATTGGTAGCAAATTTATGCGAAGAATCCTGCAGAAGATAGAGTATTGGAATGTGTCGGATTTGAGCAAAGATGTTAGAAAATACGTACCGATGTGATTTTGGGTTTTAGAAACCCCTTTGAAGTGATTACAGGTATTTGAATGTTCACGTGCGCGGATCAAACTACCCGGATCTTTGGCACTATACTTCACTAACGTCTTGCACTGAAATTTAAAGCTTGCTCCGCACGATCGCTGGTCGTAATTCCGTTAAAAATCTGCAAATGTCGGAAAATACGATATTTAGTGTCAAAAACGATATATCAGCCCCAATTCTTGCACACTGAAAATTATAAAAATCAAACAATACCACTAGAATACCAACAAGTCACTTGAGATCACACAAAAAGAAAAAACCAGAAATCCCACTTAGGACCCGGCGGCGCCGGATTTTTGAGCGATGTCGCCGGTCTAATCAAGTCCAATGGTGCTCGAATTTTGTGTGTAGGCTCTAGGCTATATTA
The DNA here is from genome assembly GCA_030015575.1 of Agapanthus africanus. Lineage (NCBI taxonomy): Eukaryota > Viridiplantae > Streptophyta > Magnoliopsida > Asparagales > Amaryllidaceae > Agapanthus > Agapanthus africanus. The sequence goes on along the minus strand of JASDDO010000001.1, from coordinate 45,051,166 downwards.
GTATTCTACTAGTATACTTTGATTTTTTAATTTGATTACAGAGTGATAGCAGGTCAGAAAGACAGAGAATAAAGTAAAAAAAATATTTGTTATGTTAGTTTTGAAAAAATTGAGTCAAAAAGTTAGTGATTTAGTACGAACTAGAAATAACAATTCCTAATGACTGCCAACTCCCCGGCAACGGCGCCAAAAACTTGTTGGAAATTCACCCGCGCACGCAAACGCGTATGTTTTGGAAATGGATATGTTTTAAGAAATGGATGCGCACGCGAGCTCGTTCTCGTTTTAAAATTTATAAAACGCAAGTGCACGGCGCGTTATAGAAAGCCGGCAAGTACGAGTCGATCCACAGGGAATTGTGTATTAGGTTTTGTTGTTTAAGGTTCAACAAATAACGAATGGATTGGTTTGTCACAAAAAATATATAAAGAATACGAAAACAAGATAAGAAAGAAAGAAGTGGTTGTGGTTTTAGCTCGGAAGGTCGAATCACGACGATTCCTTCGACGCTCCCTTGATCATGAGTTGTCCGTCCTTAGGTCGATCCCGGCATGAAGTATGACTTGTCAAGACGGTTGTGAAGCACAAATTATCAAATTCCGATATTCACCGCAAAATACGAAACGAGTCCGTTTTGTTCACTTACCGTTTGTATATCCAAACTTGAGGTATCTATACTAAGCAAGAGAGTTAGCAAGCATACCACAACATCAAAAACACAAATTAGATAGTGAAAGCAAATAATTTTAGTGTTGAGTCAGGGGATGAAGCTATGGGTGCAGAATCTATTCCCCCGAGAGAGAGAGAGAGAGAGAGGGGAAGCCGTTACACTTGGTGACGCTTCCGACGCGGTTTCGGTCCCTAATTTATCAGGTAGTCCTTGGGTTATTTTTTTTTTGAGTTTTTCAATCCTGTCAAGCCCTTCTAATGATATTTCGTTTATTTTGAGCATAGGCGCGGTAAACCCTAAAGCTGTGCCGGCTGAAGAAGTGTCATCGGCCGCTATTTTGACGATTGTTGTCCCTTCGCTTTCTTCTGCGCCTCCTCAAATCTTGGAAGGTATGGATTTCTCACTTATTTATTTCACTGTGGATACATTCCTCCTTGTATTGACTGTATATTGTCGCAACTCAGCAAGAGTACTTTTCGACCATTTGTACCAGGTGTTAAACCCACACTTTTCCTTTCAGTCGGAAATCATTACACCTTCTGGTATTGGTCAGTATATTCTTCACCTAATGTTTCTCCCCCTCTTTTTTTATGAGTAGACTTATTGTTGCTAAGCCTTCCTTCTATTGACCACAGTATCACAGGTCAGAGGAGGAAGCGAAAGAATAGCCGCTCCTCCGGTATTCCCTATTCTGCCGCCTGCCACAGCCGGTATGATAGATTCCATCCCTCAGGTGTTTTCTTTGTCTTCCGAGTCGAAATTTGACCATAATTCATTTTGCAGCGATTACACCGGCTCCGGCTCCTTTTGAGTCTCGCATTCCAATGCCCGCGGGGCCCTTCGCTAAAAGTACATCCTCCATGGGCGCCGCGAATAGCCGGCGAACGTTAAGCGAGTTTATCGAAGATCTCAATGCTGAAGCCCTCACTTCTGCTACGGATTTTGCCATCGAAGTCAATCCAATGCTGGCAACACTCGTGAACTTCCATAATGAAGATCTCGTGGGTTCTTAGGTTGATTATTGCAGGAAGATAGAGGCTTGCCTGCACGAGATTGAGCTTAAGCGTCTCGCTCCTGAGGTGTTGTCCTCGAACTCTCAGCGGGCTGCGTGGTTAGAGCATAGTGTTCCTTTCATTCGCCATTTTGAACGAGAGGCGGCCTTGAGACGAAAGGAACATGAGACAGCTTCCAGCGAATCCGTCCGGTTGCGCGCCCAGGTTGAAGCGAATGCTGCGCAGTTAAAAGCTATTTTCGACAACCTCTAGCGATGTATTTCAGATGAGTTGACGCTAAGGAGGACGCTTGATTTCACCGAGCGGGTCACGCAGGACTGCGAAGCTGCCATGCTAGAAATTGATGAAAAGCTTTCATCCTGTTTGCAACAACGGACTCAAATTGAAGCGAAGTTGGCCACGGTAGCTGACCATGAGAAAGGATTGAGAGGAGCGCACGAGCAGTTTGTCAATTTGTTGAAGACGCCTCCTCCTTAATAACTGTCATTTTACCTCTTTTCTTATACCGGTTGTAAACTTGTGATTTATGAATAAAATGTATTCATTTTGCTTCCTTTATGAAATGTATCTTGTATTCACTTGAATTCATGAATAAAAGACATATTTTATTTCATACTGGCATTTCTTTCTTTTGCTGTATTGACTTGGTATAAAATAGTTTATATACTCATTGTGGAGTTTGTAGTTTATGAGCTCATTTCGGAGCTTTCTAGTTTATTCACTCATTTCGAAGCTTGTAGTTTATTCACTCATCCCGGAGTCTCTAGTTTATGAACTCATTTTGGAGCTTATAGTTTATTCACTCACCCCGGAGTCTCTAGTTTATGAACTCATTTTGGAGCTTGTTTAGTTTACCTCCCTTTGGCTTGTAGGAAAAATGGTCCTAACGTCACAGTTAACCTCTGCTTTTTATGACAGAGGTCCGTTAGGGTCTGTGGTACTAGGTTTTTTGTCCGTCATACCGCCGCGTTGGCTGATGCATTCCCCGATATGCAATCTTGCTGTTCGAGTAGCCCCGCGACTGTCGTGTCTCTGATCCCTTCGGGGGCTGGACAAGACGTCTTCAAGTAATCTCCCAGGTAATATTACCGTCGGAAGAGCGAGCGTTAGGGATTTTCCATGCCGCTTTTTACTTAAGGTTAGGCTCAATTTAGGAGCCCCGATGAGTCATAACCACTCCGCGCTGGTGTGAGATGATCTCCGATAGTCTTTCAGGTTTTATTTGAGTTACCTTCAAGACCCTGAAGCCAAGGATTTTCCTTTGCTTCATTTGCTGGCATTGCGTCTGCTGTAATGAGACGAATGTCAAGGTTGTCTCTAGGTTGTCTGTGAGCCGTCGAGGCTTGGAACTATAGACTTTGCCATGGCTACGATTTGTTGACGTTGCATCTGCATTCTGCTGGAGTGAGAAGAAATATCGTTGTTGATATCTAGGCTGTCTGTGAACCGTCGAGATTTGGAATTAGGGACTTTACCATGGCTCCGTTTTTTTGATGTCGCGTCTGCATCCTGTTGGAGTGAGAAGAAACGCCGCTGTTGATCTCTCGGCTGTCTGTGAATCATTGAGATTTGGAACTAGGGACTTTGCCATGGCTCCGTTTTTTTGACGTCGCGTCTACATCCTGTTGGAGTGAGAAGAAACGTCGTTGTTGATCTCTAGGCTGTCTGTGAACCGTCGAGATTTGGAACTAGGGACTTTGCCATGGCTCCGAGGTTTTAACCTTGGGGTCAGTTATTGACGTGATGTCTGCATCCTGTTGGAGTGAGAAGGAATGCCGTGTTGATCTTTTAGGCTGCAGATGTTGCCATCGAGATCTGACTCTCCCTTTGACGAAGCCTGGTGGGAAAATGTGGTTCCCTTTTCGTTTATGCCCATGGATTGTATACAGGGGTCGATGTGGACTCACCTGCAGGGCAGAAGTTTTATTTTCATTCATTTTTTTTATTTCTTTCCACGACGCTCTATCATTTCAGCTTTTTATATCGTGAAAGTCACGATTGCCCAATCATTTTGGCTTTTTATCGTGGTGCCCAATCATTTCGGCTATTTTTTTTCTTTTTTACTCGCTGCTTATTATTGCGAGTTGCCCAAACATTTCGGCTGTTTTTATATGCATATTTTTTGCTCGCTGATTTTATTGCGAGTTGCCCCATCATTTAGGCTATTTTTTCTTATGCATATTTTTGCTCGCTGATTTTTATTGCGGGTATGGAACTTAAGATCTGATACCAATCTTGGTATCAGCACCGCTGCGACTGGAATATTGCCAGGAGCGAATCATCATTTGCCTTTGCTGATTTTGAACAAAGGCGGATTAGTAGACAGGGTTAAGATCCCATCGACTAAGACTTTTGATTTTATGCGCCGTAAGGGTCTCATAAAAAGGTTTTCTCCCTACGAGTCGAGAGAATCTCGTCGGTGTAGTTTCTCCCTAGAAGTCGTGAGGACTCCTAAGTGATTTTTTCTCTTGCAAGTCGTAAGGATATTACAAGAGTGTTTTCTCCTAACAAGTCGAGAGGACTTATAAGTGCCGTTCACAACATAAGGACATTCCTCGTCATTGGTGGAACATGGTGGAGGAATCGTTTATTTGTGCCCGTGGATTGTATACAAGAGCCAATATTGACCACCTGTAGGGCAACTTGGGAAGTGTGATGGCTTAGAATAGGTTCAGGTCCCTGAATCTTAAGGCTTTTGAATCCTATGAGCCGTGAGGGTCTCATAGGGGGGAATTCTCCTTACGAGTCATGAGGCTCTCGTAAGTGTAATTTCTCCTTAAAAATCGTGGGGATCTCTAAGTGTGTTGCTCCCTTGTGAGTCGTAAGGATCTCACGCGTGTGTTTTCTCCTCATAAGGTCGAGAGCATCTTCCATGTGTTTTTATTTTAACGAGATTGCGCCCTTTCGGGTTTTCACAAACTCGCCGGCAGCCCTGCTGTTTTTACTCACGGAGCCCTTTCGGGTTTTCATCCATGCCCATTTCGCTTGTGGACGTACCTTTTTTTACCCCTCTGTTTGCCAATGGTACTTAGGGGGACTTCGCCATCGAGGCAGCTGTGCAGCCAGCAGGACCCGAGTTGCAGTCCTCGCCGCTAGAACTTGTGGACTTGAATTCCACTATCATCATGTTTGAGGCAACGTATTTAGTATAAGGACATTACGGTCCATTGTTAGTTTAGGGACATCTCGGTCCGTTGTTAGTTTAGGGACATCTCGGTCCAGGGCCAGCTTCGGGGCAAAGTTTTGCCGGTTACTCTTATAGAGTTTGGACTCAGGAAGACAGCGAGCAGACATGAACGTCGTCATCTATCATTAACCTGAGCCGTGACTTGTCAAGCGTAGTATTTCTTAAGGAACCGGCCGTTTATTAGCCAGAAGGGTCTTTCGCCATGCATATCCATGAGCAAGTATGCCCTACCTTGGTAGACCTTGTCTATGATGTGTGGACCTTCATAGTTTGGCTCAAATTTCCCCCATTTTGCACGGTTGGAGATCATAGGTCTTTTTATGACTGGCACGAGTTCCCCTTGGCGGAATGTTCTCGGCCTGGTTAGTCTTTCATATGAGCGCGTCATCCTTGCTTTGTAAGCTTACAGGTTTTGTTGCGCCATGAGACGAGTTTCATCGAGGGCATCGAGCTCCTCAAGCCGAAGATGGGCATTTTTTTCATCCATCGGCTCATATCGAACTACCACTCGCAGAGAGGATAGCTCATCCCCAAGGAAAGTACTGCTTCTATGCCAAATACTAACGCGAATGGCGTTGTATTCGTGGCCGTTTTGAACGTGGTTCGATACGCCCAGAAAGCTTCATGTAGTCTCTCGTGCCAGTCCCTTTTATTTCTGGACACTGTTTTCTTTATGATCTTCGTCAAGATCTTGTTGAAAGCCTCGGCTAGACCATTAGTTCGAGAATTATAGACTGAAGAGTATCTCCAATCTATATTATGCTGCTGTGCAAAGCAGCTGATCTTATGGCTCCTGTAGCCTGGCCCATTATCTGAGATGATTTGTCACGGAGTGCCGAACTGGTAGATGACATGTGTCCTGAAGAAATGGAGAATGTTCTCCGTCTTCACCTCCCTTAGTGGTACTGCCTCTACCCACTTAGAGAAGAAATCAGTTGTTGCCAATATGAACCGATGTCCTTTGGACGATGGTGGCTCGATGGGCCCGATTATATCGGTTCCCCATATTTTGAATGGCCAACTAGCCAGCGTTAGATGTAGCGGATTTGGATGCTGGTGGATGAAGTCCCCGTGAATTTGGCACGAGTGACACTGCTTCGCATATTCGAGGCAGTCCTGAATTATCGTAGGCCAATAGTAACCCATTTTCTTGATCTTCAACTTCATCTTTGGTCTGGCTTGATGAGAACCGCAGAGTCCGTCGTGAGTTTCTTGGACAACCCTCCTTGCTTCCTCCGGTCCCAAGCATCTTAGCCATAAACTATCGAACGATCTATTATATAGAGTATCATTAACGAAGGCGAAAGATAGAGCTCATTTCATGAGCTGGTGTCTTGACGACGCGTCTTCGGGCGTTTGATGGGATTTGAAGTAGTCTATAAAGACTTCTCTCCAATCCTTAGCCTTTTCTTCATTTTCTATTCGGCAGGCTGGTTGTTTGGTCGCTTCCTTTCCTTCAGATGGATCCGGAGATATTTATGCTGGCGCGAGAATCCAACAGTTTTGCATAATGATCCTTACGTCATCGAAGTTTTCGTCGGCTAGTTCTTTAGCGAGTTTGGCTAATGCATCCGCCTTGCTATTTTCTGCACGCGAAATGCTTTCCAAAATGTAAGAGGGAATTTGTGTCAGCAATTGCTGCACTCTCTCGCCATATTTTACCAACTCTGGTTTGCATATCTGATAATCATTCATTTACTTGGCTAACGACTAGCTAGGAATCTCCATATATGAGAAGGTTTTTGATTCCCATGTCGACAGCAATCTCAAAACCTGCTATCAGAGCTTCGTACTCAGCCTCGTTATTTGTTCTCGGCTCTGTTAATGAAAGGGTGAAACGCATTATCCCTCCTTGTGGAGTCACGAAGATAAGGACCATCCCGGCTTTGATTATAAGAGTGTTGTGCTTTCGCTTCTTCATGGAAGATGCCCCATCAAAGTAAAGTTCCCATCGAGAGTCATTTTCTTCATCCTTTGTGTCGAACGCGTGTTCGTCCAGTAATTCGCAATTTAAGGGAGAGTCGGCTGTATTGGATGTTCAGCGAGGAAGTCGGTAATGGCTTGGCCCTTCACTGCCCTGAGGGGTCGATAGATTATCGAGAACTCCATCAAGAGGAAGCCCCATTTGGCAAGCCTTCCTGTTAGTATAGCTCTTGACATCAAATATTTGAGAGGATCCACCTTTGATATGAGATGGACCTCATGTGCTAAGGCATAATGCCGAAGCTTCGTTATCGCGAAGATCAGTGCCAGGCAATGCTTTTCGATGGGGGGGTAGTTGTTTTCTGCCCCCAGGAGAACTCAACTCAAATAGTAGAGAGCTCTTTCCTTCCCCTGGTCGTTCTCTTGTGCCAATAGCGCGCCTAGAGAGCCTTCAAGGGCTGTTGTGAACAGGATGAGGGGCTTTCCCTTGACCGGAGCGGTCAGTACTGGCGGGTTCTGCAAGTATTGCTTGATTTCGTCCAGTGCACTTTGGTATTTACAATCCCAAAGGAACGGGGTCCCCTTCTTAATTAGATGGTTTTAGGGGCGGCATTTTCCGGAGAGGTTGGCTATGAACCGTCGGATATACACGAGCTTTCCTTGGTGAGACCGCAATTGTTTGAGAGTTCTTGGCGTGGGCATTTCCATAATCGCATTGATCTTTGATGGGTCTATTTCGATGTCTCTGTGTCATACGATGAATCCTAAGAATTTTCCTGAGGAGACTCCAAATATGCATTTCATAGGGTTTTGTTCCCCTCCGAATGGCGGCGCGACGTGAGACGTCTTGCCTGAGATTCGGGGCAGATGCTATTTGGTTTTATCCGTCCACCTCTCCGAAGATACCAAGTTGATTTATGGCACCATGTATCGAAGGTTTAGACGGATGCGGCCGATGTAGCAGACTTCGTCAGATTCCCCCTCGTTAGAGGGATTTTTGATTGTAGGGACACTCTTCCCTGCAGGCGCAAGCCCCTACAGTTAATTACGCTACCGCATCGCGGTAACAACTTTCTCCTTCTCCAGATGGTCACTTCGTGTCGTGGGTGTTTGTTTTGTTTGTGGTTTCCCGTGGATTGTATACGGAGACTAATTTATGTTGTCGTCCGTAGGACGTGGATTAGTCCAAATCCGTATTTTCTTAGATTTGGATTTAGGCTTTTAGTTTAAGGATACGTTAGCCATATTTGAGGCTAAGATCAACTTAAACGTTTGTTAAGGATACGTTAGTCTAATTTGAGACTAAGATCAACTTAACAGGATCGTTTAGATCCAACAAAAGAGCATTTGGGCTCTACTGTTCTAGTTTAGGGACATAGTGGTCCATTGCCAGTTTAGGGACATAGTGGTCCATTGCCAGTTTAGGGACATGGTGGTCCAACATTTCCATTTTGGGGACGAATATTGGTTTAAGGACATCATAGTCCATGAGTTTAAGGACCCCACAGTCCGTAGCAATATATGGTTGTCGGGACCCGTCACCTCTCTGACGACGTTGAAGGATTACAACGACAAATATCATAGGAGTTCAGAGATGTACTCTTGAACCGGGTGTAAATTGATTTGGGAGAGCAGTTGTGCTCAGTTCAATTTAATTTGAGGACTTACGGCCAGAATTAGGTTAAGTCCATTTGAAAATGTTTAACATTTTGTTCATGATTGGCCTGTTTAGGCATTTGCTTGGGCTCTGCCCCTTTTTAAATAATGCACAGCATTTAGCTTTTTAATTAAATGCATAGCATTTAGATTAGGCATGTTAGGCCTTTTAATTAGGCTCTGCCCTTTTTTAATAATGCAGAGCATTTAATGGTCTGACAGTGCGCCACGTGGCCTGTCAGGCGCTTTGCGCCGATTGAGAAGCGCAAGGCGCAAACTGATATGGAGGTGACACGTGTCACACTCTGGTGAGCGCAAGTCTGTTAGCGCAGTGCGCTGCTGACACGTGGCGCGCTCTGATGACATGCGCCAATCCAAGAGCACAATGCTCATTTTTTTAAAGCGCAAGGCGTAGATTATTCTAGGGTTGACACGTGGCGTGTTCTGGTGACTTGCGCCAACCCAGAAGCGCAGAGGCTCATTTCAGAAGTGCAAGGCACTGTACAGTAGCGCAGAGCGCTTCTTGATCTAATTTAGATCAAAAAAAAGAATCTTTTTAGAGGTTCTACCTCAAAATTCAAGAACCGATGGTTCATCAAAAGGCAATGCCTTTATATAGATCAAAAGATCTAATAAAGAAGTAAATTACTTCTTTTTTATTATTATTTTTTATTGAAGATCTTGATCTTGTTCTTAGATCTTTGATCTTTTTAGAAGAAATTCTTCTTTTTTCCAAAGGTTTACCTTTTTTCTTTTCGAGCTCTTCTCAAAATTTTTAGAGGAGTTCTCTGTATGATCTGAGACTTGGAGTCTAGGGGCCTTTATATAAGGCCAATTGATTTGTTAAATCAGTTAAAGAGATCTTTCTCTGAGTGATTTAGGGATGTATCCCCACCGTTGGATTTTTGATCCAAGGGTTTCTGTTTTACAGAAGGTAATCTTCTTGTTTTTAACAAGATTGGAAAGATCTTTCCAGAATTTTATTGTTTAAATGCTGGCACAGTTGGCGCAAGCGCACCTGCACTTGACACGTGTCGCGCAGCGCAATTGCGCTGACGCGTGTCGCGCAACGCAGAGCGCAAGTCATCTGAAGCGTTGCTTCCTTTATTTTTATTTTAAAATAGAGCCTTGCTCTGAATGGGTGCGCTGTCTTGGGCGCAGCGCTGGCGTGTCTGTTTTTGACACGTGGCGCATTGCGCGCAGCGCAAGCAATCTGAAGCGTTACTTCAATTATTATTATTTGAATTTTTAAAACAGAGCTTCGCTCTGATCGGGGGAAACAAATGCCCCCCCCCCCCGCCATTGCGCTTACGTGGCCCCAGACGTGAGCGCAGCGGTGGCGTAATTCCAACCGTCGCGCCATGTTTTGGAAGTTGAAACGGCTCTCAATGTCTATAAATAGGAGCTTTGGTCCCTTAGATGATTTTCATCTCTTACTTGAGAATTTTCTCTTACTCAGAGCATTGCTCTTCAATTTAAGAACTTTTTCAAGAGTAAAAACTCTGTTAAAACTTAGGTATAGTTTAAAACTTTTTTATGAAGCCGGAGTTTTACCCATTAACAGAGCTTTGCTCTTTATAGATTTTTGATCTAAAGAAAACCATTTTAGGGTTCCAATAATAGAGATTTTACTCTCTAAAAGGATTTTATTTATAACTTTTGATTCATTAATGGAGCTTTGCTCCTTTTAAGTCATATAGTAGAACTCTTAAGAGTTTGCTCATGAATAACGAAGATCAAAAATGGAGTTTTATCTTTGATGGATTACATCACCTTCTCATAGCAAGGCTTTCAGCATTCTCGGGGAATTTCTTTAAATTCCCCTCACAAATGATTTTGATAAGTATTACTCCCGTCCGCAGAGCATTGCTCTCGAGGAGTTTAACTCCATGTGCCTGTTTTTGATAAGAATTCGCTTAATCAGTCTGGCTGCTAATTTTTGCTGATCTTCTTTTACAGGAGTAATGGACGCCCACATGTATGACCTTGATGAAATCATCTCTTATGGAGACATTCGCCGACTCGGCCGTTCTCAGAACCGAGAACTCACAAATGCCGAGTGTGCCGAAATCATGAGTCGCTTCGACGCTTATAACGGTCAATTACTTCATCGGCGCTCCCTTCTCCTGAAGCTAATTGTGGGAGCAATTTGGGAGGCGCTTCCCCTATTCTTTACCGGCATGCCGCTTAGGGCGTTGGATGCCGCCGAGGATAAGGTGCACTCGGTGTACCTGATGAATCTAATCTCGAAGAGACGGTGAGACAATCTTGTCGATCTCCTGCACCAGGCCTTTCAACAGTCCGCCATACTTGCCGCTTATTGGAGGGTGGAGGACATCAGTGGGGATCTCGACGCTCGTGCTCGCGAAAGAAAGCACACTAGTATAGTTCGCCAGGCTTGGAAAGTCTTGGACAGGGTTACTTTCGAGTTCCTCAATCCATGTCCTGGATTTGAGGTTTTGCCATTATAATAGCATTTCAACAATGCTGTTTTTGTTTATTGTCTTTATTGATGTAAGAATTTTCAAAGTATGAATGACAAATCTTTTGCCTCCTTCCTTTCATTTTCTGCTTTGTTATTGGCATATTCCTTAAGTAAGCGTAGCCTGTAAGTGATATAGAACATTCCATCTTGAATACTTTGGGGAGTAATGATGGCATAGGAGGCAGGTTCAGGTCTGCTGCCTAAGACTTTTCAACTTTATGAGCCGTGAGGGTCTCACAAAGACTTTTCTCCCTACGGATCGAGAGGATCTCGTAGGTGTACTTTCTCCTTATGAATCGTGAGGATTCCTAAGTGTGTTTTCTCTCATAAGTCGTAAGGATCTTATAAGAGAATTTTCCCTCTTACGAGTCGAGAGGACCCGTAAGCGGTTGTTTCCCTCCTCGTCGAGATTCGACTTCGGAGAGTGTGACCCGTGAATAGTATGCAAGAGTCCATTTTGGACCGACTTGCAGGATCCCAGTGCTTGGGAAACAGGTTTTTTAATCCCTGCCGCCTAAGGCTTTTCCTCACGAGTCGAAACATATCGAGTAGTTCTCGTAAAGACATTAATTTCCTCACGAGTCGAGACGAATAGAGCATTTCTCGTAAGAATATCCTAACGTCACAGTTAACCTCTACTCTTTACGACAGAGGTCCGTTAGGGTCTGTGGTACTTAGGGTTTTGTCCGTCATACCGTCGCGTTGGCTGATGTATTCCTCGATAGGCAATCTTGCTATTCGAGTAGCCTTACGACTGTCGTGTCTCTGATCCCTTCGGGAGCTGGACAAGACGTCTTCAAACAATCCTCCTAGGCAGTTTGACCGTCGGAAGAGCAAGCGTTAGGAATTTTGCCGTGCCACTTTTTACTTGAGGTTAGGATCATTTTGGAGAGCCCTGATGAGTCATAACCACTCCGCGCTGGTGTGGGATGATCTCCGATAGTCTTTCAGGCTTTATATGACTTACCGTTAAAACCCCGAAGTTAGGAATTTGGCCTTTGCTTCGTTTGCTGGCATTGCGTCTGTTGTATCGAGACGAATGTCGTGGTTGTCTCTAGGTTGCTGGTGAACCGTCAAGATTTGAAACTAGGGATTTTGCCGTGGCTCCTTTTGGTGATGCTGCGTCTGCTGTGTCGAGACGAACGTCGAGGTGGTGACCACTCCGCACTGGTGCGAGATGATCTCCGATTGTCTTTCAGGCTTTATATGACTTGCCGTCAAGACCCTGAAGCTAGGAATTTGGTCTTCGCTTCGTTTTCTAGCATTGTGTCTGCTGTATTGAGACGAACGTCGAGGTGGTGACCACTCCACGCTGGTGCGAGATGATCTCAGATGGTCTTTCAGGTTTTATATGAGTTACCGTCAAGACCCTGAAGCTAGGAATTTGGCCTTCGCTTCGTTTGCTGGCATTGCGTCTGCTGTATCGAGACGAATGTCACGGTTGTCTCTAGGTTGTTGGTGAACTGTCGAGCTTTGGAACTAGGGATTTTGCCGTGGTTCCGTTGTTTGATTGTTGCGTCTGAATCCTACTGGCATGAGGAGGAACGCTGCTGTTGACATCTCGTCTGCTGTATCGAGACAAACGTCGAGGTGGTGACCACTCCATGTCGGTGTGAGATGATCTCCGATGGTCTTTCCGGTTTTATATGAGTTACCATCAAGACCCTGAAGCTAGGAATATTGCCTTTGCTTTGTTTTCCTTGGCGTGTCCGAATCCTGTTGGAGGAAGGACGCTGTAGTGATGTCTCGTCTGCTGTATCGAGACGAACGTCGAGGTGGTGACCACTCCGTGCTGGTGTGAGAAGATCTCTGATGGTCTTTCCAGTTTTATATGAGTTACCGTCAAGACCCTGAAGTTAGGAATTTAGCCTTCGCTTCGTTTGTTTTGTCATGTCCGAATCCTGTTGGAGGAAGGACACTGTTGTTGACATTGCGTCTGCTATATTGAGACGATCGTCGAGGTGGTGACCACTCCGCGCTGGTGCGAGATGATCTCCGATTGTATTTCAGGCTTTATATGACTTGCCGTTAAGACCCTGAAGCTAGGAATTTGGCCTTCGCTTCGTTTGTTTTATCATGTCCAAATCCTGTTGGAGGAAGAACACTGTTGTTAACATTGCGTCTGCTGTATTGAGACGGACGTCGAGGTGGTGACCACTCCGCGCTGGTGCGAGATGATCTCCGATTGTCTTTCAGGCTTTATATGACTTGCCGTTAAGACCCTGAAGCTAGGAATTTGGCATTTGCTTCATTTTCTTTGGCGCGTCCGAATCCTGCTGGGGGAAGAACGCTGGGGTGACATCGCGTCTACTGTATTGAGATGATCGTCGAGGTGGTGACCACTCCACGTTGGTGCGAGATGATCTCCGATTGTCTTTCAGGCTTTATATGAGTTGCCGTCAAGATCCTGAAGCTAGGAATTTGGCCTTTGCTTAATTTGCTTTGGTGCATCCGAATCCTGCTGGGGGAAGAACGCCGTTGCTGACATTGCATCTGCTGTAACGAGACGAATGCTGAGGTGAAGCTGGGATTTTGCCGTCGCTTCGCTTTGTTTCGACCGTAAGGTCTTTTGTCGGCGTTGTATCTGCATCCTGCTGGACTGCGAAGGAACGCCGTTGTTGACATCTCGTCTGCTGTATCGAGACGAATGTTGAGGTGAAGCTGGGATTTTGCCGTCGCTTCGTTTTGTTTCGACCATGAGTTCTTTTGTCGGCGTTGCATCTGCATCCTGCTGGACTGCGAAGGAACGCCGTTGTTGATTCTTAGGCTGTAGATATTTCCGTTAAGATTTAGAACTAGGGACTATGTCGTGGCTCCGTTTCTTTGCGACTCTGAGGTTGGTTGTTGACGTCATGCCTGCATCTGGTTGGAGTGAGGGGAAACGCTATTGGTGATCTCTAAGTTGTCGATATCGACGTCGAGACCCTGAAGCTAGGGATCTTTCTTCGCTTCGTTTGTTGACATTGTGTCTGGGATATTGCGACAAATGTTGAGATTGTCTCTGGGTTGTCTATGATTCGTCGAGATTTGGCTTCGCTTTCTGGTGGAGCCTGTTGGGAAGGTATGGTTCTCTCTTTGTTTGTGCCCCAGGATTGTATACAGGGATCAATGTGATCTCACCTGTAGGGCAATAAGTTTCATTCTTTCATCATTTTTTTATTCTTTCCGCGATGCTCTATCATTTCAGCTTTTTATATCACGAAGATTGCGATTGCCCAATCATTTCGGCTATTTTTCGCGGTGCCCAATCATTTCGGCTATTTTTTTTTATTTTACTCGCTGCTTTTTATTGCGAGTTGCCCAATCATTTCGGCTATTTTGTATGCATATATTTTTACTTGCTGGTTTTGTTGCAAGTTGCCCCATCATTTCGGCTATTTCATATGCATTTTTGGCTCGCTGATTTTTATCGCGAGTGTGGAACTTGGAATCTGACGCCAATCTCAGCATCAGTATCGCTACAACTGGAATATTGCCAGGAGCGAATCATCACTTGCCATGAAAGGACTTGGAATTTGATACCGGTTTAGGCAGCAGCATCGCTACAACTGGGATATTGCCAGGAGTGAATCATCATTTGCCTCCGTACATGTTGAACAAAGGTGGCTTAGTAAACAGGGTTAGGATCCTGTCGACTAAGGCTTTTAACTTCATGAGCCGTAAGGGTCTCACAAAGGTACTTCTCCCTACAAGTCGTGAGGATCTCGTAGGTGTGTTTTCTCCTTAGGAATCGTGAGGATTCCTAAGTGCATGTTCCCCTGTAAGTCGTAATGATCTTACTAAAGGGTTTTCTCCTTATAAGTCGAGAGGACATACAAGGGTCGTTCTCCATATAGACATATCCCTAGTCACGGGTGGGACTTTGCTGGGGAAATGTTTATTCGTGCCCATGGATTGTATAAAAGGGTCAACATTGAGCCACTTGTAGGGCAATTTCGAAGGTTGTGGGGGTTGCTTAAGAACAGGTTCAGGTCTCTGTAACTTAAGACTTTCAAATCTTATGAGCCGTGAGGGCCCCATTAGAGAGTTCTCCTTACGAGTCGTGAGGATCTCGTAAGTGTAATTTTTCTTTAGGAATCGTGAGGATCCCCAAGTGTGTTTCTCCCTTGTGAATCGTAAGGATCTCACGCGGGTGGTTTCTCCTTACAAGGTCGAGAGGACCCTGTAAGTGTATTTTAACGAGGTTGCGCCCTTTCGGGTTTTCACAAACACTCGCCGGTAGCCCTGCTGTTTTTACTCACGGAGCCCTTTCGGGTTTTCATCCGTACCCATTTTTCTTATGGACGTACCGTCTTTTTTTATTCTTTTTTCTAACAAGGTTGCGCCCTTTCGGGTTTTCACAAACACTCGCCGGTAGCCCTGCTGTTTTTACTCACGGAGTCCTTTCGGGTTTTCATCCGTGCCCTTTTTGCTTATGGACATACCGTTTTCTCTTTTTTTTATTATTTCTCTTTTTTTATCACGTCAACCTGAGGATGTTGCGGTAGTAGTTTAAAGACGTTTCGGTCATAGGTCAACGCACGATTACGCAGCTAGATTTTGTCGCAAATCTTCGCATGTTTTGTGCCGGAGGTGGATTCCTTGAAGAGAGGGCTGAGGGCGATTTCTTCGTCAGAGTCGCTTCCAAAGGTGATAACTTGCGATCCCTTGGTGTCGACTATGTGACAGTTGCCAGCAGCTCTTTCGTGCTCATCTGTCGTGCTTTTCTGTTCCCGACGAGCCTTGCGCTTCGCTCGTTGAACGTGTCGTCGATGGGCAACATATCCCTGCCACCAGTTTTTAAAGTCTATGCACTCCTCGGTGGGGTGTGCAATCCTCTGATAGTATAGGCAGAAGTTAGGATGTATTTCCGCTTCATCAAGATGTATACCTCCAGGAGAATTTCCTTTGAAAGAGGGCAACTTCATTCCTATTGCCAGGGCCCTAGCGAATCGTTTCCTTACTTTAAGCTTGCTTTTGTTGGCGATAGGGATGCTTTGTTCCAGATGGGGCACTTCGACCTTTTCATCCAGTCGTCAGCGTTTGGCTTTTTCGAATATAGCCAGTTCACGCTCTCGATTAGCTTTGCTTTTCTGACGGACCTCGTTCAGGAATTCATCAATTATTTCGTCTGATGGTTCTAAAAGTTCAGGCTCGGGATTTTCCCCCGGTTTCCCTGCGTCAGGAGTTTCTTCACTGTCTATCGACGAGTGAGAGATCACATGACAACTTGCTACGTAACCCTCAGATTCATCCGACGAGCTTTCTCCATCATCTTCCTCCTGAAAGACGTGGCTGAGGAACTCTTGGAGCGTGATGGGAGTCCGTGCCTTCTGATTATATTCCTCCAGCGCGTCGATCTGTTTTTGCAGGCTCGTGCGCTTGTCACCAGGCTTCACGGCCTTTTTGGATTTCTTCTTCTTTTTCGAAGATTTTGACGGCTGAGTGTGAGCATTTTGGCTATCACCAATCTTTGGAGTTGGGCATGGCTTTAGCATCCCCTTGATGATCTCACGTTCCAACGGGTTCTTCCATCTGATCGCCGGGCATGTCTGGAGATCATTCAGCATCTTTTTGGTTTTGGCGGAAAGCACGACCTCCCATGGAGCTTCTTCAACAAAAGAACAAGTTGCCCCCGGCGTGCCCATCTTCTTTGGAGTGTGCGGCTGTGGTGGGTTTACTTTCCACTTTTCAGACAGCGCAAACTTGCCTTAAAGGTACTGATCCTCGATCCATCCCTTAAAGACGAAGCAATCCTCGATCGGGTGACTTACCGTTTGGTGGTAAGGGCAATAATTGGGATTATTCACCTCGCTGGGTCGCGGTGGTCTCCTTGGATTCGGGAGATTGATAAGCCCATTGCACATCGCCAGCTCGAACAGCCTCTTCGTTTTATCCCGTGGGAATGAGTACGGGCGCTTCATTTTTTCATTATAATACCGCCGTCTCTCTTCCAGTTGATCCGCTAGCTTTGGGGCATTGGGCTGCTGTTGGGTGTTCGCAACGAAGGTCGCCTTCCCTTTACCCTTGTCGTTTCGGGGTTCCGGCTTCGGAGGAGACGGTCTGTGACCCATTTGATCCATCTGGGCTAGCTTATCAATTAAATCCTGGAACGTGGTCGGTTTAAAGAACATCATGAACTGTGAGATGGTCGCTTGCGGATCAAGAGTGCCCACGAACATGCCTACCGCAGGTGCCTCTTCGATGCGTTGTTCGCACTTCGACCACATATTCCGCCATCGTGTTGCGTATTGAACCCACGTTTCGCCTGGCCTTACCCTGGCGTTGATCAATGCGGTGATCGGGGTGCGTTAACTAGCACTCGGGAATCTTTGTGTAAACATTAGCTCCATCTCCGCAAATGTTTTGACAGAGTCGTTAGGTAGCTCCGAATACCATTCAAAGGCCGTTTCTGCTAAGCTGCCGACGAATTGGCGAGGCAGCAGTTTGTCGTCGCCTCCAGTGTTGCCGCATAAGGCCCTGAATTGAGCGGCATGCTGATGGGGATTCCCCGTTCTTTTATATATGTGGAACTTAGGGATCGTATATCCCGGCGGGTAACTGATTTGGTCATACCAGCCCGGATAGGGTCGTTCGGTTCTAACGATTTTCCCAGCCGCTTCATTCGCCTGATGAACTCGTATCTGCTGAACTATATAGTCATCGAGGGCGGCCTTGGAGATAGTTTCCTCCTTGGCTGCTAAATGAGCCGGAGGAGGATTAGATGTCTCCCCTCTATCGTCTTCAATAATGATCGGAGGGTCTTCAACTGGAGGGTCCGGCTGTAACATCATCCCTACCATATCTTGGAAGAGGAGCGCCATTGTTTTATGTTAGCCGCTTGCTCTGCGGCTTCTTTGTCCTTCTTTTCGAGGACTCTACGTAAGAAGCCAGCATCGGTTTCTTGTTCGTGACGCTGTTCTCATGATGCCTCCGGGCTTTCTTTTGGCTCGGTAAGTGCAGCCATAGCAGTCATCATTTCCTGAAGCTTCTGCTGTTGCTCCTGGGCTTTTGTCACGGATCGGGTGAGCGGTTGGTGACCCGTCGAAGCGCGTCTTTCCTCCTTTCCGGAAGCCAAATAAACAGTATAGACCGTTATGCCCCCAGACTTGGGGCGTTTGGTCTCGGCGTCTTTATGTTCTACCATATTCATAAGGGCTTTCCTTGGCCTCCTTCTTCTTTGAGCAGTTGATGTTGAAGGAGCCGTTGCAGTGGGCACCCAAGTAGCTGTCGTCCTTTGTGGCTTGACAGAGTAGTCCTTCTCCTGCCGAACCTTCATCTTTTTCTGTCGGCGAAGATATTCTTGATCCATTACGGATTCTTGGACTTGACGCCAGACCTTGTAGATTTTAGAGGACAGCCGTTGAGGGGGTTGTTCCGGCTTCACCTTTGTAGCGCTCTCCATAGGTAGAGGAGATCTTTTCAGCACAGTGATCGGAGAGTTCTTACGGACCTTCCTAAGTGGTTCAAAGCTGTTCCCAGTTGGAACAGCAGCATCAATTTCCGCCGTTGGAGTCGGCGGAGTCAGTCCAGAAGGAGAGTTGCCCCTAGCCTTCCTTACTCGGCGCCAGTGGCATATCCCTAGTAGGAGGAGTATTGTCTCCTGAGGGTTTTCAGCGGATTACACCCACAAAATCCTATAATAAAAGAGAGATGGTGAAAGTTATATAAAGATAATAACTATAAAAGAAAGAACTTGAAAATAAGAGTTTTCAACTATACCATCTTTTCAGTTGCTATGAGCCCTATCTTAATGGTCATGAAAAAATGTTAGAAATCACATTATCCCTCAATAAACATCGCCTTTAGTTTTCATTCCTACCTTTCTTCCAAACATTGATCATATACCCCTACGTGTGTGAACTGGACATCCCTACACTTAGAGAATTCAATTCAAGCAATCATACTCTTGTCCATCTACCTTAGTACTTTTTAATAGATATTTAGATGGAATTTGCTCACACATTCTTCATGCGACAGTTAATACTTCTTGAGGTACTAACCGACCGATTACTCATGTACTTGCTAATTAGGTGTTTTTTCTCGTCTTGCAACACCTAAGGCTTAGCAGTGGCTCCCAAACCAGTTAGTCTAAGGCACTAGGTGATAAAGCACCCTCGCTATATTTTTTATTGCTGCCTCGGTGATAACAAAACCAGTGTTCATTTTTCTTTTCACCATTTTATCTTTTATTCTCCACTTTTATTTTCTTCATACTTTGGCTTTTAGACAAGAGCATTTCAAGGTATTCTCTACTATCCCGAGTTTCAAGATGTGTGTAAGTGCGTATAGTAGGGTATCAACGTTCAAATGTTTGGCTTCCAGAAAAGGAATTATTTTTCAGGCTTATTTTTATCCTCAGATTAGTAATTTCCTTCATCTTACTAACCCTTGGGACAACAGCTCATAACTACTTATTACTAGTTTCATTTAAGAAAACATCAACTTTTTTGTTTTTCTTAAACTATTCCTATCTTTTAAATATAATTTTTCACTTTCTACTCTTTTATTATCACAATTTTTTCGTATGTGCTTATATATAGTATAATGCAAAGTAGGGCGTAAATAAGCACAGGAGCGCTGAAAAACGACTTCTTGGGAGCTTCTTGCGATGGTACAGGAGCGCTGAAGCTCGTTGGCGGGAGCATGGTCCCGAAGAATAGCCCAGTGGTGGCTTGAGTTACCTGCTCCACTGGCATAGTGAAAAGGGAGACCGCTTGGGGCCCGTAGGTTACTCCTCCAGATGGGACAGAGCGAGAATTGCTGTTGCTGTTAGTGCAGTTTGAAGCCATTGATTTCTTGAAGAGGTTGAATATTCTGCCCCCTGCGTCGACCTTGGTCTTTGGTATGTGCCAGTTGTTTGAGGACCAATTTCGTCGGCAAGGCTGCTGCTTGGGGAGCCTACCTGTGGACGACAGACATCCTATGGGCTTCCTCCATCGGCATTGAGGCACCGAGGGTGGGAGGTGGGAGCATCGACCCAAAAAGAAGCCCGTTGATTTCTTGAAGAGCCGGATTGTAGAGATTTGAGGCTGCAAGTGACCCATACTTGACTCTGCCGGATATGACAGAGCCTGAGTTGCTAGGGTAGGAGCAAATGCCATTCTTCATAGAGACGAAATGCCGGCTTCAATATCCACTCCCCTAAGGGCAACCAAAAACATACACACCGCGATTATTTGATAGCGGGAAAAACACGACACACGAAGTGTGGAGTGGAAAGAGGAAAAGGTCTCACCGGGCGTCCCAGAATCTGTTCCCCTCTGAATGGCGGCGCGACGTGAGACGTCTTGACTGAGATTCGGGGCAGATGCTATTTGGTTTTAACCGTCCACCTCTCCGAAGATACCAAGTTGATTTATGGCACCATGTATCGAAGGTTTAGACGGATGCGGCCGATATAGCAGACTTCGTCAGATTCCCCCTCATTAGAGGGGTTTTTGATTGTGGGGACGCTCTTCCCTGCAGGCGCAAGCCCCTACAGTTAATTACGCTACCGCATCGCGGTAACAACTTTCTCCTTCTCCAGATGGTCACTTCGTGTCGTGGGTGTTTGTTTTGTTTGTGGTTGCCCGTGGATTGTATACGGAAACTAATTTATGTTGTCGTCCGTAGGACGTGGATTAGTCCAAATCCGTATTTTCTTAGATTTGGGTTTGGGGTTTTAGTTTATGGATACGTTAGCCATATTTGAGGCTAAGATCAACTTAAACATTTGTTAAGGATACGTTAGTCTAATTTGAGACTAAGATCAACTTAACGGGATCGTTTAGATCCAACAAAACAGCATTTGGGCTCTATTGTTCTAGTTTAGGGACATGGTGGTCCATTGCCAGTTTAGGGACATGGTGGTCCATTACCAGTTTAGGGACATGGTGGTCCAACATTCCCATTTTGGGGACGAATATTAGTTTAAGGATATCATAGTCCATGAGTTTAAGGACCCCACAGTCCGTAGCAATATATGGTTGTCGAGACCCGTCACCTCTCTGACGACGTTGAAGGATTACAACGACAAATATCAGAGGAGTTCAGAGATGTACCCTCGAACCGGGTGTAAATTGATTTGGGAGAGCAGTTGTGCTCGGTTCAATTTAATTTGAGGACTTACGGCCAGAATTGGGTTAAGTCCATTTGAAAATGTTTAACATTTTGTTCATGATTGGCCTATTTAGGCCTTTACTTGGGCTCTGCCCTTTTTTAAATAATACACAGCATTTAGCTTTTTAATTAAATGCACAGCATTTAGATTAGGCTTGTTAGGCCTTTTAATTGGGCTCTGCCCTTTTTTAATAATGCAGAGCATTTAATGGTCTGACAGTGCGCCACGTAGCCCGTCAGGCGCTTTGCGCCGATTGAGGAGCGCAAGGCGCAAACTAATGTGGAGGTGACACGTGTCACACTCTGGTGAGCGCAAGTCTGTTAGCGCAGTGCGCTGCGCCAGTGCGTTGCACCAGTGCGCTGCTGACACGTGGCGCGCTCTGATGACATGCACCAATCCAAGAGCGCAATACTCATTTTTTTTAAAGCGCAAGGCGTAGATTATTCTGGGGTTGACACGTGGCGTGTTCTGGTGACTTGCGCCAACCCAAGAGCGCAGAGGATCATTTCAGAAATGCAAGGCACTGTATAGTAGCGCAGAGCGCTTCTTGATCTAATTTAGATAAAAAAAAAAAAGAATCTTTTTAGAGGTTCTACCTCAAAATTCAAGAACCGATGGTTCATCAAAAGGCAATGCCTTTATATAGATCAAAAGATCTAATAAAGAAGTAAATTACTTCTTTTTTATTATTATTTTATATTGAAGATCTTGATCTTGTTCTTAGATCTTTGATCTTTTTAGAAGAAATTCTTCTTTTTTCCAAAGGTTTACCTTTTTTTCTCTTCGAGCTCTTCTCAAAATTTTTAGAGGAGTTCTCTGTATGATCTGAGCTTGGAGTCTAAGGGCCTTTATATAGGGCCAATTGATTTGTTAAATCAGTTAAAGAAATCTTTCTCTGAGTGATTTAGGGATGTATCCCCACCGTTGGATCTTTGATCCTAGGGCTTCTGTTTTACAGAAAATAATCTTCTTGTTTTTAACAAGATTGGAAAGATCTTTCCAGAATTTTATTGTTTAAATGCTGGCACAGTTGGCGCAAGCACACCTACGCTTGACATGTGTCGCGCAGCGCAGAGCGCAGCGCAACTGCGCTGACGCGTGTCGCGCAGCGCAGAGCGCAAGTCATCTGAAGTGTTGCTTACTTTATTTTTATTTTAAAACAGAGCCTTACTCTGATTGGGTGCGCTGTCTTGGGCGCAGCGCTGGCGTGTCTGTTTTTAACACGTGGCACGTTACGCGCAGCGCAAGGAATCTGAAGCGTTACTTCAATTATTATTATTTGAATTTTTAAAACAGCTCTGATCGGGGGAAACAGGTTCATCTTCAGATTATATTTCCGAAGACGCTGAAACACTATTTTCAAATGCTCCATGTGTTCCTCGTACGATTTGCTTTTCACCACAAGGTCTTCGATATAACATTCGACAATATCATGTATGAGGTCATCGAAGATCTTTGTCATGTCCCTCTGGTAGGTAGCACCAGCATTCTTTAGACCGAAGGGCATCACCTTATAGCAGAATATGCCTAGCGGAGTTCGAAAGGCAGTGTGCTTTTGGTCTTCAGGATGCATTTTTTCTTGATTGTAGCCTGAAGATCAATCCATGAAGGAGAAGACCTCATGATTGGACGTGTTATCAATCATCAGCTCAGTAACAGGTACTGGGAAGTCATCCTTCAAACAAGCCTTGTTGAGGCCCCGAAAGTCCACGCAAATACGCACCGTTCCATTTTTCTTCATCACTGGGACAATGTTGGCGATCCAGTCAGAATATTGAACTTCTTGGATAAAGCCGGAGTCGATTAGTTTCTTGACATCGGCATTAATGCTCATCTCGAGTTCAAGCCGCATTCTTCTTGGCGCCTGTTTGACTGGTTTGACATTTAGTGATATCTCCAGTTTATGCACAGCTATTTCTGGATCTAGTCCCGGCATCTCGGAATAGTTCCACGCGAAGCAGTCTTTATACTGCATAAGCACGTCCTTTAGCGTGACCACCTGCTTTTTAGACAGAAACTCACTGATGAACGTTGGCCTCGGCTCATTTTCCGTCCCCAAGTCGATTTTTCTCAGGTTGTCCGCTGTGGTGTGTATCTCATCTTCCAGCTCTTTTGGCGCCGGTAGAAATTCTGAAACCACCTCGTCCTCATCCTCATTTGCGATGCACCGGGAAAGGTCATCCATATTCTCATGCTCCCTCTCCTTTGAGAATGTTATCACGTGGCAGGTACGAGTTCGTTTCCAAGACCGATGTTGATCTGGTTCTACTCTCGCTACATAGGTTGCTTTTGGTTCATGCTTTTGTGGTGGGGTTATCCTCCAACTATCGAATAAAGCAAACTTGCCTTGCTGATACTGGTCTTCAACCCAGTCTTTGAAAGTGAAGCGGTCTTCAAGAGGATGTCATATTACTCGGTAGTAAGAGCAATAATCCGGGTGATAGACCTCATTTATCTGTTCGGGGTACCGAGACTCCGGGAGAGTCATCATTTGATACTTCATGACGAGGTTGAATATTTTCCTCGTCTTGTCTTGAGGGCACGAGTACTCCCGACCTATCTTCTTCATAAAATACGGGTTCCAGCTGACTTTTTCTCGATCGCATGACTTCTTGGATCCACTTCGCTGTTTTTGAATGTCATTCCCGTTCTTGACCCTGTTGTTGCCTCTGCGTCGAACTTTTTCCTTTCTACGAGTGCACACAGCAGGCTGAGGGTGAAGGGCATCGTAGTCTTCTCTTTCCATGGACTGCTAAATGAGACGTTGCATCTTGGCTTTCTCGTAAATGGTCATTTCGCGGCTGTGGTAATCCCGAACCTTTTGACCCGCTTCCCTTACTAGCTTGTCAATCTGTTCTTCGAATGACGGACTTGGTATTCGTACGGCGGGATTTCACTCTGTTTCAATATCAGCGCTATCTGGAAGAGCATTCCCTTCTCCACCGGAGTCATTTATAACATGGCAGCCATGGAACCGCTCCCGTTTCTTGGACCGAACGTATCCAAGCTCAGTCTTCTCTATTCTCCTGTTGGGCATCTTTCTCTGGGTCCCAGGAACGTCCCAAACCTTGTTGTAGAACTGGACTTGTCGAGCGGTTTGTTTGAAGGGTACGCCTTAGCATCTTAATAGCCTTTTCAATCCTTCTGCGTAATATCTGAGCAGACGGATTGGTTGAAGCCTGTCAAGCGCAAGTTTGGCTCCATGCGAGACTTCTTTTTCCACTTTAGTCTCCGTAGATTGGTAGAAGAGAATCGCCTTTTCACCTCTTCGCCTAGGAGGAACGTAGAAGGTCTGCAGCTCTTGCACGCCGTAAGTATCGAGCGCATCAAGTTCCCTGTAATGCTGCTGCGGAACCATGGTGATTTGTAAACTCTGATCGGCTCCAATGAAGGTTTGTGCTGACGGGCGGACGGAGAATACTGCTTGGTCTCATTCTCAGAGTCACTGCCGAAGACCAAAATAGGGGTAGATGGTCCGGGCCTGTTGCCTTGGGATTGCCCCGAGTAGACTATCTCTTCATCTTCCTCAGTATCGCTTCCAAAGACCGGGATAGTGGCTACAGCTTTTTGTTGGTTCTCCGGTTTACGACATCTTTCCGTTTCTTCAAAGTCTGGTAGGAAGTACTTGGTGTCTTCATATTTGCGGACTTTATTTACTGAGAATGGGTTTAGCTCCCCTGTAACTGTGTACTCGAGGCCATCATTGAAGTACTTCATACACTGATGTTGTGTAGAAGGGATGATGTTATACTCGTGTAACCAAGATCGGCCGAGCAGAGCGTTATAGCAAGTCTTGGCGCAATGACATAGAATTTGATGTCGGTGATGAGCATCCCAAAGCGTAATGTCAATATCACGGACCCAAGCGTCCGTGATGACTATGAGTCGAACCCGAAGATGGTAATTTTGTCCCAATCCAGGTGCTGAACATTCATGCAGATCTCCTTCAGCACCTTCACGTTGAGAAGGTTGACAGAGAACCCGTTGTCAACCAGGATCTTTCCTATCTTAATATCGTGGCAGTACCCGGTGACATATAGAGGACGGTTATGCTCGCACGTTCCGAGGAGGAGATCTTCATCGCCAAATGTGATATCAGCTGTATGAACCTCTGCCAGCTCATCCTTCATCTTTTCTTCCGTAAAGAAAGGTTGGAACTGATCAGGCTCTTGCAGTGCCTTGATCAGAGAATCTCGTGCCTCTTTGGACAGGAAGAGAGCATCCAATATGCTCAGTTGTGAGGGTATCTTCCTCAGATGTGCCAGGACATTGTAGTCCACCTTGTTTTTCTTAGGCGGGTCCTTGGCTGTGAGCTCTTTGACGACTCTATCATCGAGGGCAATTTCCTCAAGGACTTTTTCCTTCCCCTTGTCTCTTTTGCTCGAACCTTTGTTTATAGTCCCGAGGTTCTTTTCAAGCAACGTACGGTTACGCAGCTGAATGTTCTCGCAGTTCTTCTCCTCTTCTTCTTTTTCAGAGGTGGATTCTTTGAAGAGAGGGCCAAGGGTTATTTTTTCCTCAGAATTTCTCCCGAACGTGAAAACTTGAGTTTTCCCTTTCGTCGAACTGGTATCAACCATAAAACAGTTGCCAGTCATTTTTCCTCGCTCATCTGTCGCATTTTTTTGTTATCGACAAGCTTCACGCTTCATCCTCTTGAAGTGTTTTCGGTGGGCAATGTATCCCTGCCACCACTTCTTGAAGGCACTGCACACTTCGGTGGGGTGTGTAACCTTCCGATGGTATAAGCAATAGTTCGGATGTACATCCGCTTCATCGAGGCACGTACTCCCAAGAGTATTTCCTTTGAAAGGTGGCAGCTTCATCCTTATTGACAGGGCTTTGGCGAACTGTTTCCCCGTCTTAAACCTGCTTTTGTCTGACGCGAGTGTGCTTTGATCTGATTGGAGCACTTTATGACTCTTCATCTCCGCAGCTTCTTCATTCTGACCCGACGCTTGGTCTTTTCGTATATGGCCGTTTCGCGCTCTCGGTTAGCTTTTCTCTTTTGAAGGGCTTCGTTTAGCAACCTGTCAATCAAGTCGTATGACGGCTCTAGGAATTTTTGCACCGGTCTTGCCCCCAGCTTTCCTGTGTCGTTTTCTGACTCCGAGGGGGTCTCTTCATTTTTTAACGACAAATGAGAGACCATGTGGCAACTCGCTACATAATCCTCGGGTTCTTCTGACGAGTCGTTCCCCTCATCAATGCCACCCTCTCCGTTCTCAAGGATATGGTCGAGAAACTCTTCGAGAGTGACTGGGGTCCGCACCTTCTGGTTGTACTCCTCCAGTGCGTCGATGTATTTTTGCAAGTCTGTGCACTGGTTATCAGGCTGCACGGGCTTATTGGTCTTCTTCTTTTTCTTCGAAGATTTTGAAGAACTGACCTGGGTGTTTTGCCCATCGTTACCAGCTTTTGGTGTTGGGCGCGATTTAAGCATCCTCTCAATGATCTCGGGCTCCAGCGGGCTTTTCCACTTGATCACCGGACATGCTTGAAGGTCCTTCAGCATTCTTTTAGTTTTAGCTGAAAGGACAACTTCCCACGGAGCTTCTTCTACAAGCGAGCATGATGCCCATGGCGTGTCCACCTTTTTAGGAGCGTGCTTCTGTGGCGGGTTCACCCTCCAGTTTTTAGACAGCGCAAACTTGCCTTATTGGTACTGGTCCTCGACCCAATTTTTGAAGACGTAGCAATCCTCAATTGGGTGGCCCAATACTCTGTGTAGGAGCAATAGTTGGGAATTTTGACGTCACCAGGCTGCAGTGGACCTCTCGGATCCGGAAGAGTGATAAGTCTGTTGCGCACTGCCAGTTCGAACAGTCTCCTCGTTTTATCCCGATAAAACGAGTAAGGACGTCCTAGCTTCTCTTCGGGGGATCGGCGTGGTTGTGTGTCGCTTTGGCGAGCAACCGGTTTCGGGTCAATTGGTTGCTGTTGAGTGTTGGCAACGAAGGTCGCTTTCCCTTTGCCCTTTTCATTTCGGGGATCCGTTTTCGAAAAGGACGTCCTATGGCCCATCTGGTCTATTTAGGCTAGCTTGTCGATCAAGGCCTAGAAGGTGGTTGGCTTGAAGAACATCATAAATTGGGATATCGTCTCCTGAGGGTCAAGGGTCCCTATGAACATGCCCACGGCAGGAGCTTCTTCTATGCATTGTTCGCATTTTGACCACAGGTTCCGCCACCGAATTGCGTATTGAACCCAGGTCTCTCCTGGCTTCACCCTGGCATTGATTAATGCCGTGATTAGGGTGCGCTTGCGAACCGCTATGTGAATAGTAATTCCATCTCCATGAATGTTTTGACAGAGTCATTTGGGCGCTCGGAGTACCATTCAAATGTCGTCTTCGACAAGCTGCCAACAAACTGGCGAAGCAGCAGTTTGTCGTCGCCTCCAGTATTACCGCACAAAGCTCTTAATTGAGCAACGTGCTAGTGTGGATTGCCCATCCCCTTATACACATGGAACTTAGGGATCTTATATCCTGGCGGGTACTTGATTTGATCGTACCAGTCTGGATAAGGTCGCCCAGTTCTGACGACTTGGCCAGCCGCTTCACTCGCTTGATGAGCTCGTATTTGTTGAGTTATGTAGTCATCAAGGGAAGCCTTGGAGATTGTCTCTTCCTGGGCTGCTGAGACAGCCGGAGGAGGGTTTGACTTTTCCCCTCTGTCGTCTTCGATGATTATCGGAGGGTCGTCGGCTGAAGGTTTCGGCTGGATCATCATCCCAACCATGTCTTGGAACAGAAGCGCCATCTGCTTTATATTAGCGACAAGTTCCATGTCCTCCTTATCCTTCCTTTCTAGCACCCTCTATAAGAACTCGGTGTCGGTCTCTTGTTCCTGGCGCTGCTCAGACGTTGATTCCAGGCTTTTTTTTTGCCTAGTAAGTGCTGCCATTTTCGTCAGCATCTCCTGGAGCTTTTGTTGCTGCTCCTAAGCTTTCGTCAATAACCGAGTTTGTGGTCAATGACCCATGGAAGTACGGCTTTTCTCTTTCCCGGAAGCCATGTACACCGTGTGCACGATCATGCCCCCAGACTTGGGGCGTTTGCATCCATCACCCTTGGGATTTGCCAACGGCGGTGGGAGATTCTCCGGCCTTCTCTTTTTGTGAGAAGTCGAAGTCGAATGAGCTATTGTAACAGGAACCTGAGAAGCCCCTCGCTGCATGCTAGAGGGATGACTTTCCTCTTATCAAACCTTCATTTTCTCCGGTCGACGAGAGTAGTTCTTGTTGATCACAGAATCCTAGACTTTCCGCCAGACTCTGTGGATTCGGGAGGACAGCCGCTGAGGGGGCTGCTCGGCTTTGCCTGTACTATGTTTTCAACATGTGAGGGCAATTTCTTCAACACCGCGATTAGGGAGTTCCTCCGCACCCTGCTTAACGGTTCAAAGCTATTCCCAGTTACAACAACAGCATCAACTTCAACCATTGGGGCTGGTGGAGTAAGTCCAGAGGGAGAGTTTCCCTCAGCTTTCCTCACTCGGCGCCAGTGGCGATGTCAAGCATGCCTTGCAGATGGGATTGCTTCAGTAGTGGGAGTGGCTCCCTCATGCCCCCTACTTTGGTGAAGGGCTAATGCTGGTGTCAGCCTGTCGAAGACTGACGTCCCCTGAGAGGGGACGGTCAATCTTTCGAAGGTCGACCTTCTGGTAGGGGAAGCATTTTTGACGACTTTGTTCGCCGCCGAAAGACGAGACTGGGACGTTGGGACATCTGGCATGAATTTTGGGGGCAGATGCTACTTGGATTTATCCGTCCACCTCTTCGAAGATGCCAAGTTGATTTATGGCACCGTATCTCGGAGGTTTGGACGGATGCGGCCGTTGTAGCAGACTTCGTCAGATTCCCCCTCATTTGTGAGGGGTTTTTTGATTGTGGGGATGCTCTTCCCTGCAGGCGCAAGCCCCTGTAGTTAATTACGTTATCGCATCACGATAACCACTTTCTCCTGCCCCAGAAGGTCACTTCGTGTCGTGTGTATTTGTTTTATTTTTGGTTGCCCATGGATTGTATACGGAGACTAATTTACGTTGTCACCCGTAGGGTGTGGATTAGTCCAAATCCGTATTTTCTTAGATTTGGGTTTGGTTTGGGTTTAAGGATCGTTATTCTCATTGAGATTAAGATCAACTTAAACGTTTGTTGAGGATGCATTAGTCTAATTTTAGACTAAGATCTACTCAACAAGATTTTAAGATCATTTAGATCCAACGAGAGAGTATTTGGACTCTATCGTTTTATTTTAGGGACATTGCGGTCTATGGGGTTTAAGGACATCATAGTCCATGAGTTTAAGGACCTCATAGTCCAGTTTAAAGACATCATAGTCTATGGGGTTTAAAGACATCATAGTCTGTAAAGTTTTTGGTTGTCGGGACTCGCCACCTCTCTGAAGACGTTGAAAAATTACAACGACGCATATCAAAGGTGTGAAGAGATGTACCCTTGAACCGATGTTGCTTAAGAGATCTGTAGTCAAGGTTTGGGACTAAGACCAATTAAAAAGCTTATGAGCACATGGGCTCAGTTAATCTGAATTGAGGACTAATGGCCAACTTGGGTTTAGTCCACTCAGATTTGAATAAAATGTTGAACATTTGTTTGGGCTTAGTCCCTTTTGATTCAATAATGCTGAGCATAAAATTGGGTCCTGACACCCCTCTTTCTTTTTTTTATTAGGTGTGAACACTCTTTACGGCGCAGAGCGCTTTATGTAAAGAACACTATGTGTTCCCTCAGTGCATACATGAGGAGCATGTAGTGCGCTTGGCACTGAACGCCAGACCTGGAGCGCTAAGGCGCTTCTTGTAAAATAGCGCACGCGTGAGGAGCACGTGGTGTGCTTGGCGCTGAGCGCCAGACCTGAAGCGCTAAGGTGCTTCTTGTGAAATAGCGCAACGTGAGGAGCACATGGTGCGCTTGGAGCTGAGCGCCAGTTAATGAATGCAGAGCGCTCTTATAAAATAGTGCACACGTGAGGAGAACATTGTGCGCTTGGCACTGAGCGCTAGTCAATGAATGCAGAGCGCTCTTATAAAATAGCGCTCACGTGAGGAGCACGTAGAGCGCTTGGCGATGATCGCTAAACTAGGAGAACTGAGGAGCTTCTTATGAAATAGCGCACATGTGAGCAATACGTGGTGCGCTTGGCGCTGAGTTCCAGTCAATGAATGCAGAGCGCTCTTACAAAATAGCGCCCACGTGAGGAGCACGTGGAGCGCTTGGCACTGATCGCCAAACTTGGAGCGCTGAGGCGCTAAGGCGCTAAAGCGCTTCTTTTAAAATAGCGCTTGGAGCGCTGGGCGCTGAGCGCCAGACTTAGAGCGCTAATGCGTTTCTTTTTAAATTGGAGTGCTAAGGCTCCTCTCTGGTAGCTCTGATTAGTTCTGTGCTCTGAGAATTAAATTCTCGGTTTATAAGAGACTTTGTCTCATAGATCTAAGAAATAAGTTCTTCTTTTTGTGAAGAGAGACTTTGTCTCATGGATCTAAGAACTAAGTTCTTCTTTTTATGAAGAGACGCTTTGATCTCTTCTGCTTTTGCGAAAGACTTGGTCTTATAGATCTGTGATCTAGCAAAAGAACTAAGTTCTTCTGATGTGAGGATTAAACTCTCAAGAATTGATGAGATGTTATGATCTCACTTCTTATCATTTACCTTGAAGAAAATTTCTTCTTCTGAGAACTTGCTTTTCTCTTTTTCTTTTTTGAGAACTTGAAGTTTATGGGGGGGTTCCTCTGTACAAGACTTGAAGTCTTCGATCCTTTATATAGGAGAGGCTGATTTGTTGAATCGGTTAAGGAAATCTTTCTCTGATTGATTTAGGGATGTTTCCCCATCATTGGATCTTTGATCCTAGGGCTTCTATTTTACAAAAGACAATCTTCTGGTTTTTAACAAGATTGGGAAAATATTTTCCCATACAGAACTTATTCTATATCTTGGTGATTGTTAATCACCATTGGATCTTTGATCCAACGGTGCTCCGATTTACAGAGCACGATCTTTCCTGTTTGGAAAGATTTGATGAGTATTTTCTCAACAGAATTTTATTCTGGTAATTTGATGAATTTTTAATCATCTTTATTGGATCTTTGATTCAAGGGTGGAGAACATTTAGTTCTAGCGCTGGCGCTCTCGTGCTTTGCACGTGAGGCGCCGCCTCAGAGTCTTTGACTCTTGACGCTAGCACACTTAGCGCTAGCGCTCTCATGCTTTGCACGTGAGGCACTGCCTCAGAGTCCTCGGTGCTGGCGCTTTTGGCGCTAGCGCTCTCGTGCTTTACACGTGAGCGCTGCCTCAGAATCTTTGACTCCTAGCGTTGGCGCTCTTGGCGCTAGCGCTCTTATGAGGCGTTGCCTCATTTCAAATTTCAAATTTTGAAATTTTAAATAGAGCTTTGCTATCTGATTGGGGGAAACAAATGCCCCCCCCACCGTTGTGCTCATGTGACTCACATGTGAGTGCAACGGTGGCAGCTTTTCCACCATTGGATCAACTTGGAAGTTGGATCAGCTCACAGCGCCTATAAATAGGGCCTTTGGCCCTTGAGATGACTGTTTGTTCATCTTCCTATTTTTCTTGAGAATTAATTCTCCTTCAGTGCCCAGCTCTCTGCCTTAAGAACTCTCTTAGAATCGGAACCCTGTCAAAAATTTAGGTAAAGATCAAATCTTTGAAGGGGTTACTTCATAATCTAGGGTTTTACCCATTAATAGAGCTTTGCTCTTCACAAATCATATAGATTTTTAAGGTTTCTCAACAGAGCTTTACTCTTCTTAGATCACAGATCTAAAGAGATCTTTTTTAGGGTTTCTTAACCCATTAATAAAGAACTCTTAGAGTTCATTTTGCAGATCTTAAAGATCTCGGAGTTTTTTAACTCAGTAAAGCTTTGTTTTTTTAGGGTTTTGATGGATGATTCCATCGTCTTCACAGAGCATAGCTCTTCATAATTTTTGGGGGAATTTTTATTCCCTTCATCATTTGAGTTGACAGATGTCACTCTTTTGCAGAGCACTGCTCTCAAGGGAGTTTTACTCCTCGGCCCAAGGGGTTTCTCATTGAATGAGAATCCTTCTAGGGATTTCTATTTAATGAATTGACTGTCTCATCAATGATGAGACTGTCTCATCAATGATGAGTCGTCATCTTGATTGTGTGGGTCCTCTTTGGTCCATTTCTACTGTATTACAGTATGGTACAAATTTTATGTACCAAGTGTCAGCATTTGAATTGTAGCCTTGACGGCTAACTCTTGTTCTTTTTCTCGCAGGTACTATGTCTTTTTACACTTCTTTCCTGTTTGTTCGTCCGGAGAGCGCATTCCCTGACGCGCCAGTAGACCGAGAAGACTTCGCTCTGATCAAAAATCATGACCCGGAGCATAAGTATCTTCATCTATGGGGGACACGGTATAATCAAATTATCAGGAGCCGACGTAGCTTTTCTTGTGCAGCACCTTCGGAGGTGATCTCCTCCATTCACTACGCCGATTCACCCCCAGTGAACTATGCCGTAGAAGAGGTCAATTGGGCTTCGTAGGGTTGGCTTCAGCCCTCTATGGCTGCAATACCCGTACAGCCTCCAATGGCTTTGGATATCTTGGGACGACGTATATGTCAAGACGGGTCGCGCCCTTGGGGACAGCCATACATGATAGTCTTAACTCCCCACCATTCAGCAGGATATCTGCAGTGGGCTCGATACATCTTATCGGCCAAGAAATTGCAGCTGCTGAAGCACGGGTTGTATCCTGCAATTTATGCTTCTCTCTTCCAGTATTCCATGCCCCCTGTATGGCGAGTCAAAGCTTTTTTGGAACAATGGAACGTTCCAACTCACACCTTCCTTCTATTAGATCAGGAAGTTTCAATCTCTTTAGAGGAGTTCGCGGAGATCTCCGGCTTACCTGTCAGAGGGGAGCATTATGAGGAGATATTACCCCCTGACGAGTACATTTTCGCCACTTGATCAGTAGTGATGGGTCTGACCCCAGAGAATTCCATTCAGCACCGATTCCCAAGCTTGATCAAGGTGTTAAATATTTACGAGAACCTGATTCTCGAATCCGGAAGCCACGGGGTCAGCTTTACAGATTTCATCGCCCGTTTTCTTCTCCCGGAAGTCTTGTCGAAACAAGATGCGAAGTTTGCCAAGCTCGACGATCCTTTCGGTTTTGGCTTGGATAGCCGGCCGACAACGGAAGCAGATCAAAAGAATTTCTTCCTCCCAAACGCCGCGGTCGTTCCCTTTGCAGAACTCGCCGCTCAAGACATCGACGAAGAGGCATTTTTTTATGGTTCCTTCTTGGTTTATGGTTAAGCTGGTTTGCGCTCCCCATGCACCCTCACTACATGAGGCCGTCCATTTTCTATCTGGCTCACTGAATAGTTGAAGGGACGCAGGTTGCCGTTGGGATTGCTGGGCTGGCCCATTTGTGTCATAGCCTTAGCTTGGCGGCAGACACCACTCAACTGGGGGTGCAGCCCATAAATTTCCCGATGCATTATTTCACTTCGTCGCTCGAGCTGCATATGCTCGGCGCCTTCCGAATCCATAAGAGGCCCCGTTTCTTCGAAAGTTATAACTTTCCTCGGGTTATGCGGCTGGTTGATGCTTCCGTTTTGGAACCGACTCGGCGAGAGGCTCGGGGTATGATTCTTCGCTCGCGTACAGTCGGGGATGGCATGACCTTCATCGATAAGGCCATGACTATCGGCAAGGAATCTGCTAAGACAGTGCAGCCGCTGCGGGACACCTTCAAAGATGGGGTTTCTACCTTAAAAGCTCGGGAGATTCTTCACTTATATTCAATCAAGCCGGGCTTTTTAGTGTTTAAGCAGAACGATGCTGCGCTGTTCATGAGATACAACCCACAGCGCTTTGCTCAACAATCAAGCTACAATCAGGATGTCCCGCTTGAAGCCTTTTTAGCTGAGCCTACTGCTACAGAGAAAGGTATCCGTAGTGCGCTGCACCATTTCATGCGGCTAAATACCGGGTCTAACTTCTTTACCGGTGAGCCAAGCTGCGTTCCGAAAGCTTTGAATGTATACGTGGCATGGTACCAGCACGCGATGGGCGCTGTTATCATGGAAGAAAAACAATTATTGCTTGATCGCAAGGGTGTTGTCCCATAGGGTAACCCAACCGTTCCCTTGAGCGACGGACCATTGTTTGTCCTCCCCTAAGAGAAGCTGCTGCGGCTATGGTTCCGCGCGCTTTTCTTGATAAGGGTCTACCTCGTGCGCCTGTAGAAGCGGTGGCTGCAGCGTCTCCCGATTCTGGCGTGGGTACGGAGATCAGGACTCGTCGCCCAAAATTGCCCGCTAAGCGCAAGCTCCTGTTGCCGGCTGCCGACGTCCACTCACAGAAGAAGAAGAAGTCGCTATTTTCTGTAGACATTGCATTCAGCCAGGAGCCTCATGCTCCCTATAGCGAGGGCCTGAGTGAGTACGGGACCAATGAGGGTCTATTTATCGAGCCTGCAGACGATACCGATCTTCAAGCTGCCCTTGTGGCTTCCGAGCGACTGGCTCGCGATGAGGCAGCATTGATCACTATCGCACAGTCAGGTATACTTCAGTTATATTTTTCCGCGTTTATTCCTTCCTTGCTTTTACTAATGTCCCCTTTTTTTAACAGGTATCTCTGCCGAAGAGGCTCTCGCTGCTTCCCTCAAAACATTTGAAGAAGAAGAAAGGCTTCGTGCTTCTTTAGGCCTTGGTATGATTCGGCTCATTATGTCTTCATTCCTTTTTCTTTATTTATAGTCTGACCCCCTCCTTTATTTTGTTGCAGGGACTACTTTGACGCGGGTTATCCCAAGCGTGGTGCCAATCCCGAGCGGTGATGCGGCGACGCTTCCAGAGTCGGCTATCATTGCTCCAGCTCCCCTGTCAGTATCGCAAGAGGCTTCACTTAAACAACCGATGACAGATACCGTAACGGCTCCAGAGGCAGCGATGAAGTCCCTTTGATGGAGGTCTTGCGGAGATCGCTTCTCACCGCTCAGACCGAAAGGAAGCGTAGGAAGCGTGCGGTGAGGGAACGTGATGCCAGCTTGGCTGTGGGTGCAGGCTCAAGTACTACTCCCTCTGTCGCTATTTCTTTAGAGGATGCTCCAGCTACCCTGTCTACTGCTCATAAATAGGTCGCGCGCGCGGCTCGGGAAGAAACCGAAAAGCCGTCCAAAGGTAACGTAATACTGGGTCTTTTTATTAGAATTTGATCTTCAAATTCTTATATATCATATCCTGCAGGGCCAAATCCTGGCGATGAGGTGGCAGGTGAGATGACGTCAACCACCGAGCCCGAAGAGGCTACTCTTTCTCAGGAATCCGAGACTGCCCTAATTGCCGCTCTTTCTCCTTGTGGTTCCCTGCCATCGGCGGTCATTGCGAGTGTCACGAAGGCCCTTGTAGAATCAGGGGATGAAGCCACCGTTGCCGAAACCATTCCACAGAATGAGAGCGAAGAAGCCGCACTGCCCGGTAATGCTTCCATCGCAGTTTTGGCTGATGACCCATCAGGTAGGTCTCGGGTCGCTGTTTACTTTTTGTTTCACAATCCCTTTCATTCCCTTCTGATGAAATTTTGTTTGTTTTGAATGTAGGTGTGGTGAGCACTAAGGTTGTGACTCCCGAAGAAGCGTCACCAGTTGCTGCTCTGACGGTTGCCGTCCCTTCGCCTTCTCCTGTGTCCTCTCAAATGCTGGAAGGTATGGGTTTGCGATTTATCTAATTTAAATTGTGGATACCATCTTCCTTGTACTGACCATGCATCGTCGCAACCTTGTAGGAGTTCTCTTTGATCATCTGTATCAGGTGCTGAACACGCATTTCTCCTTCCAGTCGGAAGTCAATCTGCCTGCTGGTGTCGGTGAGTATAGTTTTTTAACCGACATCCTTTCCTTCCTTTTACGGGCGACCATGCCGTTTTTAATTATTCTTTGAATTGATTATAGCGTTACAAATTGAAGGAGGGGATAAGAGAATAGTCGCGCCACCGGTACTCCCAACTTTGCCACCTGTCGCAGCCGGTATAGTAGACTCCATTGTTCGTGCATTTTCTTTATCTCTTGAGCCTACTTTTGACCATAACTTATCTTGCAGCAATCGCCCCAGCTCCAGCTTCCTTCGAGTCTCGCATTCCGATACCGGCAGGGCCCTTTTCTAGACGTCCATCTTCTAAAGGCGCTGCGACCAGCCTGCATATGCTGAATGAATCCATCGAGGAGCTTGACATGGAGGCCCCTGCATTCGCTGAAGATTTTGCTGCTGAGGTTAACCCCATGCTGGCGACGCTTGTGCACTTCCATAGCGAGAGCATCGTCGAGTCTTGGGTTAATTATTGCAAACAGCTCGAAGCCTGCTTGTATGAGATTGAGCTTAAGCGTCCTGCTCCCGAGGTTCCGGCTCTGAACTCCCAGCGGGCTGCATGGGTTGAGCAGAGCGTTCCCTTCCTCCGCTATTTCGAGCAAGAGGTGACATTGAGGCAGAAGGAACGTGAGGAGGCTTCAGGCGAATCTACCCGGCTGCGTGCCCAGGTTGACGCGAATGCTGCACAGCTGAAAGCTATCTTTGAGGGCCTCCTACGATATATTTCTGGCGGGATAATGCTAAGGCAGAAGCTCGATCTCACTGAGCGGGATACGCAGAGTCGTGAGGTAGCTCAGCGGGAAATCGATGAGAAACTTTCATCCTGTTTGCAGCAATGGGCCCGAGTCGAAGCGGAGTTGGTCATGACGGCTGATCATGAAAAAGAGCTGAGTGAAGTGCGCGAGCGGCTTGCTGATTTGCTAAAATCGCCTCCTTCTCAATAGTCGTCTTTGTATCGGTTGTAACTTATGTATTCATTTCATTTTTTTATTTTATATGATGTATCTCATGTTCAATTGAATTCATGAATAAAGGACACATTTTTTATCTCCGACTATTGCTTTCTTTTCTCTACTGTGTTGTTGGCATGTGATTTCAGCAAGTGTAACTTGTAGACGATAGATAACAGTTCATCTTGAACTCTTTGTAGGGCAGTGATGGTTTAGGAAACAAGTTCAGATCTGCCGCCTAAGACTTTTCAACTTTATGAGCCGTGAGGGTCTCATAAAGATTTTTCTCCCTGCGAGTTGAGAGGATCTCGTAGGTATATTTTCTCCTTAGGAATCATAAGGATTCCTAAGTGTGCATTCTCTTGAGAGTCGTAAAGATCTCGCAAGAGAATTTTCTCCCTTACAAGTCGAGAGAACTAGTAAGTGGTTGATGAGTTGACTTGTTCCCGAGTCGAAGCGTTGCTTCGATAGGAAGGTCGAGGGTTGACTTTCTCCGTTTTCTACGGTGTCGGGATCGACTTTCTCCGTTTTCTACGGTGTCGGGATCGACTTTCTCCGTTTTCTTCGGTGTCGAGGATCGACTTTCTCCGCTTTCTACGGTGTCGGGATCGACTTTCTCCGCTTTCTACGGTGTCAGGATTGACTTTCTCCGTTTTTTACGGTGTCAGTATCACTTTCTCCGTTTTCTACGGTGTCCGGATGGGATCGACTTTCTCCGTTTTCTACGGTGTTGGGATCAACTTTCTCCGTTTTCTATGGTATCCGGGTGGGATCGACTTTCTCCGTTTTCTATGGTGTCCGAGTAGGATCGATTTTCTCTGGTTTCTACGGTGTCAGAATCGACTTTCTCCGTCTTTTACGGTGTCGGGGTCGACTTTCTCTGTTTTCTACGGTGTCGGGATCGACTTTCTCTGTTTTCCACGGTGTCGGGATCGACTTTCACCGTTTTCTACGGTATCGGGATCGATTTTCTCCATTTTCTACGGTGTCGGGGTCCACTTTCTCCGTTTTCTACGGTGT
This sequence comes from Agapanthus africanus, assembly GCA_030015575.1. Classification (NCBI taxonomy): domain Eukaryota; kingdom Viridiplantae; phylum Streptophyta; class Magnoliopsida; order Asparagales; family Amaryllidaceae; genus Agapanthus; species Agapanthus africanus. The sequence goes on along the minus strand of JASDDO010000001.1, from coordinate 45,013,281 downwards.
CGGGGTTGACTTTAGGTTGTCAGTGAACCGCAGAGTTTTAGAACTGGGGACTTTGCCGTGGCTCCGATTGGTAGTGTCACGTCCATGTCCTGCTGGCATGAGGAGGAACGTCGTTGCTGGTCTTCTGGGATGCAGATATTGCCCCTGAGATCTAACTCTCCCTTCCATAGAGTTTGTTCGGACATGTGGTTCCCTTTTCGTTTATGCCCATTGTTCCCGCCAAAAATTTCTGCACAAAAGAGCCCAAGGCATCAAATGGCAGCGATACGCTTAAGAAAATGTGAACCTGTATTTTCCGGGCTTTATTTTGACAAACTCCCGAATTAGAAACAGCTAAATTCTGATGGTATTGAAGGCATCTCAAAAAAACCTTCGATTTGATATATTATGAGCCTCATAATTCATCCGGGGTCAAAAGTTATGAGCAAATGTCTATGCACATGTGATCTAAGAAAGAAGATGTGAACCAGTATTTTCCGAGCTATATTTTGACAAACTTCGGAATGAGAAACAGCTAAATTCTGAAAGTATTGAAAGTATCTCAAAAAAACCTTCGATTTGATATATTATGGGCCTCATAATTCATCCGGGATCAAAAGTTATGAGCAAATGTCTATGCACACGTGATCTAAGGAAGAAGATGCGAACCAGTATTTTCCGAGCTGTATTTTGACAAACTCCGGAATGAGAAACAGCTTAATTTTGATAGTATCGAAAGTGTCTCGAAAAATCCTTCGATTTGATATATTATGGGCCTCATAATTCATCCGAGATCAAAAGTTATGAGCAAATATGCTATGCACATGTAATCTAAAGTAATGCACTACTACATGGGGAATGCATTTTTAGTCCCATATCGGGAAAAGGAGAGATGGCTTCTCTACCACTCCCATATAAATAAGAGGGAATACCTCTTAGAAAGGATAGAGTTCAATCCTCAAAGGATTCAATTCTCAAAGGAGCTTAGATCTCCAAGATAGGAGCATGCTCCTCCTCATAATGCGCAAGCGCCATGTGCGCTACGTGCAACGCTCGTGTGCCCGCCATGCGCGCACCACGTGCAACGCACGTGCGCACCACATGAGAACATTTAACAATATTAAAAGAAGCTTAGTTCTCCATAGGAGCTCAGTTCTCCAAGATAGGAGCATGCTCATCCCCATAATGCGCATATGCGCAAGCGCCATGTGCGTTGCGTGCAACGCACGTGTGCCTGCCATGAGCGCACCATGTACAACGCACGTGCGCACCACATGAGAATATTTAATAATATTAAAAGGAGCTTAGTTCTCCATAAGAGCTTAGTTCTCCAAGATAGGAGCATGCTCCTCCCCATAATGCGTATATGCACAAGCGCCACGTGCAACGCACGTGTGACCGCCATGCGCGCACCACATGCAATGCACGTGCGCACCATATGAGAATATTCAATAATATTAAAAGGAGATACATTCTCCATAGGAGCTTTCTCCCCCCCCATAATGCGTATATGCGCAAGCTCCATGTGCGCTACGTGCAAATATGTGCACCCAACACGTGCGACGCACGTGCACGAACGCAAAGAAGCCTTTTTCAGTAGCGAGAAGCTTAAGCTCCAGCCTGTTCTTTCCCCCCTAATGAGTGGGATATGGTTCAAAAGGTACATCCCTCCACACCTTCGATATATGGCGCTGTAATCTCTCAGTGTCGTCGGAGAGGTGGTGGGTCCCAACGACCAATGATGCTTCTTTTCAATAAAGAAAAAGAAAAGAAACAGATACACAAGAAAAGAGAGAGAAACCCTCTGCAAATTTTGAGAAAAAAGAAAAGCAAGCTCTTAGAAAAAAGAAGATTTTTCTTCATCTTCAAAGTAAAGAACTATGTTCTTGAACAACAGAGATGAAACTATCTCGTAAAAAGAAGAACCATCTTCTAAAAAGATCTTAGATCTATAAAAAGACCAAGGTCTTTAATTTAAAAGCAAACGATTAAAAGATCTAATCATAAAGAAAATAATAATAAAAGAAGTATTTTTACTTCATTTACAGATTTTTGATCTATAAAAGGCAGAGCCTTTTATAAAAAAACAAGAACTTTTGTTCTTGGATCTTGAGGCAAAGCCTCCTTTGAAGAACATAACCTTGTTCTTTGATCTTAAAATTGATCAGATGCGCTTTGCGCTATTGAAAAGTGCCTTGCACTCATGAATTGCGCCCTTGCGCTCATTGGACCAGCGCTCAGCGCCAAAACCTGCCATGTGTCAACTAGAGACACAATCTGCGATTTGCGCTTCTAAAACAGAGCACTGCGCTCATGGGCTGGCTCTCAGCGCCAAGCGCGCCAGTCACTCACCGGTGCGCCAACAGACTAGCGCAACGCGCTCATAAATTAAAAGCGCAATGCGCTAATGAACTAGCGCTTAGCGCTAAGAGCGACATGTGTTCTCTTCGTGTGCGCTACCCGATAGAAGCGCAATGCGCTTTTTGACTGGCGCAAAGTGCCTGGTGCGCCACGTGGCGCACTGTCAGAACACAATTTGTTCTGATCAAGACAAAATATTTCAGGGCCCAATGCCTAGCATTATTAAGAGGGCTAAGCCCAAATAAATGATTAATAGCCAGAGCAAAAAATGTTAAACATTTTTAATTGGACTTAGCCCAATTCTAGCCATAAGTCCTCAACTTATATTAAACTGAGCACATCTGCTCATAAATATCCAACAGATCTTATTCTCAAACTGGGCTACAGATCTTTCAAACAATCCACCTCGGTTTAAGGGTACATCTCTTCACTCCTTTGATATTTGTCGTTGTAATTCCTCAACGTCTTCAAAGAGGTGACGGATCCCGACAACCACACATTTCACGGATTGTGGGATCCTTAAACTCACGGACTATGATGTCCTTAATCTCGACCGCGATGTCTTAAAACTAACATCGGACTGTGAGGTCCTTAAACTCACGGGATATGATGTCCTTAACCTCGACCGTGATGTCTTAAAACTAACATCGGACTGTGAGGTCCTTAAACTCACGGACTATGATGTGCTTAACCTCGACCGCGATGTCTTTAAACTAACATCGGACTGTGAGGTCCTTAAACTCACGGACTATGATGTCCTTAACCTCGATCTCGATGTCTTTAAACTAACATTGGACCGAGATGTCCCTAAACTAATAATGGACCGTAATGTCCCTAAACTAATTACCGACCGCAATGTCACTAAACTAAACAACAGAGCACAATTGCTCTCTTGTCGGATCTAAACGATCCCGTTAAGTTGATCTTAGCCTAAAATTAGACTAACGTATCCTTAACAAACGTTTAAGTTGATCTTAGCCTCAAATGAGGCTAACGTATCCTTAAACCCAAAACCCCCCAAACCCAAATCTAAGAAAGATACGGATTTGGACTAGTCCACGCCCTACGGGCGACAACATAACTTAGTCTCCGTATACAATCCACGGGCAACCACAAACAAAACAAACACCCATGACACGAAGTGACCATTTGGAGAAGGAGAGAGTTGTTATCGCGATGCGGCAGCGTAATTAACTGCAGGGGCTTGCGCCTGCAGAAAAGAGCGTCCCCACAATCAAAAACCCCTCAGATGAGGGGGAATCTAACGAAGTCTGCTACATCGGCCGTATCCGTTTAAACCTTTGATACATGATGCCATAAATCAACTTGGCATCTTCGGAGAGGTGGACGGATAGCACCAATTAGCATCTGCCTCGAATTTCAGGCAAGACGGACCTATGCGGTTGCGTCTCTGTGTTCGGAGGGGAACAGATTCTGGCACGCCCGGTGGGACCTTTTTCTCTTTCCACTCCACACTTCGTGTGTCGTGTTCACGAACCAATCGCGGTTTGCTGATAGTTGCCCTTGGGTTCGAGATACTGAGATTTGGCATTTTGCTTGGTGCAGAAAGCAAAGATCGATAGCGTTCACCTGCTCGAAGTGTTCCACATGCAACTGCAACCCACGTTCTGCCTCAACTAGGGGCATAGCTTACGGGCCCCAGGCAGCTTCCCTGTTCACGATACCGGTGGAACAGGTCACCCAAGCCACCAAAGGATTGTTTTTCGGGACCATGCTCCCGCCAACGAGCTTCAGCGCTCCTATGCCAGCACCAGAAGCTCCCAAGAAGTCGGTCTTCGATCGGCTTGCTACTACCACAGCCTCTCTCAACGGGTCGTCCAGCTTCAACTCCTCGATCTTCGCCAGACTGATCCTGAACTCCGATGGGCCTGCCAAGAATCCCATGACACCTGAAGTGGCCATCCCAAAGAAGATAGCCATCTCTGCTCCTGAAGTCGTCAAAGCGGCTTCTCCTGCCAAAGAGTCGGTCTTTACAAGACTGACTATTCCGGCTCCCGTTCCTGCTCGAAGGTCTGTCTGTCTTTGACAAATTGGATACCGCTACTCAAAAGACGTCAGTCTTCAAGAAGCTGGCACCAGCGGCGCCTCATCTGGACTGGGGGCAAGACAAAGCCATCCCCATCGCCGAACCAGCCCCAACAGCTCGACACGCTCGACGTCGCCACTGGCGCCGAGTAAGGAAGGCCGGGGGCAACTCCCCCTCTGGGCTAACTCCACCGGCTCTAACGGTGGAAATTAATGTTGTTGTTCCAACCGGGAACAGCTTTGAGTTGTTGAACAAGGTGTGCAGGAATTCACCTACCGCCGTATTAAAAAGATCTCCGCCGCCGGTGGAGACTGTCACAGAAATGAAGCCGGAACAGTCCCCTCAACGACTGTCTTCTAAAGTTTACAAAATCTGGCGACAAGTCCGAGAGTCGGTGGTTGATCAAGACTATCCCCGCCGGCAGAAGAAGCTGAAGGTCCGACAGGAAGAAAACCGTCCTGTTAAGCCACAGAAGGTGACGGCTACTTGGGTGCCCACTACAACGTCCCCCTCAACTTCGACCGTCCATAAGAGAAGAAGGCTGGAGAAAATCCCCATACCTGCGACAAATGTCAAAGGCACTGAGCCCAAACGCCCTAAGTCTGGGGGCATGGTGGTGCATACCGTCTATATGGCATCTGGAAAAGAGGATAGCCGTATCTCCACAGGTCATCGACCGCTTACGCGATCCGTGACAAAAGCCCAAGAGCAGCAGCAAAAGCTTCAGGAGATGATGACTGCGATGGCCGCACTCACCGGGCCAAAAGAAAGCCCAGAGTCATCCTCGGAGCAACTCCATGAGCAAGAAACTGATGCCGAGTTCCTTCGGAGAATATTGAGAAGAAGGACAAAGAGGCTACAGAACAAGTAGCCAATATAAAATGAATGGCCCTTCTATTCCAAGATATGATGCGCATGATGATCCAGCCGGATCCCCCAGCCGAAGATCCTCCAGTGATAATTGAAGATGATAGTGGAGAAACATCAAGCCTTCTGCCGGCTCTATCAGCAGCCAGGGTAGAGACCATCTCCAAAGTTGCACTGGATGACTATACTGCTCAGCAAATAAGAGTTCACCAGGCAAATGAAGCGGCCGGCCAAGTTGTTAGAACCGGGCGACCGTATCCAGGCTGGTATGATCGGATAAAGTACCCGCCGGGCTACACGATCCCGAAATTCCATGTGTACAAGGGGACAGGCAATCCCCATCAACATGTTGCTCAGTTCAGGGCCCTCTATGGCAATACTGGTAGCGATGATAAGCTCTTGCTCCGCCAATTCGTCGGCAGCTTATCGGAGACGGCATTTGAGTGGTGCTCCGAACTTCCAAATGACTCCGTCAAAACTTTCGCGGAAATGGAGTTGTTGTTCACCCAGCGATTCGCAAGTGCTAGTGAACGCATCCCAATAACGGCATTAATCAATGCCAGGGTGAAGCCGGGCGAGACGTGGGTTCAGTACGCAATCCGATGGCGGAACCTGTGGTTGAAGTGCGAACAGCGCATCGAAGAAGCACCGGCGGTGGGCATGTTCGCGGGTACCCTAGACCCTCATGCGACTATTTCACAGTTCATGATGTTCTTCAAACCGACCACATTACAGGTTTTAATCGACAAGCTAGCCCAGATGGACCAGATGGGCCATAGGCCGCCTCCTCCGAAGCCGGAACCGCGAAACGAAAAGGGTAAAGGGAAGGCAACCTTCGTTGCGAACACCCAACAGCAGCCCAGTGCTCCAAGACTAGCGGATCAATTGGAAGAGAGACGGCGCTATTATAATGAGAAAATGAAGCGCCCTTACTCATTCCCGCGGGATAAAACGAAGAGGCTATTCGAGCTGGCGATGCGCAACAGACTTATCAATTTGTCGAATCCAAGGCGACCATCGCAACCCGGCGAAGTGAATAATCCCAATTATTGCCCTTACCACCAAACGGTGAGCCATCCAATCGAAGATTGCTTCGTCTTTAAGGGATGGATCGAGAATCAGTACCAACAAGGCAAGTTTGCATTGTCTGAGAAATGGAAAGTGAGCCCACCACAACTGCATACTCCTAAGAAGATGGACACACCGAGGGCAACGTGCTCTTTTGTTAAAAAAGCTCCATGGGAGGTCGTTCTTTCGGCCAAAACCAAAAGGATGTTGAATGATCTCCAGACATGCCCGGCGATCAGGTGGAAGAATCCGTTGGAACCTGAAATCATCGAAGGGATGCTGAAGCCGCACCCAACTCCAAAGGTTGGTGATGATAACCAAAGTGTTCATATCCAGCCGTCGAAATCTTCGAAAAAGAAGAAGAAATCCATAAAGCCCGTGAAGCCTAGCGATAAGCATACGGACCTGCAAAAACATATCGACGCGCTGGAAGAGTACAACCAGAAGGCGCGGACTCCAATCACGCTCCAAGAATTCCTCGGCCACGTCCTTGAAGACGGAAATGATGGAGAAGACTCGTCGGACGAATCTGAGGATTACGTAGCAAGTTGCCATATGATCTCTCATTCGTCGACAGGTGATGGAGAAGCTCCTTACACCGAGAGACTGGGGGCAGGTCCTGAACCGGAACTTCCAGGGTTATCAGACGAAATGATCGACGCATTCCTAAACGAAGCTCTACTGAAAAGTAAAACTGATCGGGAGCGTGAGATGGCCATATTTGAAAAGGCCAAACGCCGACGACTGGATGAAAGAGTCGAGACACTCCCGCCAAATCAAGAGACATCCGTCCTGAATAAAAACAAGTTTAAGACGAGGAAAAGGTTTGCTAAAGCCATATCAATAGGAATGAAGCTACCAACCTCCGAAGGAAACACTCTTGGTGAAGTAGAGATGCATCCTAGCTACTGCTTATATCATCGAAAGATTGCGCACCCCACTGAAGAGTGCAACGCTTTTCAAAGATGGTGGCAGGGGTATGTTTCTCACCGGCAACATTTTAAGCGGATGAAACGCAAAACTCATCGAGAGCAAAGAAGTACGACAGAGGATCATAAAAGAGCTACTGGTAACTGTTGCACGGTCAACGCCGGTGGATCGCAAGTGCTCACCTTCGGAAGTGACTCTGACGAGGAAATGACTCTTGACCCTCTTTTTAAAGAATCCACCTCGGGGAAAGAGGAAGAGTCGAAGACTTGTGAAAATATCCAGCTGCGCAATCGTACACTTCCAGAAAAGAATCTCGGACCCACAAACAGAAAAGATAAGGGAAAAGAAAAGGTCTCTAAGGATATCGCCTTAGATGACCAAGTCGTAAAAGAGCTGACCGCCAAGGACCCGCCAAAGAAAAGTAAGGTGGACTACAACATTCTGGTGCACTTGAGGAAGTTACCCTCGCAGCTCAGCATTCTCGACGCCCTTTTACTATCAAAAGAAGCAAGGGACTCATTGATCAAGACGCTACAAGAGCCGGAGCAATTCCAAGCTTTTCTCGCCGAAGAAAAGATGAAGGACGAGCTGGAAGAAGTACACACGGCCGATATTACCTTCGGCGATGAAGATTTCCTCCTTAGGACGTGCGAGCACAACCGTCCCCTATATGTCTCCGGATATTGTCACGATATCAAGATAGGCAAAATCCTGGTCGACAATGGGTCTTCCGTCAATCTCCTCAACGTGCGAGTGTTGAAGGAAATATGCATGAGCGTTCAGCACCTCGCTCGTGATAAAATCACCATCTCCGGGTTCGACTCTCAGTCATCACGAACTCTCGGGTCTGTGATACTAACACTGCGCTTCGGGTTACTTATCACAGATATTAAATTTCATATCATCGACGCCAAGACCTGCTATAATGCTTTGCTCGGCCGGCCTTAGTTACACGAGTACAACATCATCCCTTCTACACAACATCAGTGTATGAAATACTTCAAGGATGGTCTCGAGTATACTGTGACAGGAGAGTTAAACCCATTCTCCGTGAACGAAGTCCGCAAGTACGAAGACGAAAAATACTTCTTGCCAGACTTTGAAGACACAGAGAGATGTCACAAACCGGAGAACAAAACTATCACCACCATTCCGGTCTTCGGGAGTGATACCGAGGAGGAGGAAGAGATAGTTTACTCGAGTCTGCCCCAGTACAACAAACAAGGACCATCCGCTCCTATGTTGATCTTTGGCAGCGATTCGGAAGATGAGGTCCATGCTATATTCTCCGCTCGGCCTTCAATATAAACATTCGCTGATGAAGAGCAAAGTTTGCAAGTTGCCATGGTTCCGCCCAAATATCATAAAGAACTAGACGCGCTTAATACCTACAGTGTGGAAGATCTGCAAACATTCTATGTCCCTTCCAGGAGAGAAGGTGAAAAGGCGATCCTATTCTACCGATCCGAGAAAACTAAAGTGGATAGGGAAATCTGGCACGGCGCGGATTCCACACTCGACAGACTTCAGCCCATCCATTTGCCCAGATATTACACAGACGGACTAAGGAGACTCTTAAGACGCTAAGGTGTACCCCTTAAACAAACTGCTCGACAAGTACGGTTCTATAACAGGATCTGGAACGTCCCTGGAACTCAGCGAAAGTTGCCCAATGGGAAAATGGAAACGATCGGGCTTGGATATGTTCAATCCAAGAAACGGGAGTTACTCCGCGACTGCTACGTCATACATGACTTTGATGAAGAGGGAGATACTTTTTGGGAAAATGCTAACCCTGAACCAGAAAGAGCTCCCGACGTAAAAATACTCAGTCCGTCGTTTGAAGAACTAATGGACAAGCTTATAAGGGAAGCGGGTCAAAAGGTCCGAGACAACCATAACCGCGAAATGGCCATTTACGAGAAAGCCAGGATGCAACGCCTCCTTCAACAGGCTGCAGAAGATGAAAATGTGCTCCTCCTTGTCAGCCCGTTGTACAAAAGACCCGACGCAGAGGCAGAAATAAACCAAAGAATGGGAAAGGCGTTCGACAGCGACAAAGCGGGTCTAAGAAGCCACGTGGTCAGGAATCGAGCAGTCCAGATTCGTCTCTTATAAAAAAGATGAGTCGAGCATATTCTTTTCCCCAAGACAAGACAAGGAAGATATTTGATCTTGTCATAAAACATCAGATGATGACACTGCCGGAGTCCAAGCACCCCGAACAAGCAGGCAAAGTCTCTCACCCGGACTATTGCTCTTATCACCGAGTAATAGGGCATCCCCTCGAAGACTGCTTCACCTTCAAGAACTGGGTCGAAGACCAATATCAACAGGGCAAGTTCGCGCTATCCAGCAGTTGGAGGGTAAGGCCGCCACAGAAGCATGAACTGAAAGCCACGCATATAGCGAGAGTAGAACCAGATCAACATCGATCTTGGAAGCGAGCTCGTACTTGTCATATGATAACGCTATCAGAAGAAGAGCCCGAGAATATGGATGACCTCCCCTGGTGCTTCGAAAACAACGATGATGAGGTGATCTCGGAGTTTCCGCCAGCGCTGAAAGAGCTGGAAGATGGAATACATACCACTGCAGATGAGCTCAAGAAAATTGATTTGGGGACGACAAGTGACCCTCGGCCGACGTTCGTCAGTGAGTTGCTGTCTGAAGAAAGGGTGGCTACACTGAAGGACGTGCTCATGCAGCATAAAGACTGCTTCGCATGGACTTATTCCGAGATGCCAGGACTAGATCCAAGGGTTGCTATGCACAAATTGGTGATATCACCGGACATCAAGCCGATCAAACAAGCACCGAGAAGAATGCGGCTCGAGCTTGAAATGAGCATCAACGTCGAGGTTAAGAAGCTAATCGACTCCGGCTTTATCCAAGAGGTGCAATATCCTGACCGGATCGCCAGCATCGTCCCGGTGATGAAGAAGAATGGGGCGGTGCACATATGTGTGGACTTTCGGGATCTCAATAAAGCCTACCCGAAAGACGACTTCCCGGTACCGGTCACCGAGCTAATGATAGACAATACGTCCACCCACGAAGTCTTCTCCTTCATGGACGGATCGTCAGGATATAATCAGATAAAGATGCATCCCGAAGATCAGAAGCATACTACTTTCCGGACCCCTTTGGGTAAATTCTGCTACAAGGTGATGCCCTTCGGTCTAAAGAACGCCGGTGCCACCTATCAGAGGGCCATGACGAAGATCTTCGATGACCTCATACATGAAATCGTCGAATGCTATATCGACGACCTCGTGGTGAAAAGCAAATCATATGAGGAACATTTAAAGCATCTGAGGATCGTGTTTCAACACCTCCGACAATACAACTTGAAGATGAACCCTCTCAAATGCGCGTTCGGAGTTTCCTCAGGCAAATTCCTAGGTTTCATCGTCCGATACCGAGGCATCGAGATAGATCCGTCAAAAATCAAAGCAATTATGGAGATGCCCCCGCCAAGGACTCTCAAGCAATTGCGGTCTCTCCAAGGGAAGCTCGCGTATATCCGGCGATTTATAGCCAATCTCTCAGCGAAATGCCGTCCTTACAGTCACCTGATGAAGAAGGGAACCCTGTTCGTCTAGGATCACAAATGCCAAAGCGCGCTGGACGAAATCAAGCAATACCTACAGAATCCTCCAGTGCTGGCTGCTCCGGTCAAGGGAAAGCCTCTCATTCTGTATACAACAGCCCTCGAAGGTTCCTTAGGCGCATTATGGACACAAGAGAACGACCAAAGGAAGGAGAGAGCTCTCTACTATTTGAGTTAAGTTCTACTGGGGGCAGAAAGCAATTATTCTCCCATCGAAAAACACTGCCTGGCGCTGATCTTCGCAATAACGAAGCTCAAACACTATGCATTGGCGCATGAAGTCCGTTTCATATCGAAGGTGGATCCCCTCAAATATTTGATGTCAAAGGCCATATTAACGGGACGGCTCGCTAAATGGGCCTTGCTCTTAATGGAGTTCTCGATAACTTATCAGCTTCTTAAGGCAGTGAAAGGCCAGGCCATCGCCGACTTCCTCGCCGAGTATCCAATACCTGCCGATTCTCCTTTGAATTGCGAACTGCCAGATGAGCATGCATTTGACACGATCGGCGGTAATGGCACCCGATGGGAACTTTACTTCGATGGAGCATCCTCCATGAAGAAGCGCAAACAAAACACCCCCATAATCAAATCAAGGGTAGGCCTCATCTTCGTAACTCCCCAAGGGGGGATAATGCGCTTTGCCTTCTCCTTAACAGAGCCGAGGACGAACAATGAAGCCGAGTATGAAGCTTTCATAGCAGGTCTCGAGATCGCCATCGACATGGGGATTGAGAACCTCCTCATATACGGAGACTCCCAACTGGTCGTTAATCAAGTAAACGGCGACTATCAAACATGCAAACCAGAACTGGTAAAGTACGGCGAGAGGGTACGGCAACTGCTGACCTAAATACCTTCCTACACCTTGGAAAGCATACCGCGTGCGGAAAATAGCAAAGCGGATGCATTAGCCAAGCTTGCTAAAGAATTGGCCGATGAGAACCTCGATGACATAAGGATCATTGTGCAAAGCCGTCGGGTCCTCGAACCGGCAGAAATATTTCCAAATTCGTCCGAGGAAAAAGGAATGACCGAGCAAATGGCTCTACAAGTAAAAGATCAAGAAAAGGTTGAGGATTGGAGAGAAGTCTTTATAGACTACTTCAAATCCCGTCGAACGCCTGAAGATGCAACCTCAAAATATCAGCTAATGAAGCGAGCCCTATCTTTCGCCTTCGTCAACGATACTCTGTACAAGAGGTCATTTGATTCTCTGTGGTTAAGATGCCTGGGACCCGAAGAGGCAAAAAGAGTCATCCAAGAAACTCCTGACGGACTTTGCGGTTCTCACCAAGCCGGGCCGAAGATGAAGCTGAAGATTAAAAGGATGGGCTACTATTGGCCCGCGATGATCCAAGACCGCCTCGAGTATCTGAAGCAATACCACTCGTGCCAGATCCACGGAGATTTTATCCATCAGCATCCGAATCTGCTACACCCGACAGTGGCTAGCTGGCCGTTCGAAATGTGGGGGACTGACATAATCGGCCCCATCGAACCAGCATCGTCCAGAGGACATCGATTCATTTTGGCGACAACTGATTACTTCTCCAAATGGGCAGAAGCAGTACCGCTAAGAGAAGTGAAGATGGAGAATATCCTCCATTTCTTCAAGACATACGTCATTTACCGGTTTGGAACTCCGCGACGAATCATTTCCGATAACGAGCCAGCCTACAGAAGCCACAAGATCAGCCGCTTCGTACAACAACACAACATAGACTGGAGATACTCCTCAGTTTATAATCCCCGAGCTAACGGTCTAGCTGAGGCTTTCAACAAGACCTTGACGAAAATCGTGAAAAAGACGGTGTCCCGAAATAAGAAGGACTGGTACGAGAGACTGCATGAAACTCTCTGGGCGTATCGAACTACGTTCAAAACGGCCACGAACACAACTCCATACACATTAGTATTCGGTACAGAGGCGGTACTCCCCCTCGAGATAGAGCTACCCTCTCTACGAGTAGCAGTTCATTACGAGCTGACGGACGAAGAGAACGCTCACCTTCGGTTTAAGAAGCTCGATGCCCTTGATGAAACCCGGCTCATGGCGCAACAAAATTTGGAGGCTTATAAAGCAACGATGACTCGCTCATACGAAAGATTGACTAGACAGAGGACATTCCGCCAAGGAGAACTCGTGCTAGTGGTCAAAAGACCTATGATCCCTAATCGTACCAAGCGGGGGAAATTTGAGCCAAACTATGAAGGCCCGTATATCATAGACAAGGTTTACCAGGGTGGGGCCTATCTACTCATGGACATGCATGGTGAAAGACCTTTCAGGCCAATAAACGGTCGCTTCCTGAAGAAATACTACGCTTGACGAGTCATGGCCTAGGTCAATGATAGATGACGACGACTATGTCCACTCGCTATCTTCCTAAGCCCAAACTCTATAAGTAGTAACCAGCTTCCTTTACAACGGACCAAAACATCCTTTAACTAACAGCGGACCGAAACGTCCTTAAACTAACAGCGGACCGAAACGTCCTTAAACTAACAGCGGACCGGAACGTCTTTAAACTAACAACGGACCGAAACGTCTCTAAGCTAATGATGGACCACCATGTCCTAAAACTAGCTGTTGACCGAGACGTCGATAAACTACGATGGATTGCAGTGTCCCAAAGCTGATACAAGAAAAAGAGAAAAATAAAAAGAAAAGAAAAAAATAAAAACGGTACGCCCATAAGCAAAATGGGCACGGATGAAAACACGAAAGGGCTCCGTGAGTAAAAAAACAGCTGGGCTACCAGCGAGTTTTGCGAAAACCCGAAAAGGCGCAACCTCGTTAGAAAAAAAAGAGAAAAACAAAAATAGTACGTCCACAAGCAAAAAGGGCACGGATGAAAACCCGAAAGGGCTCCGTGAGTAAAAACAGCAGGGCTGCCGGCGAGTTTTGTGAAAACCCGAAAGCGTGCAATCTCGTTAAAGGACACTTGCAAGGTCCTCTCGACTTTATAAGGAGAAACCACCTGCGTGAGATCCTTACGACTCACAAGAGAGCAACACACTTAGGGATCCCCACGATTCCTAAGAAGAAATTACACTTGCGAGATCCTCACGACTCGTAAGGAGAACCCTCTTATGGGACCCTCACGGCTCATAAGATTCAAAAGTCTTAAGCTACAGAGATCTAAACATGTTCTTAAGCTGCCCCCACAACCTCCAACACTGCCCTACAAGCGGCTCAATGCCGACCCTTGTATACAATCCACGGGCGCGAATGAACATTTCCCTAGCAAAGTCTTATCCGTGACTAGGGATATGTCTATATGGCGAACAACCCTTGTAAGTCCTCTCGACTTATAAGGGGAAAACACTCTTGTAAGATCCTTACGACTTATAAGGGAACATGCACTTAGGAGTCCTCACGGTTCCTAAGGAGAAAACGCACCTACGAGATCCCCACGACTCGCAGGAAGAAATACCTTTATAAGACCCTTACGGCTCATGAAGTCAAAAGCCTTAGTCGACAGAATCCTAACCCTGTCTACTAAGCCACCTTTGTTCGACATCGACTAAAGCAAATGATGATTTGCTCCTGGCAATATCCCAGTTGTAGCGGTGCTGATGCCAAAATCGGTGTCTAATCCCAAACTTGCAGCAAAAAGCCAGCAAGCCACACATGCATACGAAATAGCCGAAATGATGGGGCAACTTGCAAATAAAAAGTCAGCAAGTAAAAATATATGCATGCAAAATAGCCGAAATGATTGGGCACCGCAAAAAATAGCCGAAAGGATTGGGCAATCGCGACCTTCACGATATAAAAGTGGAAATGATAGAGTATCACGGAAAGAAATAAAAAAAATGAATGAAATTTATGCCCTACAGGTGATATCATATCAATCCCTGTATATAATCCAGGGGCGCAAACAAAAAAGGAATCACACCTTTCCTCCCCAAGCTTCATCAGAAGGAGAGGCCAAATCTCAATGGTTCATAGACAGCCTAGAGATCATCTCAACATTCGTCTTATTACAACGGATACAATATCAAGCAAAGAGGAACAGCGGCAACTCCCAGTTCCATGACTCGGTGGTGCACAGATGACCGAGAGTCAAACCCCAACCCCGTGAAATGCGGATAAAGTCAAAAATTCCAGGCTACGTGGAACACGGATTATGTCACTCCTGACCCCGTGGAAAACGTCCAGAACGGATCCTGGTCCTCGCAGAGCACGGCAATGACCCCGTGTGAAGCATCCAGAGTGAAGCCTGGTCCTCGCCGAACACGGCAGTGAACCCGTGGGAAGCATCCAGAGCAAAAATTCCTGGCTACGTGGAACACGGATTATGTCACTCCTGACCCCATGGAAAACGTCCAGAGCGGATCCTGGTCCTCGCAGAGCACGGCAGTGAACCCGTGTGAAGCATCCAGAGCGGAGCCTGGTCCTCGCCGAACACGGCAGTGAACCCGTGGGAAGCATCCAGAGCAAAATTCCTGGCTACGTGGAACGCGGCTTATGTCAATCCTGACCCCGTGGGAAACGTCCAGAGCGGATCCTGGTCCTCACAGAGCACGGCAGTGAACCCATGTGAAACATCCAGAGCAGAGCCTAGTCCTCGCTGAACACGGCAGTGAACCCGTGGAAAGCATCTAGAGCAAAATTCCTGGCTACGTGGAATGCGGCTTATGTCAATCCTGACCCCGTGGGAAACGTCCAGAGCGGATCCTGGTCCTCTCAGAGCACGGCAATGACCCCGTATGAAGTATCCAGAGCGGAGCCTGGTCCTCGCCGAACACGGCAGTGAACCCGTAGGAAGCATCCAGAGCAAAATTCCTGGCTCCGTGGAACGCGGCTTATGTCAATCCTAACCCCGTGGGAAACGTCCAGAGCGGATCTTGGTCCTCGCAAAGCATGGCAATGACCCCGTGTGAAGCATCCAGAGCAGAGCCTGCTCCTCGCCGAACACGGCAGTGAACCTGTGGGAAGCATCCAGAGCAGAATTCCTGGCTACGTGGAACGCAGCTTATGTCAATCCTGACCCCATGGGAAACGTCCAGAGTGGATCATGGTCCTCACAGAGCACAGCAATGATCCCGTGTGAAGCATCTAGAGCGGAGCCTGGTCCTCGCCGAACATGGCAGTGAACCCGTGGGAAGCATCCAGAGCAAAATTCCTGGTCACGTGGAACACGGATAATGTCAACCCTGACCCCGTGGGAAACGTCCAGAGCGGAGCCTGATCCTCGCAGAACACGGCAGTGAACCCATGGGAAGCATCCAGAGCAACTCCTGACTCCGTGAAATGCAAATAAGGACAATTTCACCCATCACTTGTGGGTCCTCACGACTCGTAAGGGAGTAAATTCTCTTGTGAGATCCTTACGATTCTTAAGAGAAAACGCACTTAGGAATCTTCACGATTCCTAAGGAAAAATATACCTACGAGATCCTCTCGACTCTTAGGAAGAAAAGTCTTTATGAGACCCTCACGGCTCATAAAGTTGAAAAGTCTTAGGTGACAGATCCTACCCCTGTCTCCTAAACCATCACTATCTTATAAAGAGTTCAAGATTAACTGTTATCTATCATCTATGGGCCACACTTGCCAAAGCTACATACCACTGAAATGGAGAAGTTACTCATGAGCATATAAACTACTTCACGCCAGAGTAAAATATAAAGGAATAGAAGGGTACGACTCATAGAGCTGAGGGTTTAGGACTATACCCCTTAAGAGTCGAGATTTGAGTCAATGATAAATGACGATACTTGTGTCCGCTCGTTATCTTCTCAGATCAAGATTCTGAAAATTATATACCAACCCGAAACTGGTCATACACTATGAATTACTCTGCATTACTTCACCCACATATATACTTATGTGGGCAAAGTAGTTGGGGGCATTTGTTCCCGCCCAAAATTTCTGCACAAAAGAGCCCAAGGCATCAAATGGCAGCGATACGCTTAAAAAAATTTGAACCTGTATTTTCCGGGCTGTATTTTGACAAACTCCCAAATGAAAAACACCTAAATTCTGATGATATTGAAAGCGTCTTGAAAAAACCTTCGATTTGATATATTATGGGCCTCATAATTCATCCGGGATCAAAAGTTATGAGCAAATGTCTATGCACATGTGATCTAAGAAAGAAGATGCGAACCAGTATTTTCCGAGCCGTATTTTGATAAACTGCGGAATGAGAAACGGCTAAATTCTGATGGTATTGAAAGTATCTCGAAAAAACCTTCGATTTGATATATTATGGGCCTCATAAATCATCCGGGATCAAAAGTTATGAGCAAATGTCTATGCACACGTGATCTAAGGAAGAAGATGCAAACCAATATTTTCCGAGCTGTATTTTGACAAACTCCGGAATGAAAAACGGCTAAATTTTGATGGTATCGAAAGTGTCTCGAAAAATCCTTCGATTTGATATATTATGGGCCTCATAAATCATCCGAGATCAAAAGTTCTGAGCAAATGTGCTATGCACGTGTAATCTAAAGTAATGCTCTACTATATGGGGAATGCATTTTTAGTCCCACATCGGGAAAAGGAGAGATGGCTTCTCTACCACTCCCATATAAATAAGAGGGGATATCTCTTAGAAAGGACAGAGTTCAATTCTCAAACGATTCAATTCTCAAAAGAGCTTAGTTCTCCAAAGGAGCTTAGTCCTCCAAGATAGGAGCATGCTCCTCCTCATAATGCGCATATACGCAAGCACCATGTGCGCTACGTGTAACGCACATGTGCCCGCCATGCACGCACCACGTGCAACGCACGTCCGCACCACATGAGAACATTTAATAATATTAAAAGTAGCTTATTTCTCCATAGGAGCTTAGTTCTCCAAGATAGGAGCATGCTCCTCCCCATAATGTGCCCGCCATGCGCGCACCACGTACAACGCACTTGCGCACCACATGAGAACATTTAATAATATTAAAAAGAGCTTAGTTCTCCATAGGAGCTTAGTTCTCCAAGATAGGAGCATGCTCCTCCCCATAATGCGCATATGCGCAAGCGCCACGTGCGCTACGTGCAACGCACGTGTGCCCGCCATGCGCGCATCACGTACAATGCACATGCGCACCACATGAGAATATTCAATAATATTAAAAGGAGATACGTTCTCTATAGGAGCTTGCTCCCCCCCCAATAATACGCATATGCGCAAGCTCCATGTGCGCTACGTGCAAATATGTGCGCCCAACACGTGCGACGCACGTGCGCCCAACACGTGCGACGTACGTGCGCGAACGCAAAGAAGCCTTTTTCCAGCAGCGAGAAGCTTAAGCTCCAGCCTGTTCTTTCCCCCTAATGAGTGGGACATGGTTCAAAAGGTACATCCCTCCACACCTTCGATATATGGCGCTGTAATCTCTCAGTGTCGTCGGAGAGGTGGTGGGTCCCAACGACCAATGATCCTTCTTTTCAATAAAAAAAAGGAAAAGAAACAGATACACAAGAAGAGAGAGAGAGAGAGAGAAACCCTCTGCAAACTTTGAGAAAAAAGAAGAGCAAACTCTTAGAAAAAAGAAGATTTTTCTTCATCTTCAAGGTAAAGAACTATGTTCTTGAACAATAGAGATGAAACCATCTCATAAAAAGAATAACCATCTTCTAAAAAGATCTTAGATCTATAAAAAGATCAAGGTCTTTGATTTAAAAGCAAAACATTAAAAGATCTAATCATAAAGAAAATAATAATAAAAGAAGTATTTTTACTTCATTTATAGATATTTGATCTATAAAAGGCAGAGCCTTTTATAAAAAACAAGAACTTTTGTTCTTGGATCTTGAGGCAAGGCCTTCTTTGAAGAACATAAATTTGTTCTTTGATATTAAAATTTATCAAATGTGCTTTGCGCTATTGAAAAGTGCCTTCCACTCATGAATTGCGCCCTTGCGCACATTGGACCGGCGCTCAACGCCAAAACCTGCCACG
Source organism: Agapanthus africanus (assembly GCA_030015575.1). Lineage (NCBI taxonomy): Eukaryota > Viridiplantae > Streptophyta > Magnoliopsida > Asparagales > Amaryllidaceae > Agapanthus > Agapanthus africanus. The sequence continues at coordinate 44,994,500 of JASDDO010000001.1, read as the reverse complement.
TGTCAACAAGAGACACAATCTGCGCTTTGCGCTTCTAAAACAGAGCACTGCGCTCATGGGCTGGCGCTCAGCGCCAAACGCGCCATGTGTCACTCACTGGTGCGCCAACAGACTATCGCAACACGCTCATAAATTAAAAACGCAATGCGCTAATGAACTAGCGCTTAGCGCTAAGAGCGACACGTGTCTTCTTCGTGTGCGCTACCCGATAGAAGCGCAATGCGTTTTTAGACTGGCGCAAAGCGCCTGGTGCGCCACGTGGCGCACTGTCAGAACACAATTTGTTCTGATCAAGACAAAATATGTCAGGGCTCAATACCTAGCATTATTAAAAGGGCTGAGCCCAAATAAAGGCTTAATAGCCATAGCAAAAAATGTTAAACATTTTTAATTGGACTTAGCCCAATTCTGGCCATAAATCCTCAATTTATATTAAACTGAGCACATCTGCTCATAAATATCCAACAGATCTTAGTATCAAACTGGGCTACTGATCTTTCAAACAATCCACTTTGGTTTAAGGGTACATCTCTTCACTCCTTTGATATTTGTCGTTGTAATTCCTCAACGTCTTCAAAGAGGTGACAGGTCCCGACAACCACACATTCCATGGACTGTGGGGTCCTTAAACTCATGGACTATGATGTCCTTAATCTCGACCGCGATGTCTTAAAACTAATATCGGACTGTGAGGTCCTTAAACTCACGGACTATGATGTCCTTAACCTCGACCGTGATGTCTTAAAACTAGCATCGGACTGTGAGGTCCTTAAACTCACGGACTATGATGTCCTTAACCTCGACCGCGATATCTTTAAACTAACATTGGACCGAGATGTCCCTAAACTAATAATGGACCGTAATGTCCCTAAACTAATTACCGACCGTAATATCACTAAACTAAACAACAAAACCCAATTGCTCTCTTGTCGGATCTAAACGATCCCGTTAAGTTGATCTTAGCCTAAAATTAGACTAACGTATCCTTAACAAACGTTTAAGTTGATCTTAGCCTCAAATGAAGCTAACGTAGCCTTAAACCCAAAACCCCCCAAACCCAAATCTAAGAAAGATACGGATTTAGACTAGTCCACGCCCTACGGGCGACAACATAACTTAGTCTCCGTATACAATCCACGGGCAACCACAAACAAAACAAACACCCACGACACGAAGTGACCATTTGGAGAAGGAGAGAGTTGTTATCGCGATGCGGTAGCGTAATTAACTGCAGGGGCTTGCGCCTGCAGGGAAGAACGTCCCCACAATTAAAAACCCCTCAGATGAGGGGGAATCTGACGAAGTCTGCTATATCGGCCGCATCCGTTTAAACTTTCGATACATGATGCCATAAATCAACTTGGCTTCTTCGGAGAGGTGGACGGATAGCACCAATTAGCATCTGCCCCGAATTTCAGGCAAGACGGACTTACGCAGTCGCGTCTCTGTGTTCGGAGGGGAACACCCATAGATTGTATACAGGGGTCAGTATGGACTTACCTGCAGGGCAGAAGTTTCATTCTTTCATTCATTTTTTTTATTTCTTTCCATGATGCTCTATCATTTCAGCTTTTATATCACGAAAGTCGCGATTGTCCAATCATTTCGGCTATTTTTCACGGTGCCCAATCATTTCGGCTATTTTTCTTTTTACTCACTACTTTTTATTACGAGTTGCCCAATCATTTCGGCTATTTTTGTATGCATATATTTTACTTGCTGATTTCGTTGCAAGTTGCCCTATCATTTCGGCTATTTTATATGCATTTTTTTCGAGTATGGAACTCAAGATTTGATACCAATCTTAGCATCAGTATCGCTGCGACTGGAATATTGCCAGGAGCGAATCATCATTTTGCCGTGAAAGGACTTGGAATTTGATACTGATTTAGGCATCAGCATCGCTACAACTGGGATATTGCCAGGAGCGAATCATCATTTGTCTCTGTCGATTCGAACAAAGGTGGCTTAGCAAACATGGTTAGGATCCTGTCGACTAAGACTTTTAACTTTATGAGCCGTAAGGGTCTCATAAAGGTGTTTCTCCCTACGAGTCGTGAGGATCTCGTAGGTGCGTTTTCTCCTTAAGAATCGTGAGGATTCTTAAGTGTGTGTTCTCTTATAAGTCGTAAGGGTCTTACAAGAGTGTTTTCTTCTTATAAGTCGAAAGGACTTACAGGTGTTTGTTCATCAAATGAAGGCATTCCTCGTCGTCGGTGGGACTCGGCAAGGAAATGATTATTTATGCCCGTGGATTGTATACAAGGGTCGGTATGGAACCGCTTGTAGGGCAATATTAGGGTATATGATGGCTTAAGAACATGTTCAGATCCCTGTAGCTTAAGGCTTTTGAATCTTATGAGCCGGGAGGGTCTCGTAAGAGGGTTCTCCTTACGAGTCTTGAGGATCTCGTAAGTGTAATTTCTCCTCAGGAATCGTAAGGATCCCTAAGTGTGTTGCTCCCTTGTGAGTCGTAAGGATCTCACGCGGGTATTTTCTCCATACAAGATCGAGAGGACCTTGCAAGTGTTCACGAATTTTTTTTTAACGAGCCTACGCCCTCTCGGGTTTTCACAAACTCGCCGGTAGCCTTGCTATTTTTACTCACGGAGCCCTTTCGGGTTTTCATCCGTGCCCATTTTGCTTGTGGACGTACCGTTTTTTTATGAGTTTGCACCCTTTCGGGTTTTCACAAATATCGCTGGTAACCTTGCTGTTTTTACTCACAGAGCCCTTTCGGGTTTTCATCCGTGCCCATTTTGCTTATGGACGTACCGTTGTTTTTTTACGAGTCTGTGCCCTTTCGGGTTTTCACAAATATCGCCGGTAGCCTTACTGTTTTTACTCATGGAGCTCTTTCGGGTTTTCACTCGTGCCCATTTTGCTTGTGGAAGTACCTTTTTTTTTTGCGTCAGCCCTAGGATGCTGTGATTTGTAGCAGTTTACAGTCGTTTCGGTCAGGCATAGTATTTTTTCAAAAACCGACCGTTTATTAGCCTGAAAGGTCTTTCGCCATGCATATTGACGAGCAAGTAAGCCCCGCCTTGGTAGACCTTGTCTATGATGTACGGGCCCTCATAGTTCGGCTCAAATTTCCTCCGTTTGGCACAATTGGGGATCATAAGTCTCTTGACCACTAGCACGAGTTCGCCTTAGCGGAATGTTCTCGGCCTAGTCAATCTCTCATATGAGCGCCTCATCCTTGCTTTGTAAGCCTCCAAGTTTTGTTGTGCCACGAGACGAGTTTCATCAAGGGCGTCGAGCTCCTTAAGTTGAAGATGAGCATTCTCTTCGTCTGTTAACTCGTAATGAACCGCCACTCGTAGAGAGGGTGGCTCTATCTCCAAGGGAAGTACCGCTTCTGTGCCGAATACCAACGCGAATGGCGTCGTGTTCGTGGCCGTCTTGAACGTAGTCCGATAAGCCCAGAGAGCTTCATGCAGTCTCTCGTGCCAGTCTCTTTTGTTTTTGGACACTGTCTTTTTCATGATCTTTGTCAAGGTCTTGTTGAAAGCCTCAGCCAGACCGTTGGCGCGGGGATTGTAGACCAAAGAGTATCTCCAGTCTATATTATACTGTTATGCGAAGCGGCTGATTCTGTGACTACTGTAGGCCAGCCCGTTATAAGAGATAATCCGTCGCGGAGTGCCGAACCGATAGATGACGTGTGTCTTGAAGAAATGGAGAATATTCTCCGTCTTCACTTCTCTTAACGGTACTGTTTCTGCCCACTTAGAGAAGTAATCAGTTGTCGCCAATATGAACCGATGTCCTTTGGACGATACTGGTTCTATAGGCCTAATTATGTCGGTTCCCTACATTTCGAACGGCCAACTAGCCACTGTTGGGTGTAACGGGTTTGGATGCTGGTGGATGAAGTCCCTGTGAATTTGGCATGAGTGGCATTGTTTCGTGTATTCGAGATAATCATGAATCATCGTGGGCCAATATTAACCCATCCTTTTGATCTTCAGCTTCATCTTTGGCCCGGCTTGATGAGAACCGCAGAGTCTGTCGTGAGTTTCTTAGACGACTCTCTTTACTTCTTCCGGTCCCAGGCATCTCAGCCATAGAGATTCGAACGATCTCTTATACAGCGTGTCATTGACGAAGGCGAAAGACAGAGCTCGTTTAATGAGCTGATGTCTTGAGGACACATCTTCAGGTGTTTGACGGGATTTGAAGTAGTCTATAAAGACTTCTCTCCAATCCTTAGCCTTTTCTTGGTTTTCTATTTGTAGAGCCGTTTTCTTGGTCGCTCCCTTTTCTTCGGACGACTTCGGAGATATTTCTGCCGATGCTAGAACCCGACGGATTTGCACAACGATACTTACGTTATCGAGGTTTTCGTCAGCCAGTTCTTTAGCGAGTTTGGCTAACGCATCCGCTTTGCTATTTTCCATACGTGGTATGCTTTCCAGAACATGGGAAGGAATTTGAGTCGGCAATTGTTGTACTCTCTCGCCGTACTTCACCAACTCTGATTTGCACGTTTGATAGTCATCGTTTACTTGACTAACGACCAACTAGGAGTCTCCGTATATAAGGAGGTTTTCGATTCCCATGTCGACAGCGATCTTAAGGCCCGCTATCAAAGCCTCATATTCTGCTTCATTATTTGTCCTTGGTTCTGTTAAGGAAAAGGCAAACCACATTATCCCTCCTTATGGAGTCACGAAGATGAGGCCTATCCCGGACTTGATTATGGGGGAGCTGTGCTTTTGCTTCTTCATGGAAGATGCCCCGTCGAAATAGAGTTCCCACCGGGTATCACTCCCTCCTTTCTCCCCGTCGATCGTGTCAGCCGTGTGTTCGTCTAGCAATTCGCAGTTTAGGGGTGAATCAGCAGGTATTGGATGCTCAGCGAAGAAGTCGGCGATGGCCTGGCCTTTCACTGCCTTGAGCGGTCGATATGTTATCAAGAATTCCATTAAGAGGAGGGCCCATTTAGCGATCCGTCCCGTTAGCATGGCTCTTGACATCAAATATTTGAGAGGATCCACTTTTGTTATGAGATGGACCTCATGCGCCAAAGCATAGTGCCGAAGCTTCGTTATCGCGAAGATTAACGCCAAGCAGTGTTTTTCGATAGGGGAGTAGCTGTTTTCTGCCCCCAGGAGAACTCGACTCAAATAGTAGAGGGCTCTCTCTTTCCCTTGGTCATTTTTCTGTGCACATAGCACGCCTAAAGAACCTTCAAGGGCTGTTGTGTACAGGATGAGGGGCTTTCCCTTGACCGGAGCGGTCAGTACCGGCGGATTCTGCAGGTATTGCTTGATTTTGTCCAGTGCACTTTGGCATTTGCGATCCCAGACAAACGGGGTTCCCTTCTTCATCAAGTGACTGTAGGGGCGGCATTTTCCGGAGAGGTTAGCTATGAACTGTCGGATATACACGAGCTTTCCTTGGAGAGACCGCAGTTGCTTGAGAGTTCTTAACAGAGGCATTTCCATGATCGCCTTGATCTTCGACGGGTCTATCTCGATGCCTTTGTGTCGTACGGTGAATCCTAGGAATTTGCCAAAGGAAACTCCGAACGCGTATTTCAGAGGGTTCATCTTTAGGTTGTATTTCCGAAGGCACTGAAACACGATCTTTAGATGCTCCCAATGCTCCTCGTACGACTTGCTTTTCACCATGAGGTCATCGATATAGCATTCGACGATTTCATGTATGAGGTCATCAAAAATCTTTGTCATGGCCCTTTGATAGGCAGCGCTGGTATTCTTCAAACCGAAAGGCATCACTTTGTAGCAGAATATTCCCAGAGGAGTCCGGAAAGCGGTATGGTTCTGGTTTTCGGGGTGCATCTTTATTTGATTGTGCCCTGATGATTCGTCCATGAATGAGAAGACTTCGTGAGTGGACGTGTTGTCTATCATTAGCTCGGTAACCGGTACAGGAAAATCATCATTCGAGCAAGCTTTGTTGAGGTCCTGAAAGTCAATGCAGATGCGCACCGTCCCATTTTTCTTCATCACTGGGACAATGTTGGCGACAGGATACTGAACTTCTTGGATAAAGCCGGAGTCGATTAGCTTCTTGACTTCGGCGTTGATGCTCATTTCAAGTTCGAGCCGCATTCTCCTCGGTACTTGTTTAACTGGCTTGACGTCCGGGGATATTGCCAATTTATGCACAGCTATTTCCGGATCTAGCCCCGGCATCTCGGAGTAGTTCCATGCGAAGCAGTCTTTATACTGCATGAGCACGTCTCTTAGCGTAGCTACCTGTTCTTCGGATAGCAGCTCACTAACGAACTTAGGCCTCGGGTCGTTTGCCGTCCCTAAGTTGATTTTCCTTAGGTTGCCCGCGGTAGTATATATCCCATCTTCCTGCTCTTTTAGCGTCGGTGGAAGTTCTGAGATCAACTCATCTTCATCCTCATTTTCGAAGTACCGGGAGAGGTCATCCATATCCTTGCATACTCCTTCTTCTGACAGCGTTATCGCGTGACAGGTACGAGATCATTTCCAAGACCGATGTTGATCTGGTTCTACTCTCGCTATGTACGTTGCTTTTGGAACATGCTTCTGTGGTGGGGTTACCCTCCAACTGTTGGATAGAGCGAACCTGCCTTGCTGATACTGGTCTTCTACTTGGTTTTTGAATGTGAAGCAGTCTTCGAGAGGATGTCCTATCGCTCGGTGATAGGAGCAATAATCCGGATGAGAGACCCCGTCTGCTTGTTCGGGGTGTTTAGTCTCCAGGAGCGTAATCATTTGATGTTTCATGACAAGATCGAATATCTTCCTTGTCTTGTCTTGGAGAAAAGAATATGCTCGACCCATCTTCTTTATAAGAAACGGATTCCGGCTGCTCAATTCTCGATCGCGTGGCTTCTTGGACCCGCTTTGCCGCTGTCGAATGTTTTTTCCGTTCTTTAGTTTGTTTTTGCCTCCGCATCGGGTCTTCTGTATGACGGGCTGGCGACGAAGGGAATAGTCATTCTCCGTAGCCTGCTGAAGGAAGTGCTACGTCCTGGTTTTCTCGTAAATGGCCATTTCACGGTTGTGGTCATTCCGAGCCTTTTGACCCGCTTCCCTTGTTAGCTTGTCCATCTGTTCTTCAAACGAAGGACTTGGCATTTTTACGGCAGGATCTTGTTTTGGTTCAATCGCAGTGTCTTCTAACAGAGCATCTCTTTCTTCATCGAAGTCATGTATAACGCAGCAGCCATAGAATCGCTCCCGTTTCTTGGATCGAACATATTCAAGCCCGATCGTTTCCATTCTCCCATTGGGCAATTTTCGCTGAGTTCCGGGGACGTTCCAGATCCTGTTGTGGAACTGAGCTTGTCGAGCAGTCTATTGGAAAGGTATGCCTTGGTGTCTCAACAGCCTTTTTAATCCTTCTGTGTAATATCTGGGCAGACGGATGGGTTGGAGGTTGTTGAGCGCAAAATCGGCACCATGCCAGACTTCTCTTTCGACTTTAGTCTCCATGGATTGGTAGAATATGATCGCCTTTTCACCTCTTCGCCTGGGAGGGACGTAGAATGTCTATAGCTCTTGCACACTATATGTCTTAAGCGCATCAAGCTCTCTGTAGTGTTGCCGCGGAACCATGGCGATCTGAAAACTCTGATCATCTCCAGTGAGGGCCTGCACTGATGGACGGACCGAGAACACTGCGTTGACTTTGTCTTCAGAGTCACTGCCCAAAACCAGAACAGGGATAGATGGTCCCGGCTTGTTGCATTGGGGCGGCCCCGAATAGACTATCTCTTCTTCCTCCTCGGTATCGCTCCCGAAGACCGGAATAGTGGTGATAGCTTTTTGCTTATTCTCCGGTTTATGGCATCTTTCTGTGTCTTCAAAGTCTGGCAGGAAATACTTTGCATCCTCGTATTTGCGGACTTCATTCACAGAGAATGGGTTTAGGTCCCCGGTTACGGTGTACTCAATACCATCTTTGAAATACTTCATACACTGATGTTGTGTAGAAGGGATGATGTTGTACTCGTGTAACCAAGGCCTGTCGACTAAGGCGTTGTAGCAGGTCTTGGCGTCAATGACATGAAATTTGATGTTAGTGACGAGCAGCCCAAAACGTAGCGTCGGTATCACAGACCCGAGCATCCATGATGACTGTGAGTCAAACCCGGAGATAGTGATTTTATCCCGAGCGAGGTGCTGGACGCTCATGCAGATTTCTTTTAGCACCCTCATATTTAGGAGATTGACAGAGGACCCGTTGTCAACTAGGATCTTCCCTATCTTGATGTCATGGCAATATCCGGTGACATAGAAGAGATGGTTGTGCTCGCATGTTCCGAGGAGGAGATCTTCATCTTCGAAAGTGACGTCAGCCATGTGAACTTCTTCGAGCTCGTCCTTCATCTTTTCTTCGGCGAGGAAATCTTGAAACTGTTCGGGCTCTTGTAATGCCCTGATCAGGGAATCTCTTGCCTCTTTAGACAATAGAAGGGCATCCAAGATGCTCAGCTGTGAGGGTATCTTCCTCAAGTGTGCTAGGACGTTGTAATCCACTTTGCTTTTCTTGGGCGGGTTCTTGGCTGCCAGCTCTTCGACGACTCTGTCATCGAGGGCGATATCCTCAGGGACTTTTTCCTTCCCCTTATCTTTTCTATTCGATCCCCTGTTTGCAGGTCCGAGATTCTTTTCGGGCAACGTATGGTTGTGCGGCTGAATATTCTCATAGTTCTTCACCTCTTCCTCTTTTCCTGAGGTGGATTCTTTGAAGAGAGGGCCGACGGCTAATTCTTCATCATAATCGCTCCCGAAGGTAAGAACTTGCGATCCCCCGGAATCAACCATATAACAGTTGTCGGCAATTCCTTTACGCTCATCTGTCATGCTTCTCTGTTCCCGACGAGCCTTGCGCTTCAATCACCTGACGTGTTGTCGGTGGGTAACATATCCCTGCCACCAGTTTTTAAAGGCGTTGCACTCTTCGGTAGGGTGCGTGATCCTCCGATGGTATAAGCAGTAATTTGGATGTGCATCCGCTTCATCAAGATGTATGCTGCCAGGAGTATTTCCTTTAAAAGGCGGCGGCTTCATTCCCATTGAAAGGGCTTTGGCGAATTGCTTCCTTGTCTTAAGCCTGCTTTTGTCTGCTGTAGGCGTTCTTCGATCTGGTTGGGGCACCCTACGGTTTCTCAATATTGGAGCTTCTTCAACTTGACGCCAATGCTTGGCCCTCTCGTATATGGCCGTTTCCCGCTCTCTGTCAGCTTTGCTTTTCTGAAGAGCTTCGCTCAGCAGCCTGTCAATCAATTCGTCTGATGGCTCCAGGGATTTTGGTTCCGGTTCTGGATCTACCCTAGTTTCTCTGTATCAGGATCCTCTTTACCGTCTATTAACGAGTGAGAGATCACGTGGCAGCTTGCCACATAATTTTCGGGCTCTTCTGAAGAATTGTCTCCTTCATCAGCGTCATCGTCTTCATTTTCAAGAACATGCTTAAAGAATTCGTCCAATTGGATTGGGGTCCGTGCCCTCTGGTTATATTCTTCCAGTACATCGATGTATTTCTGCAGATCTGTATGGCTATCGTCGGGTTAGACGGGCGTCTTGGCCTTCTTCTTTTTCTTTAAAGACTTTGGAGGCTTGGCCTGCATGTTTTGTCCACCTTCACCAACTTTCAGCGTTGGGCGCGGCTTCAGCATCCCCTCAATAATCTCGGACTCCAGCGGGCTCTTCCACCTAATTTCCAGACATGCTTGGAGATCTCTCAGCATTCTTTTAGTTTTTGTCGAAAGAACAACTTCACATGAAGCTTCCTCTATAAATGAGCATGATGCCCCCGGCGTGTCCATCTTTTCTGGAGCATGTGGTTGTGGAGGATTTACCCTCCAGTTTTCAGACAACGCGAATTTGCCTTGCTCGTATTGGTCCTCAATCCAGTTTTTGAAAACAAAGCAATCTTCAATTGGATGGCCCATTATTCGATGGTAGGGGCAATAGTTGGGACTGTTGACGTCACCGGCCTGCAGTGGGCGTTTCGAATCCGGCAAGGTGATGAGCCTGTTGCGCATCGCCAGCTTGAACAGTCTTCTCGTTTTATCCTGGGGGGAAACGAATAAGGGCATTTTATCTTCTCGTTAAAGAATGGATGTTTATCGTTTTAGCGATGAGCTGGTTTTAGACCACTAGGCTGCTGCTGATCATTGGCGATGAAGGTCGCTTTCCCTTTTCCCTTTTCGTTTTGAGGCTCCATTTTTTAGGAATACGGTCTATGGCCCATCTGGTCCATTTGGGCCAGCTTGTCGATCAAGGCCTGGAAGGTAGTCGGCTTGAAAAACACCATGAACTGGGATATGGTCGTCTGAGGATCGAGGGTTCCTACGAACATGCCCACAGCAGGAGCTTCCTCTATGCGTTGTTCGCATTTTGACCATAGGTTCCGCCACCGAATTGCATATTGAACCCATGTCTCTTCCGGCTTCACTCTGGCATTGATCAACGCCGTGATTGGGGTACGTTCACTGGCGCTTGCGAACCTTAGTGTAAACAGTAGCTCCATTTCTGCAAATGTCTTGACAGAGTTATTCGGGAGTTCGGAGTACCATTCGAACGTTGTCTCCGACAAGCTGCCAACAAACTGGCGAAGCAGCAGTTTGTCGTCACCCACAGTATTACCGCACAGAGCCCTGAATTGAGCAACATGCTGGTGTGGATTACCCGTCCCCTTATACACATGGAATTTAGGGATCGTATATCCTGACGGGTACTTTTTTTTATCATACCAACCCGGATAGGGTCGTCCAGTCTTGACGATTTGGCCGATTACTTCATTCGCCTGATGAGCTCGTATCTGTTGAGCTATATAGTCGTCAAGGGCGGCTTTGGAGATGGTCTCTTCCCTGGCTGCTGATAAAGCTGGAAGAGGGTTTGATGTCTCCCCTCTATCGTCTTCAATTATTACTGGAGGATCTTCGGCTGGGTGGTCTAGCTGGATCATCATGCCCACCATATCTTAAACAATAGCGCCATTTGTTTTATGTTGGCCGCTTGTTCCGCGGCCTCTTTGTCTTTCTTCTCGAGCATTCTTCGGAGGAACTCGGCGTCGTTTTCCTGTTCCCGACGCTGCTCTGACGATGTCTCCGGGCTTTCTCTCGACCCAGTGAGTGCAGCCATCTTCGTTAGCATTTCCTGGAGCTTTTGCTGTTTCTCCTGGGCTTTTGTCATAAATCGGGTGAGTGGTCGATGACCCGTAAAGATACGGCAATCCACCTTTCCGGAAGCCATGTAGATGGTGTACACTACCATGGCCCCAGACTTGGGGCGTTTGGATTCAGCACCCTTGAGATTTGTCGCAGATACAAGGATCTTCTCTGGCCTTCCCCTTTTATGGGCGGTGGAAGTTGTGGGGCTGTTGCAGCTGATGCTTTCTATAGTACGACGGCGGTGAGATTCTCTTCTTGCCGGATCTTCATTCTCTTCTGTCGGCGGGAGTAGTCTTGGTCAATCACAGAGTCTTGGACTCTTCGCCAGACCCTGTGGATTTTAGAGGACAGCCACTGAGGGGGCTGCTCTGGCTTTGTTTCAGTAACATTCTCCATAGACGGAGGAGATCTTTTAAGCATGGAGGTCGGAGAGTTCTTGTGCACCCTCCTGAATGGTTCAAACTTGTTCCCAATTGGAACAACAGCGTCAATTTCTACCATCGGAGCTGGTGGAGTCAATCCAGAAGGGGGACTGCCCCCAGCTTTCCTCACTCGGTGCCAGTGGCGACGTCGAGCGCGTCTTACAGATGGGATCACCTCCGTTGTCGGGGTAGCTGCATCGTGCTCATGCTTTGATGAGAAACTGCTGTTGGTGTTAGCCTGTCAAAGACTGACGTCCATGGAGAGGGGATGGCCAACCTATCGAAGGTAGACATCCGAGTAGGGATAGCATCCTTGGTGACTTCTCCTGGAGCAGGAGTTGGAAAGGCCAGTCTTGTGAAGACCGACCTCTTAGTAGGAGAAGTCTCTCTGATGACTTCATTTACTAGAGCAGGGATGGTTATCCATTTCAGGATAGCCCCTTCAGGTAATGCGGGCTTCTTCACAGGCCCATTAGAGCTTTGGCCCAGTCTGTTAAAGACCGAGGCGTTGGATTTGGGCGACCCGTTGAGAGGGACTGCGGTAGTTGCAAGCCGATCAAAGACCGACTTCTTTAGAGCTTCTTGAGATGGCACTGAGGCATTGAAGCTCATTGGTGGGAGCATAGTCCTGAAGAACAGTCCAGTGATGGCCTGAGTCATCTGTTCCACTGGCATGGCGAAGATGGAGGCCGCTTGGGACCCATAAGTCACTCCTCCGGCGATGACGGAGTGGGAGTTGTTGTTGCAGCTAGTGTAGTTGAAAGCCATTTTCTCCGCACGGGAGCAAGACACCAAATATTAGTACCTCAAATCCAAGGACGACCATATCAAACCGCAATTTGTTCACGAACACGACACACGAAGTGTGGAGTGGAAAGAGGAAAAGGTCTCACCGGGCGTGCCAGAATCTGTTCGCCGCTGAAAGACGAGACCGGGACGTTGGGACGTCTGGCCTGAATTTTGGGGGAAGATGCTACTTGGATTGATCCGTACACCTCTTCGAAGATGCCAAGTTGATTTATGGCACCGTATCTCGGAGGTTTGGACGGATGCGACCGTTGTAGCAGACTTCGTCAGATTCCCCCTCATTTGTGAGGGGCTTTTTTATTAGGGGGACGCTCTTCCTACAGGCGTAAGCCCCTGCAGTTAATTACGTTATCGCATCGCGATAACTACTTTCTCCTGCCCCAGAAGGTCACTTCGTGTCGTGTGTATTTTTTTATTTTTGGTTGCCCGTGGATTGTATACGGAGACTAATTTACGTTGTCGCCCATAGGGCGTGGATTAGTCCAAATCCGTATTTTCTTAGATTTGGGTTTGCTTTGGGTTTAAGGATCGTTATTCCCATTGAGATTAAGATCAATTTAAACGTTTGTTAAGGATACGTTAGTCTAATTTTAGACTAAGATCTACTCAACAAGATTTTGGGATCATTTAGATTCAACGAAAGAGTATTTGGACTCTATCGTTTTAGTTTAGGGACATTGCGGTCCATGGGGTTTAAGGATATCATAATCCATGCGTTTAAGGACCTCACAGTCCAGTTTAAAGACATCGTAGTCTATGAGGTTTAAAGACATCATAGTCTGTAAAGTTTCTGGTTGTAGGGACCCGCCACCTCTCTGAAGACATTGAAGAATTACAACGACACATATCAAAGGTGTGAAGAGATGTACCCTTGAACCGATATTGGTTAAGAGATCTGTAGTCAAGGTTTGGGACTAAGACCAATTAAAGAGCTTGTGAACACATGGGCTCAGTTAATCTGAATTGAGGAATTATGGCCAATTTGGGCTCAGTCCACTCAGATTTGAATAAAATGTTGAATATTTATTTGGGCTCAGTCCCTTTTGGTTAAATAATGCTGAGCAATAAATTGGGTCCTGACACCCCTCTTTCTTTTTTTTATTGGGTGTTGAACACTCTTTACAGCGCAGAGCGCTTTATGTAAAGAACATTTTGTGTTCCCTCGGTGCATACGTGAGGAGCACTTGGTGCGCTTGGCGCTGAGCGCCAGACCTGGAGCGCTAAGGCGCTTCTTGTAAAATAGCACACATGTGAGGAGCACGTGGTGCGCTTGGCGCTGAGCGCCAGACCTAGAGCGCTAAGGCGCTTCTTGTGAAATAGCGCACACATGAGGAGCACATGGTGCGCTTGGGGCTGAGCGCCAGTCAATGAATGTAGAGCGCTCTTATAAAATAGCGCACACGTGAGGAGCACATTGTGCGCTTGGCGCTGAGTGCCAGTCAATGAATGCAGTGCGCTATCATAAAATAGCGCCCACGTGAGGAGCGCTTGGCGCTGATCGCCAAACTTGGAGCGCTGAGGCGTTTCTTATGAAATAGCACACACATGAGGAGCACGTGGTGCGCTTGGCGCTGAGCGCCAGTTAATGAATGCAGAGCGCTCTTATAAAATAGCGCCCACGTGAGGAGCACGTGGAGCGCTTGGCGCTGATCACTAAACTTGGAGCGCTGAGGCGCTAAAGCGCTTCTTTTAAAATAGCGCTTGGAGCGCTGGGCGCTGGGCGCTGGGCGCTGGGCTTAGAGCGCTAATGCGTTTCTTTTTAAATTGGAGCGCTAAGGCTCCTCTCTGGTAGCTCTGATTAGTTTTGTGCTCTGAGAATTAACTTCTCGGTTTATAAGAGACTTTGTCTTATAGATTTAAGAAATAAGTTCTTCTTTTTGTGAAGAGAGACTTTGTCTCATGGATCTAAAAACTAAGTTCTTCTTTTTATGAAGAGACACTTTGATCTCTTCTGCTTTTGCGAAAGACTTGGTCTTATAAATCTGTGATCTAGCAAAAGAACTAAGTTCTTCTGATGTAAGGATTAAACTCTCAAGAATTGATAAGATGTTATGATCTCACTTCTTATCATTTACCTTGAAGAAAATTTCTTCTTCTGAGAGCTTGCTCTTCTCTTTTTCATTTTTGAGAAGTTGAAGTTTATGGGGGGTTCCTCTGTACAAGACTTGAAGTTTTGGGTCCTTTATATAGGGGAGGCTGATTTGTTGAATCAGTTAAGGAAATCTTTCTCTGATTGATTTGGAGATGTTTCCCCACCATTGGATCTTTGATCCTAGGGCTTCTGTTTTACAGAAGACAATTTTCTTGTTTTTAACAAGATTGGGAAAATATTTTCCCATACAGAACTTATTCTGTATCTTGGTGATTTTTAATCACCATTGGATTTTTGATCCAACGGTGCTCCGATTTACAGAGCACAATCTTTCCTGTTTGGAAAGATTTGATGAGTATTTCCTCAACAGAATTTTATTCTGGTAATTTGATAATTTTTTAATCATCTTCATTGGATTTTTGATCCAAGGGTGGAGAACATTTAGTTCTAGCGCTGGCGCCTCGTGCTTTGCACGTGAGGCGCCGCCTCAGAGTCTTTGACTCTTGGCGCTAGCGCACTTAGCGCTAGTGCTCTCATGCTTTGCACGTGAGGCGCTGCCTCAGAGTTCTCAGCGCTGGCGCTCTTGGCGCTGGCGCTTTCGTGATTTGCACATGAGCGCTGCTTCAGAGTCTTTGACTCCTAGCGCTGGCGCTCTTGGCGCGGCGCTCTTGGCGCAGCTTATAAGGCGTTGCCTCATTTCAAATTTTAAATTTTAAATAGAGCTTTGTTTTCTGATTGGGGGAAACAGGCTTCACTTATAGCAGGGGTTGAAACGGCCAATCTTGCAAAGACCGATCTTTTAGTAGGAGAAGCCCCTTTAACGACTTCATCTGCCAGAACTGGAATGGCTATCTGCTTCGGGATAACCCCTTCAGGTATTACAAGCCTCTTTGCGGGACAATTTGAGCTTTGACTCAGCCTGTCAAAGACTGAGGTGGCAGACTTGGACGACCCGTTGAAAGGGGTCATGGTGGTTGTAAGTAGATCAAAGACCGACTTCTTTGGAGCTTCCTGTGATGGCATCGAGGCACTGAAGCTTTTCGGTGGGAGCATGGTCCCGAAGAACAATCCAGTCGTGGCCTGAGTCATATGTTCCACTGGCATTGCAAAGATGGAGGCCGCTTGGGACCCGTAAGTCACTCTTCCAGTCAGGGCGGAGCGGGAGTTGTTGTTGCGGGTACAATTGGAAGCCATTGATGTTCACTTCTTCTTTCTGCATAGGATCAAGACACCAAATCTTAGTACCTCGAATTCAGGGGCAACCATAGCAAAACCGCGATTTGTTCGCGAACACGACACACGAAGTGTGGAGTGGAAAGAGGAAAATGTTCCACCGGGCGTGCCAGAATCTGTTCGTTGCCGAAAACAGAGACGAACCGCGTAGGTCATCTTGCCTGAATTTAGGGGCAGATGCTATTTGGGTTTATCCGTCCACCTCTCCGAAGATGCCAAGTTGATTTATAGCACCGTGTATCGGAGGTTTGGACAGATGCGGCCGTTGTAGCAAACTTCGTCAGATTCCCCCTCATTTCTGAGGGGGTTTTGATTGTGGGGACGCTCTTCCTTGCAAGCGCAATCCTCTGCAGTTAATTACGTTACCGCATCGCGATAACTACTTTCTCCTGCTCCAGCAGTTCACTTCATGTCGTGGTGTTTGTTTTATTTTTGGTTGCCCGTGGATTGCATACGGAGACTAATTTGCGTCGTAGCCCGTAGGGCGTGGATTAGTCCAAATCCGTATATTCTTAGATTTGGGTTTGATTTGATTTAAAGATAGTTGATTTGTTTTGAGATCAAGATCGACTTAAATGTAGACAAGCAGTTAGGGGCTTGGTTGGTTTTTTTTATTTTAATGTCATGAGTCATGTTTGGGAAACGATGAGTCCGTAGGCTCAGTTGATCTGAATTAGGGACCTAGCCAACTTGGGCTTGGCCTACTCAATTTTCCTTTGATTTAAAAGAAGTGCTAAGCACTGGTGTGGGCTCAGTCCCCTTCTTCTGGAAAAAAAGTGCTGAGCACTTATGTGAGTTCTGACGCTCACACATAACCATGTGGGGTTTTCAGTCATGGGAATTTGCCCAATAACTGTTGGACACATTACTCTTTTTGTCTCTTTATGTGGAATGTTGAGCACTCTTTAAAGCGCCCACGTGCGAAACACGTGAGGCACTAGGCGCCAGGTTCTGAATGATGAGTGTCAAGCACTCTTATGTTCTGTGGAGCCCACATCAGGGTTACGTAAGGCGCTGGGTTCCGAGCGCCATCCACTGAGTGCTAAACACTCCTTATTTTGTAGCGTCCATGTGAGGGACACGTGAGGCGCTGGGCGCTGAGCGCCAGCCACTGAGTGCTAAGCACTCCTTATTTTGTAACATCCACGTGAGGGGTCCATGAGACGCTGAGTGCTGAGCGCCAGCCACTGAGTGCTAAACACTCCTTATTTTTCTCTCTCTTTTTTGAATGATCAACGGGATCTTTATCTACCTTTTTTTACCTAAAATTTCCAAGAAGAGAATTCTTCTTCCTCGAGAATTTAATTCTCTGTTCTTTCAAAAATTTCTCTCTTTTTTTTTAAGTTTATGGGGGATTTTCTCTTTTTTAGACTTGAAGTCTTGGGTCCTTTATATAGTAGTGGCAAATCTGTTAATCAGTTGAAGAAATCTCTCATTAAGAGATCCTAATTGATTTGGGGATTTTTCCCACCGTTAGATCTTTTGATCCAAGGACTTCTGTTTTATAGAAGATATTTTTCTTGTTTTTAACAAGATGAGGGAAATATTTTCCCACACGAAATTTATTCTGTAGATCAGTGATTCTTTTAATCACCATTGGATTTTTAATCCAACGGTACTCTGTTTTACAGAGAGTAATCTTTCTTATTTAGAAAGATTTGAGGAATATTTCCTCAACAGAATTTAATTCTGTATTTTGATGATTTATCGTCTCCGTTGGATATTCGATCCAACGGCTCTATTTAACAAAGAGTATAATTTAATTCTACCAGGCGTCGGCGCTTACGTGCTGTGCACGTATGGCGCCAATAAGAGTTTTTAACTCTGGCGCGGGCGCCCTCGTGGCAAACACGTGAGGCACTGCCTCTTGAGTTTTGAACAGAGTTTTGCTCTTTTAAGAGTTTTTGACTCTGGCGCCGGCGCCCTCGTGGAAAACACGTGAGGTGCTGCCTCTTGAGTTTTGAACAGAGCTTTGCTCTATTAAGAATTTTTTTAACTCTAGCGCTGGCGCCCTCATGGAAAACACGCGAGGCGCTGCCTCTTGAGTTTTGAACAGAGCTTTGCTCTATTAAGAGTTTTTTAACTTTGGCGTCGGCGCCCTCATGGCAAACACGTGAGGCGCTGCCTCTTGCCTCTTGAGATTTGAACAGAGCTTTACTCGATTAAGAGTTTTTTTTAACTTTGGCGCTGGCGCCCTCATGGAAAACACGTGAGGCGCTGCCTCTTGAGTTTTGAACAGAGCTTTGCTCCATTAAGAGTTTTTTTAACTCTGGCGCTGGTGCCCTCGTGGCAAACACGTGAGCCGCTGCCTCTTAGCGCTTGAGTTTTGAACAGAGCTTTGCTCTTTTATTGGGGAAACAGCTATAGAGAACAAATTCTCATCAGCCTCTCTAAACCAAGTTACGCACCCCAAAACCGTGTGTGGTTGCTATTCCGACCCATCACATCTAACGGAATAATGTCCTTTGAATCCTCCGTTTCAAGGTCAAGAACACACTAATGCTGCTTTCCAGCAGCGACCTAGAAATGATCCTTATTCTTCCACATACAATCAGGGATAGAGGAATCATCCTAATTTTGCTTGGAACCAAAACCAAACTCAAATTCAAAATACGTTTCCAAGCCAAAATATCTATCAAAGACATCCTCCACAGCAACAGCAGCCGCCGCCACAGTCAGAACCCCTTTCAATCGCAATCTTTTCAAAATCCGGCCAACAATTCTACACCTTATAATAATTCTTTTCAAACGGCCGGTATCGAAAACTCCTTTGCACTCGAACGAAGCTTGGATACGTTTATTAAATATTCCATGCAAACGACGGCTGATTTAATGTCTTCTATCCAAACGTTAATGCAAAACACCGCCTCCCATGGTGAAAGTATAAAATCGATAGAAGCACAACTTACACAGTTAAATACCGCGATGAGTGCGAGAGAGAAAGGAAAACTTCCATCTCAACCCCTACCGAATCCTGGCCACTCACAAAATCATAATGTGAGTGGTGTTACCACGTTAAGATTGGGAAGAGTGTTGAACAATCAATTTGGTGAACAGGTTGATGATGAGGAATCAATTAAAACCCCAGCTTCTACTTCTAACCCCAATTCGTCTAGTCTACCACCTTTTTCCGAGCCTATTCTCCGTTTGCCACCAGGCTCGAACTCCCCGCCTACTTTCTTGAGTCAACCTAAAACAATCCCAACTCTAATTTGGGGATCGATTCCATCCCCACAAACTTCTCTACAAATGTTGGACCCAACATTTATTGATAAAGCTCCTTTTCCAAATAGGTTGAGGGCTAACAAACCTAATGCACAAATGGAGAAGATTGTGGAAATTTTTAAGCAAGTTAATATAAATATTCCTCTTCTAGATGCTATTCAACAAGTTTCTTCTTATGCGAAAGTCCTTAAAGAATTGTGCACTAGGAAGAGGAAAACTCAAGTGCCAAAAAGGGTGTTCTTAACGAGTAACGTGAGCACGGCTTTTACCCAACAATTGCCTAAAAAGCGTAAGGACCTCGGTTGTCCTTTATAACTATCGGGTGTAAAAGCATAAATCGTGCTCTACTTGACCTAGGCGCTGGTGTTAACTTGCTCCCGTATTAGCAACTCGGTATTAGAGAGTTGAAACCTGCACACTACACTCTCCAAATGGCCGATCGATCTATCACTCAACCTAGGGGTGAGCTAAAGGACGTGTTAATCAAATTCGGGGAATTTATATTCCCTGTGGACTTTATTTTTTTAGATACACAGCCTATGGCGAACCCATGAAACCAAATCCCGGTGAAACTAGGTCGACCTTTTCTAGCAATTTCCAACGCTATAATTAATTGTCGTAACGGTTCTATGAACTTATCCTTCGGAAAGATGACGATTGAGCTTAATATTTACAAGCTAGGAAGTCAACCATCTGAACCTTCTGCTCATCTAATCGATGTCTATTCTATCAACGAGATAGCTTCCGACAGCTGGGAAATTGAGGAACATTGCTATAATGATCTCGACGACGCCAGTGTGATATTGTTTGATCTAGCAAATTATTATAGTGGGGACACCTTCGATGAGTCCACCCCCGAGTTCGAATCCTTTGACTCGTCGCAAAAGTCAGTAGCACTTTCCAAGTCAATATCCTATGCAAGTTATGAACCTCTTATGGAGTCCGAGTATCATTCCCTTACCCCACCTTCTATCGTCTCTCCGCCGACACTAGATCTCAAACCACTACCTTCTCATCTTAAATATGCATATTTAGGTGAGAATGAGTTTTTTCCCGTGATCATATCCGCTTCTCTAGTTTTAGAGCAAGAGAACGCTCTTTTGATGGTCTTGAGATCAAATCGGCAAGTATTTGGTTAGACAATGGCGGACATCAAAGGAATTAGTCCCTTAATTATTGAACATCATATACATTTGATGGATGAAGCCAAGCCAGCCCAAGACCCACAAAGACGGAGGCGGTAAAGAAAGAAATCGTCAAGTGCCTAGATAGTGGTATAATTACCCAATATCTTATAATCAATAGGTAAGTCTTATTCATGTGGTCCCTAAAAAGTCTGGCATCACGGTCATAACTAATGAGGCTAATGAGTTGATCCAAACACGCACCCAAACTGGGTGGCGCGTATGTACTGATTATAGGAAACTCGATGCCGCAACGAGGAAAGATCACTTCCCTCTACCTTTCACTGACCAGATGTTGGAACGATTAGCTAGACATGAATACTATTGTTTCTTGGACAGATACTCTGGCAATAACCAGGTCCCCATCGCCGAAAAGGATCAAGATAAAACAATATTTACTTATCCTTTCGGTACTTTTGCTTATAGACGCATACCCTTTGGGTTATGCAACGCTCCCGCTACATTTCAGCGGTGTATGATGGGGATATTCTCAGACATGGTCGAGAATTTTCTGGAGATATTTATGGAAGATTTCTCCATATTTAGGGACTCCTTTAAGGAATGCCTACGTCATCTTGACGCGGTTCTTACCCGCTGTAAGGATAAGAACTTAACTTTGAATTGGGAAAAATGACATTTCATGGTCCAAGAAGGTATTGTCCGTGGACATATCATTTCACGAAAAGGCATTGAGGTAGACAGAGCTAAAATTGATATCAACTATAACCTTCCTCCTCTCAAATGCGTCAAAGATATACGATCCATCCTTTGTCATGCAGGATTTTATAAGAGATTCATTAAGTACTTTAGCAAAATTGCTAGACCCTTAACTCTTCTCTTGGCCAAGAATACAACATTTCACTTCGATTCGGATTGCGGATCTGCTTTTGAATCACTTAAAAGTTCTCTCACTACAGCCCCCGTTCTATCATCTCCGGATTGGAACCACCCGTTCGAGCTTATGCGTGATGCATCAGATTTTGCTATTGGTGCAGTTTTAGGACGGCACATTGATAAGATGCCAAATGTAATTTATTATGCAAGTAGGACCTTGAACGATACCCAAATTTAATTACACAAATACCGATAAAAAAATCTTGGCAGTTGTATTTGCATTAGAAAAATTCAGGCCCTACTTGATTGGCTCGCCAATAGTGGTTTACACCAATCACTTCGCCCTAAGACACCTTTTATCGAAGAAGGATGCTAAGGCCAGGTTAATACGTTGGATGCTGTTGTTACAAGAATTTGATCTTGTCATACGAGACAAAAGTGGATGTGAAAACGTCATAGCTGGCCATCTTTCATGTATCAATTCTTCACCAACATTGACCTTGCCAATAAACGACTCCTTTCCTAACGAACAGCTCTTGACCGTATCCTGCGAACCTTGGTTCGTGGATATTGTGAATTATCTAGCGACGGAACTTATTCCCAGCGATTGGTCGAAACAAGACAATCATCGATTTCTATCCCAAGTAAAACACTTTTACTGGGATGACCCTTATTTGTTTAAGTATTATCCCGATCAAATCATTCGCAGATGTGTCCCTAATAATGAATTCAAGAGTGTGTTGTCTTTTTATCATGATCAAGCATGTGGCGGTCACTTTGGTCCATGTAAAACGGCGAAGAATGTTTTGCAATGTGGCTTTTATTAGCCAATATTATTTAAAGATGCATATGATCATTGCAAAACTTGCCCACGGTATTAACACATGGGTCGGATTTCACGAAGAAATGAGATGCCGCTCCAACCTATCTTGGTTGTGGAGTTATTCGATATTCGGGCTATTGATTTTATGGGCCGTTTTCCCAACTCTTTTGGGAATTTATATATCTTGTTAGTGGTTGATTATGTCTCAAAATGGGTAGAAGCAATACCGTGTCGCACTAATAACCACAAGGATGTTATTAAGTTCTTTAAAGAAAATATCTTTTCGCGATTCAGACACCCTTGCGTTATAATTAGCGACAACGAGACGCATTTCTGTAATCGGTCTTTCGAGGCTTTGATGCGAAAATATTCAATCAACCACAAACTTTTTATGCCCTATCATCCCCAAACGAGCGGGCAAGCTGAGATTTCCAATAGACAGATCAAACAAATTTTGGAGAAGACGGTTTCTAAAAACCGTAAAGATTGGTCAACCATATTGACGGATGCTCTTTGGGCATTTCGTACCGCTTATAAGACCGATTTTGGTATGTCTCCATACCACCTTATGTTTGGGCAGGCATGCCACCTTCCTGTCGAGATCGAATATAAAGCAATGTGGGCTATTAAAGAGCTTAATTTCGATTTTGATCAAGCCAGCAGCTATCGGAAGCTGCAATTAAATGGGTTAAGCGAACTCCGCAATGAAGCTTACGATAATGCGGTTATGGTAAAGAACCGGACTAAAGTGTTCCAATAAAAAAATCCTTTTAAAAAAAACCTTCATACCAGGACAACAAGTCCTTCTTTACGATTCCCGTCTCCATCTTCATCCGGATAAGCTAAAATCTCGTTGGAAGGGACCTTTTGTGGTGCGGTATTGTACCCGCACGGGTCAGTAGAAGTTGAAAATATTAAAAACGATTCTATTTTTAAAGTAAATGGGTATAGATTAAAACCGTATTTTTCCGCTGACCCAGCGGATGAGTTCATGTTTCTATAGGAGCCGCTTTATCATAACTAAATTTTCTCCACCTCACCTTCATGTTTCGGTAACATTGCCTCATCTTAAGAATGGAGGTGAGTGAAAAGGGACTTAACTGAATATCCGTGCGTGCCAAAGTACAAATTTGGGGGTAGTTTTCATTTAACTATTATTTTACCCCTATTATTTTCTCTCCCCAAGTCTACAGGTCTATGCACTCAAAAAACAATATCAGTGAGGACACCGCTGAAAACAGGTTTAGGGGAAAGTTTGTATTTACTGAGTTATCTTTTGGCACTAGGCACTATAGAAAGTTAGATGTTTTGATAATGAGAAAAATTTTGATAATGAAAGTTAGAAAGTGAAAAATTACATATGAAAGATAGGAAGAGTTTAAGAAAAACAAGAAAGTTAGATATTTGCTTAAACGAAGCTTGTAATACGTAGTCATGAGCTGTTGTCCCAAGGGTTAGTAAGATTAAGGAAATTACTAATCTGAGAATAAAAATAAGTCTGAAAAAAGTCCCTATTCTGGAGGCCAAACATTTGAACGTTGATACCCTACTATACGCACTTACACACATCTTGAAACTTGGGATAATAGAGAATACCTTGAAATGCTCTTTTCTAAAAGCCTTAATATGAAGAAAAAAAATATATCAACAAAATATAAATGACGCATAAAATGAAAATGGTGAAGAAAAATGAATACTGGTTTTGTAATTACTTAAGACAGCATAAAAAAAATATAGCGAGAGTGCTTTATCACCTAGTGCCCTTAGACCAACTAGTTTGGGAGCCACTGCTAAGTCTTGGGTGTTGTAAGACTAGGATATTGCTAATTACTCCTAATAAGTGAGCATATTTAGTAATCGGTCGGTTGGTATCTCAAGAAATATTAACGGTCGCATGAATAATGTGTGAGCAATTCCAACTATAATATTCACCGACTAAAAATTACGAAGGCAGATGGACAATAATATGATAGCTTGAATTGAATTCTCTAAGTGTAGGGATATTTTTTACACACACGTAGTGGTATATGATCGAGATTTGGATGAAAGATAGGGAGGAAGACTAAAGGCGATGTTTTATTGAAGGATGATCTGATTTCTGACATCTTTTCATGACCATTAAGATAGGGCTCATGGCAACTGAAAAGCTGGTGTAGTTGAAAACTCTTCTTTTCAAGTTCTTTCTTTTATATATTCTTATCTTTGTTTGTAAATTTTATTTTCTTTCTTTTATTATGGGATTTTGTGGGTGTAATCCGCTGAAAACCTTCAGGAGACAACACTTCTCCTACTAGGGACACCTAGAGGTTTAACAGCTTATTGCACGTGCTCAGTACAATCGTGGTTGCCTACGAAAGTGTGCTACTTAGGTTTTTCTTTTTCTTTTTTCTCCTTCTCTTGAATAACTAGTTTACTTGGGACGATCAAAATTAAGTTTGGGGGTATTTGTTCAGTTGAAAATATTGCACTTTTGATATAACATTTTCCTTACTTTTCTTAAATATTTAAAGGTGTTTATTATAAATATGAAATATATGAGGGTTTATCTGTAAAATATCTATTGTCATATGTTTATATATTATAATTAACATTATGAAGGAAAATATATGCATATTATATTTATATGATATTTTGGTAATTAAAATATGCATATCATATCAAATATTCTAATCAAGATTCTTAAAAAAATATAATATCATACAAATGGTTAGAATAATATCTCTAATTTAACAAATATTACTAATATTATTCATGGAGATATTGTGCAGATTTAGCTCAGGTCAGGAGATCGAGATATTCGAGATGTCAGGAATCAAAAATCTTCTGATGAAGTTTAATTAAATCATAAAATCAATACTGGCAGAGACTCGGAGAGGATTTGAAGAATCAAGACATCACATAAATCTCCACGTGTCAACATGAGGAAGCATCAGAAATCACAAACCCTAATTCCTCCAATCCGCCGCCCAGCCGTGGCCAAACTCCACATATTGCGGCGGATCCGCGGCCGTTATGTGGATTTAGAATTCAAGATTTGGTGGGTAGGATCAAAATAAGAAATCATCATATTAGGTAACTAGGTTTTCTGCTTCTAGTGCTATATAAAGGACCGAGAGCTTCATATGAAAATGTATCAAACCGAAGAGATTACGAGGTCCAAGACGATCTACGCATCCAGGTTGATCAATCAGCTGTTCAGCTACCTCCTTCAAGAAAGATCGAGAAGCAAATTAGAGTTTTGTATTCTACTTTCTAAAGGAACAAAAAGTGTAATTGATCTAGTTGATTAATAAAGATAGTTGTTTTATTCTTATCGCATTTTTACTTTCTGCATTTTTATTATGATTTCCTTCTCTATCTTTTCTTCTTCTATCTCCATCATGCACGAGTAATTCTCCGCTTGATAGGGTTCGTAGGATTAGGGTAGATCAATGGATGATGAAAATTTCTTAACTCATTTTACATCTTATAAAGTTTATAAACTTTAGCAAAGCAATTGTTAACATTCTAATCAGGCGCGCTATCAAATCATTGATAGTCACGACCGCGATTTGAGATTAGATTAACAATGGTTTTGGTAAAAGCTAGACATAAATAGAGGTCAATGAAAAGATAAGGGTTAAGAGTGAGAACCTTATTCCCTCCATAAACCCTAATATGTATTCATCGCTATCGATCTAGTTTTAAATCTATTAAAAAATAAAATGAGTCATCTTTTGTATTCATCCATGACTACTAAATCCGATGAACCCTACAAGCCTTCTTTATATATATTTTACATCCGTGTTTAACATATAGATCTAGAATCTATTCTTCTTTCTTCTTTTATTTTATTCAACTCGTCTAAAACAAGATTAAAAGTTCCATGCATCCCTGCGGACGACCCGTACTCATCTCGGTTAGCTACACGCGATACCGTTATTGATTGCGGTTACTGCAAACACTTTTTTCACACCAATCAGGTGGTTTGTAGCAGGGAATTTTATGCAAAGCTTCTTTTGATTGGGACTGGTAGCTACGACTTCATTCTGGGGATGGATTAGTTGAGCATGTTTCATGCTGTTATCAACTGTTGGGCTAGGAGTGTGACATTTCACATTCCTAATCACCTGGACTTCATGTTCGTGGGCGGCAGCGAGTCTTTGGAACCAGCTAAGTTCCGAGCAAAGCCGAAGACCTTAATAGCTATGGAGATAGACGATGAGCCAGCACTGGAGGTGGTTCGTGAGTTTTTTGATGTGTTCCCTGAAGATCTGCCTGGTTTACTCCCGCCTCGCATATTGGGCTTCTCGATCGACCTGACTCCAGGGACGGCGCCAATTTCCAAGGCTCCCTACAGGATGGCGCCAGTTGAGTTGGCAAAGTTAAAGAAGCAGATAGAAGATCTTCTAGACAAGGAATTTATCCGTCCAAGTGCTTCCCCGTGGGGTGCTCCTGTGTTACTGGTTAAGAAGAAAGACGGTTCCTTGCACATATGCATCGACTACCGGGAGTTGAACCGAGTGACCGTAAAGAACAAGTATCCCATCCCCCGCATCGACGACTTGTTCGATCAGCTTGGTGGTGCTCGGGTATTTTATAAACTAGATCTTCGGTCAGGGTATCACCAAATCAGGGTTAAGGCAAAAGATGTATGCAAGACGGCTTTCCGAACCCGATATGGCCACTATGAGTTTCTTATGATGCCGTTCGGTGTTACCAATGCACTGGCCATATTTATGGACTTGATGAACAGGGTTTTCTCCAAGTACTTGGATCGGTTTGTTGTCGTATTCATCGACGACATTCTCGTCTAGTCGAGAAGTCGAGAGGAGCACGTCGAGCACCTACGAATTGTATTGCAGGTTCTGCGAGAGAAGAAGCTCTATGCTAAGTTAAGCAAGTGCGAGTTTTAGCTCAACAAGGTGCAATTTCTGGGGCATGTCGTTTCGAGTGACGGCATTTTAGTGGATCCGACGAAAATCGAATCTATCAAATACTGGCCGACACTGAAATCAGTTGCTGAGATAAGAAGCTTCTTAGGATTGGCTGGGTGTTATCGACGGTTTGTCCAAGATTTTTCCAGAGTAGCAGAACCCTTGACGAAGCTCACACAGAAGGAGGTGTGGTATGTTTGGTCGGAGGAGTGCACCCAGGCGTTCGAACTGTTGAAACGCAAGTTGACCATGGCCCCAATCCTAACTGTGCCAGACAGCTCGGGTGGCTTGGTTGTTCATAGTGATGCGTCGGGAAAAGGTTTAGGTTGCATATTAATGCAGCACGGTCGAGTGGTGGCTTACGCCACTCATCAGCTGAAAACTCATGAGAAGAACTACCCCACGCATGACCTGGAGTTACAGCCGTTGTGTTCGCTTTAAAGATTTGGATGCATTACTTGCTAGGCGAAAGAGTGGAGATGTACACGGATCACAAAAGTTTGAAATACGTGTTCACTCAGAAGGAGCTGAATATGAGACAACACATGTGGTTGGAATTGATGGCAGGCTACAATATTGATTTGTAGTATCATCCCGGGAAGGTGAATGTCGTTCCTGACACTCTCAGTCACAGGCCATCAGCTGCGTTGCTGACTTGTCAGAAAGGGATTCTCGATGACCTTCAGAGACTCGAGTTGGAGGTAGTTACACCGGGTATGCCCGAACAGCTCTGGCGGTTGCAAGTTCAATCATCGCTTATAGATCGCATTAAAGCTGTACAGGCTGGAAACTCTCAGTTGCAGAAGTTCGGAGGGTTAGTTGAGGCTGGTTTGAGGACGGATTTGAAGATTCACGGAGATAGCTCTCTGAGATTTGGCAGTCGGCTGTGTGTTCTAAAGGGGGTATTCGAGATGAAGTTCTAGCTGAGACACACAGTTCCGCTTACTCGGTGCACCCAGGTGGCACCAAGATGTACAAAGACCTGAGGCGGCACTTCTAGTGGAATACGATGAAGAGGGAGATTGCTTGCTTTTTCTCCAAGTGTCTGGTATGCCAACTGGTGAAAGCCGAGCATCAGGGAATCGCTGGGTTGTTGCAACCGCTTCCAGTGCCAGAGTGGAAATGGGAGCACATCACCATGGATTTTGTGACGGCGTTACCTCGAAGTCTAAGGGGAAACAATGTTGTCTGGGTTATTGTTGATCATCTCACAAAGGCAGCACATTTCATACCTTTCCGAGTCAGACAAACGACAGAGTCGCTTGCGGAGAAGTATATGCAGGAGATTGTAAGACTGCACGAGGTGCCCGTTATCGTGTCTGATCGAGACACCAGGTTCAATTCCCATTTCTGGAAGAGCCTGCAAGAGAGTTTGGGCACGCGTCTCAAGTTCAGCACGGCTTATCATCCGCAGACAGACGGGCAATCCAAGAGTACTATCCAGACGCTCGAGGATATGCTGAGGGCATGCATGCTTGATTTTCAGGATTCTTGGGAGGATCACCTCCATCTAGTAGAGTTTTCGTATAACAACAGCTACCAAACTAGCATCCAGATGTCCCCATTTGAGGCTCTGTATGGACGGAAGTGTCGGTCCCCTCTTTGTTGGGTGACGTGGGTGAACGAAAGTTGTTGGGCCCTGAGCTCATAGTACAGACAGTGAGCAAGGTTCAAACGATCAGGCAACGTATAAAGGCGGCTCAGGACTGACAGAAGAGTTGGGCAGATACCGGAAGAAATTCGTTGGAGTTTGGTGTTGGTGACCACGTATTTATGAAGATATCACCCACTAGGGGAGTGATCAGGTTTGGTAGTCGGGGGAAACTCAATCTCCGATTCATCGGACCTTTTGAGATGCTAGAGCGAGTAGGAGGCTTATCGACTTGCCTTGCCTCCATCGCTAGCCGGTGTGCACAATACTTTTCATGTATCTCAGTTGAGGCACTATGTTCGGGATGACAGCCATATCTTGGGCCATTCAGAGTTAACGTTGGGTACCGATCTATCTTACGAGGAGGAGCCTACCACCATTCTCGATCGTCGGGAAAAATTGCTAAAGAACAAATTCATTCTCTTGGTTCGAGTTTCTTGGGGTGGTCGTTCTGCAGGAAAGTCTACCTGGAAATGCGAGGAGGACATCCGTTCACGTTTTTCGCACCTGTTTGAGTAGTGTTGTTTGTTCCGTTGTTTTCATTCTTTAATTTCAAGAACGAAATTTTTGTAAGGAGGTATGATATAAATCCCCAGTTCCATATATATATTTCCTATATTTTTTCCAGAATTTTCCTATTATTTTTGCACATTTTTTATATTTTTATTTATTCTATTTATTAACTTTCTTATCCCAAACCCTAACTACCCGACCCTACCCGACCCGACACGACCCTACCCGACCCGACCCGAACCCCCATCCTTCTTATTCTTCTTCTTCCTTTTCTTTTCCCGACCTTTTTCCAACGTCCCTTTCCTCCTTCCTCGTGACCGTCGCCTCAAGATCCGTGTCCACCTCCGTGACGACCTCGCCTTGGACCTAACAACCCACATCTCATCCTCCATCCCCTCTCATTTCCTCCTCTCTCCCTCTCGCCAATGGCTCCCTTCCTGCTCGCGCTCGTGCCCGCGAGACATGCTCCACCTACGACGAATTCTCACCCCAACTAACCCCGAGATCTCAGCACCGGCCTTCTCTCTCCCCTCAACATCACCCTCTCATTCTCTTTCTCCTTCACTCCCTTCTTCCTCCTAAAAAAACCCACCTCCTCCATCGACGAGCTCGAGCCCCGCCCATCACCTCACTCCACCGTCACCGACCCACCACCTTCCTCTCACCAACTCCATCATCATCTTCTCTCTGAGCACTATCACGAGCCCCAACACCCATCGCCACCTTTGCAATCATCACCGCCGACCAATTCTCGTCGCCGACCTCGTCACCGCTAGGGACCAACGTAGTCGCTGCCGCCACGAGCCGCTCCTCTTCCTCCTCTGCAACCCCACCAACCTCCATCAACCTCTAACTCAACCGTTTCCCACCTTGAGCTCCTCACCACACGACTGTCCCTCTCCTCTGTCTCTCGCCAACGAGTCACCAGCGACCCACCAAACACCCCAGCTCCTCCTCCTTCAGCTCGAGCAACGCCCCAAGTCTCCCCGAGCTATCGCTAAGCCACTGCCTGAGCTCCGAGAACAGCCATCATCTCGTTGTTGGCCCCAGATCGTCGTCGCTGCCCGTGATCATTCTGTGCTCATGCCATTCACCGTCACGATCGTCGCCAGGCAAGTGAAAACCTTCACTTGTTCATCATGCTACTATAAACATTAACCAAAGCAATTTACTATATATATATATATATATATATATATATATATATATATATATATATATATATATATATATCATGAACTACTATTGAATTTGTGTGGCGAATCCTGGTGCCGTCTTATTGAATGGAGCCCGACTAGGGCCTATTACTGTGTTGATAGAACGTAGAAGTTATATGGCTAATATCTATATTCATTTGGCTAGAGAAAACGTGTATTTCGATCAATAACTAAATGTCTACCCAAGGTGTTCGATAAGAACCTTAAGCCAGCATCTAATTAAAATTGGCGGAACTTTTGATCATTAAACCCTTTTACTGTTCACAGATGTACTGCAGAGATTTGGTTGCAATTTAATATTGTTTCCCCCCATAATATGTTTCCCCCGATAACCATTGCGAAATCAGAATTTTCCCGAACATGCTAGACCTTTTAATTCATAATAAATCGTACAAAAATTGGATCATAGTGTTCTTAGGCTCTCTGCGAAGAGGGATGTATAACCTAAAAATTTATTGTGATTTCTACTGAATATCGTGTCTTTTAGATAGCGGAAATTGAAGGGATTTGTGGCTCTGGACTGCAGTCCTGAACCAAAATCCTCACGGATACCTGAAATCAAACACCTGCAACTCATCGTCCAAATTCGCAAATGTGAGGAACCCTATATAGATACGTAGGAAATTCAGTTAGCTTTCTTATGCAACTGGTTCCAATGAATTGCGCCGCTGGTTGATATTTTTCGCATAATTTATTTCATCGATGTATATGGCTGATTTCTGTAGTTTTTCATTTTAATACCTGAATTTAAGCATCTGTACATCCCTACATAAAAATGAAAATACACAGAGTCCTATATATTCGTGTAGATAATTTAGTTAGATAACCTATGGATCTGGTCTCGTTCAGTTTCACCGTCTTTTGGTATTTTTTTTATATTTTATACTGCCAACGTGTTCTGCAGTTTCTGCAGTGACATTTCTTTCACATTCACACTAAACAGGACATATCATCTAGTACAGAAAGGCTATCATGGATCTGTTTGATACGTCGGAAACCTAACAGATAGAACTAGGTTTTATTCAACTAGGTAAACCCCTGAATCTAAACACAATCCTTAGTAAATCTCGCGCGAAGTTGGACTTCCAGTTTTGAAACTGAAATTCCAGCAATTGATCACTAATTTAAAATGATGATAAGTTCCGAATCTGAATTCCTACCGACATGAAATTAATTTTACCGCTTAGATAATCAAATATACTTCGTACACCTTTTATATTGTTTTAGTCGATTCTATACATGTGATTTATGGTGAATTTTGCAAGTCATATGGCGTTGGCTGTCATAACTTAGTGAATCTCTGTTTAGTGAATTTCTATCTTATTTTGTGTTTGCTTTTTACCTTCTGTATAGTGATTGTTTACATTGAGACCTAATGACTGATTTGCGTTTTCGATATATAAGTGTTAATGATTGGGTTGTGACAAGTACGATAGTGAACCAGTGATCAAAAGTGATATTGATAGGTGGAAGCGTGATTAAAAGTGAAAACGATACATATTTGTTCACAACCCATCTAATACCTGAACACATACTATAACCTGGGGAATGGGGAAATCAAGATGGAATTGAACTCGTATTTAGTGAGTTACAGTAACTTAGAGAATGATCATTCGATTAGTGACACACACACATTAGGTCGTAGGCCTAGCGGCACGGCTGCAGCGTTATGTCCCGGGCAACAGTGGACCATAGTCTCGGACATGCACGAGACCCTTATTAAACACGAGCATCCTTTTCACTAATTGATTTCATTGACTTAGTGACTGATAAGTAGTGACATACACATTGCCTGATTTACTGAGATAATACATATATCGCGCTGGGCATATTCAAATGATATTCATTATTCTCATATTTCTGTATTCTGTCGCACCTTTCATATTTGATAACATTGTACGCACATTATATATTTATTGCTATATGTGTCGTCCTGACGACCTGAATGTACATGCTCAGAAGACGAAGTAGACCCAGCCCAGGAGCAGGATCTGCCATTCGAGATCGCGGAGGTTTAGACCGTGACATCAGCGCCATCCCTTTCTTACTATAAGAGTATTATTATTTCGTTAGTTAGTTATTTTTTCCATGTAAATTAATGTATCTTGAACACTTTTATTTTGATATAATAAAGTTATGTAATTTGCTTTACTCTAGTACTGTTTACTGACTACCATGTAATGCTAGAAACCGAAATGTGATTACGGCAGGATTATTCCCTGACCGTAGGAACATGGTTGGTCTGGTCATCACTCGTATTTCGTATTTTGAGAAGCGGGACGTGACAAAATGCTATAAGACACAGAAACCATAAAGTTTTTAAAACTCCCAAAACTTTTTGTTTTCTTCGATTTTTCAATACTTCGCTTTATAGCATATGAAAATTGCGAAATTATCAAATTCTTAAAGGATCAATTTTATAAAGTACCATCGAACTCTTGGTGTTTTTTAGATAGTAGTTTTGAACTTTAAAATCGCCACAAACCCCTGTTCGATGGTGGTTTTGTCAAATGAATTGAAGAGTATTTTGGCCAAATAATACCTTATTGAGGTTAATTAGTCCATGTAAAAGGTCATTTTTGGGTTATTTAATCCATCAATCGGTGTCTTACATAAGTTTATTAAACTATCATTTTCAAATATCGCTAGTTCAAGAGGCAAGAGGGGTTCATGGTTTTTTAAAGTTTAGTGGCGTTATCTCAAAAACATTTATAGTTCGATGATGCTTTATAATTTTACTAAATCTCAAAATTTTATATCTTCTTCAATTTTCGATAACACGATAAGATAGCAAAATTTTTACAAATCTCGAGATTCCTGTTTTCTTTGGATATTCAATATTTTACTTTGTATATTACATGAAAATCATAACAATTACTTTCCGTTCTCAACTTTTTTCTAAAATCGTAAAATTTTCTGTTTTCTTCGGGTTTTCAATGGGCTGTTTGTTATAGCATATAAAAATTATGGAATATTCAAATATTTCTTATGTTCTTCAATTTACAATATTTTGCACGATATATACAACACGAAAATCTCGAAATCATTTTGCTTACTTCCAGTTTTCAATATTTTGCATTATATAGCTTACGGAAATCGAGAATTTGAAAGATTATAAGATTTTCTCATTTGTTTGGTTTTTTTAAATATTTTTCTTGCTATATTACATGAAAATTTGAAAGATTATAAGATTTTCTCTTTTGTTTGGTTTTTTAAAATATTTTGCATCCAATATCACACGAAAATTATGATATTTTCAATAATTCCTAAATTTTATGTTTCTCTCAAAATTTTCAATATTTGATTGTTTTATTAACGCATGAAAATCGATACATATCGGAAATATAAAAAAAAATGTTTTATTCGATTCCTTAATATTTGCTTGTTGCAGCACATAAAATCTTGAAATTTTTTAAAATTTAAAATTTCTTTTTTCAATATTTTACATGCTATAGCGCTTGAAAATGATAAGATATTAAAAATCCTAAAAAATATTGCTTTTTTCGCTTATTCGATATATCGCATGCGATACATAGAAATCACGGAATTTTCAAAAATCTCAAAAATCCATTTTTTATTCTTTTATCCATATTTTGAATGCCATATAACACATGTAAATCACACAATTTTCAAAAAAAAATCCAATCTTACGTCAAAGTTTTCAATATTTTGAATGTTATATATTTGCAAAATTTTCGCAAATCTCAATTTCTTTTATTTTCTTTAGTTTATCAATATTTTTTAACATTTTGCATACTATAACACGCAAAATTCATTAAATTTTTGAAAAAATTGTTTTTGTCAGCTTTTCAGAATTTTGCTTAGTATAGCAAACGAAAATCATGAGATTAAAAATTTGCTTTCTATCGATTTTTAATATTCTGTATGCTAACACACGAAAATTGAAATTTTAAGAAGTCTCAAAAACTTTTTCGTTTGCTTCTGTATTCCGCTTTTCATTAATTTGCATCTTACAACACAGGAGAATAGCAACATTCCAAAAATCTCAAATATTTAAGTTTTTTCCTTTTTCTTTTAATTGTTATAGTATATGAAAATTTTGAAACTTTTTAAATCTCAAAATTTATTCTTCTCTTTAGTTTTTCAATATTTTATTTGCTATAATAAATGAAAATCTTGAAATTTTTAAAAATCTCAACAAAAAAATTTATTCGTTTTGGATTTTCAACATTTTTCATTCTATAGTGCACATAAATTACGAATTTTGAAAAAAAATTAAACTTCATTTTTTTACTTCGGTTTTCAATATTTTGGAAATTTTCAAAAATATATAAATATCTAGTTTTCTTCCTTTCTAATATTTGTGTGTTACAGCATTAATATTTGTGTGTTATAGCATATGAAGGTTACCAAATTTTCAAAATCTTAATTGTTTAAGTAGTTTATATATGCCAGCGAACAAATATCATGAAATTTACAAAAATCTTAAAATTATAAGCTATTCCTTCGGTTTTCAATAGTTTACTTACCAAATTGAAGTGGGTGAAAACCGAAAAATAAATCTTTCTTTTTCGGTTTTCCGTATGGGTTGCCCGGGGCTTGAACACGGAAATCGTTGGATGAAGTAGTTGGATGAAGTAGATCATTTTTTTCTTTTGCAATAGAGAAAGAAGACCTCCCTCCAAACCGTGCTTGCATTTTTCATTGCACATGACTTTCCTTGTGTGTGTGTGTGTGTGTAAAATACATACCGAGAAGAAAATCTAAGAATTTTGACTGCTCAGTGGATTCAACCACCACAGCACATAAAAATCTGGAAATTTTCAAAAATCTTAAAAATTATTGTTTTCTTCGGTTTTTAATTTCTCAAAAATTCTCTATTTTTCTTTGGTTTTTTTATATTTTGCTTTTTCTAACACTACTCGAGAATCGCAAAATTTTCAAAATTTTTAAATATTCAGTTTTCTTGCTTTTTAATATTTTGTGTTATGATAAAGGAAAATCACAAAATTTCCAAAAAATCTCAAATGTTTTAGTATTTTGTATGTTTTAAGCATACAAAAATTGCAAAATTTTCAAAAAGCTCAAAAAATTTATTTTTTTCTTCTGTTTTTCATTATTTTGCATGATATTAACACACAAAAATTTTGATATTTTCAAAAATCCCAAAATAATTTGTATACCTCGAAATTTTTCAATATTTGTATGCCATACCACACGAAAATCGCGAAACTTTAAAAAATAATTTTTTTGTATTTTCTTCTATTTTTAATATTTTGCCGGTTAAAGCAAGATGAATATCATGAAATTTTCCAAAATCTCAAGAAATTCTGTTTTCTTCGAATTTTCAATATTTTGCATGCTATAATTTAAAAAAATCATGAAATTTCAAAAATCTTAAGAGTTTCTATTTTCTTTTTCCATATTTTTCTTCTTATTGTATACCATTTCCCAAATCATGAATAAAAGTTATCTTCACAGAGAATTTTTAATATAAAAAAAGAACTTTATTCATGTGTTGAAATATCAACCTTCTTAATCTAAGATTGATTTTTCTTTGGTGCAAGTTGTAATAGCAAGGAAACTAAGGTAAATCTATGACGGAAAATTTCCCACACAGTTACCACGCGACTCATACAAGATCCATGCACTTAAATACGGGGCCGCTGCATTTGTGTGTGTTGCATAGATTGTTGAGTTAGGAGGTTGCTTAGCCACCCCTTTCCCATCTATGAAATATTTTATTTGGTATATGTTGTAATTGTAGGAAAACTAATAGGCCAAGATCGGCTTTGCATCCACATTTATCTAAGAAAGAGGCTATGAAACATGGGTCCATCATTGGGCTTGTCCATTCAGGCCAGTTGGACATGGCCTAGTTAGGGCCCCATTTATTGTGTCTCTTAGTAATGATAAATGGCTGTCATTGCCGACAACTTTAAGTTACCAACTGCTTTGCACAATTACTGTTTTTACCCAATAAATCAATCTAAGACCAAAGAATACTAAATCTTGAGATGTTTAGTTTGATTGGGAAATGTGGCCCACAACTAGGCCCAATTTTCCTATGTTGTTTTCAATCATGATTTTGCTTTTGGCATGTGATTATGAAATATATTAAATGATTTTGTGGTACACCACTGAACTCAGGAGAGTTCAGTGAAATTTAGCCTATTTTCCAAACGAACCAAAAATAGCTCTATCAAAAAGCCTAGTAAAATTTTCAATACCTATGCGTTTTTTTCACCATAGTCTTTTGTCCTTTTTGTTGTTCACTCTGAGATCACGTGATAAACTCCAACAAAATTTTTTTACCCTGGAATGCATATGGAGGGGAACAACATTTGCACTTAAATTTATTTTTTTAAGGATTTTTGAGAAGAAAAGAAAATATAACGCACACTCGGAACACAAATAAATTATCCTCAAACTTCTCCTCTTTATTCAACTTCAATACGAAATACAAAATTCTCTTCTCTTCAATTCTTCTTTTTCATACCATACAAAATATCCTAATCAATCTATATTTATAGACCTAGAAAATCCTAAACATATTTCTACCAGAATGCCTAATTCAATTAATTTAGATCTAATCAAATCTCCCAAAAAAAATTCTTCAAACAAAACTTCAAATATCTTTCCAAACAAACTTTCCTAATCAAGTCCAAACGAATCTTCATCAATTCTTTCCAAATAATCTGCGATTGTCAGACACAGACGTCTGCCCTAGAAATGGGCAAATATCTGTAGTTCAATCTAGCTTTCTGTTGATCGCTTTCACAGACGTCTGTAGTTCTAGGGCAGACGTCGGCGGTCTTCAAAACTACAAGTCAAACTTCAACAAATCCCCACCTTGACTTGTACTCTCCAAGCCGACTTCTATCTTCTCTTTAAAACCTCCATCCACAACATCTTATGAGTTTTGCATGAAACTTCACCTTGACTCAAGTTTTCTCCACCTTGCTCTAAGGTTGTTCTTCCATGCACAGGCTTTCTCACAATTTGATGTATGCCGCATGAGGTTTTGACTTCTTGTATCACAATGCAATTCTTCTGGTACACCTTCATCACTCCACCTTGAACAATAATTGTGTAACCTTTCGTATCCAATCTCTCAAGCGAAATTAGATTCCTTTTTAGTTTTAGAACATACTCGACATCACCAAGAACTCTTTGCTTCCCATCGAACATTTTCATCTTCACGGTGCTCACGCCTTCTACTTCTACTTCAGAATTATCCGCTAACGTCAATGTTCCCTTATAAATAAAAGGAAGAAAATATGAAAGGAAGCACTCACGTGATATTCACGTGAGCGCTCACATGCAAAGCATGTGAGTATCGGTTTCAGATAGAATTAAATCCTATGATAGCCCCCACGTGATATCCACGTGAGTGTTCACATGCAAACCATGTGAGTGCCGGTTTCAGATAGGATAAATTCTATGATAGCCCCAAGTGATATCCACGTGAGCGCTGACATGCAAAGCATGTGAGTGCCGGCTTCAGATAGGATAAATCCTATGATAGCCCCCACGTGATATCCACGCGAGTGTTTACATGCAAAGCATGTGGGCACTGGTTTCAGATAGGATTAAACCCTATAAAGGCCCCACGTGTTAAACACGTGAGCGCTAATGTGCAAAGCACGTGAGCGCTGCTGCTATATATGTATATGGCAGCGCTCACATGATATCGACGTGAGCACATCAATTTGAAGCGTTGATTTCTAGTTGAATTAAATTCTATATAAAATTAAATTCTATTTGGGAAATATTGCCCCTGATCTTTCTAATATTAGAAAGATTTTCTCTGTTAAAAAAAGAGAGCCTTTGGATTTAAAATCCAACGGTGATTATAATATCAAATCAGAAGATAGAATCAAATTCTTTGTTAGGAAAATATATTTCTAATCTTGTTAAAATTAACATAAAATATCTTCTGTTAAATAAAAAATCACTGGATCTTTGATCCAACGATGGATAAAATTCCCCAAGTGGTTTTTAAAATCAATTAAGTCGATTGATATCTCCAGTAAGAGATTTTCTCAAACTAATTGATAGTTTTCCTGTTCTATATAAAGGACTCGAGACTTCAGGTCTCAGATATACAATACAATACACCCCCCAAGTTTCTGCAAGAGAAAAAATCCCCTCCACAGACTTCCACAAAAATAACCGAGAATTTAATTCTCTTTTTGAAGAAGACCATCCCTTTGTTCAAATCCTAGGTAAAAACAGAGATAAAAGCATCCCCCTTACCTACCTTCATATATGATATAAGTGTTTAACCCTTTAAAAATAACTTAGTTTTTTCTCTGGATCTGAGATTCACAAAACAAATCTCCCACAAGATGAGAATTTAATTCTCATCGGGAAGATCTTGTTCTTCAGACTCAAGATCTAGAGGAAAACTATGATGTTCTATCACCCTGCACAAAAATAGAAGAAAGGAATATGAAAATGATGGAATTTACATTCCAGGAACTTAGTTCCTTCAAGATACGATAAAGAACTTAGTTCTCACAAAAAAAAAGAACTTAGTTCTTGTATAAAAAGAAGAAGAAGATCTGCAAGGAAAAATTAGAGTTTAACTCTATTGATCCATGCATGAATATGGAAGAATATCACGTGATATCCACGTAAAAACCTTTAAAAATGTAGCTCATGTGAAAGACATGTGAAGACTCAAAAAAAACATGTCTTACGTGAAAGACACGTGAAACCCCAAGGAAACGATGTTGCACATGATATTCACGTAAACATCCAAGGAGACAGCACCTCACGTGAAAGGCATGTGAGCAGTCAAGAGAAAATATAAAACAGCATCTCACGTGACATCCACGTGAGCGCTCAAAAGAAGCCGCCCGAGACTTAAAGTCTCACGTTAGAATTACGTGAGCGCCCATGAAGACAATGTGTCACATGAAAGACACGTGAGTGTTGGGAAGAAAAGAAAATAGAAGTGCGTCACGTAAAAAAACACTTGAGCGCTAGGAAGAAAAACAAACCGAAGTGCTTCACGAGAAAGACACGTGAGTGACCATGAAGACTGTCACGCCCCGCTTATCAGTTAACGGAAACGGTGACATGGCAAGCCCACAACGTACTTACTATGAAATAAATACGTTAAGTGTAATTAAGTAATATAACAATGAACAAGAATGACAAAAGTAATAAAATGAAACAACGACTTTATTTACATTCAACTTTACATACAACTGTCTGAAATAAAAGATACAATAGTAAAAGCAAATGCCTAAACAACGGCATACTGAAAGTAAGTGCATGCTGGAAGGAGCTAGTAATCTGGTTGTGCAGCAAACTGGTCCAAGTCCTCCTGGCTTGACTCTATCTCTTCAGAGTCCGGTCCTCCTGACGAACATTCCAAAGAAAGAAAATATAGAGAAACGTCGTCGGCGAACTAGCGCTCGGTAAGTTCCAAAGGAAGAAGAAAAAATAATATATAATGTGAAATGAACAGGTAAAATTGTATATGATCATTCACCGGTATAAGATAGTTATTCTAACATGATTATTTGTAATTTGATAAGAAAGATATTCATGTATACGAGAGGAGTCCATCTTACCCCGTGGACTATGGTAATATGTAGTACAAGACCCCGTCATAACCCACGGGACAACGGCACATAAATTCATGTAGGTGTCTTTTAAATGACCTCTCGTGTCACGATATACGTTCCGTACCAATCTATCCCTTTATCCCTGTGTATTATTGTATTGTATAGATTAAGATAATAGGTCTTGGCCGAATCCATGGATATAAAATGTTCAGTTTCACGTTCAGAATGTAAATATGTGTTTAAGCAGTCATGTCAAATTCATGTCACGTTATAACCATGGTTCAGTCAAGTCGAGTCAAGTATACAAGTTTCAGTTTGATATTTGAATTCGAGTATTCAGGCTTATGATCAAGTATTCAAATTCGTGTTTGATTTTGGATTCGGATTTGAGTTTGGACTCAGATTGAGTCAGACACTTATGAACGGATTTAACTCTTGAATTTCTTAGGTTCGGGAGTAATCGGCAACCGCTGCACATGAACGGCGGGATTTGTGTCTTTTTCCAAGATAATTGCAATTGATAACTCCATTAAGTTGTCTAACCTGAATAGTCAAGCACTTACTTTCTTCGGCTCCTTGGGGCTCAAGAGAATTGATCCTGCTTAAACATATATTAACTAGAGTCCTTAAAATATTGTTTTGTATATCTCGATGGAGTTTTATGAAAAATATGTTAATATAATTTAAAAATAAACTTTGAGGGTGATTTATAACATTTAGGGTTTTCATGAGCATGTGTTTTAATTATTGGGTATTTTGATGATAAAAACTTAGCTTTTAAAAGTTTATGATATTTTATTGAAAACTAGTCCTTTTTGGTAACTTAATAATATTTTATTAAAAAATTTATTCTTTCATTTTAGAAAATATATTTTCATAATATATTGAAAATACGGATTTATAATTTTTATATAATTTTTTAAATTGGTTTTATTTAGAAAAGTCGCATTTCTTAAAAACAGTATTTTATTTCCTTTCGAGATCGAATACTCCGTGAGGAGTTTTGCATCTCGCTTTTCTATCTCAAGGATGTGTGATAATCCGCAACATCTATTAGCAGGTCCTCTAACAAGGATTGTAGAGGCGTATTTACCAAGAATTACAAAATACAGCTTTTAAAAGAAACCCGGTTTTTAAAAGATATGGTGTTTTATTGTAAAAGTTATTCTTTGAACCAACTATATATACATGTAGATATCGTGCTATGAAACCAAGGTGTGCATGTGGGCAGATCGTTACCCCGTGAAGTTTTCCTAAAGATATTGTTTTAACAATATCGAAAAGATGTGATAATAAAATTCAAGGCATTTTAATGAAAAAGTTCATTATGTTTGTTTCACATGAAAATTTTGGTTAAATTTGAAGCTAAACATTTGTAATTAAAGTTACAAATAGGGTGGCAAACTTAGTTTGACCAAAATATAAAGAAAAAAGTAGTTTCAAGTTTTAGAAGAAAAGTATCGGAAGTAACTCCACTTTACCGATATCTTTTTAGAAGATTATGGAATTTACATTCTAGGAACTTAGTTCCTTCAAGATACGATAAAGAACTTAGTTCTCACAAAAAAAAGAACTTAGTTATTGTATAAAAAGAAGAAGAAGATCTGCAAGGAAAAATTAAAGTTTAACTCTATTGATCCCTGCATGAATATGGAAGAATATCACGTGATATCCACGCAAAAACCTTAAAAAATGTAGCTCATGTGAAAGACATGTGAAGACTCAAAAAAAACATGTCTCACGTGAAAGACATGTGAAAACCCAAGGAAATGATGTTGCATATGATATTCACGTAAACATCCAAGGAGACAGCGCCTTACGTGAAAGGCACGTGAGCAGTCAAGAGAAAATATAAAACAGCGTCTCACATGACATCCACGTGAGCGCTCAAAAGAAGCCGTCCGAGACTTCAAGTCTCACGTTAGAATCACGTGAGCGCCCATGAAGACAATGCGTCACGTAATAGACACGTGAGTGTTGGGAAGAAAAGAAAATAGAAGTGTGTCACGTAAAAAACACTTGAGCGCTAGGAAGAAAAACAAACCGAAGTGCTTCACGAGAAAGACACGTGAGTGACCATGAAGATTGTCACGCCCCGGTTCTCAGTAAACGGAAACGGTGACATGGCAAGCCCGCAACGTACTTACTATGAAATAAATACGTCAAGTGTAATTAAATAATATAACAATGAACAAGAATGACAAGAGTAATAAAATGAAACAACTTTATTTACATTCAACTTTATATACAACTGTCTGAAATAAAAGATACAATAGTAAAAGCAAATGCCTAAACAACGGCATACTGAAAGTAAGTGCATGCTGGAAGGAGCTAGTAATCTGGTTGTGCAGCAAACTGGTCTAAATCCTCCTGGCTCGACTCTATCTCCTCAGAGTCCGGTCCTCCTGACGAACATTCCAAAGAAAGAAAACATAGAGAAATGTCGTCAGCGTACTAGCGCTCGGTAAGTCCTAAAAGAAGGAAAAAAATAGTATATAATGTGAAATGAACAGGTAAGATTGTATATGATCGTTCACTGATATAAGATAGTTATTCTAACGTGGTTATTTGTAGTTTGATATGGAAAATATTCATGTATACGAGTGAAGTCCATCTTACCCAGTGGACTATGGTAACATGTAGTACAAGGCCTTGTCATAACCCACGGGACAACGGCACATAAATTCATGTAGGTGTCTTTTAAATGACCTCTCGTGCCACGATATACGTTTCGTACCAATCTACCCCTTTATCCCCGCGTATTGTATTGTATAGATTAAGATTATAGCTCTTGGCCGAATCCATGAATATAAAATGTTCAGTTTCATGTTCAAAATGTAATCATGTGTTCAAGTAGTCATGTCAAATTCATGTCACGTTATAACCATGGTTCGGTCAAGTCGGGTCTAGTATACAAGTTTGAGTTTGATATTTGAATTCGAGTATCAAGTATTCAAGTTCGTGTTTGATTTTGGATTCAGGTTTAAGTTTGGACTCAGATTGAGTCAAACACTTATGAACGGATTTAACTCTTGAATTTCTTAGATTCGGGAGTAATCGGCAACTGCTGCACATGGACGGCGGGACTTGTGTCTTTTTCCAAGATAATTGCAATTGATAACTCCGTTAAGTTGTCTAACCTGAATAGTCAAGCACTTACTTTCTCCAGCTCCTTGAGGCTCAAGAGAATTGATCATGCTTAAACCTATATTAACTAGAGTCCTTAAAATATTGTTTTGTATATCTCGAGAGAATTTTATGAAAAATATGTTGATATAATTTAAAAATAAACCTTGAGGGTGATTTATAATATTTAGGGTTTTCATGAGCATGTGTTTTAATTATTGGGTATTTTAATGATAAAAACTTAGCTTTTAAAATTTTATGGTATTTTATTGAAAACTAGCCCTTTCTGGTAACTTGATAATATTTTATTAAAAGTTTAATCTTTCATTTTAGAAAATATATTTTCATAATATATTGAAAATTAGGATTTATAATTTTTATATAATTTTTAAAATTAGTTTTATTTAGAAAAGTCGCATTTCTTAAAAACCGTATTTTATTTCCTTTCGAGATCGAATACTCCGCGAGGAGTTCTGCATCTCGCTCTACTTTCCAAGCATGTGCGATAATCCGCACCATCTATTATCGGGTCCTCTAACAAGGATTGTAGAGGCGTATTTGCCAAGAATTACAAAATACAGCTTTTAAAAGAAACCCGGTTTTTAAAAGATGTAGTGTTTTATTGTAAAAGTTATTCTTTGAACCAACTATATATACATGTAGATATCGTGTTATGAAACCAAGGTGTGTATGTGGGGTAGGTCGTTACCCCGTGAAGTTTTCCTGAAGGTATTGTTTTAACAATATCGAAAAGATGTGATAATAAAGTTCAAGATATTTTAATGAAAATGTTCATTATGTTTGTTTCACATGAAAATTTTGGTTAAACTTGAAGCTAAACATTTGTAATTAAAGTTACAAGTTGGGTGGCAAACTTAGTTTGACCAAGATATAAAGAAAAAAAGAGTTTCAAGTTTTAGAAGAAAAGTATCGGAAGTAACTCTACTTTACCGATATCTTTTTAGAAGATAAATTGAGATGAAAAGAAGAAAAGATGGGGGGAACTTACTGTTTGGAAATATCAAGAAAAGGATAAGGAAGAAGGGAGGGGGTTTCATGGCGTCGCGAGAGCTCCGGAAACGGCTTCGATCTTCGACGGAACAAGCTTGGTTGTTAACTCCACTTGACTCCACTTGCACTTAGGAACTTTTTCAGAGAATTTTTGCTAGAATTTCAGAATAGTGAAGAGCTAAGGCATGGGATGGTATTTACAGTGGAGAATTAGAATTTGGGAATTAAAATTTTGGATTAAAAAGTATTAAAAAGGTGTTAATTGGTGAAATGAAGGGTCTCTCTTTGATTGCAGGGAAATCAAACAGTGCAGAAGAGTTAAAGGGGAGTCGAAGGGGTGTGTGTGCAAAGCACGGAGCCA
The DNA here is from genome assembly GCA_030015575.1 of Agapanthus africanus. Classification (NCBI taxonomy): domain Eukaryota; kingdom Viridiplantae; phylum Streptophyta; class Magnoliopsida; order Asparagales; family Amaryllidaceae; genus Agapanthus; species Agapanthus africanus. The sequence goes on along the minus strand of JASDDO010000001.1, from coordinate 44,950,409 downwards.
ATTGGACTCAATCTAACAGTCGGCGCCAGCCGAATGGGCATTTTGGACGGTTGGATTTGAGGCAATCGTCTCGAAATTCGTGCCACGTGGGTTTTGGGGTATGTACACCTCATTACGCATGTTTGATTTTTCTGAAACTTTTTATTTCCTCATGTATTGCACGTGCAACTCTTGGGCTTCTAAAAATTAAAAAGAAAAATCAGAAAAAATAATTGTATCTGATGGAAATCGAACACACAGGCTATGTCACAGCAGTGCAGGGGCTTTACTAGTGAGCTAGAAGTTGTTTCTTGTTTTTATTAAACAAATTTAAGTTATAACTCTTACACAGGCTGTAGTACTCTTTTCTGTACAATAACAAGAAAATTTGTGTACAGTGATTTCAGAGTCGTTACAAAGATAGTGCTTCACGTGACACTCACGTGAGCGCTAGATGAATGAGTGCTTAGCACTATTCACGTGAAAGGCACGCGAGCATCAAGAGACTAGCTACTCACGTGATATCCACGTGAATATTGAAGCGGGAAGGATATTATATTTTATGATGACGCTTAAGTTTTTGGGCCCAGTGCTTAGCACTGTTGGGTTATGTAAAACCCAAAATAAAAAGTATGGCCTAGTGCTTAGCACTGTTGGGCAACACAAAAACCGACACTTAGTCTAAAAATAAACTAAGTCTCTGAAGTTTCAAACTTCTTTGATTTTAAAGAGAAAATCAATCATGATTATATATTTTAAGTCGACGTTAATCTAAAACAGGGTTAACGGTCCTTAAACATATTTTAAGTTGATCTTAATTTAAAGCTAGATTAACGATCCTTAAACCCCTGAACTTACGGACCTCATTTATATGAGATCTACATCCTAGGTTCAACCCCAAATCTAATATACGGATTTGGACTAATTCCCGTCCTACGGGCGACCATATTAGTCTCCGTATACAATCCAAGGGCAACCCCAAAAATAAACAATATACAACATGACACAAAATGATATCCATGGAGAAAGTGAAAGTTGTTATCGTTTTGCAATAACGTAATTAACTGCAGGGGCTTGCGATTGCAGGAAAAAACATCCCCACAATCAAAAATCCTTCACAAATGAGGGGGAATCTGATAAGTCTGCTAAAGCGGTCGAATCTATCCAAATCTCCGATAGACGGTATCATAAATCAACTTGGTATCTTCGGAAAGGTGGATGGATATGTTCCATATAGCATCTGTCCCTAAATTCTGGGACGACATTCGTCTTTCCAGTCTTCGGCAGTAAACAGTCACCGTCTCCTTTTTCTCCTTGATTTCATCAAACCATTTCTTCTTTGAACATACGTGAAAGGATACTCCCGAATCCATGTACCACATATCTTCCTTCTCGACTTTATCATCACTAGTCATAAGCAAATCGTACTCTATCTCAATATCGTGGGTCACGTTCGCTTGATCTTCCACATTCGCTTGCTCTTCCTCTCTACGTCTCTTCAGATTATCTAAATCCTTCTTCATCTTGAGACAACTGGACATATAATGATACATCTTATTGCAGCGATGACATGTCATCTTCGAAATATCTTTTGCGAGCCACAATCTTTGATTTCTTCCATAGTTTCCATGTTCCTTCCTCCACTTCAGACCTTCTTGTAATAAGTGCAGATGAATCAGATGGTCTATTTAATGATTTCCTTCTTAATTTTTCATTCAGGAGACAGTTTGTTACCGTGCTCATAGAAATAATTCCGTCAGGGGACGAATTACTCAAAGAAACTACCAGAGTTTCTCAAATACTCGGAAGGGAACTTAATACGATAAGTGCTTGCATCTCGTCTTCAATTGGTATCTTCATGACCGCAAGTCGATTCGTAATATTCTGAACTTCGTTCAAGTGCTCTGCTATTGAGGAATCTTCCTAGAGTTTCAAATTCATCAATTCTCTCATTAGAAAAGCCTTGTTCGTAGTCGTCTTTCTCTCGTAGAGATCTGTCAACTTCTTCCATAAAGTTTCTACTGTACTTTCTGATGATATATGGTGGAATACCGAATCTTCTATCCATCCACGAATAAGACTCCTCGTCTTTCGTTCCATCCTTATCTAATCTTTCTTAGACATCTTCTCTGGTTTGGCGCTGGTCCCATAAAGAGGCGCATCTAAATTTTTGAGGCACAACATGTTTTCCATTCTCGACCTCCAAATCAACCAATTTGTACTATTCAAACATACCATTTTCGTTGTGATTTGAGTTGTCTCCATCTTCATCATTTCTTTCCTCAACCAAGCTCTGATAACAATTTGTTAGGATTTTTAGAAGAAAGAAAATATAAAACACAATCAAAACACAAAGAAATTATCTTCAAACTTCTCTTTTTTATTCAATTTCAATACGAAATACAAAATTCTCTTCACTTCAATTCTTCTTCTTCATACCATACAAAATGCCCCAATCAATTTATATTTATAAACCTAGAAAACCCTAAATCTATTTCCACTTGAATACCTAATTCAACTAATTTAGATCTGATCAAATCTCTCAAAAAAAATCTTCAAACAAAATTTCAAATATCTTTCCTAACAAACTTTTCTAATTAAGTCCAAACGAATCTTCATCAAATCTTTCCAAATAATCTGCGGTTGTCCGACACAAACGCCTGCCTCAGAAATAGACAAAGGTCTGTAGTTCAATTTAGTTTTCTATTGATCGCTTTCACAGACATCTGTAGTTCTAGGACAGTGGTCTTCAAAACTACACGTCAAACTTTAGCACTTTTTCATTCTTTTGTGTTGGAATGGTTGTAGAGAAGAGCATGCATGAATGAGCACAGTCCAAAAATAACCCGAGTGAAATTTATATGGGTGAAGCCTGAATTTAAGGATAATACAATTGTTTTTGTTTTTATTTTTATTTTTTGTTGTCGGGAGAAAAGGATTAATTATTCTAAGATTCATCTTATCATTAAGGGCTTTTTACTACAAAGCCCCTTCATATTTCGCCAATTACTAAAACATCCCTCTATACTTCTTATTTACTTAAAAGGCCTCTCATACATTTAGTTTGCACTAAAAAGACTCCTAACATGTCAAAAAGAGTATCTTTTTAGCATCTTCCGTTATTTTATTAGGAGGCTAACGGTGAGTATCGGGTTAGAGTTTTAAAACCTTCATAATCCCTTTTCTTTTACCAAAATTCCTAAATTTTCCACGAAATTGGCTTTAGGATTAAGGTTTTGATCAAAGATCTCTCAAATTGATGATGAAAACCGGCTCATCTTTCTCAACCTTCTCCAATAACGGGCTTCTCGAGTGTCGTTGTCCCTTTAATTGCAAGTTTCGTGTTCGTGGACAAGCTCATTTGAAAGGAGAGCGATTCTTTAACTGCAATAAATCCCAATTCCCAACTAAGCGAGGATGTAAGTTCTTTTTATCATAGAATGGCCTACCAAAATACCTAGAAGATAAGAGAACAACTCAAACACAAGTTCCAGCTCTATCTTTCTAATGGGGCGTTAATTTTTATGGAAAACTAAAGAGGAGAGAGGGCTTTTTAGTGCAATTTAAATATATGGAGATCCTAGAAGTAAATACGAAATAATGAAAGGCTTTTTAGTAATTAATGAAGTATGGAGAGGCTTTTTAGTAAAAATCCCTATTATTAAATATTCAAAGTTATAAATAGAGCACCATTTATTTAAACTTTAAAAGTTTAACTTAAATCGCATTAAAATACCGCATCCAAACATTAATCATTTAGAATGTGCGGGATTAGTATCTCGAGGATTTATGGATATTTTAGCTCTTCTAGATAGGAATTTGAGAATTAGTAGAACGCTGGTGGGTAGGGTTATTGAGGATGGGAGTTTGGAGGATTTGGGAGATGATTTGCTGCTGAATTTTGTAGGTGCAGGCGGCGGCCATGCAAGGATTTTGGAGTTTACATAGATTATGCATGCATACTTTAGAGTTAAAGATGGTCACATGAGAACTATAAACTTGGCCGGGATGCGGCAGTTTGATTAGACTTAACATGTAAATTTTAGGTCCTGTTTGGGAATGGAGTTGAGAGAGATGCAAACTTACTTGGTTTGCAAGTCTCCCACTCCAAAATATGGAATTATCTAAACTTTGATTAGATTGGAGTTTATATAACTGTGGTTTTTCACTTTTAAAGATGAGATAACTGTAGTTATCTCAACCCAAAATAAGCCCCAAACAGGACAAAGTTAGTATTTTAGAGTTAAGTGTTTCTAATTTTATGAAACCACGGTTTAGAAAACTTGCCTCCATTCCCGAACAGGGCCCGGAAAGGTTTGAAGTATTTTTAAGGTTATGTTTATTCTAAATTCAACATGCTTCAGTTTTAGGACCCTGTTACTATCGAGTGTACGGATGCTTCGCGATTTCAACGGGTCTCTTTTTTCGAAAATGAAATCGATTAAACGGTTATTTCTTTGAGCTTTGTTCTTTTGCGTATGCTCACTCAGTTCAAGCAAATCCAACTTAATATCCAAGTTACTGTAAAAACAAACATGGCACTTCAAACTCCCAACTTAACATTTTCAAACTCTATCAAATAAACACTGGAGTCACAATCCTCCCATGCATACAACCCAATTCAAAGAAATATTTTTCTTCCTTTCCCTTGTGGAACTCAACAATTCTTTCCTCAACAATTCTTTCTTACTAATTGAGCATAGCTCCTGCTATATAACATCTCTTGCCAAAGTGAATGATGGCAGGTTCGATTCCTAACATGATCAGATATATAAATATATTTAAAAACATTTTTTTAGCAGCTATACTATACTAATTAACACTGCGCGACAGCAACACCTGCTTTCCTACAGCTTAACTTAAAAACAATCATGACCAGATTAGAAAAACTCCCACTCATATCATATGTGCCCACAATAATCTCAAAACTTAAAAGGGGATTCCAAAAAGGGTTCACATGATCTCCAAGCATGCATGCCACCAAAATGAAATTGTTTTTTGGGACAGGCAAAACGTGCACAGCCCCATGACTTGGCTCCAAAACTTTTTTACATGCAATTATATATTCTTTGCATGCCATGAGCAGTTCACTGCTACACTTTGCTATGATTATAGGCACCATAATCATGGGGAACTCTGAAAATAATGCAGCCTTTCTTTTGGCATGAAGCAAGTAGAGAGAACCTCTCATCAATCATAAATTCTTCAAGTCTCGTGCTCTCATTTCCACATTCTCTTCTCTCTACATCTCTTCATTTTGTTGGTAAATTAGTACAAGATGCAAAGTTTCATGAGCTATGGGCATTGGGATTTCTATGAGGGGATCCCAACCACTCATTACTTAGAGCCAGCAGTAGTGAATTCAAAAAGAGTTCATTTCTTTGAAGAGCAAGATGAAGATCTTTTCAAGGTACAGGCAGCTACAGGGCCTGCTTGTAGCTATTACCCACATAGAGACCAGGTTGGATTCTTGCAATTTATAGCCTTGTTTTACTTATTTTAGGCCCTGTATGGAAATGAATTTAGGATAACTGTAGGGGATGCAAATTGTGGTTTGCTAATCTCCAAAAATGGAGTTTACAAAACTTTGACAGATATCTCAACTCCAAAATGGTTGCTGAACAGGGTATAGTTAGCATTTTAGAGTTCAGTTTTGCTAACTTTATGAAACTACAGTTTAGAAAACTTAGCTACATTCCAAAACAGGGCCTTACTTGTTTTATGTATCATATAACATTAACCTTAAGCAGATGTTAGAATGTTAGATGCTTTCAAAATAATTATAAAAAGAATCCAAAATTCATATAGCTATAGACTAAATTAGTAATTGATGGTTGGTTGTTTGATTGATTGATTCATTTCAGAAGAAGAAAAAGCAAAGGAAGAAGCAAGGAAGTCATGTGTATGTGACAGGCAGGAAACCACAGGCTGTGGATGAAGACTTGTACAAGATACCACCTGAGCTGCTCTATCAAATACCCAAAAAAGTATAGCACTCTTGAAACTTGAATTGTCTAATTTTCCAACTTTGCAAACTATCAATATTTTGATGATGCTTAAATTCCTTTCATAAATAAATGTTTGCTTAATAATTTAGTTTATAGTTTTAAGTATTACACTATTCAAGATGTAGGCATGCATAACCGGCCTTTCATCATTAAAATGACACAATAGCGCAATTGCTATTATTTCATAATAGCAACGACCCCAGACTCTGAATAGACTAACTTGCAAAGGCAATTATAAAGCGTACCATTAATTGAGAAGATGATTCTTATAAATGATTTATGTAGCCGACGCTAAAAGTTTGTAGTATAACTTTACAGTAGTAGTTGTTAGTTAGTTTCTTACGTTTATCTCAATGTTTTGTGTTGTTTTGTATGCAGAAGAGAATGCATGCGAAGTTCTTATTTGGATGTCTAGGACTCAACTGCATTGCCATTGCCTGAATTTATCCTCACTTTTCTCCTTTAGTGTGCAATGAGTCATATTATTACAATTCAAATGTAATTTTCTAAGAAAGAGCCAAGTTTGCAAGCTTTGTCTACTAAATAATATGAGTTTTCTTGTTGTAAAGTAAGAGTCATGTGATGGGTGTTACCCAAGCACTGAATGTTAACTATCATTGTCTTGACTCAACTCAATAAAATTTTGACTCTTGCAAAAAAAATTCCTATATGTTGGTCAAGTCATTATTTGAGTGGACACATCAAAAGTAGAGAAGATATGTCTAGTGATGATAAAAGAGAAAAAGATAAAAAGTAAAAAAGAAAAAGAAATTGGTCTATTTCTCGCTTACCTAAATTTCAGAGAACAAAAGCCTGGACTACCAACTCTTTGTTGCCTGCTTTTTCTCCCTCATCTTTGTTGTCACCTGATTAACTTCAGTAGAACTTGTGGCGGGTTTTTTCTCTGGGAAATTTTGGGATACATTATAGAATTACTTTTAGATTGGTCCATAAATCAACTCTCCAGAATTTTTTTTGATTATCCGTATCGTCCATTTTTATCGTTACGAACATAGAGCATACATATTATCAATTCTCATATGATTTAATGTTATTTGACAGTTAATTTGGTTATTGAAAAAAGTTTTATTTTTATCGTTGTGCCGTTAAATTTGCGGCCTTCTAATGCAAGTGCAAGAAGTATCGAAATTACATAATTCATTCATGCATGTCTTTGAATATGTTGATTAAGATGAATGACAGAAATTCTCTTATATGCCCTTGCCCCCCCCCCCCCCCCAATCTCTTCTTTTCAAATGTCATAAGCTCCATTTATTTTGTGGTACGCTAATAATTAAAATGATTTTGAATGTAATTTTTCCCTTTATACCTTTGGGAACTCCATACATATTCTGTGCCAAGAATAAGAATTATTACGCCTGATTTTCCCTTGGTTTACGAGGTTTATAACTTTGGCAAAACATAGCAAATCTTCCTTTTCTTTTGTTACCTTCATGTCTACCCCAAGAAAGCTTGTGAATGTTAAAAGAGACAAGAAAGAGCGAGCAAGGGGCATTGCTAATTGGGTCAAAAACAAGCATTTAGAATGGAAAGCAAATGGAAATTATGAGTGTCTATGCTTTTAGGGACATGGTGCAAATTTTCAAGTTAAAGCAAGGAAATGCATGCTACTAAAGTGCGAAGCTTTTACCTGTAGACGAAATATATACAAGCCTACCTTATTCTTTTTGCTTTTCATCAAATTTCCTTTTCCTTCCTCGACTGCTGCAACCCTATCAAGAAAAAGAAATTTAAAAAAATCCATATCAGAACAATAATTTTATAGAGAGCATAAATGAATTGCAAGTTTCATAACCAATTCTGAAAAAAACCTATCACCATTCCAATAAATCATGATTGTTCTTCAACTTGTTTACAGGATTAAACAAAGAAAATTTCAATAGTTAAGTACAACAAAGGTAATTACAGGACAATTTGAACAGTCTTCAATCATCTACACAAGAATATTAGGCCTGACAGCAACTCAATGACTCACTTGCAAAGGAATCAAGGAACATTCAATTCTGACCCCTATGGAAATACTAGAAGTGCATGTGATGTGATATGTACAAAAAGAATCAATCAACCAAGAAAGTTACAAAGAAATTATTCTTTCTCATGCTTTCAAAAACCTCATCTTTCATTTCTACAAGCTCAACTATCGCGATTGTGAAACAAGTCCTCAGCCAAATCCAAGGAGCTGGTCTGGAAATCCGCAAAATCTGCCCTATTGAGATGATTAGAGGTAATTCTGTCGGAAAGAGTTCCTTTCGCCTCGGTGGATAAGCAGGGCCCATAGCTACGCCGAACTTGAACCCTGTGTGTCTTTCTCTCGGTCGTGTAACTACCCGTTACATGCACTAACAGCACCGCTTCTTTGTCGAGGGTGTCTTCAGACAACCAGTTACTTTGGATTCCATCCCCAACCGCATCTTGGGTTATGTTTTCTTCGCTATACACGGATACTTCGAACATTTGGCCAGGCTTTATAACGCCAGCTGCTGGATTGACCTAAATCCAAGTTTACGCGAGATTTGTGAAATTACAAGCAGAAGCTAGAGAGCAGTGAGATGGTAACAGTCTAACAGAAATTATATGATGAAACATAATTTGGAGGAAAAAAAACTCTATAAATGGCCTGCTTGAACTTTTATATCGTCCATAGTTTTAATTCTTGGCCAATCCAGACTTGAGATGGCCCAATCTAATCCAAAAAATGAGAATCAGAGTTCCGATAAAGATATTGATACCAAGATAATAAACCATGGTACTTCGCTTATCAATTGATTTTCAGGCTTTCGTATTAAGTTTAGCAATGGATTAATGGGTTTATTAATCTATATATGGTTTCTTGGACATCATTCATAACTAAAAAAATCGGTCACAATGTTTATATTTATTTAGTTATTTATTTATTTTTATGAATTTTTTGAATCTGTTCAGTCAAATGATGGAAAACCGATAATCCAATCCAAGATAAACTGATTCCAATCCCAAAAAAGACTGTCCAGCACTGATATCGTTTTCAAGCTTTTGAACCTTGATATTATACAAGATATGCCCTATGAATCAGAGTTGTACTATTAACCTGATTAAAAGTTGCAGATACATCTCAGCTGTGAAACAACCATAGTCAACACTAAAGTCACTACGGCCCTGTTTGGGTGGAGTCAGGAAAACTAGAGTTTATTTTTAAGTGAAGATAGAGTGTATGCAAACTTTAATTTGCAAGTCCCTACCTTTGTTTTAAAAACTTAATTTGATGGGTGTTTGCCTTTGGAGTTTTCTAAAGTCCAAAATGTTGTTTTGGAGTTATCTAAACTCCGAAATGGGTGTTTCTTCAGAAATTGTGGGCCCTATTTGGATATGGAGTTAGGATAGCTGTAGTTTATTTTTAAGTGGAGGTAGGAGGTATGCAAACTGTAGTTTGCAAGCCCCAAACCCCAGAAATGGAGTTAGGATAACTTGGATCAGATTGGAGTTGAAATATCTGTGGTTATCTTAACTTTAAAGCTGAGATAAATGTAGTTATCTCAGCTCCAAAATTATTGCCACGCAGGGTAAAGTTAGCATTTTGGAGTTGAGTTTTGCTAACTTAATGAAACTCCAGTTTAGAAAACTTAACTCCATTCCCAAAAGGGCCTTGGAGTTTAGAAAACTTTGGTTGGAATTGATTTTGTAGACTCCGGTTATCTCAACTTTGGAGTTTAGATAACCAGAGTTATCTAAACTCCAAAATCCATGTCAAACATGGCATAGTTAAGATTTTGGAGTCGAAGTTTAGATAACTTTATGCAAACTCTGGTTATCTAAACTTAACGCCATTCCCAAACAGAGCCTAAACTGTAACTAAATCTGTCGTCAGTGAGGAATATTATGGTCATTACATTTTCTTCATCTAAGTTAATGTATTGTCGTAGAATCATTTTCAGATTTTCTAGTAATAATTAGTTTCAGATGGTTCTTCGTTTGGTTTCTCATAGTCCTTTCTTTTGTGTGGATGAGACTGATAGGGTTTTAAGACGAGAAGGGAACTCGGGGTTGATGAATAAAGAGGGATTATAAGGAAATCAATTGACGAATAAAGTAAGAGATGATTTAACTCTCATTAATCGTCATTCAATTATAATATAATAGTATCCAACTTAATGCTCGCAACTTCCCTCTAGACCTAGCTGCTGTAGAAGTTCCACACATAACATATATAAACCGGTAAGAGATGATTTAACTGTCATTAATTGTCATTCGATTATAAAATAATAGTATGCGGTTACTTTATATAGAGAATCAGGAATATGGATTGCTGCTAAACCCCTTCAAAATTATCAAATTATTATATACCTGTAGCCAGTGAGGAAAGCCAAAGGAACCCTTCACATACATCTCAGATGCATTTTCGTCCTCGTTGATGGTGTAGTGACCTTCACATATTACTTCAAAAGCAGCTTTATACTTCTCGCATGTATTAGTAATTAGGAATACAGATGTTTCATACTTCTGAAGAATAATACTGTTTGTGCTAACACTAGTTTCAGGGACATTGCAATATTCTTCAAGCAAAGATTTTATTTTCTCATTCGATGATATTATTTCCCCGAACTCTTTCCTCCTTATCGTCTCATCAGCATGCGCAATTTCAATATTAAATATGCACCTGACTGGCTTGTGATCACTGTCCGTGACATCCATGCAAGCCTCATACCTTCAAAAAAATGAATGTTCCGGTTCAATTCGCTTGTCACAGGGATTCTAAATATTTTGCAAACAAGGCTAAGAAATAAATCAATAAGTAAATAAAAGACTTACAAGGCAATAGAAGAAACTACAGGACAGTCTAATGAGCATTCGGCTACTGATATAGAACGGCTGTCACGATATAGTATCCGGTCACACCAAGCAGGAATGCGTTTCTTTTCACTGGCGTCGTATCCTACACGGATGATGCATAAAAACTTTATATACAAAAATATGCTATGTTGTGTCAAAAACCTCTTTATGCAAAGGGTTGAGTTCTTCGGTTGTGGGCTAATATTGTATATCTGACCTAATTTTAATAGTCCCCCTCATTTAGGCCTTTGGAACATGTGGAAAGGCCTCCAGCAGAAACACGCGTTTGTAAATGCAAAATAAATGGGGATAAACTACATATATTTTTTAATGAATGAGGTTTGAACCCAAGACCTTTTAAAATCCAGTGCTCCGAAACCCTCTAAAGAACCGATTTACCCAAAGGCTTAAGGTTTTGGGCTAACAATGTATTCAGCTAAAATAATTATTAAAAAGCCATACAGACTCTGCAGGGAATTGAAAACCCAGCACGAAGATGATATGCATACATCCGCAGAACTTATACTTATAGCTGATAAGAGAACGTACCTGATAGACCTACTACATGCTTTTCAAACTTGTATGTTGGAGGAAATGTGATCAGTGCTTCACGCATCCCTTGAAAGACTTTACCTGCTCTCATTTCTTGTTTAAGCTGATCTTTTTCTCTGAGCCAATCAAAACATCTTTGAGAAACCATGTCCCTTGCCTCATCATACGTAAGGCTGTGAAGCCGATAATTGAAATCACCAAGAAACACCACCATGTCTGCTTCTGACAAGTCAGGCTTCCCGTCATCAGATTGAGATCCTGTTGCCTGTAATAACAACCCAGCTATAACTTTAGTGTTCTATCCTTAACCATGTGCTTGAGATAAAGTATTAAAGATGTAGAAAATATGTCAAAACAGATAGAATAATTACATACATTGCCTCCACGATTCAATGGAACAGATGATGAGGCACTGCCTGCAGCAGAAGCAACAAAAAGGAAGTCAAGATAAATAAAAACTGTAAATGTCCTAGAATACATAGATAGACTTGGCTCCTTCTGGAAGGATTCAGAACCAAACTCTTCCATTAAGATTAAATGAAAGAATATCAAAAATGAGGGTCCACTCTACAACATTAGGTTATCTGGAAAAGAAATTGAATGATTTATAAGTTGACTTGCAATCGGGTATGAACGAATGGCAATTACTAGCAAGAAGCTTTTAGGTATATGGTCTATAATGTTCCGCGCCAACTAAAGTTTGGTGTAATGCATATAATCATGACTAATGCTCCAAACCATAGATTACACAATTTGCTATTGACCACCGCCGATCTTATGCCAACTTTATGGATACAAAATAAAACTAAATATCACGTCATTTTCTTCATTTTAAAGCACATTTAATTATGTAGATAAAGGTGAATGCTTTGCTATTTGGGTTGCCTAAATACAATTTGGTTGAGGCAAACCATAAAAGTATCAAACCAAACCTGACGTGGGTTGAAGTCCAAGCGACGGCCTTGTGAAAGACATTGTCCGATATATATGATCGAAGTCAGCATTCCTCCTGCTAACCGCTTCAAGATGTGCAGCAAAATGACAATTAGCAAAACAGATTACCCGATCATAGACTCTCATCCTCAAACCAACTGATCCCTGCAAAAGACCTTTAGTCCATAATGTTTATCTAAGGGACACGTATGCTTATAAGAAATTCAAAAAAAGATCGTAATCATCTCCATCCATGCTAAGTTAACAGTTGACGAATTTACGCAGCAGTTATTAAGCTATCCGACAATAATCATAATCATGGTCATCATTAGTTTTGTAAATTGAGGTTTAAAAGACGGATTAATAGCATTTTAAATGTTTTAGTGCTAGCAACCACATTGAATATTACAAGGTTGAACATGCACATAATTGGTCAGATGCAAAATATACGGACGATAGCCAGTTACATTAGCATATGTGATGCACATAACCTACCTGATATCCAAAATCTATACCCAAACTTAATATTTACTTAGCAAAGGCTCAGTTCTTTTCTTTCTTCTCATCAACATAGTTTCTAACTTTTTGGTGATTATTTTTTTTGGTATTGCATGTATGTGTTTGCATATTAAAATTACCGTTTTGCGTACTTCCACAAAATTCGATTATGCAATATATAATTTGTTTATATGTTATTTGTGGTCGACCAAGTAGAGAATGAATACAAGTTTTACAGCATTGGCAATCATCATTCTTCCAATCATATGAAGCATGGCTCAATACAAAAGACTTCATCAAAAGTTCGACAATAGTTCACAGCTAGATATTAACCTGAATTCAAGTATCTTGTTGGTAGCAATTCTTGACTATGAGACGTACCAAAGGATTTGCCATAAAAACCCAGTAGGACAGTTCTGTAAGGGGGATACTGGGAATTGCATTTATTGTTGAGGCATGATATAGGAAAATACCAAACAGAAACAAATCCATCATTGAGCCATGATATAAGCATCCTGACAAAAACACAGCGTTAAAATATAAGAGTTGTAATGCACACCAACTCTTGCTACTGTGTGTGGTTAATCCTGGTCTTATGAGCAAAACCAATGAAGATAACTGATATGAAGAGGCATTTATGATCCATATTAAAGCTCTATGATTCTTATTAAAACCTAAAAGCCATATCGGCTCCACAAAGTCAGGATCAAACTGCAAATGATATTGCTTTTAGTTCAACAAGGTTTGCTAAAGATTCATTAATTCATAATAGCCAAAATAACTATAATAAGAATGAGCTAATAGCAATACAAGACAAAGTTACTTAAGAGTACATAACCAGATAAATACAGCCATACAGGTATTTAAAAAATATACATTATATGCTTAGGCATAATGCCAATAGCTTACAGCTTATGGGTAAACTAAACGTAGAAGTAGCATGCTAACGAGCATCAGGAGGAAACAATGAAAGGTCTTGGATTCAAATGTGGTCTTCAATAGCACCAATGACCACTTTAAATGTGTTGTCCTTGTTGAAAATAAACTTGATATGTTAATAATAATTATTAAATGGTATTACGAAGAGTCATCACCTTTAGTATGGTCAATAAACGTTTCTTTGTTTTAATTAGTATTATGGTGAGTTGATGTATTTAATAAGTGGAATTGCATTTAGTGGATGTAATGTCAGAGTCATGAGTTATTCGTATAGAAAATGATGATTAACATCCATACATATGTATGGAATTTGTTTGTAATTACAAGGCAATTGATATAATCAAATATATATGAGTTTTTGCCTCCACCATATTTAATTCCGAATTTATATTGATATTTTGTTATCATCCTCTCCACAAATCAAATCCACCATCCCAAATTAATCCTTGAAGCCCTCTTTATCGCCTACAAAGCGGTATCATAGTATTTTAGTCTCTACAAAGTGGTATCAAAACCCAAATCAATTGGGACGGCGACATGACAAACAACAATATGGTGAGTTTTCAAATTCCTCGACTCGCCAAAGAGAATTATGATAATTGGAGCATCCAAATGATGGCGGTGTTGAGATCGCAAGATTTGACGGTGATTGTGACGGGGATTGTGACGAATGGTTTTGAAAAGCCGCAAAGTGATACGGCCTTATCGACGCGCGAAAAAGCTCTAGGAGAAAAGGAAAAGAAAGATAGCAAAGCGCGATATATAATTTTTCAAGCGATCGATGAATCGGTTTTTGAGAAGGTTTCGGGTGTAAAAACCGCGAAACAAGCGTGGGATATTCTGAAAAAATTCTATCAAGAAATGCAGAAAGAAAATATAGTAAGATTGCAATCTCTGTGTGGAGAATTTGAAGCACTAAAAATGAGAGAAGGAGAATCTATCGAGAATTATTTCAACAGAGTATTGGTACTTTGGTAGCGGTGAATTAGCTTCAACGAAATAGAGAGAAGATTGATGAAATTCAAATGATGGAGAAAATACTTCGATCTCTTGATCCGAAATATAATTATATCGTTGTGGCCATTGAAGAATCCAATAACTTGGAGGATATGACGATCGATGAGTTGATGAGGTCTATCCAAATTCATGTGGAAAGACACCTAAAGAAAAATGAACCGGTGGAGCAAACTTTACAAGCAACACTCAATATAAAAGTATGTTGAAAATTCGAAAGGAGAGAACCGTCGAGGTCATACCACGCGGCCGAGGAAGAAACACAAATAATGTCGAGCAAGATCAAGAATCTCATTTTGCAAGATACCGAGGAAGAGGAAGAGTGTATGGCAGATGGATTGGTAACAAATCTCATGTTTAATGTCATAATTATAAGAAGTATGGACACCATGCATCCGAATGTTATTCCTGGAAAAATAATAATGTTGATGAGAAAGCTAATTACGCCAAAAGCGGGACGAAAATCAAACTCTTGTTGTCATTCAAAGAAGATGCAGAAAAAGGTATGTGGTATCCCAATTCCGGCGCAAACCAGGAGATAGAGGCGCTCTACCTTTCAATCCAGATATTCGGTTGCCCTATCACTTTCAAAAGGCTACGACGAAAGATAAGGCCATATCAATCAATAGTAGAAGAAGAACTACCTGAGCCGAAACTCAATACGGATTTCCGTTACGATAAGTGGAACGAGAGAACATTGGTCGGTCGCCCGGCAAGAAAGAATGGTTGAACTCCCCATGTATAGAGACATCTATCAGATGGAGAATGGTTTTCAATCATATGTGCGGTAAATGAAACATGTTCATAAAGTTGGATGAATCTATAGATGGCCAAGTTTTTTTCGGTGATTCCTCAAGAATTACGGTGAAGGGCCAAGGTAAAATTTTGATTCGGCAAAAATATGGTACTCAGAATTTCATTTTCAATATGTACTATGTGCCAAATATGAAAAACAATATTTTGAGTTTGGGACAACTCTTAGACAAGGGGTACGATATCCATATGAAAGATCGTAACCTTTTCATAAGAGATCCAAAAAATGCGTTGATTGCTAAAGTGGATATGACAAAGAATAGAATGTTTTTTCTAAACGTTCAATATGGCGGTGCAAAATGTTTGAAAGCGTGTTATAAAAATCAATCTTGGTTGTGGCATCTTCGATATAGACATCACAATTTTAGCGGTCTCACGTTGCTATCAAAGAAGAACATGGTGGAAGGATTACCGAGCATAATCGTCCGGAAGAATAATGCGAAGGTTGTATACTCGGCAAACATCATCGAACAAGTTTTCCAAAGGAGGCTTCATCTCGATCAATGGAGGCGCTACTACTCATTTATACCGACGTAGCGGCCCTCTCACTCCAATATCGCTCGGGGGTAACAAATATTCTTACTTTTACCGATGACTTCAACCGAAAAACATGGGTTTATCTTTTTAAAAATAAATCTGAAGTCTTTGCAAATTTTAAGAGTTTCAACGTTTATGTTGAAAAAGAAAACGACTATTACAACAAAGCGATGAGATCCGATCGAGAAGAATTTACATCAAAAGAATTTGAAGCTTATTGTGAATGGCATGGAGTTCGACACTAACAGTAGCATATTCGCCGTAGCAAAATGGAAAAGCCAAGAGAAAGAATCGCACCATTCTTGATATGGTGAGAAGCATGCTGAAAAGCAAGTTGATGCCGAAAGCGTTTTGGGCGAGACCGTGGAGTGCGCGGTGAATATTCTTAATAGATATCCAACTAGGAGTCTATGGAATATAACGCCACAACAAGTATAAAGTGGATACAAGCCGAGCGTTACTCATTTCAAAGTATTTGGAAGCATATGTGGCCGAGCAAAAGAGAACCAAACTTGACGATCGAAGCGTGCAACATGTTTTTATCGGTTATGACGTGAGAACCAAAGGCTACAAGTTGTCTAATCCAGCACCGACAAAATTCTCATTAGCCGAAATGCCGAGTTCGATAAATCAAAAACATGGGATTGGAATGCAAAAGAAGAATAAAGTGGCTCGATATTTAAAGAACACAAAGATACCGAAGCTCGCGATCAAACACCTCCTCCCTCACCTTCAAATGCTTGTTCCCCTTCAACATCCCCGACTTCATCCTCATCGTCAAATTCGTCGGCCGAGTCATTGGCCGAATCATCTTCGGCAAGACCACAAAAGATGAGATCGCTTGATGAAATTTATAAAGTGATCGAGAATCAAGGAGACCTCGCTCTTTTTTGTCTCTTTGTCGAAACTGGGCTGATTAATTTTGAAGATGTCGTTCAAAACATAAAGTGAAAACAAGTGATGAATGAAGAAATTGAAGAAATCGCGAAGAACAAGACGTGGGAGTTAACTACACATCCGAAAGACAAGAGAGCGATTGGAGCGAAATAGGTTTACAAAGCGAAGAAAAATTCACAAGGCAATGTGCAAAGATACAAAACGAGATTAGCCGTCAAAGGCTACAATCAAAAGGCGGCTATTGACTGCGATGAGGTATTTTCTCCTGTTGCTCGACTTGAAACAATTAGATCGATTATTTCTTTAGCCGCTCCTAATGGTTTGAAATTTTTTCAAATGGATGTAATGCAGCATTCTTAAATGGTGTTCTTGAAGAAGAGGTATATATTGAGCAACCAATTGAGTATGCAAAGAAAAGGCACGAAGATAAAGTTTTGAAATTGAAGAAAGCTTTGTATGGGTTGAAACAAGCGCCAAGAGCGTGGAATAGTCAAATCGACACTAATTTCCAAGAAAATGGGTTTATCAAATGCCTGTATAAACCCACGCTCTATTCAAATAAAAATGAAAAGGGTGATTTCTTGCTGGTGTGCTTATACATGGATGATCTCATATGCACGGGAAATAGCGTAATAATGTTCGAGGAGTTGAAAAGATCAATGGTTCATGAATTCAAGATGACGTACATCGGTCTTATGTCCTATTATTTGGCCATTGAAATGAAGCAAGAGAGGTAGGATTTTTATATCTCAAGAAGGCTATGCAAAATCGATTCTCCAAAAATTCAAGATGGAGGAATGCAATCCGGTTGTTACACCCGTTGAGTGTGGTACGAAGTTGTCCAAGAAAGATGATGGAAGCAATATTGATCCAACTTATTTCAAAAGCTTGGTGGGAAGTCTTCGATATTTGACATGCACGAGGCCAGATATTCTTTATAAAGTTGGCCTTATTAGCCGATATATGGAAGAGTCGAAGTCCACTCATTGATGCAAGCAAAACGAAATTTGCGGTACAAAAAAGATACAAGTCTCGGTTTATTTTATTCACGTTCTAATAATTTTAGTAATATACCGATAGTAATTGGGCCGAAGATGTTGATGAAAGAAAAAGTACAACCGGCTACGTATTTTTCATGTGAGATACGGTTTTTACTTGGACATCAAAGAAGCAACAAATTGTCACTCTTTCTACATGTGAAGCCGAGTACGTTGCCACATCATCGGGAGTGTGTCATGCTATATGATTGAGAAGTTTACTCAAAGAACTTCAAGTTGATCAAAAGAGGCCGACGGATATCTATGTTGATAATAAATCGGCTATCGCTTTAGCAAAGAATCCGGTATTTCATTCAAGGAGTAATCATATCGACACCCGTTATCATTTCATTCATGAGCATGTGAAGAAAAAGAAAGTGAAACTCATTTATGTCAAATAACAAAATCAAGTTGCCGATATTTTCACGAAGCCGCTCAAACCCGAAAGTTTTAACAAGTTGAAGACGATGGTCGGCATGGTTAATGGAAATCAAGTTTAAGGGGGAATGTTGAAAATAAACTTGATATTTTAATAATAATTATTAAATGGTATTATGAAGAGTCATGACCTTTAGTATGGTCAATAAACGTTTCTTTGTTTTAATTAGTATTATGGTGAGTTGATGCATTTAGTGAGTATAATTGCATTTAGTGGATGTAATGTCAAGGGTCATGAATTATTAGTATAGAAAATGATGGCTAACAATCTATATATATATATATATATCTATGGAATTAGTTTGTAATTACAAGGCAATTGATATAATCAAAAATATATATGGGTTTTTGCCTTCATCATATTTAATTCCGAATTTATATTAATATTGTGTTATCATCCTCTCCACAAATCGAACCCACCACCACAAATTAATCCTTGAAGCCCTCTTTATCGCCTACAAAGTGGTACCATAGCATTTTAGTCTCTACAGTCCTTCATGTGAGGCCAAGTTCTGGAATGTTTAGCTTTTAATAATATATGGGCTCATTAAAAAGTGGCTCAAGCTTCTGGATAAATGAGGTAAATAAGAACGATAGTATTTATTGCTCCAACCTTTTCCTTTCAGTTTAAGATGCATGTGAACTTTGACCTTTCTTTACAAATATACAGATACAAATTCGATGTTGTCTAAGGGGTAGTTAGATCATAAGTTTGGACTTTAAGTAAATGAATGGGTAGTCTTAATGTTGTTGGACATACTTGGGGAAGTGAAGAGCCTAATCTAAATGTTGCATAGAAAAACATTACTAGTGGGATTGATAAAAAGTAGTTATAGCTTCCGCAGCGTTGATTATACAATTGATATTAGAAAGATTTAAATTTTGAGCTTTGATATCACTTTTTTTATAGCTAAGGGCAACATATATGCTTTTTGTTACATCTACTTTCATCTTTCAGAACACCACCTCCACCCAAAGGTTTTCCGGAACTACTACCCTATGTCTACAGGTCTACCACCTCTGCTATTCCAAATAAAATATCAGAAGCTAAAAAGATGCATAAACATGCATAAGAATGAATGCAAGATAGTACCTTGTTCCCAATTGCCCGCCCAAATCCACATGCCACCGCTGCAGCATCAACATCACCAATATGCGGCCTTATACTTTTCCGAGCCCTGACAAAAGGTCTAAATCATAAAAACATAGGTTTGCCTACAAGTTTAATAGCTTTCTTTAAGAGAGATGAAAGACTAAAATTAGAAATGTCATGATGCAATTGTAGCATCTATAACCTAAGACGAGAACAGTTTTTGTTATAAAAAATATTACCATGCACAGATAAGCAAACCAGCCAATTGCCTAGAACCAACGCGTTCAAAAGATGTTCCTTCATCTAGGGCCTTCCCTATAGCATCCAACCACCATTGCCCATTAGCACTCCCCTCAAGTCCTACCTAAAAATCATGGATAGTTTAAGTAACAATAATAGAAACTAGAAAGCAGTGACAAAAATGATGTACCAAGGGGCTGTTCGGTAGCTAGGAAATGGCAACATTTGCTGCAAAAAAAATTCCATTTCCTATGTTTGGTAGCAACAAACTTGAGTTGGAAATAGAGATGCAAAAAGCATCAAATTCTTGCAACGTTTGTTGCACTCATTTTGGTTGTAACAAGAGTTGCAACTTTGGAAATTGTGAGCATGGTAATAATTATAGATGACACATAAGCTTTGTATATGCCACCTATGCAAATTTGCAACAAATATTGCATTTCCTTTATTTTTTGCTCAACCAAACACAAAAAATGGTTTGGATTTGGAAATCCAATTACAAAACTTGAAGATGACTAAACGATGGTTTGGGCCCTTTTTTTTTTTTGCAACAAATGCCGCACGCAAATGTTGCAATTCTTTTTTATTGCTAACCAACATCCCCTAAGATTCCTACGCTACGTAGCATGTATTCGGATATGGATATGGGACATGATACGAATAGCCTGTTCACAATTTCCCAAAATTCAAGGTTGTGATTCATTGAGATACGCTAAGATTTTGTTGTTCAAATATACATACATAATAACAAAACATTTAATAAAACCAAATATAAACTAGGATTGCAAAAAAAATTGTTAGTGTTTATATATAAATTATTTGTCTTAGTCGTTTGATATATGTTCAATACATCTAGAATATCGTATACATTTTAGGATGTGCCAAAAAGAGTGCCCATGTTATTCTCAATGAATCCGACAGAACGACATGGATACTAGTCCAATACGGACGCGTGTCCTTGACAATGAATCCATGCAACATAGCCCACAAGGAAACTTTAAAATGAAATGTATGCAGCAGTTTCTTTTGCAAACATATCAGAATTATAAAGGGAATCGCAAAAGGAGTAATATATCAAGTGAAATTACAATATTTTAAGCAAAGATCGATAATTTCTCACAGTTTCTTTTGCTGCAGCCATTGCAAGAAAGCCAGCGCCCATCTCCACCTCTTGGAACCCGACAACAACTAATCCAACCTCTGACGCAGTGCTACCTAGCCACGATATAAGAGATTCAGGAGATGCTCTCGCTTGGCCCACATTCCAAGTGCCACATAATGCTTTAATCTTCTCTAACTTCGTATACATAAGCTCTTTATTTGAAAGCTCCGATCTCAAGATCTTATCAATGGGTCCAGGTGATGTCAGGCTCCATCCACGGATGCCACCATGATTAGCCAATGTAAAAATATATGAACCCCCAACAGCCATCTTTATTACTGGGCTGCTATGGGCAACCCAACTACCAAGTAAATTTCCTCCAAGATCCAGCACCTGGATAGTCCCACTTGCATAGCCAACCCACAGACGTGTTCCAAAGCTACAGATGCTCTTGACCGAATGTGAATGGTTCTGCACTTCATTTAATCGAGTCCCATTTCCATCCCATTGAATCAACGAGCCATTATTGCATCCAGACCAAATTGTTCCATCTGTGGCTATCACTAATGCTGATGTTCTCCGAGTATCTTCACCAAGGGTTCCCTTTGCTGCGACTCTTCGAACAGCATCAGCAGCACCCATCAAGGCATTTCGGGAGCGTTGGAAAAAGCTAACTTGTGATTTTTCCTTCTTTGATGATGAAACGACTTTTACTTTCATCTCGTTCTCTACATGTATATCATGCGGCGCTAATGCCTCAAGGGTACGAGGGTCAACCTGGCCATCTGTGCCAAATACTTTCAAGAGTTCCCTTTTACGCGCATCCCTGTGTCATAGAAACAAAGAAAATATTTGGATGTGCATATGCCATGAGTTTTATATGTCCCCGCCACTGCACCAAAATTCCAAAGTTATGGTGAGCTTTGAGGTGCAGATTTTTCCATTTAACCTTGCCCGTCCGCCCGCCCGGCGCAGGTTTAGTACCCTTTTGTAGGACGAAACCTGGGTTGCTCTAAATGTCCCAGCCACTATACCAAAACTCCAAGGTTATGGTGAGGGTTGAGGTGCAGATTTTTATATTTTATCAAGATGCAAAATCTAGCATTGCTATAAAATGGTATTTTGAAGACAAAAGGATCGCAGTGATAACACTACCACAGTGCAAAGAACAGGCTCGAAGCACTCCATACTTTAGATCTAGCGTTGTCTGATAACAAATGTTTTATATCTGAAGGAGGCAGGGCACAAACACCGTTGACCGTGTAGTTGTTCCTAAGGTCAACAGATGATCTCTCAACTAATAAGGAAGCCATATGTCTCTCTCCAGCTGTACGTGAGAGAGACTTCTCAATGGTTTCCCATGGCCAGACCTTGATTCCTCCACCTTCAGAGCCAGTCCAGATATCACCTGAAGATTACAGATGATTAAAGAAACAAGAGGATTATAATAAGAACGTCACGTTCCTTCAATCAAACTTTTAAGCTACAAACTTGACCTGAAACCCAAGACAGAGAAAAGTGACGGGTTTAAAAGTTATCAAGTCTCTCTCCAAACTTAGATTTTATCATTTATCATGTTTCAATTATGAAATAAACAGTGTGAATGAAATAGAATGAAGCATTTCCACCAGGATCATACAATCCATGATCAACACTTTTAAATGTAAGTTTATAGAGCACAATTGATGTGGATTCAACAAACGGATAAGCTATTGAGGAGTATACTGATCTAAAATTCCAAATGAAAGTTTTTACTGCATGACTATATATAAACACTTGAATTCTATCATGCTCTAAAATTGCTAATTACCATTCTAATCGGCGTTTAATGTAACCATTAGACTCTTTATTTTTATATATGTTTCTTCAATTGGCCAACATCAAATTCTTCCAAGAACTTTAATTTTGCCTGTGGCCCCATCTTTAATCTTATTAAGAAGTACAGAAAATATAGGTTGTGAAGAAATATTCCGTTATATGGAAGACGATAATCATATCTAATGAAATGCATAACTAGCATATACACAGCAAACCAGCTTCAGGATATCGGATGCTACTTGGATAAAAGTGTAAGCTGGCAATGCTTCCATATGCCTAATATCGTATCGTTTGACTATCAAAACAATTTCATACTTGTATATGACATTCCAAATGCATTAGGCATAAAACATAGCCTCATAAATATTTGCCATCACATGGAAAGAGATATACCATAAGAACTCATAACCATCGACAGCACCGGGGTCCGATGCGCCTGCCATGAAAGCCCTTCCTTAAACTGCCCACCCCCGCCTCCGCTGCCATCACAGCTCCTCTTCCCACCACCATCCTCATCCGCAAAAGCATTCTCAAACCTCACCTCCTTCTCGATCTTCGAAGATCGGATCTTTCCGTCCTTATGCCCGCTAAAGATCAGCCCGCTCCCCTCGTCCACCACCAGACACATCGTCGGGCTCGTCTTCGCCGACTCACGGAACGGCACGCTCTCCTCGTCCCCTCTCTTCGCCACATTCCACCGATCGAATACCTCCGACAAGTTCCAGAACCTGAGCCCCGACTCCAGCCCCGCCCAGATCTGGGTCCCCGTGGAGGCGATGGTCCTGAGGAAGGCGCCGAATTGGGTCTCGCGGAGGGGGTGCGGACGTAGCTCGAGGGCGGGAGGGCGGCCTGGGTGCATGGCGGCTCGGACGGGGACGCGGAAGATGCCCGCGCCGCCTCCGGCGCCGGTGAACTCGGGGAGGGTGCCGGGGGCGCCGCCGAACTCGATCATGGAGCGGTCGAGGGTCATGAGGCAGCCGGAGCCGGAGCCGGAGCCGGAGCCTCCGTCGGAGGAGGAGAGGTGGCGAGGGGGGAGGTTGGGGTTGGGGTAGCGGACCTCGTCGCCGTCGAAGAGGTTGGTGGTGATGATGACGGCGTCGAGGCTGTGGTTGCGGGTGGCGTAGGGGGAGGCGGAGGAGGAGGAGGAGCTGAAGGAGTGGGGCTTGCGGTGGTGGGCGGTGCCGGTGGGGATTGGGTCGGCGTCATCGTCGTCGGTTCTTTCCTCCATTGTTAGGGTTAGGGTTAGGGATAGAAAAAGGATTTGGGGATTTTGATTTGATGTTTGGGAGGTGGGGCGGGGTGGGGGTGGGGGAGATGAATTGAGGTTGAAGGTCAACTGCGAGAGCGATATCGAAGGGGGACGACAAAGCTCTGTAGTGACAACGGTGTGGGTTCCTTTTGCATATAGCCCCTCAATTCCATTCATTTGTAAGGAGAAAAAATTTATTTTCAGGGTAAACTGACAAACCCCGGTCGGTTATCAAAAACGCACAAGTCACTGCGGAATCTATATAGTTGACTGTTGTATCAATTAATTAATTATTCGATAACTTTATAGTTATCTCCGATATCTATTTAAATATAGTCGACGACAATAAAAATACTTGAAGAATATTTTTTAGAGGGCTCTTGACAACCGCTTGGAGTCCAGAGGTTTTAATCAGCGGGAAAACTGCTGGGTTTTTCTGACAATTTACCGTTCTTTTTACTTATTCCCATCAAAATTGCAAGGATAAATAACTATTTAACTATATTCTTTATGTTTTATTATTATTGATCTAAACGAAGTAGGACTGGGAATCCATTTACTCGCCTTGCTATGCCAAAGACGAGTTTTACTCACCTTGCTAATGACGCCGATTTGGCGAATTGTCTTACCTCGCCTCATCTTGAATGAGTTGGTGAGGCAGGTAGGTTCCTAAAATACCAAATATTGGCTCGCTGCGATTCATCGCGTCCAATTCGTGACTCATCTCGCTTCATCTCACTTAGGCTCGTTAAATTAGCCAGTGCCAATCCCATCAACTAAATATGAGCCACCACACATAAATTCATCTCATTTTGCCTCGGTTACTCACTCAACGTCTACGTTCCAAGGTCGCCTCGCCACGCCTCGAAAATTCCCCCGAACAGCTAGTCTAACAGTCCACGGATCCTGATTAATATAAAATTTAATATATAATTGTGATCTGATTAAGATTAATGAAAATTTTTAACTTATATCTTTCATTTTTGGTGGGTAGATTGTCAAAAAAACCTCTGGCCGCTTCAAACTGGTATAAAAACATCTAGGCTTTTTGTTCTTGTTAAAAAAAACCTTAGCCCCAATCAAAACCCCATGTATACCAGCTGCATATAATATATATAAGCAGTTGTTTGTAATATCTAAGCAGTTGTCTGTAATATCTAAGCAGCCGCAGTTGCCTGTAATGTCTAAATAATTGCTTATAATATCTAAGTAGTTGCCTGTAATTAGGGGTGAAAGTAATGTTAGGCTTGACCCGAATCCGCCCCAGTTTTTCTGAGTTTTTTGGACATTCTATAATCACCAGAATCGAATCATACGGGTTGAAAATTAGATAAAAAAATAAAAAAATCGGGTGAGGCATAGGTTTAGTGTTAAACCAGCCCGTCCGAACCCTAAACATGCTTCTCATATCTAATCCAACTCGATATATTATATATAAATTTAATTCTAAAATTATAAAATAGCTATCGTGGTTTATTGTAGATATGTAATTAGTGCAATTTTTAAGTGTAGTTTATAAATCTATCGCATATAATTAATATAGTTTTATCAAAACAAAAAAAAATCGGTTATCAAAAACCCACGTGCCTAAAAATTTTTTTTAGGATAAATTGACAAACCCCCGGAAAAAAAATCGGTTATCAAAACCCCACACGTCTGCGGTATCTATATAGTTGCATGCTGTATCAATTTATTATTCGATAAGTATACAGTTGCCTACGATATCTATTTAGATATAGCAGACAACAATACAAATACTCAAAGAAATTATTTTTAGAAGGCTCTTGACAACCATTTGGAGGCCGGCGGGTTTTAGTCAGCGGGAAAAACTGCTTGCGGGTTTTGACAATTTACCATTCTTTTTATTTATCCCCATCAAAATTGCAAGGATAAATAATTATTTGACTATTTTCTTTATCTTTATTATTATTGATCTAAACGAAGTAGGCCTGGCGAATGAGGCGGGAATTCATTTACTCGTCTTGCCATGGTAGAGATGAGTTGTACCCGCCTTGCTGATGACGCCGATTTGGCGAATTGTCTTTCCTCGCCTCATCTTGAACGAGTTGGTGAGGCGGATAGGTTCCTAAAATACTAAATGTTGGCTCGCTGCGATTCATCGCGTCCAATTCATGACTCGTCTCGCTTCATCTCGCCAACTTGCCAAGTTGACTTGTTTAGACTCGTTGAACTAACCATTGCGAATCCCATCTAACCATTGCGAATCGCATCGGCTAAATATGAGCCGCCACGCATAAATTCGTCTCATTTTGCACGGTTACTCACTTAACGTCTATGTTCCAAGGTCGACTCGCCACGCCTTGAAAATTCTCCCGAACAGCTTGTCTAACGACCGACTCATCCCAATTAATATAAAAGTTAATACATAATTTTAATCTGATTAAGATTAATGAATTTTTTTAACTAATATCTTTCATTTTTGGGTAAATTGTCAAAAAAGCTCCTGTCCCGCTTCAAACTTGTATAAAAACACCTGGGCTGCTTTTTGTTCTCGTTAAAAAAACCCTAGGCCTAATAAAAAAACCATGTATACCGGTTCCATATAATATATATATAAGCAGTTGTTTGTAATATCTAAGCAATTGCCTGTAATGTCTAAGCATCCGCAGTTGCATGTAATGTCTAAATAATTGCTTTTAATATTAAAGTAGTTGCATGTAATTAGGGATGAATGTTATGTTGGGTTTGACTCGAACACGATCCTGTTTTTCTGAGTTTTTTGGATATCCTATAACCATCCGAACCGAATCATACGGGTTGAAAATTAGATTAAAAAAATCGGGTTAGGTATGGATTTAGTGTTATACGCGTCCGCCCAAACCTTAAACATATTTCTCATATCTGATCCAACTTGATATATTATATATAAATTTAATTCTAAATATTATAAAATACTTATTATGGTTTATTGTCGATATGTAATTAATGCAATTTTTAGATCTAGTTTATAAATCTATCATACATAATTTATATAATTTAATATAAATTTTGTGCGCGCGTGCGCGTGTGTGTATATATATATATATATATATATGAGACTAATGGAGGAAAGATGTCATAGGAGGGAATTTCCTCCTATGGCGTCGAAAAATACAACCTCCATCGTGTTTTCCGACGATCGGCACCCATCATCTTCATCGTTATCATCTAAGATATGGATACGCCAAATTTCATGTGATTCTACAACTTTTCACCGTTGAATTGGTGGGTTCAAAATTAACGGTTTACCGACAATAGAACTTTTTACACTGCTAAATCAACGGTGAAAAAATTATAGAATCACATAAAATTTGGTGTATCCACATCTTAGATGATAACGATGAAAATGATGGATACCGATTTACGGAAAACACGATCGAGAGCGTATTTTTTCTACGCCATAGGAGAAAATTCTCTCCTATTATCTCTTTCCTCCGTTATATCCACATCTTAGATGATAACGATGAAAATGATGGATACCGATTTATGGAAAACACGATCGAGAGCGTATTTTTTCTACGCCATAGGAGAAAATTCCCTCATATTATCTCTTTCCTCCGTTATATCCACATCTTAAATGATAACGATGAAAATGATGGAAACCGATTTACGGAAAACACAATCGAGAGCGTATTTTTTCTACGCCATAGGAGAAAACTCCCTCCTATTATCTCTTTCCTCCGTTATATCCACATCTTAGATGATAACGTTGAAAATGATGGATACCGATTTACGGAAAACACGATCGAGAGCGTATTTTTTCTACGCCATAGGAGAAAATTCCATCATATTATCTCTTTCCTCCGTTATATCCACATCTTAGATGATAACGATGAAAATGATGGATACCGATTTACGGAAAACACGAAAGCGTATTTTTTCGACGCCATAGGAGAAAAGTCCCTCTTATTATCTCTTTCCTCCGTTATTCTCTCTCTCTCTCTCTCTCTCTCTCTCTATATATATATATATATATATATATATTTATTTTTTTTTGACCGCAACGAAGCCCACCGGACTCGCGTGCCCCTCTTTGAAGCACTTAATGGAAGATCCCAGGTTCGATCCCGGATCTTCCCCCACAAACTCCTATTGCCCACCACTGGACTATGTGCCATGCACTTGTGCATATATATTTGGTGGAACATGCTAAAGTATTATACTTTTAAATTTTTTTTGGATAAATTATAATGGACAAACCCCGAAAAACCCGTAAAAATCGACCCACCTGCATAATCCCAAAACTTGCCCAAACCTGTCTAAAACCCGAAGTTACGGGTTTGGGTTTATCACATTATATACCCATCGGGTTTGGACGGGTTTTGGGTTTAGATTTTAATTTTCGGGTCAGGTAAAAAATTATCAAAAACCCGTCCAACCCGGCCAGATTTCACCAATACCTGTAATATCTAAATAGTCGAGTGAATATAAAGCTCAAATAAAATATAGCTCGGTGGTTTGTCACAAAATATTTGAACAGCAGGCTTTTACCAACAATTTCGAAAATTGCAGTGGTTTTTAAACAACCCTTTCCTCTTCCCGTCCTCCCTCAACGCCTCCCCAATCTACGTTCTCTTCCTCGGTCGTCCTTACCTCTCTCTCCCCGACTGCCTCTCCTGCTTCTTCGCCACCGAGGGTGGCGAGTAACTTGGCGGCGGCGAAGCGGGCGAGGATTTATGGGACGGCGTAGTGTGCGGAAACGGTATGCAAGAGCGGGGGTGAAGGGAGTTTAATGGTGGCAGTTGCGAATTTGACAGGCTATGAGCCGGCGGCGAAAAGGAGGGCTGTGGAAGCATGGTGTTTTATGAAGTATTCAGATTCGGATTTCTTCGGGGCGCATCCGACAGTGGATTTTGCCACACTCTTGGCATCGGGTAAGGAAGAGATGCTTGATTTTGTTCTTTTTGTGTTTGGTTGCTTGTCATTGTAAGTGCAATGCATCTAATATCACGGTCAGTGATTTATTAGCTCATACACGCACTCTATTTACCTATTAAAAACACTTTAAGTTTTGTGCAACCAACTCTTTTCTAATATATGGTAATCCAAACACTGCAGCTCTTTTGTCCTGTTGCTTGTAGTTGCAACACCTTTTCATCTTGGGTAAATTGTCAAAAAAAACCTAAGCACTTTTTTCCATTGTCAAAAACCTCCTGGCCTCGAAACAGTATTCAAAAACCCCTTAGAAATTTTTCCTGCAGTATCTACATGATAGCCTGCTATATCTAACCAATTCATACAAACTATTTAGATATCGTAGGAAACGGTTTAAATATCACAGACAGCTGCATAGATGTCGCTGGTTACTGCTTAGATATCGCGGGGAACTAGATATAGTATGCAACCACTAGATATCACAGTTAAGTGGTTTTTTAACAATTAAAAACCTTTTTAGGGAAGTTTTGGCTAACTTTTCGAGGTCGCCCGCCCGCTATATTACACAGGTCTGCAATCTTAAGGTATCGTTTACCATAAAAGCTATAATTGATAATTGCCGGTAGACATTTAGACCTTCCAGTGCCTCGAATTCTCCTTCAATTTTTGCAGGATAAGAACTTGAGTCGTTCATCGAGAAAAGGAAGCGGAAGAATGCCTCAAAATATCACGGTTTGATCTCCTTATGCCATATCATCCATTATCTAAGAACCAGTGTTCAAAAGTAAGGAACCGGCGCCTGCAAAGAATTGTTTACTGGTAAAATGCATCGCAAAACCGTTAGCCGAAAAGCATCCATTTAAATGTAACTAGTATGAATTAGCTGTTGTTTATCTCGGAAGTGGAAAGGTCTGCACGAGGCCTGTTCTTCCTTTCTCCGGTCTAACAAAGTTAAAGAAATAATTAAAAAATAAATAAATAAATAAAAAACCCGCCCGCCCGCTTGTGCCATGCACCTCTTATCACAATATCTATTGAGTTTCTGCTTCACATTTACCTTCCCCTTCACATCCGAAAACGCCATTTAATATCTAAGCAATTGCATGTAATATCTAAGCAGTTGCAGTTGTCTATAATATCTAAACAGCTGCTTATAATATCTAAGCAGCTGTCTGTAATTAGGGGTGAGAGTCGGTTGGGTTTGACCCGAACCCGACCCGACCCGATTTTTTCTGGTTTTTTGGACATACTATACCCGCCCGAACCTTATCAGGCGGGTTGAAATTAGAGAAAAAAGTTCAAGTTGGGTATGGATTTAGTGTTAAACCTGTCCGTCCGAACAAAACCCGCTTTCTATATCCGATCCAACTCGATATATTATATAGAAATTTAATTCTAAATAATATTATAAAATACCTATTTTGTTTTATTGTAGATATGTAATTAGCCTAATTTTCAAATGCAGTTTATAAATTAATCACATGAAGTTCATATAGTTTTATTAAAGTATAGATTTTATGCATATATATGGTAGAAGTATTATATTTTTATTTTTTTTTGATAAATTATAATGGACAAAGTGCGAAAAACCCGCAAAAACTGACCCACAAGCATAAACCTGAAACCCGTTCGAAATCGAAGTTGCAGGTTCGGATTTAGCTCATTATATACCCGTCGGGTTTAGACGAGTTTTGAGTTTAGATTTTAATTTATGGGTAGGGAAATTTTTTAATCAAAAAACCCATCCAACCCGGACCGGTTTCATCCTTACCTGTAATATCTAAGCAGTTGAGAGAATACAAGACTAAATGAAATAGGGGGTTTTCACAAAGATTTTGAACAGTAGGCCCTTCCCAAC
Organism: Agapanthus africanus; assembly: GCA_030015575.1. Classification (NCBI taxonomy): domain Eukaryota; kingdom Viridiplantae; phylum Streptophyta; class Magnoliopsida; order Asparagales; family Amaryllidaceae; genus Agapanthus; species Agapanthus africanus. The sequence goes on along the minus strand of JASDDO010000001.1, from coordinate 44,919,702 downwards.
AGTTTTGAAAATTACAGGGGTTTTTAGACAACTCCCGAGCAGGCCGGGGGCTTTTTGACAATTTACTCTTCATTTTTTGTCCATTTTAATTAACTTTTCGATTATTTTTTAAAAAAATCAACTTCACGCGGGTTAACTCGTAGAACTGGCTTGTCTCATCTCGTGAATTGCCTGGACGAGTTACCAGGATGGGTAGGTTCTTGAGTTCGCTTTTCCTGCATCGCTTCGTCTTGCCTTGTCTTGTGTAGCCAACGAGACAAGTTGTGCTCGCCTCACCTCACCCCTCACCGGCTAACATTTTTTCCAGCTTCATCAGACAAGAATGGACCAAGTAAAATAAAAAATTGTGTTAAAATTTACTCATATCTATGATTTTCTTTTCTGTATTTTCTTTTCATTTCGAACAATCAAAACAATATCCCCTCACCTTTTTCTTTTGTTTTTCAATTTTCCATGTCATGCTAAGGCACAGATAAAGTTTACAGGAATTAAAAATGTATTGGACCCTTTGAATTTGACACATATGGGCCTGGCAAATAAACGCAATAAGTATCTGATGATGGGCTTGACTTGGTTCCTGGATAAGCCCATAACCAAAACAGTAGCTGTACTTTTGCAAATATACCCCAAAAAGTATTTTTAGGTTCTTAATAATCTATCTATAAATATGTATGATTCAAATTGATCACGGAGTTGTTCAAAGATTGCTAATCATTCTTCATCTAAGTTTTCTAAGATCAAAATAGAAATCAAAATAAAAACTTCTTGAGAATGTCCGAGAAGTTTTATGATCAGCTGTCAAACAAACATGAACTTATTAATTAATCAATCGGAACACTTCTAAAATGCATAGTCAAGAGGGAGATTTTTTTAAAAATAATTTTGAAAGTGTTTCGTTGCTCGGCGAGATTATATAGCAATATACGAAAGTTAGATGTATGTTTGGGTAAGAGTATTTTGTTAAAACATTTTTCTGTGCATGTAAAGTTTCTTTTTTATACACATGTGAAATGAAATATCTAGCGTTCTTCTGTACAAGTAATATAAAGGATCGTGAGTACTGATTTTATTCGACTAATTCTATCATTCTCGATAAAACATATTCAATTTGCAAAGATAATATGAATAGTAGCTAGTAAGTCATAACATGGATAGAGGATTTCCTTTCGTGCATTATAACCTACCAAGCCTTCATTATTTATTAGAATGGATATTGAATTGTTGATAAACTATCCATGCAAGGATAAACTGTGTCTGCTGCCATAGAAAGAAATATCGTCCTGTGACGGTCAAACGTTAATCCTATAGCTATAGGAGTAAATTCCCTCCTATGGCATCCTCTCTCTCTCTCTCTCTCTCTCTCTCTCTATATATATATATATATATATATATATATATATATAACCATGATGATCAAGGTTGACAAATACTATATATCTTTGCCGATCTTCGGAATCTAAGAGAGAAAAGCATAAATTTACTCTCTAATTGATGATGCTCGATATCGGTAATCATCCAGATCAGGACACGTAGCAGATGACGTGTCCCAGGGTTCACAAGAAAGGACCTACAGTGGTCGACCAGACTACTCCTGTGTCCGTCTTACGAGCAAACGCTGGCTCACCTCCGAGCCCCAGCTTGTCCTCCTCGGCCTCACAGCTCGTCTCCGAGCTATCACAGGCCGGAGCTTCCTCGGCCCTCTCAGCTCGCCTCCGGGCTCGACCAGAACCAAGATACCTCGGCTCTCCCGCTCCTCCACGAGCTTTCCCACCGAGGTCATCTTCCTCGGTCTCATCGACTGACCAACGACATTGCTTGCAGGCGTAACCACCATCCCGCGAATCTCGCCATGCACGAGATCTTCGCCAGCCACATTCCGCGTTCCACGCCACTACGATCCTCCATTAATGAGCCTGTCTCGCCATTAATGGGAGGTTCCGCTCATCACGCGGGCGTGACGTCGGGAGCGTAATGGCCGGCGTGATTCTTGCGCCTGCCTCGCCTGCTGCCACCGCTATATAAACCCCTTCTTTAGACGGTCCAGGCAAGCCATTTTTACTCCACTAAACCGTTACTCTACTCGGATTTCCTCCCTAACTTGACCGTCGGAGGGTCCTCGGTGGTACAACCATCCAGGGACTTTCTTGCAGGTAGCTCAGCAACCACAACCTCAAACCCATTGAGATCCACACGCTTCAGGAGCGACAGCCTCCAGATCCAATCTCAGCCACCCATCGCCGCCATCAGCAAATCTGCAGGGATCCTAGGCACCCTAATGAGGTCTCACAAGGCATTAACCATGCCAATTTCAAAATTTACGGTGCCGAGAAACCCTAAACTACGGATCGTTAGCTAGATGTCTAGGCGAAAAAGAAACTAGTTAACAGCTTAACTAAAGTTTAAACGGAAATACAACCTTTGTAGATCCGGTGCTCCACCTCCAAAGCTCCGCAACGAAGTCCCCTCGCTGTCCAAAAGAATTCCCGGGCTCTAGCGTCGGCGTCGTCGGAGAAATGGCGAGCTAGGTCGTCGATGTCCATGCCGAAGATGATCTACGTCGAGGCATCGCTAGATCAAGCTCCAACTTCACCAAGTCAAGAAACTTGTGAAGAAAACACACTCTACTACTTGGCAAGAGGTAGAGGATGAAGAAATAGAAAGTGGGTAGACTTTAGAATTGGATTTCTCACTTGTTTTCATCAATCACCATTGATGAAGTAAGCTTCTTCATGGAAGAAGAAGATGAAGAAGAAGAAGAATATTATGATAAGTCAATTATAAAAATGAATAATCAAATCATACTTATCATAATATTAACCATGGTAATGTGTAGAGAGTTAATCATGGTTGAATGGAATGGTTAGGGTTAAGCATGAGACAAAATGGTCACTTGGTCAAAGTCTTCATGAAGCTTCAACAAGCTTCCAAAGAAAGCCACCATTTTGCATTATGCTTATCATTTTCCAAAATGAATAAACAAATAAATAAATAGATATGAAAATGAAAACCCTAACCATTACATAACCATGGTTTAAACTTTACACAAAATACAAGTTAGCATGCATCATCAAACATGATACATACAAGTGCACAAAAATATATCACATATACAATGTGCACAAACCAAGTGAGAAAATCCATTTAAAGTGAACCAATACTAGTTAATGCAAAGTAATATATCAAATATATAATTATGCATTAAATCATTAGATCAACACTTGATTCAATGATCCGGTCATGTCGCACACAACCGACCAGTATACAATGTATCGGCTTATCGAATCAATCCTTGATTCGATAACTAGGTTATATCGCATACAACCATTCGACACATTCAACGCGAGAATAAAATACGGTATCACATACACGCATTATTCTCGGTCCCGCACATATCTCATATGCGCTCCTATTTCGTTTCGCTTGAGCCAGGAAACCTCTGTGTAGGACTCTAAAGACTCGTCAATACGCCGGCAGCAGATGATGATCATATCAAACACCCACAAGCCGCAAGCGGTCTGCTAAACGTAACGGCCACCCGGGTATTGAGCGATCAGAAGATCGACGAGCAAGCCCGCTCACACTCCAGTGAATCCAACCAGTAACACTACCGTACAGTCCGGTCCGATCGTCTGATATGTCGCATATCTCGCCTAGGGGTGGTAAACGTCAGACCCCAATAGCTCGATAAGTCGTGTCGATATGAGGTCTATAACAATTCGAGAAACTACTGGTAACACTTACTAGTAAATCTCAGCAACCCTGGCCAGGGATTTTCTGTTATAGCCAATCGAACACAGCGCAACATCAACTCCCTATACCGGGAGAGACGAATCCCCTCCTATCGCTCATTGCCTCCATGTGACTCGGGACTGTACCCAAAAACCACCGTTTTGAACGCCCTCTTGGACGTGGTAAGATGGAAATCAAAGCACAGTGGGAACCACACAAGACTCTATGACGATCTCGGGTCAACAGACTACTCTGTACCAGTGTCACCAGAGAACTGCCATCTGACGTGAGGTATAATACCATCTGGGAGTTCTCGGCGAGTCCGTCCAGTGTACCCAGTCTCCACTGAGCACCCGTATATCATCTCTGATGTCAAACACCAATGGATATGGGATCATCCATCGCCCATCTGTATGGGTCGAGAAGGTACACGCTAGTCTACTCTGGTATATCGATGCCCCGTCTCGATACACCCTCGACTAGGGACTTTGAAGGATATACTTATGGACTACCATGTCCCCACTAGTATGATCCGCATCATAGTCCAGGTAGTCAAGCACACATCCTAAGGGCTTTACCAACATGTAACAGAGAGACAATCAGTATACACGTTAAGGTAAAGAGCAACCAGATAGCATACTATCATGTCGAGCAAGAAAGTCCTCCCTATATATGTCCCAGCATCCACTACAATATACATCCAATGTACAGTAATGGCCTCTAGGGCATACATATAACTAACAATCTCCCACTTGCACTAGGGCCATCTGTAGCAGTGGTTGTAGTATCTCATACTCAACCATCCCATAAAAGTCTCTCTCTGGGAACAGGCCTTTGTGAGTGGATCCGCTGTGTTGTCCTCTGAGTCTACTCTCCAAACCTCGATCACCCTGGAGATCAACTATCTCCATGATCAGGTGATACTGCCTTAGAATATGTCTGGATCACTGATGGGACCGGCGTTCCTTGGCATAAGCCACAACTCCATTGTCACACAATGGGAGGAACGTAGTTCATCTCATGAACCAATATACATCCAAACAGCCTCTTTGGTAGCATCTTAAGCAGCGATGTATCCAGCCTTTATCGTCTAGTATGTCACGGTATCTAGCTTGGAACTCTTCCATCATACCGTCCCTTTACTGAGGGTAAAGACAATGCCTGCGACTGACATTCAGTCGTCCTTATCACCCTGGAACCCTTCCAGTGATTCTCCCCAGGATCAGTTGATACCATCTCACTACAACTAGTGAGTATCCTAACATCCAATTAGATCTATCTCATAGATCCAAAACCCAGGATTTAGGAGGTATCACCTTTATCCTATATGGAGAATCATTGTGATAAACGGAGATTGACCGAGCGTAGCATAAGAAACTCCTTTCTTATCAAGAGTATGTTATCCACGTACTCTACGAGGATCAACATCATACTCCCTACTACCTTTTTGTTTATACAAGGTTCATCTATCATTTTGATGATGTCAACTTCTTTGACTAATCCATCAAAACAGATGTTCCAACTCCGCGATGCCTGCTTTATCCTATAAAGCATCTTGCACACGTTTCCGCTGCTCCCACTGTCTACGAAGCCCTCTGGCTGTGTACTTATAGACGTCCTCTTCTAAATCATTATTTAGAAAAGCAGTCATGGCACCCAACCGCCAGATATCGTAGTTATGGTATGTAGCCGTGGCAAGTAGGATCTGGATGGACTTAAGCATAGTTCTTTAGAAAAAGTTTCATCATGATCCAAACCTGGTCAATGATGCAAACCTTTAACAAGTCTAGTTTTGAAAGTCTCAACTTTTCCATCTACACCAAGTAATCTTCTCAAGATATACTTGCTCCTGATGGGGATTTAACCCTTCAGATATAGCAACTAAAGTCCATACTTTGTTGGTGTATAAGGATTCCATCTCAGATCACTAAGCATCCAGCCATTCTTACAGAGTCTTACTCTCGATGGCCAGCTCGAAACTAGTTGGGTCATCATCTCATGATGCAATCCTCGCTCCCACTGTCATAGAGAAACCGAAGTATCTCTCAGGTGGGTGAGGAACCCTTCTAGATCGGCGGAGAGGCTGAGGTTCGTTGGAATCTACTGAATCCTTTGGTTCTACCAAATCATCTGCTGTAGTTTGTATAGCTGGAACCTTTCCAGTTCTACATTACAGACCTTGCCTCGAGCTTGTCCGGATTTTGCTTTTAGACATAGCCCGGACAACCCCAAATCTTAACTAACTTAAGATATGGGCTCTTCCCTTTCCATATCACATATGAAGTGGTAGGCAACTGATTTGATTCGAACCCTATTCAATAGGTATGCAACTTCATAAGTGCATAACTCCCAAAAGGAAAAAGGTAACTCAGTAGTACTCATCATAGAGCACACCATATCAAATAGGGTGTATCTGCTCCGCCCCGACATACCATCGTGCTATGGTGTATACAGAGGAGTAATGCTGAGAGAGAATCTCATTCTCCTTTTAGAATAGTCCAGGATTTCCGTGCTCAAGTATTCTCCTCCTTGATCTTATCAAAGGACATAATACTTATTCCCGTATTGGTTCTCTACTTCTAGCTTATATTCTGTGAATATCTCAAAAGGTTCGGACTTGTGTTTCAACAGGAACATATGTCTGAATCTAAAGAGATCATCAGAGAATGTAATGAAGTACAAAGAACCGGTCTTGGCATGTGTAGACTGGGGACCTTACATACATCAACATGTATCATCCCAAGAGTTCAATAACTCTTTCTCTGTTTCCAGTAAACGGAGCTATGGTCATCTTATCTTTGTGACATGACTGGCAAGTTTTAGAAGATGTAAATTCAAACTGATTTAAATATACATCTAAATGTAACTTCAGCCAGTCGGGTCGCATTGATCTGACCTAGTCTACAATACCTCAAGAAGGATTCGTTCATTTCTGAACTCTTCCTCTTGTGTGTGTTCCGTATACTAAGAACTGTAGTTTGATTTAGAACATTAATGCTTTTAGATAACGTGCCTGAACCGATCAACTTTTGATATAGGAAATGTTCAAATCATTATCCAACAATACAAAATTATATCCTTTCTTTACTAATAAAGAGACTGATATGATTTTGTATATCAGGTTCGGTATCTAATAACATTCGTTCAGAATCAATGTATTTGGAATACAGGGTGACAGTGACCAACAGACTTGGCTGCAACTCTTGCCCCGTTTTCTGCCTCATGAAACTTATCACCCGTTCTCAGTTCTTTACCTTTCTGTAGCCCTATGTAACATATTACATATCTGGGATCCTGATCTGGTATCACATACCAAGGACGTAAAGGATACTGAGAAACAGTTCTCTGTAATGAACACACCCGAAGATGATGCATCAGCATGCACTCTCTTCGTTTGGGCGGCACGGGAAATCTGGTATTCCCCAATTTCCTGCTCTGTCTTATAACAATTATAAGTTGGAGCGGGACCAACGTTCCCCAGCTCAGTATAACAAGCGGGTTCGGTCAAATATCCGTATTATTATCTTGATTAAGGCGTGATATGGTCGCTACCTGGAGAGAGAGAGAAGAAAACACTCAGCGTGCGCTCTTGCAAGAATAGATTGGTTTTATTTTATCTAATCAGGATGGCTCCCACTGCTTTTTATCAAATCTTCCTTCAAATCCTAAAAGGAAAGACTAGCCGGGATTAATTACACACTACAAGTTCGCCAATCTTTCAGCCAGGCCAGTGTCGGTACTTTGAGGGAGGTCCCCCGTACTTTCGCACGAACCTAATTAATGTAAACCTCGTTTTCCCAGAGGCGTAACCCCGTTGACACCTTTCTAGACACCTACTTGATCAGCTAATCGCAATGTGTAAAACTCTCCCAGGAGTAACTCTTACTCGCAGCGGGTATCGGGATCCAACTATCTCATAGAAGGTATGCAATCTCATTGCAAATTTCAACACTTGAAATTCCCGATAATATTTTGCCCCGAACGATCTATGACCTTGACAAGGTCAACAAACCATAGACCGCAAGTCAAGTTCAACCCGTCATTTCTTGATTGAATCAAACCCACATGCACGACCCTTGACAAGGTCAACAAGGCCGCACGACTACCCTAACCAAATCTGCATCATATGCATAAGCAGATAAATACTGGTTAGCTACCGCACACTGCGCCTTGACAAGGTCAACAAACGCAGCACGAATACTAAACAGGATTTATCTGAAATGACGGAGGGCTACGACAGGTTTTTCTGAAAACCTATTGCGTAATGAACTTGACATCGTTGTAGGATCGAATGAATTTTGAAATGGAGTGTTTTTGAGGCTTTTCTAGTTTTGCTAAAGGAGTCACTCCCGGTGAAGGGATCGTCGGTCCTTTCCTCGTCGAATGAGGTGCGGGATATATCATATATATCACTGTGCAAAGCAAAAACTTTTAAAATCAATCAAAAGACAAACCGAGGGTTGTAGCATCTGCCAGTTATTGCTAAAGGAGTCACTCCCGGTGAAGGGATCTCGGTCCTTTCCTTATCGAATAAGGTGCAGGATATATCACATATACCTCTGTGCAAAGCAAGAACTGTAGCTACCTGTTTTATTTTGAAATTCGATTCTACAACATCTTAGGTTTCTTTTACTTTCATTAATCACATTAATGAAGTCCCATCATTTAAGTACCTAAACATCACAGATAAATACGACGTACACTTATGCCATCCGCATTCGCCTCGATGTCCCCTCATGCACCGTTAGGTTAGGTAACTAACGGCAGAGCGGGGCAGGGCTAGCGCGGGTGTAAAACATAAGTAACGCCTATATAATATATCATATATACTATATACTGTATCTATCACAGAACATATCACATGATCACATCACAGATATCGCAGCAGAAGAAACATATGAAATATTGGATATATTAGGACGTCCGTGTTTTCAATACGAGCCAGTATAAAACACGGATTCCACGGTCGTGATGAATAGCCAAACCCACACCCCTAGACCCCTACGAGAGCGGCAAGCAACCCTACCAATTCTAGAGTTAGGAGACCCGGACTTGACTCCTCAAGTTGGTCTCCCACTGGACTCCAGAACCCGGTTACTTGTGCTCCCCTCCTTGGGTCTATCCTAGTGCGGAAAAGTAAATAATATACAAACGGTGACATCTTCCGCAACCTGGAAGTGCCCCAAATAAAAGAATATTACATACAAGTTTTTACATGAATGAAAATGAAAAACACTCATCTCACATAAAAAACCCCCGGCTATTCAAACACGACGATCCAATATAACATATCCAGCAACACATAACATCACATGTCATCAACGTAAGTAAATATGTCCATCCCAATTGTCGTTGACATATAGCAACGAAACCGGCGATATCACATATTACACTTACGGTCACAGAAAAGAAAGTGTAAAACTACAACAGTTGGAATCCGCAATCTGCATAGACATCGCATGCCTAATCAAATGAATTCCTTAGACATCACATGCCTAACAATTATAAACCCCGCATTTTAGTCTCAAAATCGAAAACACTTTTTAATATCAAGTCGGGCAATTCAACGAGATTCCCGACATCCTGATCGAATGCTCGTCGCAAACTTTAGTAGGCGGCCGCACCCCCGATGCCGTCGACGAAGTACACCAATGCGGAACACCGCTACCGCGAGCACCCGGACGGATGCTTTCGGCGACGGGGTTCTCCTACAGTCACTTGGTCGGGGCTATGGAGCGAGGCTGTCTATTAAGTTTACCCGGCGAGTATCCGCGTATGCTACGTGATTGCGACGGACTTTTGATCACATCAAAATTCCGTGGCAACCGATCAAGTGAGACTAAATTGCTAGATTTACAACATTCATTCAGTTATCTCATAACTTCTTGTGAATTCCAATTATTGTATCCCATTCCAGATAAATAGAAAATGTTAAACTTTCCGATCGAACATTCGAACACCCAAGTTTTCCCGATACAGATCAACACATGAAACAAGTCTAAAAACATTCAGTTCGTGCCTCAGTACCAACGGTCCAGCCGTAGAAGGGTCAAGCCAACGCCTCACATGTGGCACGCCGTACTGCCCCAAACCCGAAGGTTCAAAGGGCAGTTCAAGACGGCCACATTATTTAAAGTTGTTTGCACAGTAATTCTTAGTTTCCAGTGGTGCTTTTCCTGGGAATTTTTAATATTTTTTCTACAGTTGAGTTTTCTGGGGTTGTTTTGGGAGTTCGTATATTCGATCGGATTATCAAAATATGTCTATGTGTTTTCCGGATAAATTTTACAATATGTTAAAAAGTTCGACCGGATATAAATACCCAATGTTTCCCCTGACGGAAAATTTCCAAGTGTTGGATTTTTCCGAGGTTTAAAGACGTTCTAAGTAGTGCAGGTAACCGTAGTTTAGGGTTTCTCGGCACTGTAAATTTTGAAATTGGTATGGTTGATACCTTGTGAGACCTCATTAGGGTGCCTAGGATCCCTACAGTGGTATCAGAGCAAGATGTCTAGGCGAAAAAGAAACTAGTTAACAGCTTAACTAAAGTTTAAACGGAAATACAACCTTTGTAGATCTGGTGCTCCACCTCCAAAGCTCCGCAACGAAGTCCCCTCGCTGTCCAAAAGAATTCCCGGGCTCTAGCGTCGGCGTCGTCGGAGAAATGGCGAGCTAGGTCGTCGATGTCCATGCCGAAGATGATCTACGTCGAGGCATCGCTAGATCAAGCTCCAACTTCACCAAGTCAAGAAACTTGTGAAGAAAACACACTCTACTACTTGGCAAGAGGTAGAGGATGAAGAAATAGAAAGTGGGTAGACTTTAGAATTGGATTTCTCACTTGTTTTCATCAATCACCATTGATGAAGTAAGCTTCTTCATGGAAGAAGAAGATGAAGAAGAAGAAGAATATTATGATAAGTCAATTATAAAAATGAATAATCAAATCATACTTATCATAATATTAACCATGGTAATGTGTAGAGAGTTAATCATGGTTGAATGGAATGGTTAGGGTTAAGCATGAGACAAAATGGTCACTTGGTCAAAGTCTTCATGAAGCTTCAACAAGCTTCCAAAGAAAGCCACCATTTTGCATTATGCTTATCATTTTCCAAAATGAATAAACAAATAAATAAATAGATATGAAAATGAAAACCCTAACCATTACATAACCATGGTTTAAACTTTACACAAAATACAAGTTAGCATGCATCATCAAACATGATACATACAAGTGCACAAAAATATATCACATATACAATGTGCACAAACCAAGTGAGAAAATCCATTTAAAGTGAACCAATACTAGTTAATGCAAAGTAATATATCAAATATATAATTATGCATTAAATCATTAGATCAACACTTGATTCAATGATCCGGTCATGTCGCACACAACCGACCAGTATACAATGTACCGGCTTATCGAATCAATCCTTGATTCGATAACTAGGTTATATCGCATACAACCATTCGACACATTCAACGCGAGAATAAAATACGGTATCACATACACGCATTATTCTCGGTCCCGCACATATCTCATATGCGCTCCTATTTCGTTTCGCTTGAGCCAGGAAACCTCTGTGTAGGACTCTAAAGACTCGTCAATACGCCGGCAGCAGATGATGATCATATCAAACACCCACAAGCCGCAAGCGGTCTGCTAAACGTAATGGCCACCCGGGTATTGAGCGATCAGAAGATCGACGAGCAAGCCCGCTCACACTCCAGTGAATCCAACCAGTAACACTACCGTACAGTCCGGTCCGATCGTCTGATATGTCGCATATCTCGCCTAGGGGTGGTAAACGTCAGACCCAATAGCTCGATAAGTCGTGTCGATATGAGGTCTATAACAATTCGAGAAACTACTGGTAACACTTACCAGTAAATCTCAGCAACCCTGGCCAGGGATTTCCTGTTATAGCCAATCGAACACAGCGCAACATCAACTCCCTATACCGGGAGAGACGAATCCCCTCCTATCGCTCATTGCCTCCATGTGACTCAGGACTGTACCCAAAAACCACCGTTTTGCACGCCCTCTTGGACGTGGTAAGATGGAAATCAAAGCACAGTGGGAACCACACAAGACTCTATGACGATCTCGGGTCAACAGACTACTCTGTACCAGTGTCACCAGAAAACTGCCATCTGACGTGAGGTATAATACCATCTGGGAGTTCTCGGCGAGTCCGTCCAGTGTACCCAGTCTCCACTGAGCACCCGTATATCATCTCTGATGTCAAACACCAATGGATATGGGATCATCCATCGCCCATCTGTATGGGTCGAGAAGGTACACGCTAGTCTACTCTGGTATATCGATGCCCCGTTTCGATACACCCTCGACTAGGGACTTTGAAGGATGTACTTATGGACTACCATGTCCCCACTAGTATGATCCGCATCATAGTCCAGGTAGTCAAGCACACATCCTAAGGGCTTTACCAACATGTAACAGAGAGACAATCAGTATACATGTTAAGGTAAAGAGCAACCAGATAGCATACTATCATGTCGAGCAAGAAAGTCTCCCTATATATGTCCCAGCATCTACTACAATATACATCCAATGTACAGTAATGGCCTCTAGGGCATACATATAACTAACAAAATCAACGGGAAGTAACATCTGAAGGAGATTCAGCCCTCCATCAGCTGGCACCGTCTGTGGGAATCCTTGATTCCACAAAAACAAAAGTTCACTTTCCGATCTAAATCTAATGGCGAGCGATCATCACGACGATCCAAGCACCAGCCGCCGCCTCCCCCTCAACGGAGGCGCGGACAAACCTCCTCCGCCGAATGCCATCAACACCCTCGTCGGCCGGATAGACCGATTCGCATTTGTTGTGGAGGCGTTGATCCGCGTCCAAACGGCGGGGCAAGATCACCAAGTTGCCGCTCCCCCGCCTCGGGGCCAGGACCCTTACAGGGGGAGAGAAGGCTCCGTCCACGTCGGCACTGCCGACCACCGCCTCGCTACCTCCTACGGCCGTGGATCTCCCGGGCCGATACGTTCTGAGACCCGCTGGGCGCCCTACAGTTCGACACCAAGGTCCGTCGCCAAAGCACCTCGCCCCGAGATCCTCTGCACGCCTGTCCCTCCCGAGGAGATGTCTGTCACTCGCCTGTTCCCAGGCATGACCGACACCCCCTCCCTCTACGGGGTCGCGCGGACGGAACCCGCCACGGCGGCTCAAGGGCCACCTCGCCGGGGGATCTAAAGAACCTCCTTCAGAGGAACCGGAGCCACGGCCAGACGCAGGCCTCCAACAGCAGAGGCCGGGGATCAGAATGCGCCGAGTCATCGGGATACCACGACCGACTCGACGCCCTCGAGAAGAAAATCGAGGGTATGCACCGGGAAGGACACCGTTCGAGCGACGGAGCTAAATACGCCGCCGACTCTCTCACCAAACCTTTCACCAAGGAGTTACTCGCCGTCCACGTCTCCTCCCGCAACAAGCCCCCAAAGGTCTCCCTCTTCGACGACAAATCTGACCCGAAGGACCACTTGGATGCATTCACCGCGGGAATGAGCTTCCAAGACCACTCCGATGCCGCCCAGTGCCGAGCTTTCCTGGCCACTCTCATCCGCTCCGGGTGAGACTGGTTCCGAGGACTCGAGTCGCACTCGATCTCAACTTTCGACGAGCTGGCCACACAATTCCTCGGCCACTTTCTCGGGAACAGGCGGCAAAAGCGCACAGTCGACCATCTCTTCACGATCAAGAGCGGGGATAAGGAGACGTTCAAAGCATACGTCACCCACCTCTACAGCGCCCTTCTCGAGGTCCCAGAGGACCGGGACGAGACGGTCATCACGGCTCTAAGGTCTGGTCTTAGGCACAAGGTGTGGTTACTCTCCTTTGCAATAGCGCAACTTAAGATCATGGCCGAGGTAAATGCCTGGACCGAGTGAGAGGTCTAGCTCGAATCCGAGGTGAACGCAAACCTCCCCCGGGCCGAGCAATCCGACCAAAAGAAGAGGGCAAAAGAAGAGAGAAGGGGACCTGAGCGGCAAAAACCCTATCTCCTAAAGTTCCAGGAGTACACCTCGCTCAACGTCTCCCAGACGGTGCTACTAGAGGAGGCTAAGGGTGAGGGGTTCTTCAAGCTTCCCCCGGTCTCGCGAATGGCCTCAAAGCGAACTCGGGGCCTCTACTGCGGTTTTCACAGATCGCTAGGCCACTCCACGGAGAGCTGCAAACAACTCCGAGACTATATTGAAGAGCTCATCCGTTCGGGGCATCTTGCAGCGTACTTAAGGGACAAGCGGCAAGCTGACCACGAGCAGGAGCAGCGTCCCCCTCCCGCCGAGTTGACCATCGGCCAGATCATGGTAATATCAGCGGAGGATACGCTTGGTACCCATGAAGCTCGGTATCCTGTGCCGGGCATAGATACCAACAGACATCTGGGGGGCTCGAGCTGCACAAATAAGAACATTCACTAGCATTTATTTTCTTTTCAGAGCAATGTACATCTTTCTTGAGATCTTTTGTTTATATAATAAAGGGATCAATAGAGCATTGCAGAAAAGAAAAAGAATTTTATTCATTTAAGAGGTACTATAGGCTCTTCAACCGTACATAAAAAAAAGAGAAAATTACAATAGCGGGGGAACAGGGTGCAGAGAACACTGCTCGTGGTACTCTGACGATATTTCCGCCAGCCGAGCCCTCGCTGCATCCAGCCTCTGCCTTCGATCCCTTCCCCCCTGCGAGCGTTGGCATAGCGCCTCAATTGGTAGTACTCACGGACGAGCGCTTCCGAGCGGCCTAGCCGACTCGCAGAGATCAGGCCGAAGCGTCTCAGAGATCTTAGCTTGCCTATGGCCTCGTCGAACAGCATTTCGGATAAGGGGTTGTAGAGCCCCGGCGACACCCTCCAGATGGAGTACATCAGCAACTGAAGGAGGGAGGACCGCCGGGGGAGCAATCGGCCGAAGTGGTCCTCGATCCTGCCTATTACCAACTGCACCGTGTCCTCAGTGCAGTACGGGTCGTTAAGGTAGACATCCTCGAAGTTTATGATATCTTCGATGGTGAATGGGAATGTTCCCCTCCGAAAGACGCGCAAGACGGACGTCTTGCCTGAGATTCGGGACGGATGCTAATTGGTGCTATCCGTCCACCTCTCCGAAGATGCCAAGTTGATTTATGGCACCGTGTATCGAAGGTTTAAATGGATGCGTCCGATGTAGCAGACTTCGTCAGATTCCCCCTCGCTCGAGGGTTTTTTGATTATGGGGACGCTCTTCCCTGCAGGCGCAAGCCCTTGCAGTTAATTACGCTACCGCATCGCGGTAACAACTTTCTCCTTCTCCATGTGGTCACTTCGTGTCGTGGGTGTTTGTTTTGTGTTTAGTTGCCCGTGGATTGTATACGGAGACTAAGTTATGTTGTCGCCCGTAGGGCGTGGACTAGTCCAAATCCGTATTTTTCTTAGATTTGGTTTTGGGGGGTGGGTTTAAGGATACGTTAGCCTCATTTGAGACTAAGATCGACTTAAACGTTAGTTAAGGATACGTTAGTCTAATTTTAGACCAAGATCAACTTAACGGGATCGTTTAGATCCGACAAGAGAGCAATTGAGGGGGGCTCTGTTGTTTAATTTAGTGACATTGTGGTCGATAGGTAGTTTAAGGACATTGCGGTCCAATGTTAGTTTTAAGACATTGCGGTCAAGGTTAAGGACATCATAGTCCGTGAGCTTAAGGACCTCACAGTCCGGTGTTAGTTTTAAGACATCACGGTCAAGGTTAAGGACATCATAGTCCGTTGTTAGTTTTAAGACATCACGATCAAGGTTAAGGACATCATGGTCCATGAGTTTAAGGACCCCACAGTCCGTGAAATGTATGGTTGTTGGGACCCGTCACCTCTTTGAAAACGTTGAGGAATTACAATGACAAATATCAAAGGAGTGAAGATATGTACCCTTGAACCAAGGTAGATTAAATGATCTGTAGCCCAATTTGGAACCAAGACCAATTAATTATATTATGAGCCCATTGGCTCAGTTAAGTCTGGATTGAGGACTTATGGCCAACTTGGGCTAAGTCCAATTAAGTCTGGCCCTTTGTTGGACTGTTTGACATTTGTCTGGTTCCAGTCCACAAGAGTTTTGAGGAACTTGATAACGTTTCTGTTGTAGCTCTGGATATTATTCAATTTTGAGGTTCAATTGAAGGGGGGCTTTGCCTCTGAAAGATTAGCCAATTTGGCTGGAAGTAGTGTTAAACACCAAATAACAAAAGTGTTAAACACTAAAGACAGAATTCTCAAACTAGTGTTAAACACTAAAAGAACAATCAGTGTTAAACACTGGAAACATAGTTTTCGATTTGGTGTCAAGCACCAGAAAATAATCAGTGTTAAACACTGCAAATAGGGTTTTCTAATTAGTGTTAAACACTAAGAAAAATCAGTGTTAAACACTGGGACTAAAGATCTCTAATTAGTGTCAAACACTAAAGAAAGAGGGGTCACGTGTGGACACGTGAGAGCGCCCAAGGGTGAGATCAGATTCCCCTTATTCTGTTCTGTAAAAAAGTGTTGAATACTTTCTATATTTGATTTTGGAGCATCACGTGCTGGCACGTGACGGGGATTTGTGCGCTGATTTGCCAAGGGGTCACGTGGTAACACGTGAGGGCGCCCAGAGGTGGGGCCAGATCTCTTTTTCTTCGTTCTGCAAGTGAGCTTTAAAAACTTTTTATGTTTTCTCTGGAGCATCACGTGCTGACACGTGAGGAGGATTAGTGCCCTGATTGTTAGAGCGCCAACCAAGGGGTCACGTGGGAACACGTGAGAGCGCCCAAGACTCTTATTTCTTTTATTTTTTTTATCTGTGTTCCGGGAGTCACGTGGAGCACGTGAAGCATTGCCTCTGAGCTTTTTCCTCCTTACTTCTGTGGATCCTTACAGGGGTCGCGTGGGGCACGTGACCCTATTTCTTTGCCTGTTTGAAGATCTGTTTATCCTTTTTAAGAATTAAATTCTTCATAGGGTCAAACCCTTGCAATAACTTTAGAGAAATTAAATTCCTATTTTCTTTTGAAGAATTATATTCTTAGATAGGGTTAAACCCTAATTTTCTTTCCGTGGGAATTAAACTCCCATATATGTAAGGAATCAAGTTCTGACATAGGGTAAAACCCTAATTTTATTTTAAGGGGAATTAAATCCCTGTGAGCTTGAGAGAATCAAATTCTCAATTAGGGTTAAACCCTAGTTCTGTCCATCTTGAAGGAATTAAATTCCTATAATTTTGGAGAATTGAATTCTCATATAGGGTTAAACCCTAATTTTACCTTGGAGGAATTAAATTCCTATAATTTTGTGAGAATTAAATTCTCAAAACTCAATTCCTCCTCTATGTTTTAGATCTGCATGGCAGGATCTCGACCCGATGAGAATTAAATTCTCAACCTATGGGGAGATGTGCACTTTGCAGATCTTCAACCAGAGAAAGAACTAAGTTCTTTTCTTTTTATATAAGAGTTAAACTCTTAGATTGAGAATTAAATTCTCTTTTTGAAGCATTTATCCCCTTTTTTTCTTACTTAGGGTTTTTCTTTGTAGAGAATCAAATTCTTCTTTCTTTTCTCCCTGAATTTTCAAGATCCCAAGGCTCTATATCTCCTTCTCCCTTCTTTTGGCTCCTATTTATAGGAGAAGGAAAAAAATCAATCTGTTTAGTAAATCTCTCATTGAAAGATTTGATTTATTTTCATCATTAATCCGGGCCTTTAGATTATTAGGTGAATTTTATTCACCGTTGGATTTTAAATCCAAAGATATTCCTTTTGTTATTTCGGTGAGATTTAGGGGAAATCTTTCCTTGTCCAAGATTTTTCCATAAATTGGTGATATTTAATCACCCTCGGATTCTCAATCCAGCGGTTCTCCATAAGTTCTTCTCCATTTTGGAAAGATTTAAATAATCTTTTTCAGAATTTAACTCTGTTGAACAGTATGGCTTTTAAAGCTAGTCACGTGTGGCCACGTGACCCCTGGTCACGTGTGAGCACGTGACCCCTGGATGGCTTTTCTTTTTTGCGCTGTTTTTTTGCTGCTGCTTTAACCATCACGTGCCAACACGTGACCACTGGTCACGTGTGAGCACGTGATGCCTCTTCTGAAGCTTTTTCCTGATTTTTAATCAGGGAACAAATGCCCGCCACAGCGTTGCTCTCACGTGTCTGTACGTGAGTGCAACGCTGTCACTTTTGTGACCGTTGGATCTGCCTTGGGAGTAGGGTAGATGAAACGTTTTCCATCCCGTCCTATAAATGGAAGGGTCTTTTCAGAAGCGCCTCCACTCTTCATCTTCTTCCTTTGATAACTTTTCTCTTGAGAATTTAATTCTCGTTCCTCAGAGCTTAGTTCTCTGCCTTGAAAAATTTTCAGAGTTTAACTCTGTTCAAGAAAGACTCTTTCTTTCAGGTAGTGATGTTGAACGATCGCAGAACCTCCATTTTAAAAAAACTCTCTGGATTTTAAATCCATATCAAGGGTTTCACCCTTTTAACATGAACCCATTTTTCTTCAAGTTCTTCAACAGAAATATAAAACCGTTTAATCTTCAAACAGTAGATCTCTTAGGGTTCATCTGATTTTTTAGGGAGATGATGATGTTGGTTGTTTTCCATGGAATTTAATTCCATTCCTAAGGAGCTCTGGCTCTGGAACAAATTTTTCTGGGAATTTAATTCCCTTTTACAAAAAGGAATTTAATTCCTATGAAGAACTAAGTTCTTCCCAGAGAACTTCATGGGTTTTCTTGCCCTGAGTCATCTTCTTCGCAATCCAGAAGAAATTTGCACTGTTGGTCTTTGGGAATTTAATTCCCTTGATTCTGTTTGATTTATCACAGAGTCCAAGATGGATCTGTCTTTTAGGGGAATGTGTAGGGTCACTTGAAACCCACTGCCTATTTAATGAGAATATTCCCTTTGTCTCATTATAATTGTTGTGTCTCATCATTAGCCAGCCGCCATCTTGATTTCGTGGGACCCACATATTTTTTAACTAATGGTCCCATCAAATAAGTCCTCTGTCGCTTTCTTCCACTGTCTTTTTATATATATGCATTCATAACCACACACACACACACACTGTCGGCCTCGCTTTAACAGTTTCTCCTTATTTTATTTCAGGTGCGATGACTTTCGTTCCGTATTTCCCTTTTACTCGCTCGGAAGCCGCTTTTCCCTAGTGGCCGTCTGATGAGGAAGTGATGGCAATGATCAGGGCGCATGACCCGAACTGCACTAGCTTACTTCTATGGGGAACTTGGTACAACCATATCATCCGGGGTCGCCGGAGTTTCCTCTGCGAAGTGCCGACAGAGCCCACCTTCCCGTTCTTGCCGATGGATCCTCCGAGGACGGTCTTCGCTGTGGAGATGCCAAATTGGACTCCAATGGGGTGGCTCGAGCCTTCGACAACCGGTATCCCGAACCATCCGATCCCAGCTATAGATATTCTGGGATGACGTATTTGCCAGGGTGAGGCCCAACCATGGGGACAAATCTATAAGATAGGGCTCACCCCTCGACACCTCACGGGCTACCTTCTCTGGGCTCGCTACATCCTTTCTGCCCATCGTGCGCGGCTGCAGAAGGTCGGGCTTTACCAGGCGATATATGCGTCGCTCTTTCACTACCAATCTCCGCATGTCTGGTGGGTTAAGGCGTTCTTGAACCAGTGGAATCTCTCCACCAACACTTTTATTCTAGGGGACCGCGAGGTCTCGATCTCTCTGGACGAATTTTATGAAATCTCGGGATTGCCAATCAGGGGTACACTGTATGAGGAGTTGCTGCCTCCTGACGAGTACGTCTTTGAGCCTGAGCCTGCACCGCTTGACGGCTTGTCTGCTGAGAACGCCGTCCGCCACAAGCGTCCCAGCTTGATCAAGACGCTAGGTATATTTGACCGATTGTTTACCGAATCTGAGGAGCAGGGCGTTATTTTTAAGAGCTTCATTGCCTGCTTCCTTCGCGAGGGCGTCCTGTCGAAGACAGCTCCGAAGTTCGCAAACATCAAAGACCCCTTTGGGTTTGGCCCGAAGAAGCTGCCGACCAAGGAATCGGATTTACCGCAATACTATATCCCCATTATGCCACCGGTATCTTTCGAATCTATCGCAGCTCCTGGCATGGATGGGAAGACATTCTTCATGGGCTTTGTCAGTGTCTGGCTCAACTGGTTCGTCGTCCCCATGCATCGCCGCTTCATGAGAGCCTCGGTTATCTACCCGGCTCATTGTATCGCTGAGGGGGCGTGGTTGGCCATCGGCATCCCGGCACTGGCGCATCTATATCACGGGTTAGGCGCCGCGGCTAATACCTTGACTCCTGGCGTGAATGTAGTAAACTTTTCTCTCCATTATTTCACGTCTTGGATCGAGATGCATGTGTTAGGGGCTTTTGCTATACATCAGAGGCCCGCATTTTATGATGCTTACACCTTTCCGCGACTTATGCGATTGGTGGATGCTTCTGCCCCTGACCCGACTCAATTCGGGGCTATTCAGGCGTTGATTTCTCCTTATGCTACTGCTGGCGGGTTGGTATTCACTGATCGGGTCTTATCTTCTCCCTCAGGTCCAGCTCAGCAACTTTGGGACCGGTCAAAAGATAGCGTGCCTTCTTTGAGGCCCCGGGAGGCCGCGCACTTATACGCAATCAGACCGGGCTACCTGGTATTTCGTCAGGATAGCGCGGCCCTTTTCATGCGGTACAATCCGCATCGATTTGCCCGGCAGTTTGGCTACGATCAGGGCGTCCCTTTTGAGGCTTTCATAGTGGCACCGGTTCCTTCGCCCGAAGCCGTTCGAGATGCCGCCCATCATTTTGTGAGGCTGAACACCGGCTCCCAGTTCATGATCCCCGATGCTGATTACATGCCCCGATGCGTGGGGTCGTTTACGAGCTGGTATCTCCATCGGGTCAACCCGATTATTATTGAGGAAAGAAGGGTACTTCTTGGACATGGCGTTCCTGCTCAGGCCCCGGCTACGAGAGCTACGCTGCGACCGCGCGCACCAGTCCATTTTCCTTTAAGGGATACTGGTGTTGCGCTCATTCCGGGAGAGTCGGGGGTGGATCTCACCCCAACAGCTGGTATGCCATTGGGCACCCGGTCGCGGGGTAAACGGGCTCCGGTAGCAGCACCACCACCCGCGGCAGCACCGCCCCCCGTGGCATCGACAATGGCGGTGTCATCCTCGGTTATGGCATCGGGCAAGGGTGACAGGGATGAGGGTGTTGAAAGCGAGGCGGGCCGGCATCGCGCTAAGGCTCCACAGGGAAGGAAGCGGTCGTCCTCGGCTACTGGCTCTGGGTCCAAGCGTCGAAGGAAGGTGGCTATTAACTTGCTCGACTCTTTAGTAGAGTCTGAGCCCATTCTTGAGGATGAACCGTTGGCCCTGCAGGAATCAGATGCTGGCCTAATTTTTCCGGGTTCGGCCGCCGAGGAAGCCGCACAGTTGGCTGAGGCTATAAGACATTCCAAAGATGAGTCTCAGAATGTCAGGGTTCCGAAGAAGCCCTATCCTGCCGTAATCTTTTATGAAGACCCTTCGTGGATCCGGCGGCGGTTCATTGGCCCTTTGGAGGAATGGGGAGAAAGGGCCCTGAAGCAGGCTGCTTCGGAGGATGCTGCGGACGCACTTTCACTGTGGACTGGCGGCCACGAGTCCACCCTCGAACCCCGACGAGCACATCTCCTTGAGAAGGAACACCGGCTGGAAGAAGCCATATTGAAGGCTTCCTTACGCATTGGTATGTCTTTATACTTCTTTGCGGCACTTCGTATTGCTTACACCTGCATGTATGTATCCTTATTCTTGCGTGAATTGTGCAGAGACTTCGGCGATGGGGGGGTTCCTACGGGCTTGTTGAGGATAAAGCCTGTTGACGCCCCCAATGAAGCATTGCTTGATGTGGAAGGGGTTGACGACGCTGCGCTTCTCACGATAGAGCCTCCTGTGGCGGTTGTTGATCCTGGAGTACTCGCTCCTTTAGGGGAGGCATCTTTGGTGGTCGCTGTCCCACCGGCTCTTCCTGAGGGCGGTCCAGAGGCTGGGACGGAGGTAGTCGGGACCATCCTCCTTTCGTTGGAACCCGAGGTCACGGCGGAGGCCGTTGAAGCTGCTATCCCCCCGGCTCAGAATGGGAGGAGTGTCGAAGGTAACCTTCTACATTTTAAATTAGCAATCTTTCTGTTATCTGAACTCTTTTGTTTTTTCATAATTGCACGGACTAGCGGCCTCTATTGCCGATCTGTCTCCCCGGCAATCCTTTCAGCGTCTGCTGGAGATGGCCGCTCCGCATGCGATATCTCCTCAACACATTGTCCTCTCATCTGGGCAAGGTTAGCGTCGTTCTCTATTTTTTTTATTATAGCATCCTTGTTATTTTGCGGAATGACATTGATGTCTTTTACAGTTTTGGAGGCCGATGATGAGGTCAAGGTCGTTGAAGGGCCAGGGGAACCTTCAGCTCCTACTTGCATGACCGTAGGTAAGCGACGTTTCAATATGGTCCCACTTGTTCCTTTGCTTAAAAGTTTCACTGACATTTTTCAAATCTGAACAGCCTTGCCAGCTCCCACAGCGCTGGAGTCGCACATCGCCATGCCACCCGGTCCTTACGCTTTGCGAGCCTCAGAGCGCCTGGTCAAGTTAAGCCTTGTCTCCCTGTCGTCTTTGATCGAGGAGCTTCGTGCTGGCAGCGCAATCACAGCTGAAGCATTCGCCGCTGAAGCTAACGGTTCTCTTCTTTTTCTTGCTACATACCATAACGAAGAAGTGGTGCGAGTCTGGGTAGAGTTCTGTCGACAGGTAGAGGCATGCTTGCACGCACTTGAGTGTTCCCGCCTTTCTTCGGAGGCCGAGGCTGCAAAGGCGGACTTGCGGGGGCTGATAGAGCGGTGCGCGGCGAACATGGTGTTGGGGTAAAAATTTACATCCCGGTTGACCGAGTCAAAGTCAAGGTCAACCCCAAGCCAGGTGGGCCCAAGACCAGGTCAAGCGGGCCCATGCCCAAGTCGATGCAGCGGCCGGCCTCCCCCATGCCAACAACAAAAATCGTGTAACAAATAATTTTTATGTAATTTTTGTGCATGGATGTATGCAAAATGGGCATAAAGCCAAATTTTTGTAAGCTCATGGCTTATGTGCAAAATGAAATGGCACATGAGGCATGGGATAGGCAAAAAGCCATTTTGAAAAGCCCAAGGGGCTATATGTAAATGTGTAAGCCTATATAAGGCAACATGATGATGAATAAAGCATAACACCTTTTCATTCCCCAAAAGAATTAGGGCTTGTGCCTCTTTCTCCTTCTTCAAGGTTCTAAAAACCTTCTTCTTTCTTTTGAATTAAATCAAGAGTTTAACTCTTCCTTTCTCAAAAATAAATAGTTTTTCACCACAAAACCCACAAAGGGGAGCTCGGATCTCCAGTCAGATCTCGAAAAGGGGAGACTTTTAAGTCTCACCCCCTTTTCTCCAAGATCCCGCCGATCAAGAGCAGGAAGAAGAAGAACCATCTCCAAAAATCTAACTTTGGACAGATCCAAGGCTCAAAAGAAAAGCCAAAGATTCCTAGGAGTTTAACTCCTTTCTAGATCTGTTGGAGTTTAACTCCATAAATTAAATTTCTGCTAGGAGTTTGACTCCAAAAATCCCCCTTGGGAGTTCAACTCCCCAACCTAGGGGCTAAGTCCTTTTCCGCGGGTGCTTCCCGCGGTCACGTATGTGCCACGTGACCCCGGGCGCCAAGGCGTCGTTCGGTCACGTGTGCCTACGTGACCCCGGGGCGCCAAGGCGCCCATCGGTCACGTGTGCCCACGTGACCCCTGGGTGTTGAGGCGCCCAATGGTCACGTGTGCGCCACGTGACCCCGGGCACCAAGGCGCCCTTCGGTCACGTGTGCCCACGTGACCCCGGGCGTTGAGGCGCCCAATGGTCACGTGTGCGCCATGTGACCCCGGGCACCAAGGCGCCCTTCGGTCACGTGTGCCCACATGACCCTGGGCGCTGAGGCGCCCAATGGTCACGTGTGCCCACGTGACCCCGAGGCGCCTAGGCGCCCATCGGTCAAGTGCGCCCACGTGACCCCGGGGCGCCTAGGCGCCCATCGGTCACGTGTGCCCACGTGACCCCGGGCGCTGAGGCGTCCAATGGTCACGTGTGCGCCACGTGACCCCGGGCACCATGCGCCCACATGCTGCGCACGCGTCTTTAAGACGCTTTCCCCCCCTTTTTTTATGCACTCCACACTAAATATGCCTCCCCCGTTAGAAAAAATTTCTAACGGGGCGCTGCCCCGCACCCCGCAAGGGGGCTGCTAACCCCCTTGACCCCCAGCCCGCTATCCGGGTAGCGGGACCCCCGTAAAAACTCCGCGGGGCCCCCGATACATCCACCCCCCCTTTAAAACACAACACGGCATATTGAGTTCGCATGAACAGCTTAACCCGTCAATCGGAGGTTCCCTTGCCCCAAATGCGAGGGGTAATTAACGGCAGCTTAGTCCGCGGCTGCCGGAGATTCGGATCCCCACAATCAATAAACCCCAGCCTACCCTAGGCAGGGGGGATCTGTAATGCGTATTCCCATCTCAATGGGGTGACGAAAAACACCCTACAGATTCTGGCACGCCCGGTGGGACCAATCTCTCCTCCCATATTTCGGGTTAAACGTTCATGCGAACTCAATCAATTTACATGTCTATATTTATACTAAAATAATTCTCTTTCATGCAGGTTTTCAAGCAATCGCCTTTCAACAATGTCTCCAATGATGAACTCAGCTCCCATCTCTTACACGATGAAGATGGACTCCAGGACGGTCCTCCCAGCCAGTCTTGGGCGACAGTGGGAGGAGCCGCTGTTACCGTTCGGCTCTATTCTGTTCGTGCCCGCTAACGCCATTCCCGCTCCTCAAGCTCCAGCAACAGACAGACCGGTCTCGAAAGCAAAGAGACCAAATGTGGTGATCTCGAGGGCGTCCCAACCCAAACGCAAGTCGGTGTCTGAACGACTTTCTTTGGCCCCAACTGGGGCCAAGGCCATCAACACCAACAAAGCTACAACGCGTCTTGAGCAATCTCCAGCGGCGCCTCCGGCAACTGCTCGATTGGGTGTCTTCTCAAGCCTCCCCATCACTCAGCCTATGGCGGCTTCCCGAAGAGCAGAAGCCTGCCGGACGCTCAAGGCAGAAAAGCTGAGGCAGAAGCGGCTCAGATATAGAGCCAATAAAAGGGCTAGGGCTCTGGCCATGTTAAAATTTATGAATTTCCAAAGCCCGGACCGCTCCGCGAAACCAGCTGCCAGTGATGAAAGAATGGCTGAGTGTGTTATCCACACTGTCTACATGGCCGGACATGAAGAAATGAACCCTCCTCTTCTTCACAGCCATGGTGATGATATGGTTGACGCTACCCAGCATCGGCTCGATCTAAATGATGAAGAGCCCGCTCAGGCCGATAAGCCAGAGGAGCCCATGGTTCCTACGGAATTGAGCTCAGGCAATAAAGATTACCTGGTTGTCATAGTTGGAACTACAGAACAAGCATCATTCCAATGGCTTCAAAGGCGATTTCAGGACAGGGATGAGAAGATGGCCGAGGTCTATTCCAAAGTCGACGAGCTGGCAAACGTCGTGGCAGATCTCGCGACCCAAGTTGCCCGATTGCAATTACAGCAGAATCAAATTTTGGCTCATGAGCCAGGGATTGATACCCGGGGGCAGCCAACTGATATCCCTTTCAATCTAAAAGCGGAGCGCCTTCGCGAAAAACGGCCGCAATCAGCCTCCAGTCCCTCCGATACATACACTGGGGGGGGGGGGGAATCGCCTCTGAAAGAGAAGCTGGAAAAGGTCTATTCCTTCAAAAGGGAAAAAGTCCACAAGATATTCAAGGACGCCCTGAAGAACGGTCTACAACTGCCGGAATCAAAGAGACCGCAAGAATCGAATATGACCGACGACCCAGAATATTGCCCCTATCACAGGATGATAGGTCATGCCATTGAGGACTGCTTCGTCTTCAAAGATTGGGTCGAAAGGCAATATAAGATGGGAGAGATAGAACTGTCTAAAGGCGTGTCAGCAAACGGTCAAGCTACGATCGCCGATTTCATGCGAATAGAGACCGAAACCTTTCGGGAACCTAATCCTCCCAGACATGTGCCTCGAGGACCAGCATCAGTAAAGGCACCTACTCCAATGGAGGGAAAGAAGAAGGTATACTCCTTCAGAAGGGATGAAGTCCGCAAAATATTCATGGACTCCCTGAACAGCGGTCTGCAACTGCCTGTTCCAAAGAGGCCGCAGGAAATGAACATGACCGGCGATCCCATATACTGCCCATATCATAGAGTGGTGGGTCATACCATCGAAAACTGCTATATTTTTAAAGATTGGGCAGAGGACCAATATAAGCTTGGAAAAACCTCACAATTCTCGGATGTATCGGCAAGCCACAGAGCTAGGTCATCAACACAGCTCCGCCAAGATCAAAGTTCAAGGAGCTGGGATAAGCAAAGAGGACCACCACGTCGTTAAACTGGGAACACCCGTTGACCACCATGTCATTAAACTGGGAATCATCGACCTCTAAGTCGTTAAACTGGGAATGTAAATATATATATATATATATGTAAATAGACAAAAAAATGTGTAAATAAAAGAAAAATAAAGAAAAGCCGAAATGATGGGGCAACTCGCAATAAAAATCAGCGAGTAAAATAAAGCCGAAATGATGGGGCAACCGCGAATAAAAGCCGAAATGATAAGGCAATCGCGATTTTCGCGATAAGAAAAGCTGAAATGATAGAGCAATCGCGGTAAAACAAAAACAAAAACAAAAACAAAAAAAAACAAAAAAAACGGCGAATGATGAGTCGCTCCTGGTACTATATTCCAGTGCAGCGATGCAGACGCCGACCAAATTCCAGTTTTCCAAAATTCTTCCCGCCCTACTGCCAGTCCCCAAATTGACTACCGTATACAATCCACGGGCTCAAATAATTCTCATCATACCCATGCCCCACCGTAATCACCAGTTACGCGGCTGGTCTCCGCCTTTGGAATTATGCTCCATTGAGAAGACCCACTCATGTGTCCTCACGATACATGAGGAGAACAAACCTTTGTGGGATCCTTACGACTCACAAAGGAAAAGCACACTTAGGAGTCCTCACGACTCCTAAGGAGAACATACACCTGCGGGATCCTTACGACTCGCAGGGAGAAAATACCTTTATGGGACCCTCACGGCCCATAAAATTGAAAAGTCTTAGGTGATAGGGATCCAAAGCTGTCTCCTAAGCCATTGCTCCCCAATCCCCAAGTGGCGAATGATGAGTCGCTGCTGGTACTACGTTCCAGTACAGCGATGCAGACGCCAACCAAATTCCAACTCCCATACCCTAATGGCGAATGATGAGTCGCTCCTGGTACCATATTCCAGTGCAGCGATGCAGACGCCAACCAAATTCCAAATCCCAATCCCCAAGTGGCGAATGATGAGTCGCTCCTGGTACCATATTCCAGTGCAGCGATGCAGACGCCAACCAAATTCCAAATCCCAATCCCCAACGGCGAATGATGAGTCGCTCCTGGTACCATATTCCAGTACAGCGATGCAGACGCCAACAATGTCACAAAATTTTTCCGGCCCTACGGTCTGGATCATACATCCTGCAAAACCGTATACAATCCACGGGCGTAAAACGATCCCAATCTCTTCCAAGTCTTACCGGTGAGACCACATTCAAAGTCCCACCAAAAATAAAAATAAAAAAATAAAAAATAAAAAAAGGTATGTCCACAAGCAAAGGGGCACGGATGAAAACCCGAAAGGGCTCCGTGAGTAAAAACAGCAGGACTGCCGGCGAGTTTGTGAAAACCCGAAAGGGCGCAAACTCGTGAAAAAGAGATGAAATGCACTCACAAAGTCCTCTCGACTTTGTGAGGAGAAAATTCCCGCGTGAGATCCTTACGACTCACAAAGGAGCAACACACTTAGGAGTCCCCACGACTCCTAAGGAGAAAATACACCTACGGGATCCTTACGACCCGTAGGGAGAAAATACTTTGTGAGACCCTTACGGCTCACAAAATTGAAAAGTCTTAGGTGATAGGGACCTAAAACCTGTCTCCTAAGCCATCGTTTCCTAATAAGCAAGCGCAAATGATGATTCGCTCCTGGTACCATATTCCAGTGTAGCGATGCTGATGCCAAAACAAAAAAAAAACAATTCCAAAATCCTCCCGGGGCAAATGATGAGTTGCTCCTGGCATTATTCCAGTGCAGCAATGCAGATGCCAAAACAAAACCAATTCCCAAATCCTCCCGGGGCAAATGATGAGTTGCTCCTGGCATTATTCCAGTGCAGCAATGCAGATGCCAAACCAAAACCGAAATCCTCAAATCCACTCATTGCAAATGATGATTCGCTCCTGGTACCATATTCCAGTGTAGCGATGCTGATGCCAAACAAAAAAAACCAATTCCCAAATCCTCTCATGACAAATGATGATTCGCTCATGGTACCATATTCCAGTGTAGCGATGCTGATGTCAACCCAAATCAAATCAAACCAACAACCTCTACGGCGGAATCATGCTCCGTCCCAGAATTTACCCCGTGTCGAAATCATGCTTCGCCTCGGGATATCTACCTTCCCTGCCGGAATTATGCTCCGCCTCGGAATCAAATCAACCAACCAGCTCTGCGTCGGAATCAAGCTTCGTCTCAGAATGTGCACCCCGTGTGGAAATGATGCTTCGCCTCGGTGTACCTTCCTTCCCTGTCGAAATTATGCTTCGCCTCGGAATCAAATCAACCAACCAGTTCTGCGTCGGAACCATACTTCATCTCAGAATGTACCTAATGTCGAAATCATGCACCGCCTCGGAGTATTTGCCTTCTCTGTCGGAATTATGCTTCGCCTGGGAATCAACCTCCACATCGAAATTATGCTTCGGTTAGAATGTCTGTCACCCTTCGGAATGATGCTCCGAATCCTGGAATTATGCTCCGCTCATCGGAATGATGCTCCGATCCTTGGAATTATGCTCCGCAAATTGGAATGATGCTCCGCTCATCGGAATGATGCTCCGATCCCTGGAATGATGCTCCGCCCTTCGGAATGATGCTCCGATACCCTGGAATCATGCTCCGCCCTTCGGAATGATGCTCCGATCCCTGGAATCATGCTCCGCCCTTCGGAATGATGCTCCGATCCCTGGAATCATGCTCCGCCCTTCGGAATGATGCTCCGATCCCCTGGAACCATGCTCCGCCCATCGGAATGATGCTCCGATCCCTGGAACCATGCTCCACCCATCGGAATGATGCTCCGATCCCTGGAATGATGCTCCGCCCTTCGGAACGATGATCCGATCCTTGGAATCATGCTCCGCCCTTCGGAATGATGCTCCGAATCCTGGAACCATGCTCCGCTCTTCGGAATGATGCTCCGATACCCTGGAATCATGCTCCGCCCTTCGGAATGATGCTCCGATCCCCTGGAACCATGCTCCGCCCATCGGAATGATGCTCCGATCCCCTGGAACTATGCTCCGCCCATCGGAACGATGCTCCGATCCCTGGAATGATGCTCCGCCCTTCGGAACGATGCTCCGATCCCCTGGAACCATGCTCCGCCCTTCGGAATGATGCTCCGATCCCCTGGAATGATGCTCCGCCCATCGGAATGATGCTCCGATCCCTGGAACCATGCTCCGCCCATCGGAATGATGCTCCGATCCCCTGGAACCATGCTCCGCCCATCGGAAGGATGCTCCGATCCCCTGGAACCATGCTCCGCCCTTCGGAACGACGCTCCGATCCCCTGGAACCATGCTCCGCCCTTCGGAACGACGCTCCGATCCCCTGGAACCATGCTCCGCCCTTCGGAACGACGCTCCGAATCCTGGAATCATGCTCCGCCCTTCGGAATGATGCTCCGATACCCTGGAATGATTCTCCGCCCTTCGGAATGATGCTCTGATCCTTGGAATTATGCTCCGCGAATCAGAATGATGCTCCGATCCCCTGGAATCATGCTCCGCTCATCGGAATGATGCTCCGATCCCCGGAATCACGCTCTGCATTTCGGAATGATGCTCCGATCCCCGGGAATCATGCTCCCCGAGGGATACTGCGACCCTGGAATTATGTTCCGCGAATCAGAATGATGCTCCGATCCCCGGGAATCATGCTCCGCCCCCGGAATGATGTTCCCCTCGAAGTTTAGCTTCAAGATCCATCAATTTCATGCACACAACTCAAATGTGCGGTGTGCATTTATTGATGGGGGGCACTTTGTTGGGGTAAAAATTTACACCCCGGTTGACCGAGTCAAAGTCAAGGTCAACCCCAAGCCAGGTGGGCCCAAGCCCAGGTCAAGCGGGTCCATGCCCAAGTCGATGCAGCGGCCGGCCTCCCCCATGCCAACAACAAAAATCATGTAACAAATAATTTTTATGTAATTTTTGTGCATGAATGTATGCAAAATGGGCATAAAGCCAAATTTTTGTAAGCTCATGGCTTATGTGTAAAATGAAATGGCACATGAGGTATGGGATAGGCAAAAAGCCATTTTGAAAAGCCCAAGGGGCTATATGTAAATGTGTAAGCCTATATAAGGCAACATGATGATGAATAAAGCATAACACTTTTTCATTCCCCAAAAGAATTAGGGCTTGTGCCTCTTTCTCCTTCTTCAAGGTTCTAAAAACCTTCTTCTTTCTTTTGAATTAAATCAAGAGTTTAACTTTTCCTTTCTCAAAAATAAATAGTTTTTCACCACAAAACCTACAAAGGGGAGCTCGGATCTCCAGTCAGATCTCGAAAAGGGGAGACTTTTAAGTCCCACCCCCTTTTCTCCAAGATCCCGCCGATCAAGAGCAGGAAGAAGAAGACCCATCTCCAAAAATCTAACTTTGGACAGATCCAAGGCTCAAAAGAAAAGCCAAAGATTCCTAGGAGTTTAACTCCTTTCTAGATCTGTTGGAGTTTAACTCCATAAATTAAATTTCTGCTAGGAGTTTGACTCCAAAAATCCCCCTTGGGAGTTCAACTCCCCAACCTAAAGGCTATGTCCCTTCCCGTGGGTGCTTCCCGGGGTCACGTGTGTGCCACGTGACCCCGGGCGCCAAGGCGTCGTTCGGTCACGTGTGCCCACGTGACCCCGGGGTGCTAAGGCGCCCATCGGTCACGTGTGCCCACGTGACCCCTGGGCGCTGAGGCGCCCAATGGTCACGTGGGCACACGTGACCGATGGGAGCCTTGGCGCCCCGGGGTCACGTGTGCCCACGTGACCCTGGGCGCTGAGGCGTCCAATGGTCATGTGTGCCCACGTGACCCCGGGGCGCCTAGGCGCCCATCGGTCACGTGTGCCCACGTGACCCCGGGGCGCCTAGGCGCCCATCGGTCACGTGCGCTCACGTGACCCCGGGGCGCCAAGGCGCCCATCGGTCACGTGTGCCCACGTGACCCCGGGCGCCTAGGTGTCCAATAGTCACGTGTGCGCCACGTGACCTCGGGCGCTGAGGCGCCCAATGGTCACGTGTGCGCCACGTGACCCCGGGCACCATGCGCCCACATGCTGCGCACGCGTCTTTAAGACGCTTTCCCCCCTTTTTTATGCACTCCACACTAAATATGCCTCCCCCGTTAGAAAAAATTTCTAATGGGGCGCTGCCCCGCACCCCGCAAGGGGGCTGCTAGCCCCTTGACCCCCAGCCCGCTATCCGGGTAGCGGGACCCCCGTAAAAACTCTGCGGGGCCCCCGATACATCCAACCCCCCTTTAAAACACAACACGGCATATTGAGTTCGCATGAACAGCTTAACCCGTCAATCGGAGGTTCCCTTGCCCCAAATGCGAGGGGTAATTAACGGCAGCTTAGTCCGTGGCTGCCGGAGATTCGGATCCCCACAATCAATAAACCCCAGCCTACCCTAGGCAGGGGGAATCTATAATGCGCCTGACAAGCGCGCGCGTATTCCCATCTCAATGGGGTGACGAAAAACATCCTACACATGGTATCATGCGAGAAGAGGCTCGGCCGCAAATTCTCGGAGAGGGAGCTGGCCTCTAAGGCGCTGCACGAGCTCCAGGCCAACCTTACAGCCAAAGCTAACAAAGCGTATGAACTCTGGCGAGTACTCCAAGAGTCTATCAAAGAGGTGGTGGCCCTTGATAAAGCTGCCGTGTTCACTCGCGAAAGGGTTGAGGCTCACAAGGTTACCGAAAAAGAGCTCGAAGGCCGGCTTGCCTCGTATCAGGCCCAGCTGGCTCAGGCGGAGGCCCGTCTTCTGGCGATACTGAATCACGAAGCCTTGACCCAGCAAAAGAAGGATGGGCTAGTGAAATTGCTAAATCACCCGTCGGCCTGAAGACTTGTATCTCTCTCTTTCTTTTTGTACATACTCCTGAATGAGAGTATATTTTTTTATGTTTTTCCATGAATTGTACTTTGTATCCATTTTGGTTTATGAGTAAAAGACATATTTTTCTTCTCAATGGCGTGTCCCTTTTTTACTAAATGTATTCTGTGGATAGTCTATCTTGATCTCCTTGCAGGGCAACGATGGCTTAGGATTCAGGATTAAGATCTGCCTCCTAAGACTTTTGAGCTTTATGAGCCGTGAGGGTCTCATAAAGAGTTTTTCTCCCTACAGGTCGAGAGGACCCCCTAGGTGTAAGTTCTCCTTAAGAATCGTGAGGATTCTTAAGCGGGTTTTCCCTTGGGAGTCGTAAGGATCTCACAAGAGAGTTTTCTTCCCTACAGGTCGTGAGGACCCGCAAGTGCTGGGTGCGGTCGCCCTTATCCGTATTTCACGGGATCAGGGGTTGCTTTGGGATGTTTTTCAGGGTACCGTAATTTAAAGACATCACGGTCGAGGTTAAGGACATCGTAGTCCATGGATTTTAAGGACTCCACGGTCCAATGTTAGTTTTAAGACATCACGGTCAAGGTTAAGGACATCATAGTCCGTGGATTTAAGAACTCCACAGTCCGATGTTAGTTTTAAGACATCACGGTCAAGGTTAAGGACATTATAGTCCGTGGATTTTAAAGACATCGCGGTCGAGGTTAAGGACATCGTAGTCCGTGGATTTTAAGAACTCCACAGTCCAATGTTAGTTTTAAGACATCACGGTCAAGGTTAAGGACATCATAGTCCGTAGATTTAAGGACTCCACAGTCCGATGTGTGGTTACTGGGACCCGTCACCTCTTTGAAGACGTTGAGGAATTACAATGACAAATATCAAAGGAGTGAAGAGATGTACTCTTGAACCAAGGTAAAATCAGTCTAGAATCATCAGGGTTGATCGTTAGTTTTAAGACATTACGGTCAAGGTTAAGGACATCATAGTCCGTGGATTTTAAGGACTCCACAGTCCGACGTTTGCTCTGGATGCTTCA
Source organism: Agapanthus africanus (assembly GCA_030015575.1). Classification (NCBI taxonomy): domain Eukaryota; kingdom Viridiplantae; phylum Streptophyta; class Magnoliopsida; order Asparagales; family Amaryllidaceae; genus Agapanthus; species Agapanthus africanus. The sequence goes on along the minus strand of JASDDO010000001.1, from coordinate 44,886,489 downwards.
CACAGGTTCACTACCGTGCTCTGCGAGGACCAGGCTCCGCTCTGGACGTTTTCCACGGGGTCAAAGAGTGACGTTATCCGTGTTCCATGTGACCAGGGATTTTGCACTAGATGCTTCACACGGGTTCACTGCCGTGTTCGGCGAGGACTAGGCTCCGCTCTGGATACTTCACACGGGTTCACTGCCGTGCTCTGCGAGGACCAGGATCCGCTCTGGACGTTTTCCACGGGGTCAAAGAGTGACGTTATCCGCGTTCCACGTGACCGGGAATTTTGCACTAGATGCTTCACACGGGTTCACTGCCGTGTTCGGCGAGGACTAGGCTCCGCTCTGGATGCTTCACACGAGTTCACTGCCGTACTCTGCGAGGACCAGGATCTGCTCTGGGCGTTTTTCACGGGGTCAAAGAGTGACGTTATCCGCGTTCCACGTGACCAGGAATTTTGCGCTAGATGCTTCGCACGGGTTCACTGCCGTGTTCGGCGAGGACTAGGCTCCGCTCTAGACGTTTTCCATGGGGTCAAAGAGTGACGTTATCCGCGTTCCACGTGACCAGGAATTTTGCTCTGGATGCTTCCTATGGGTTCACTGCCGTGTTCGGCGAGGACCAGGCTCCGCTCTGGATGCTTCATACGGGTTCACTGCCGTGTTCGGCGAGGACCAGGATCCGCTCTGAACGTTTTCCACGGGGTCAAAGAGTGGCGTTATCCGCGTTCCACGTGACCATGAATTTTGCTCATTATATCCGCATTTCACGGAGTTGGGATTTGACTCTCGGTGATCTGTACACCGCCGAGTCATGGAACTGGGAGTTGCCGCTGTTCTGCTTTGCTCGAGGTTGTATTTGCCGCAATGAGACGAATGTTGAGACGATCTCTAGGTTATTTGTGGCCCGTCGAGATTTGGCTTTTTCTTTTGATGAAACCTGGGGAGGAGGAGTGTGATCCCTTCTTTGTTTGCGCCCCTGGATTGTATACAGGGATTGATGTAACATCACCTGTAGGGCATAAATTTCATCTTTATTTTATTTCTTTTTCCGCGATGCTCTATCATTTCAGCTTTTATATCACGAAGGTCGCGATTGCCCCATCATTTCGGCTATTTATTGCGGTGCCCAATAATTTCGGCTATTTATTTTATTTTTACTCGCTGCTTTTTTTATTGCGAGTTGCCTAATCATTTCGGCTATTTCTCATGCATATATTTTTTACTTGCTGCTTTTTACTGCAAGTTGCCCCATCATTTCGGCTATTTCATATGCACTTTTAGCTCGCTGACTTTTATCGCGAGTGTAGAACTTGGAGTCTGGTGCTAATCTCAGCATCAGCATCGCTACAACTGGAATATTGTCAGGAGCGAATCATCATTTGCCATGAAAGGACTTGGAATTTGATACCGTTTCAGGCATCAGTATCGCTACAACTGGGATATTGCCAGGAGCGAATCATCATTTGCCTCTGTCGATGTCGAACAAAGGTGGCTTAGTAAACAGGGTTAGGGTCCTGTCGACTAAGGCTTTGACTTCATGAGCCGTAAGGGTCTCACAAAGGCATTTCTCCCTACAAGTCGTGAGGATCTTGTATGTGTGTTTTCTCCTTGGGAATCGTGAGGATTCCTAAGTGCGTGTTCCCCTGTAAGTCGTAAGGATCTTACAAAAGGGTTTTCTCCTTATAAGTCGAGAGGGCTTACAAGGATTGTTCACCATATGGACATATCCCTAGTCACGAATGGGACTCGGTTAGGGAAATGTTTATTCACGCCCGTGGATTGTATACAAGGGTCAGTACGAGCCGCTTGTAGGGCAATATCGAAGGTTGTGGGGGGTTGCTTAAGAACAGGTTCAGGTCTCTGTAACTTAAGACTTTTAAATCTTATGAGCCGTAAGGGTCTCATAAGAGAGTTCTGCTTACGAGTCGTGAGGATCTCGCAAGTGTAATTTCTCCTTAGGAATCGAGAGGATTCCTAAGTGTGTTGTTCCTTTGTGAGTCGTAAAGATCTCACGCAGGTGGTTTCTCCTTACACGGTCGAGAGGACCCTGTAAGCGTCTTTTAACGAGGTTGCGCCCTTTCGGGTTTTCACAAACACTCGCCGGTAGCACTGCTGTTTTTACTCACGGAGCCCTTTCGGGTTTTCATCCGTGCCCATTTTGCTTATGGACATACCGTCTTCTTTTTTTTCTCCATTTTTTTTGTTCTTCTTCTTCTTTTTTTATCTCGTCAGCCTGAGGGTGCTGCGGTAGTATTTTAAAGACGTTTCGGTCATCAGCTAGTTTTCGGACGTAGTGGTCCGTCATTAGTTTAAGGACGTTTCGGTCAGTTGCTGAAGAAGGCCGGTTACTACTTATAGAGTTTGGGCTTAGGAAGATAGCGAGCGGACATAGTCGTCGTCATCTATCATTGACCTAGGCTGTGACTCATTAAGCGTAGTATTTCTTTAGGAAGCGACTGTTTATTGGCCTGAAAGGCCTTTCATCGTGCATATCCATGAGTAGATAGGCTCCACCCTGGTATACCTTGTCTATGATGTACGGGCCTTCATAGTTCAGCTCGAATTTTCCTCGCTTGGCGCGATTGGGGATCATAGGTCTTTTGACCACCAGCACGAGTTCGTCTTGGCGGAATGTCCTCGGCCTGGTCAATCTTTCATATGAGCGCGTCATCTTTGCTTTATAGGCCTCCAGATTTTGTTGCGCTATGAGCCGGATTTCATCAAGGGCATCAAGATCTTCAAGCCGAAGGTGAGCATTTTCTTCGTCCGTGATTTCGTTGTGGACTGCCACTCATAGAAAGGGTAATTCTATTTCGAGGGGGAGTACTGCTTCTGTACCGAAGACCAACGCGTACGGCGTTGTGTTCGTGGCCGTCTTGAACGTAGTTCGATACGCCCAGAGAGCTTCTTGCGGCCTCTCGTTCCAGTCCTTCTTATTTCGGAACACCGTCTTCTTTACGATCTTCATCAAGGTCTTGTTGAAAGCCTCAGCTAGACCGTTAGCTCGGGGATTATAGACTGAGGAATATCTCCAGTCTATGTTGTGTCGTTGCGCGAAGCGGCTGATCTTGTGGCTTCTGTAGGCTGGCCCGTTATCGAAGATGATCCGTCGCGGAGTTCCAAACCGATAAATTGTTAGTTATATGTATGCTCTAGAGGCCATTACTGTACATTGGATGTATATTGTAGTGGATGCTGGGACATATATAGGAAGGACTTTCTTGCTCGACATGATAGTACGCTATCTGGTTGCACTTTATCTTAACATGTATACTTTCTGTCTCTCTGATTACATGTTGATAAATCCCATAGGATGTGTGCTCGACTTCCAGGATTATGATGTAGATCATACTAGTGGGGCCTGGGTAGTCTATGAGTACATCCTTGAATTGTTCCTAGTCGTGGGAATATCGAGACGGGGCATCGATATTCCAGAGTAGACTAGCGCATATCTTCTCGACCCATGCGATGGGCGATGGATGATCCCATATCCATTGGTGTTTGACATCGAAGATGGTATGCGGGTGCTCAGTGGAGACTGGGTACACTGAACGGACTCGCCGAGAACTCCCAGATGGTATTATACCTCACGTCAGATGGCAGTTCTCTGGTGACACTGGTACAGCTTAGTCTGTTGACCCGAGATCGTCATAGAGTCTTGTGTGTCTCCCACTGTGCTTTGATTTCCACCCTACCACGGCTCTACTGAGTTGTGCAAAAAGATGGTTTTTGGGTACAGTCCCGATTCACATGGAGGCAATGAGCGATAGGAGGGGATTCGTCTCTCCCGGTATTGGGGGTTGATGTTGTGCTATGCTCGACTGGCCATAACAGGAAATCCCTGGCCAGGGTTGTAGTGATATACTGGTAAGAGTTATCAGTAGTTTCACGAATGTTATGGACCCTACGTCGGCATGACTTATCGAGCTATTGGGGTCTGACGTTTACCACCCCTAGGCGATATATGCGACATATCAGACGAACAGACCGGACTATACGGTAGTGTTACTGGTCGGATTCGCAGGAGTGTGAGCGGGCTTGCTCGTCGATCTTCTGATCGCTCAATACCCGGGTGGCCGTTACGTTTAGCATACCGCTTGCGGCTTGTGGGTGTTTGATATGATCATCATCTGCTGCCGGCGTATTGACGAGTCTTTAGAGTCCTACACAGAGGTCTCCTAGTTCAAGCGAAACGAAATAGGAGCGCATATGAGATATGTGCGGGACCGAGAATAATTCGTGTATGTGATACCGTATTTCATTCTCGCGACGAATGTATCGATTGGTTATATGCGATATAACCTAGTTATCGAATCAAGGATTGATTCGATAAGCCGATACATTGGATACTAGCCGGTTATATTCGACATGACCGGATCATTGAATCAAGTGTTGATTTAATGATTTAATGTATAATTATATATTTGATATATTGCTTTGCATTAACTAGTATTGGTTCACTTTAAATGGATTCACTCACTTAGTTTGTGCACATTGCATATGTGATATATTTTGTGCACATGATTGTATCATGTTTGATGATACATGCAAGCTAGGGTTAGTGTAAAGAATTTGACCATGGTTAAGATTAAGATTAGGGTTTTCTTTTTCTTATTTATTAATTTATTTATTTTGGAAAAAGAAAAAGATGAAGAAAATGAAATGGTGGCTTATTTTGTTTGTAATTGAAGTTTCTTGAAACTTTGACTAAGTAACCATTTTGTCTTCTTTCTTAACCCTAACTCTTCAAATTAACCTTAGTCAATTCTCTACACCTAACTAAGGTTAATGATATGATAAGTATTATATTTTCTTTTCTTTTTAAAAAAAAAAGGTTATCATATCATCTTCTTCTTCTTCATCTTCTTTCTCCATGAAAAAAGCTTGCTACATCAATGGTGATTGATGAAAAAGTGTGTGAAATCCAAAACTAAAGTTTACCCACTTCCTATTTCTTCATCCTCTACCTCTTGCCAAGTAGTATAGGGTGTTTCATTCACAAGTTTTTCCGACTAGGTGAAGGTGGAGCTTGATCTAGTGATGCCTCGACGTAGATCATCTTCGGCATGGACATCGACGACCTAGCTCGCTTATTCTTCGACGAAGCCGACGCTAGAGCCCGGGAGTTCACTTGGACAGCGAAGGCACTTCGTTGCGGAGCTATGGAGGTGGACAAACGGATCTACAAAGGTTGTATTTCCGTATCTCTTAGTTAACTGTTAACTAGCTAGCTTTTTCGCCTAGTTTTCTAGCAAACGATCCGTAGTCGGGTCTCTCGGCACCTAGAATTTTATAAATTGGCATGTTTGATCACTTGTGAGACTTCACTAGAGTGCCTAGGAACCCTACAGTGGTATCAGAGCCTAGCTAGAGCCTTAGGCGATGCGTAGACGGAGTTAGAAGTCCGATCGACCCGAAACCCCGACTTTGAAATGCTCTCTGGACATTTTTGTAAAATGTGGATTTTTGCAAATTAAAAATATGCAGAAAAACAAGAAGGTAAATATAAGAATTACGATGCAAAAATTACCTAATGATCTTTCTAAAGTGCGGCGGAACCGCGGCATTAGTGTGCTAATGCGGCCCTTCAGCCGCACTTTTGTCTTATCTGCCATTGAATTTTGCACAGTAACTCCTATTTTTCAGTGCTGGTTTTCCTGGGAATTTTTAATCTGAAATCAAGAGTTGAGTATTTTGGGTTGTATTGGGAGTTCATACATTCGATCGGATTGTCAAACTTTGTCTATGTGTCGTTCCGGATAATTTTTTGAATATGTTAAAAAGTTCGACCGGATATAAATACCCAATTTTTCCCCTGTCGGGAAATTTCCAAGTGTTGGATATTTCTGTAGTTTAACGACGTTCTAAGTAGTGCAAGTAACGCGATGGTCCCTCTAGAAGACAACAAACCTTAACTCGATTATGTGACCGTCTTGAACTGCCCTTTGAACCTTCGGGTTTGGGACAGTACGGCGTGCCACATGTGAGGCGTTGGCTTGACCCTTCTACGGCTGGACCGTTGGTACTGAGGCACGAACTGAATGTTGTTAGACTTGTTTCATGTGTTGATCTATATCGGGAAAACTTGGGTGTTCGATTGTTCGATCGGAAAGTTTAACATTTTCTATTTATCTGGAATGGGATACAATAATTGGAATTCACAAAAAGTTATGTGATAACTAAATGAATATTATAAACATAGCAGTTTAGTCTCACTTGATCGGTTGCCACGGAATTTTGATGTGATCAAAAGTCCGTCGCAATCACGTAGCGTACGCGGATACTCGCCGGGTAAACTTAATAGACAGCCTCACTCCATAGCCCCGACCAAGTGACTGTAGGAGAACCCCGTCGCCGAAAGCATCCGTTCGGGTGCTCGCGGCAGCGGTGTTCCGCCTTGATGCACTTCGTCGACGGCATCGGGGGTGCGGCCGCCTACTAAAGTTTGCGACGAGTATTCGATTAGAATGTCGGGAATCCTGTTGAATTGCCCGACTTGATATTGAAAAGAGTTTTCGATAATGAGACTAAAATGCGGGGTTTATAATTGTTAGGCATGCGATGTCTAAAGTAATTCATTTGGTCAGGCATGCGATGTCTGAGGAGGTTGCAGATTCCAACTGTTGTAGTTTTACACTTTCTTTTCTGTGACCGTAAGTGTAATATGTGATATCGCCGGTTTCGTTGCTATATGTCAACGACAATTGGGATGCGTATATTTACTTACGTTGATGACATGTGATGTTATGTGTTGCTGGATATGTTATATTGGATCGTCGTGTTTGAATAGCCGGGGGTTTTTTTATGTGAGATGAGTGTTTTTCATTTTCATTCATGTAAAAACTTGTATGTAATATTCTTTTATTGGGGCACTTCCAGGTTGCGGAAGTCGTCACCCGTTGTATATTATTTACTTTTCTGCACTAGGATAGACCCAAGGAGGGGAGCACAAGTAACCGGGTTCTGGGGTCCAGTGGGAGACCAACTCGAGGAGTCGAGTCTGGGTCTCCTAACCCTAGAATTGGTAGGGTTGCTTGCCGCTCTCGTAGGGGTCTAGGGGTGTGGGATTGGCTATTCATCACGACCGTGGAATCCGTGTTTTATACTGGCTCGTATTGAAAACACGGACGTCCTAGTATATCCAATATTTCATATGTTTCTTCTGCTGTGTTTTATCTGTGATCATGCGATGTTCTGTGCTCTGTGACAGATATTATAGTATATATATGATATATTATATAGACGTTACTTATGTTTTACACTCGCGCTGGCCCTGCCCCGCTCTGCCGTTAGTTACCTAACCTAACGGTGCACGAGGGGACATCGAGGCGAATGCGGATGGCATAAGTGTACGTCATATCTATCTGTGATGTTTAGGTAATTTAAATGATGGGATATTCATTAATGAGATTAATGAAAGAAAATAAACCTAATTGATGTTGTGGAATCGAATTTCAAAATAAAAACAGGTAGCTACAGTTCTTGCTTTGCATCGCGGTGTTCCTTGTAGAACATCCTGCACCTTATTCGATAGGGAAAGGACCGAGATCCCTTCACCGGGAGTGACTCCTTTAGCAATAACTGGCAGATGCTACAACCCTCGGTTTGTCATTTGATCGCTTCTATAGTTTCTGCTTTGCACAGTGATATATATGATATATCCCGCACCTCATTCGACGAGGAAAGGGCCGACGATCCCTTCACCGGGAGTGACCCCTTTAGCAAAACTAGAAAAGCTTCAAAAACATTCCATTTAAAAAACCATTTGATTCCGCAACGAGATCAAGTTCAAAGCGTTAAAGGTTTTCACAAAAACCATTCGCAACCCTCCGTCATTTTAGGAAGTAGAGTACTTAGTATTCGTGCTGTGTTTGTTGACCATAGTCAAGGCACAGTGTACGGTAGCTAAGTGATGTCTTCCTACACCGCATATGATGCGATTAGTTAGGACAGTCGCGTGACTTTGTTGACCTTAGTTAAGGGTCATGTGGGTGGGTCTAATTAATCACGAAATGACGGGTAGAACTTGACTAGTACTTATGATTTATTGACCATAGTTAAGGTCATAGGTGCTAGGGGTAAAAACCTATATCGGGAGTTTCAAGTGTTGAAACTTGCAATGAGATTGCATACCTTCTATGTGATAGTTGGATCCCGATACCCACTGCGAGTAATTGTTACTTATGGGAGAGTTTTGCACTTTGCAATTAGCCGATCAAGTAGGTGTCTAGAAAGGTGTCAACGGGGTTACGCCTCTGGGAAAACGAGGTTTACTGTAATTAGGTCCGTGCGAAAGCACGGGGAACCTCCCTCAAAGTACCGACACTGGCCTGGCTGAAAGATTGGCGAACTTGTAGAGTGTAATTAATCCCGGCTAGTCTTTCCTTTTAGGGTTTGAAGGAATATTTGATAAAAACAGTGGGAGCCATCCTGATTAGATAAAATATATAACCAATCTGATCTTGCAAGAGCGCACGCAGAGTGTTTTCTTCTCTCTCTCTCCTGGTAGCGACCATATCACGCCTTAATCAAGATAATACTACGGAATATTGACCGAACCCGCTTGTTATACTAAGCTGGGGAACGTTGGTCCCGCTCCAACTTATAATTGTTATAAGACAGAGCAGGAAATTGGGGAATACCAGAATTCCTATGCCGCCCAAACGAAGAAAGTGCATATGATGCATCTCCTTCGGGTGTGTTCATTACAAAGAACTGTTTCTCAGTATCCTCTGCATCCTGGGTATATGATACCAGATCAGGATCCCAGATATGTAATATGTTACATAGGGCTACAAAAAGGTAGAAAAACTGAGAACGGGTGATAAGTTTCATGAGGCAGAAAACGGGGCAAGTGTTGCAGCCAAGTCTGTTGGTCACTATCACCCTGTATTACCAGTACATTGATTCTGAACAAATGCTATTAGATACCGAACCTGATATACAAAATCATATCAGTCTCTTTATTAGTAAAGAAAGGATATAATTTTGTATTGATGGATAATGTTTTGAACATTTCCTATATCAAAAGTTGATCGGTTCAGGCAAGTTATCTAAAAGCATTAACGTTCTAAATCAAACTACAGTTCCTCGTATACAGAAGACACACAAGAGGAAGAGTTCAGAAATGAACGAATCATTCTTGAGGCATTGTAGACTAGGTCACATCAATGCGACCCGACTGGCTAAAGTTACATTTTAGATGCATATTTAAATCAGTTTGAATTTACATCTTGTGAAACTTGCCATTCATGTCACAAAGATTAGATGACCATAGCTCTGTTTATTAGAAACAGAGAAAGAGTTAGTAAACTCTTGGGACTGATACATAATGATGTATGTAAAGTCTCCAGTCTACACATGCCAGGACTGGTTCTTTGTACTTCATTATATTCTCTGATAATCTCTTAAGATTCAGTCGTATGTTCCTGCTGAAACATAAGTCCGAAGCTTTTGAGGTATTCACACAATATAAATTAGAAGTAGAGAACCAATAACCGGGTATGAGTATTATGTCCTATGATGAGATCAGGGAGGAGAATACTTGAGCATGGAATGCTTGGACTATTCTAAAGGAGAATAAGATTCTCTCTCAGCATTACTCCTCCGTATACACCATAGCACGATGGTATTTCGGGGCGGAGCAATCACACCCTATATAATAAGGTGTGCTCTATGATGAGTACTACTGAGTTACCTATTTCCTTTTGGGAGTTATGCACTTATGAAGTTGCATACCTATTGAATAGGGTTCCAATCAAATCAACTGCCTACCGCTTCATATGTGCTATGGAAAGGGAAGAGCCCATATCTTAAGATAGTTAAGATTTGGGGTTGTCCGGCCTATGTCAAAAGCAAAATCCGGACAAGCTCGAGGCAAAGTCTGTAATGTAGAACTGGAAAGGTTTCAGCTATACAAACTACAGCAGATAATTTGGTAGAACCAAAGGATTCGGTAGATTCCAACGAACCTCAACCTCTCCGCCGATCTAGTAGGGTTCCTCATCCGCCTGAGAGATACCTCGGTTTCTCGATGACAGTGGGAGCAAGGATTGCATCATGAAATGATGACCCAACTAGTTTCGAGCAGGCCATCGAGAGCAGGGACTCTGTAAGAATGGCTGGATGCTTAGCGATCTGAGATGGAATCCATGTACACCAGCAAAGTATGGACTTTAGCTGCTATATCTGAAGGGTTAAATCCCCATCAGGAGCAAGTATATCTTGAGAAGATTACTTGGTATAGATGGAAAAGTTGAGACTTTCAAAGCTAGACTTGTTAAAGGTTTTCGTCATCGACCAGGCGTGGATAATGATGAAACCTTTTTCCAGTAGCTATGCTTAAGTCTATCCAGATCCTACTTACCACGGCTACATACCATGACTACGATATCTGGCGGTTGGGTGCCATGACTGCTTTTCTAAATACTGATTTAGAAGAGAACGTCTATAAGAACACAGCCAGAGGTCTTCGTAAACAGTGGGAGCAGCGGAAACGTGTGCAAGTTGCTTTACATGATGAAGCAGGCATCGCGGAGTTGGAACGTCTGTTTTGATGTGATAGTCAAAGTGTTTGACTTCATCAAAATGGTAGACGAACCTTGTATATACAAAAGGGTAGTAGAGAGTAAGGTGGTCATCCTCGTATTGTACGAAGACAACATACTCTTGATAGGAAAAGAGTTTCCTATACTACGATCGGTCAATCTCCTTTTATCACAAGGATTCTCCAAATAGGATAAAGATGATACCTCCTAAATCCTGAGATTTGGACCTATGAGATAGATCTAAAGGGATATTAGGGTTCTCACTAGGTATAATGAGATTGTATCAATCGATCCTGAGGAGAATCACTGGAAGTGTTCCAGGGTGATAAAGACGACTGAATGTCAGTCACAGGCACTGTCTTTACCCTCAGTAAAGGGACGGTATGTTGGAAGAGTTCCAAGCTAGATACCGTGGCAAACTAGACGATAAAGGCTGGTAACATCGCTATTGAAGATACTACCAAAGAGAAAGTTTGGGTGTATAATGGTTCATAGGATGAACTAGGTTCCTACCATTGTGTGACAATGGAAGTATGGCTTTGGCCCTGGAACCCTGGTCCCATCAGTGACCCAGACATAATCTAAGGCAGCATCACCTGATCATGGAGATAGTTGATCTCCAGGTTGATCGAGGTTAGGAGAGTAGACTCAGAGGACAACACGGCGGATCCACTCACGAAGGCCTTTTTCCCAAAGAGAGACTTTTAGGGGATGGTTGAGTATGTGATACTGCAACCACTGCTACAGATGGCCCTAGTGCAAGTGGGAGATTGTTAGTTATATGTATGCCCTAGAGGCCATTACTGTACATTGGATGTATATTGTAGTGGATGCTGGGACATATATAGGAAGGACTTTCTTGCTCGACATGATAGTACGCTATCTGGTTGCACTTTATCTTAACATGTATACTTTCTGTCTCTCTGATTACATATTGATAAAGCCCATAGGATGTGTGCTCGACTTCCAGGACTATGATGTAGATCATACTAGTGGGGCCTGGGTAGTCCATGAGTACATCCTTGAATTGTTCCTAGTCGTGGGAATATCGAGACGGGGCATCGATATTCCAGAGTAGACTAGCGCATATCTTCTCGACCCATGCGATGGGCGATGGATGATCCCATATCCATTGGTGTTTGACATCGAAGATGGTATGCGGGTGCTCAGTGGAGACTGGGTACACTGAACGGACTCGCCGAGAACTCCCAGATGGTATTATACCTCACGTCAGATGGCAGTTCTCTGGTGACACTGGTACAGCTTAGTCTGTTGACCCGAGATCGTCATAGAGTCTTGTGTGTCTCCCACTGTGCTTTGATTTCCACCCTACCACGGCTCTACTGAGTTGTGCAAACATGTGGTTTTTGGGTACAGTCCCGATTCACATGGAGGCAATGAGCGATAGGAGGGGATTCGTCTCTCCCGGTATTGGGGGTTGATGTTGTGCTATGCTCGACTGGCCATAACAGGAAATCCCTGGCCAGGGTTGCAGTGATATACTGGTAAGAGTTATCAGTAGTTTCACGAATGTTATGGACCCTACGTCGGCATGACTTATCGAGCTATTGGGGTCTGACGTTTACCACCCCTAGGCGATATATGCGACATATCAGACGAACAGACCGGACTATACGGTAGTGTTACTGGTCGGATTCGCAGGAGTGTGAGCGGGCTTGCTCGTCGATCTTCTGATCGCTCAATACCCGGGTGGCCGTTACGTTTAGCATACCGCTTGCGGCTTGTGGGTGTTTGATATGATCATCATCTGCTGCCGGCGTATTGACGAGTCTTTAGAGTCCTACACAGAGGTCTCCTAGTTCAAGCGAAACGAAATAGGAGTGCATATGAGATATGTGCGGGACCGAGAATAATTCGTGTATGTGATACCGTATTTCATTCTCGCGACGAATGTATCGATTGGTTATATGCGATATAACCTAGTTATCGAATCAAGGATTGATTCGATAAGCCGATACATTGGATACTAGCCGGTTATATTCGACATGACCGGATCATTGAATCAAGTGTTGATTTAATGATTTAATGTATAATTATATATTTGATATATTGCTTTGCATTAACTAGTATTGGTTCACTTTAAATGGATTCACTCACTTAGTTTGTGCACATTGCATATGTGATATATTTTGTGCACATGATTGTATCATGTTTGATGATACATGCAAGCTAGGGTTAGTGTAAAGAATTTGACCATGGTTAAGATTAAGATTAGGGTTTTCTTTTTCTTATTTATTAATTTATTTATTTTGGAAAAAGAAAAAGATGAAGAAAATGAAATGGTGGCTTATTTTGTTTGTAATTGAAGTTTCTTGAAACTTTGACTAAGTAACCATTTTGTCTTCTTTCTTAACCCTAACTCTTCAAATTAACCTTAGTCAATTCTCTACACCTAACTAAGGTTAATGATATGATAAGTATTATATTTTCTTTTCTTTTTAAAAAAAAAGGTTATCATATCATCTTCTTCTTCTTCATCTTCTTTCTCCATGAAAAAAGCTTGCTACATCAATGGTGATTGATGAAAAAGTGTGTGAAATCCAAAACTAAAGTTTACCCACTTCCTATTTCTTCATCCTCTACCTCTTGCCAAGTAGTATAGGGTGTTTCATTCACAAGTTTTTCCGACTAGGTGAAGGTGGAGCTTGATCTAGCGATGCCTCGACGTAGATCATCTTCGGCATGGACATCGACGACCTAGCTCGCTTATTCTTCGACGAAGCCGACGCTAGAGCCCGGGAGTTCACTTGGACAGCGAAGGCACTTCGTTGCGGAGCTATGGAGGTGGACAAACGGATCTACAAAGGTTGTATTTCCGTATCTCTTAGTTAACTGTTAACTAGCTAGCTTTTTCGCCTAGTTTTCTAGCAAACGATCCGTAGTCGGGTCTCTCGGCACCTAGAATTTTATAAATTGGCATGTTTGATCACTTGTGAGACTTCACTAGAGTGCCTAGGAACCCTACATAAATGACGTGCGTCTTGAAGGAGTGGAGGATATTCTCCGTCTTCACTTCCCTCAGCGGTATTGCTTCTGCCCATTTGGAGAAGTAATCAGTCGTTGCCAAAATGAAACGATGTCCTCTGGACGATGCCGGTTCGATGGGGCCGATTACGTCAGTCTCCCACATTTCGAACGGCCAGCTAGCCACTGTTGGATGTAGAGGATTTGGGTGCTGATGGATAAAGTCCCTATGAATCTGGCATGAGTGGCATTGCTTCGCATATTCGAGGCAGTCCTGAATCATCGTTGGCCAACAGTAGCCCATCCGTTTAATTTTTAACTTCATCTTCGGGCCTGCTTGGTGAGAACCGCAGAGTCCGTCGTGAACTTCCTGAACGACTCTTATCGCTTCGTCAGGTCCTAAGCATCTCAACCACAGAGAATCAAACGACCTCTTGTACAGAGTATCATTGACGAAGGCGAAAGACAGAGCTCGTTTCATGAGCTGATGTCTTGAGGACGCATCTTCAGGCGTTCGATTGGATTTGAAGTAGTCTATAAAGACTTCTCTCCAATCCTCAGCCTTCTCTTGGTCTTTTATTTGCATAGCCATTTGCTCAGTCACTCCTTTTTCTTCGGATGATTCTGGAGATATTTCTGCCGGGGCAAGTACCCGACGGTTTTGTACCACGATTCTTACGTCATCAAGGTTCTCGTCAGCCAATTCTTTAGCGAGCTTAGCTAGTGCATCTGCTTTGCTATTTTCCGCATGCGGTATGCTTTCCAGCATATATGATGGAATTTGAGTCAGCAATTGCTGTACTCTCTCGCCATATTTCACCAGTTCGGGTTTGCACGTTTGGTAGTCGCTATTTACTTGACTGACGACCAGTTGAGAATCTCCATATATGAGGAGGTTTTCAATTCCCATGTCGATGGCGATCTCGAGGCCTGCTATCAAAGCTTCGTATTCAGCCTCATTATTCGTCCTCGGCTCTGTCAAGGAGAAGGCGAAGCGCATTATCCCTCCTTGTGGGGTCACGAAGATGAGGCCTACCCCTGATTTGATTACATGGGTGTTCTGTTTGCGCTTCTTCATAGAGGACGCTCCATCAAAGTAGAGCTCCCGTCGGGTATCACTACCGTTGATCGCATCAAAGGCATGTTCGTCTGGCAGTTCGCAATTCAGAGGAGAATCGGCAGGTATCGGATGCTCAGTGAGGAAGTCGGCAATGGCCTGGCCTTTCACCGCCTTAAGAGGCAGATAGGTTATCGAAAACTCCATTAAGAGCAAGGCCCATTTAACGAGTCGTCCTGTCAATATGGCTTTTGACATCAAATATTTGAGAGGGTCCACCTTCGAAATGAGACGGACTTCATGCGCCAACGCATAGTGCCTGAGTTTCGTTATCGCTAAGATCAACGCCAGGCAGTATTTTTCGATGGGAGAATAATTGCTTTCTGCCCCCAGTAGGACTCGACTCAGATAGTAGAGCGCTCTCTCCTTCCCTTGGTCGTTCTCTTGTGCCCACAATGCGCCTAAGGAACCTTCAAGGGCGGTTGTATACAGAATGAGTGGTTTTCCCTTGACCGGGGCGGCCAGCACTGGCGGGTTCTGTAGATACTGCTTGATCTCGTCCAGCGCGCCTTAACATTTGTGATCCCAGACGAACGGGGTTCCTTTCTTCATCAGATGACTATAAGGACGACACTTGCCAGAGAGATTGGCTATAAATCGCCGGATATACGCGAGCTTTCCTTGGAGAGACCGCAATTGTTTGAGAGTCCTTGGCGGGGGCATTTCCATGATTGCTTTGATTTTGGACGGATCTATCTCGATACCTCGGTGCCGGACAATGAATCCTGAGAATTTGCCTGAAGAAACTCCGAATGCACATTTGAGAGGGTTCATCTTTAAGTTGTATTGCCGAAGACGTTGAAATACGATCTTCAGATGTTCGAGATGTTCCTCGTACGAATTGGTTTTCACCACGAGGTCGTCGATATAGCATTCGACAATTTCATATATGAGGTCATCGAAGATCTTCGTCATGGCCCTTTGATAGGTGGCACCGGCGTTCTTTAGACCGAAGGGCATCACCTTGTAGCAGAATATACCCAAAGGGGTCCGGAAAGCGGTGTGCTTCTGGTCTTCGGGATGCATCTTTATCTGATTGTATCCTGATGAGCCGTCCATGAAGGAGAAAACCTCGTAAGTGGACGTGTTATCTATCATCAGCTCGGTGACTGGCACTGGAAAGTCATCCTTCGGGCAAGCTTTATTGAGATCTCGGAAATCCACGCATATGCGCACCGTCCCATTTTTCTTCATCACGGGGACGATGTTGGCGATCCAGTCAGGGTACTGAACCTCTTGGATGAAGCCAGAGTCGATTAGCTTCTTGACCTCGGCGTTGATACTCATCTCAAGCTCAAGCCGCATTCTTCTTGGTGCTTGTTTGATCGGCTTGACGTCCGGGGATATGGCCAGCTTGTGGACAGCAATCTCTGGATCTAGTCCTGGCATTTCGGAATAATTCCATGCGAAGCAATCTCTATGCTGCATAAGCACGTCTTTTAGCGCAGCCATCCTTTCTTCAGATAACAGCTCACTAACGAATGTCGGTCGTGGGTCACTTGTCGTCCCCAGCTCAATTTTCTTGAGCTCATCTGCAGTGGTATATATTCCATCTTCCAGTTCTTTCGGCGCCGGTAGAAATTCTGCAATCATCTCGTCATTATTGTTTTTGAAGCACCAGGGGAGGTTATCCATATCCTCGGGCTCTTCCTTCGATATCGTTATCATATGACAAGCACGAGCTCGCTTCCAAGACCGATGTGGGTCTGGTTCTATTCTCGTGGCTTTGGGTTCATGCTTCTGCGGCGGACTTATCTTCCAGCTACTGGATAGAGCAAATCTGCCTTGCTGATACTGGTCTTCGACCCAGTTCTTGAAGGTGAAGCAGTCTTCGAGAGGGTGTCCTATTGCTCGGTGATAAGAGCAATAGCCCGGATGAGAGACCTCGTTAGCTTGCTCAGGGTGTTTCCGGAAGTGTAATCATTCGAAGTTTTATAACGAGGTCAAGTATCTTCTTTGTCTTATCTTGAGGAAAAGAGTATGCTCGACCCATCTTCTTCATAAGGGACAAGTCCGGACCGCTTGATTCCCGACAGTGTGACTTCTTAGTCCCGCTTTGTCGCTGTCGAACGCCTTTTCCGCTCTTTGACTTGTTTCTGCCTCTGCGTCGGGCCTTTTGCGCAACAGGTTGACCAGGAGGAGCATTTTCATCTTTCGCAGCCTGTTGAAGAAGGCGTTGCATCCTGGCTTTCTCATACATGGCCATTTCGCGGTTATGGTGGTCTCGAACTTTCTGACCCGCTTCCCTGATAAGCTTGTCCATTCGTTCTTCAAATGACAGACTCGGCATTTTGATGGGAGGATCTTGTTTTGGTGCGGGGTCGGCATTTTCTGACAGGGCGTCCTCTTCTTCATCGAGGTTATATATAAGGTAGCTACCATGGACCCGTTCCCGTTTCCCGGATTTCACATATCCAAGCCCAAGCGTTTCCATTCTCCCGTTGGGCAACTTGCGCTGAGTCCCAGGGACATCCCAAATCTTGTTATAGAACCGAGCTTGCCGAATAGTCTGTTTGAAAGGTACCCCTTGGCGCTTCAATAGCCTTTTTAGTCCGTTCCTGTAATATCTGGGCAAACGGATGGGCTGGAGCCTGTCAAGTGTAGAATCCGCGTCGTGCCAGATTTCTTTCTCCACTCTTGTTTCCGTGGACCGATAAAATAGGATCGCCCTTTCACCTTTTCGCCTGGGAGGGACGTAAAATATCTGTAGGTCTTGCACATTGTAAGCTTCAAGTGCGTCAAGATCTTTGTAGTGCTTCCGCGAAATTATGGTAATTTGCAAACTCTGATCATCACCAGGGAATGCTTGTTCTAACGGCCGACTGGAGAACACAGCATTAACCCCATCTTCCGAGTCGCTTCCGAAGACCAATATGGGGGTGGACGGTCCCGGGTTATTGCGTCGAGATGGCCCAGAGTAAACTATCTCTTCTTCTTCTTCGGTATCACTCCCGAAAACAGGAACGGCGGCGGCGGCTTTGTTCTCTGGTGTGCGACACCTCTCTGTGTCCTCGAAATCTGGCAAAAAGTATTTTGCATCTTCATACTTGCGGACTTCGTTCACGGAGAATGGGTTCAGCTCTCCTGTTACGGTATACTCGAGACCATCCTTGAAATACTTCATACACTGATGTTGCGTAGAAAGGATGATGTTGTACTCGTGTAACCAAGGACGACCGAGCAAGGCGTTGTAGCAAGTCTTGGCGTCAATGACATGAAACTTAATATCCGTGATGAGTAGTCCGAAGCGTAATGTTAGTATTACAGATCCGAGAGTCCGTGATGACTGAGAATCAAAACCAGAGATGGTAATTTTATCACGAGCGAGGTGTTGAACGCTCATGCAGATTTCCTTCAACACCCGAACATTAAGGAGATTGACAGAGGACCCATTATCAACCAGGATTTTCCCTATCTTGATATCGTGGCAGTATCCAGAGACATATAGGGGGCGGTTGTGGTCGCACGTCCCAAGGAGAAGGTCTTCATCACCGAACGTGACATCGGCTGTGTGCACTTCTTCCAGTTCATCCTTCATCCTTTCTTCGGCGAGGTAGGCTTGGAATTGCTCGGGTTCTTGCAGCGCCTTGATTAATGAATCTCTCGCTTCTTTTGATAATAAGAAGGCGTCGAGAATGCTGAGCTGAGAGGGTAGCTTCCTCAGGTGCACTAGGATGTTGTAGTCCTCCTTACTCTTCTTGGGCGGGTCCTTGGCAGTCAGCTCTTTCATGACTTGGTCATCTAAAGAGATATCCTCAGCGACCTTTTCTTTTCCCTTATCTTTTCTAGTTGCGGGTCCGAGATTCTTTTCGGGTAGCGTACGATTACGCAGCCGGATATTTTCGCAGGCCTTCGGCTCTTCCTCTTTTCCCGAGGTGGATTCTTTAAAGAGAGGGCTAAGCTCCATTTCCTTGTCAGAGTCGCTCCAGAATGTGAGAATTTGCGCTTCCCCGGCGTTAACCATGCGACAATCGCCGGTAGTTCTTCTAATCTCCTCGGTCGTACTTTTCCGCTCCCGACGAGTTTTGCGCTTCTCCCGCTTAAAATGTTTCCGGTAAGCAACATATCATTTCCACCATCTTTTAAATGCGTCGCACTCCTCAGTGGGGTGCGAAATCTTCTGATGATATGAGCAGTAATTAGGATGCATTTCTGCTCCACCGCGAGTGTTTTCTTCCGAGGGCGGTAGCTTCATTCCCATTGATATGGCTTTAGCAAACCTTTTCCTCGTCTTGAATATGTTTTTATCCGCATCGGATGTCTTTTGATTTAGCGGGAGTGCTTCTACTCTTTCGTCTAGTCGTCGGTGTTTGGCTCCCTCTAATATGTCCATCTCACGCTCCCGATCGGCTTTACTTTTCAGACGAATCTCATTTAGAAAGGCGTCGATTATCTCGTCTGACGGCCACACAAGTTCCGGCTCAGGCTCTGCCCCCAGTCTTTCTGTGTAGGGCGCTTCTTCACTGTCTAGCGATGAATGAGAGATCACATGGCAACTTACTACGTAATCCTCAGATCCATCTGACGAGTCTTCCCCATCATTTTCGTCCTCAAGGACGTGGCTGAGGAACTCTTGAAGCGTGATGGGGGTCCGCGCTTTCTGATTATATTCTTCCAGCGCGTTGATCTGTTTCTGCAAGTCCGTGCGCTTGTCACCAGGCTTCACGGGCTTTTTGGATCTTTTCTTCTTTTTCGCAGATTTCGACGGCTGGGTGTGAGTGCTGGGGATATCACAACCGATCTTTGGAGTTGGGCACGGCTTCAGCATCCCTTCGATGATTTGAGGTTCAAGCGGGTTCTTCCACCTGATCGCTGGGCATGTATGAAGATCATTCAGCATCCTTTTGGTTTTGGATGAAAGCACGACCTCCCATGGGGCTTCTTCAACAAAAGAACAAGTTGCTCCCGGTGTGTCCGTCTTCTTTGGAGTGTGCGGTTGCGGTGGGTTTATTTTCCACTTCTCGGACAGCGCAAACTTGCCTTGTAGGTACTGATCTTCGATCCATCCTTTAAAAACGAAACAATCCTCAATCGGATGGCTTACCGTTTGATGGTAAAGACAGTAATTGGGGTTATTCACCTCGTTGGGTAGTGGCGGTCGCCTTGGATTCGGCAAGTTAATAAGCCTGTTGCGCATAGCCAGCTCGAATAGCCTCTTTGTCTTATCCCGCGGGAATGAGTAAGGGCGCTTCATTTTCTCATTATAATACCGCCGTCTCTCTTCCAATTGATCCGCTAGCTTTGGGGCACTGGGTTGCTGTTGAGCGTTCGCAACGAAGGTCGCTTCCCTTTACCCTTGTCGTTCCGCGGTTCTGGCTTCGGGGGAGACGGTCTGTGCCCCATTTGATCCATCTGGGCTAACTTATCAATTAACGCCTGAAACGTGATCGGTTTAAAGAACATCATGATCTGTGAAATAGTTGCATGAGAGTCTAGAGTGCCCACGAACATGCCTACCGCTGGTGCTTCTTCGATGCGCTGCTCGCACTTCGACCACAGGTTTCGCCATCGGATTGCATATTGGACCCAAGTTTCACCCGGCTTCATTCTTGCATTAATTAAAGCTGTTATCGGGGTGCGTTCGCTGGCGCTTGCGAAACGCTGGGTAAGCAATAACTCCATTTCAGCGAAAGTTTTGACGGAGTCATTCGGAAGTTCGGAATACCACTCAAATGCCGTTTCCGATAAACTGCCGACGAATTGACGAAGCAAGAGCTTGTCGTCGCCGCCGGTGTTGCCGCAAAGAGCCCTGAACTGAGCAACATGTTGATGGGGGTTGCCTGTCCCCTTGTAGACATGGAATTTTGGGATCGTGTAGCCCGGCGGGTATTTGATCTGATCATACCAGCTCGGATATGGTCGCCCCGTTTTGACAACTTGGCCGGCTGTCTCAGTTGCCTGGTGAACTCGTATCTGCTGGGCTATATAGTCATCCAGGGCAGCTTTAGAGATCGTTTCTTCTTTGGCTGTTGAAAGAGCCGGAGGTGGATTTGACGTTTCTCTTCTGTCATCTTCAAGGATAATCGGAGGATCTTCGGCTGGGGGATCCGGCTGGATCATCATACCCACCATGTCCTGGAACAGAAGGGACATTCGTTTTATATTGGCTGCTTGTTCCGCAGCCTCTCTGTCTTTCTTTTCAAGTATCCTGCGAAGGAATTCGGCATCGGTTTCTTGCTCCTGTCGCTGGTCCGAGGATACTTCTGGGCTTTCTTTTGGCCCGGTGAGTGCGGCCATCGCGGTCATCATCTCTTGGAGCTTCTGCTGCTGCTCTTGAGCCTTAGTCACTGATCGCGTAAGCGGTCGATGACCTGTGGATATATGGCTATCCTTTTTCCCGGACGTCATGTAGACGGTGTGCACCACAATGCCCCCGGACTTAGGGCGTTTGGGCTCACCGCCTTTGACATTTGCCACAGACGTGGAGACTTTCTCCGGCCTTCTTATGGGCCATCGAAGTTGAGGGGGCCGTTGCTGTGGGCATCCAGGTAGCCGTCATCTTCCGTGGCTTAACAGGACGGTTTTCTTCCTGTCGGACCTTCGACTTCTTATGCTGGTGGGAGAAATTCAGATCAATCACCGATTCTCGGACTCGTCGCCAAATTTTGTAGACTTTGGAAGATAGCCGTTGAGGGGATTGTTCCGGTTTTATTTCTATGACGGTCTCTACCGGTGGAGGAGATCTTTTGAGCACCGCAGTTGGCGAATTTCTGCGTACCCTGTTCAGCAGCTCAAAGCTGTTCCCGGTTGGAACAGCAGCATTAATTTCCATTGTTGGAGCTGGTGGAGTTAGCCCAGAGGGGGAGTTGCCCCCAGCCTTCCTTATCCGGCGCCAGTGGCGATGTCGGGCGTGACGAGTTGTTGGGATTGGTTCAGCGACGGCTTTGTCTTGCCCCCTGTTCAGGTGAGGGGCTATTGCCGGTGTCAGCCTCTTGAAGACTGACGTCCGTTGAGAAGCCGTGTCCAACCGGTCAAAGACAGATTTCTGAGCGGGAGTGGGAATGGGAACGGTCAGTCTTGCGAAGACCGACCCTCTGGCAGGAGAAGCCACCTCGACGACTTCAGGAGCAGGGATGGCAATCTTCTTTGGGATGGTCACTTCAGGTATTATGGGCTTCTTGGTAGGCTCTTTGGAGCTCGAGTTCAGCCTGGTGAAGACCGAGGGGTTGGAATTGGACGACCCGTTGAGAGGGGCCGTGGTAGTAGTGAGCCGATCGAAGACCGACTTCTTTTGTGCTTCCTTCGGCAGCGGGATGTTAATGTTCACTGGCGGGAGCATGGTCCCAAAGAACAGACCGGTGGTAGCCTGAGTCACTTGTTCCACAGGCATAGTGAACAGGGAAGCAGCCTGCGGCCCATAGGCTACACCTCCAGGTGAGGCGGAGCGTCGGTTGCACTTGCAGTTGGAGCAGTTCGAGCAGTTGAACGCCATTGCTTTTTGATTTCTGCGCCAAGTAAGAGACCAAATCTTAGTAACTTGAAACCCAAGGGCAACCATTAACAAACCGCGATTCGTTCACGAATACGACACACGAAGTGTGGAGTGGAAAGAGAAAAAGGTCCCACCGGGTGTGCCAGAATCTGTTCCCCTTCGAAAGACGCGCAAGACGGACGTCTTGCCTGAGATTCGGGGCATATGCTAATTGGTGCTATCCGTCCACCTCTCCGAAGATCCCAAGTTGATTTATGGCACCGTGTATCGAAGGTTTAAACGGATGCGTCCGATATAGCAGACTTTGTCAGATTCCCCCTCGCTCGAGGGGTTTTTGATTGTGGGGACGCTCTTCCCTGCAGGCGCAAGCCCCTGCAGTTAATTACGCTACCGTATCGCGGTAACAACTTTCTCCTTCTCCATGTGGTCACTTCGTGTCGTGGGTGTTTGTTTTGTGTTTGGTTGCCCGTAGATTGTATACGGAGACTAAGTTATGTTGTCGCCCGTAGGGCGTGGACTAGTCCAAATCCGTATTTTTCTTAGATTTGGTTTTGGGGGGTTGGGTTTAAGGATACGTTAGTCTCATTTGAGACTAAGATCGACTTAAACGTTAGTTAAGGATACGTTAGTCTAATTTTAGACTAAGATCAACTTAACGGGATCGTTTAGATCCGACAAGAGAGCAATTGAGGGGGCCTCTGTTGTTTAGTTTAGTGACATTGCGGTCGATAGGTAGTTTAAGGACATTGCGGTCCAATATTAGTTTTAAGACATTGCGGTCAAGGTTAAGGACATCATAGTCCGTGAGCTTAAGGACCTCACAGTCCGGTGTTGGTTTTAAGACATCACGGTCAAGGTTAAGGACATCATAGTCCGTTGTTAGTTTTAAGACATCACGGTCAAGATTAAGGACATCATAGTCCATGAGTTTAAGGACCCCACAGTCCGTGAAATGTATGGTTGTTGGGACCCGTTACCTCTTTGAAGACGTTGAGGAATTACAACGACAAATATCAAAAGAGTGAAGAGATGTACCCTTGAACCAAGCTAGATTAAATGATCTGTAGCCCAATTTGGAACCAAGACCAATTAATTATATTATGAGCCCATTGGCTCAGTTAAGTCTGCATTGAGGACTTATGGCCAACTTGGGCTAAGTCCAATTAAGTCTGGCCCTTTGTTGGACTGTTTGACATTTGTCTGGTTCCAGTCCACAAGAGTTTTGAGGAACTTGATAACATTTCTGTTATAGCTCTGGATATTATTCAATTTTGAGGTTCAATTGAAGGGGGGGCTTTGCCTCTGAAAGATTAGCCAATTTGGCTGGAAGTAGTGTTAAACACCAAATAACAAAAGTGTGAAACACTAAAGACAGAATTCTCAAACTAGTGTTAAATACTAAAAGAACAATCAGTGTTAAACACTGGAAACATAGTTTTCGATTTGGTGTCAAACACCAGAAAATAATCAGTATTAAACACTGCAAATAGGATATTCTAATTAGTGTTAAACACTAAGAAAAATCAGTGTTAAACACTGGGACTAAAGATCTCTAATTAGTGTCAAACACTAAAGAAAGAGGGGTCACGTGTGGACACGTGAGAGCGCCCAAGGGTGAGATCAGATTCCCCTTATTCTGTTCTGCAAAAAAGTGTTGAATACTTTCTATATTTGATTTTGGAGCATCACGTGCTGACACGTGACGGGGATTTGTGCGCTGATTTGCCAAGGGGTCACGTGGTAACACGTGGGGGCGCCCAGAGGTGGGGCCAGATCTCCTTTTCTTCGTTCTGCAAGTGAGCTTTAAAAACTTTTTATGTTTTCTCTGGAGCATCATGTGCTGACACGTGAGGAGGATTAGTGCGCTGATTGTTAGAGCGCCAGCCAAGGGGTCACGTGGGAACACGTGAGAGCGCCCAAGACTCTTATTTCTTTTATTTTTTTTATCTGTGTTTCGGGAGTCACGTGGAGCACGTGAGGTATTGCCTCTGAGCTTTTTCCTCCTTACTTTTGTGGGTCTTTACAGGGGTCGCGTGGGGCACGTGACCCTGTTTCTTTGCTTGTATGAAGATCTGTTTATCCTTTTTAAAAATTAAATTCTTCATAGGGTCAAACCCTAGCAATAACTTTAGAGGAATTAAATTCCTATTTTCTTTTGAAGAATTATATTCTTAGGTAGGGTTAAACCCTAATTTTCTTTCCGTGGGAATTAAACTCCCATATATGTAAGGAATCAAGTTCTAACATAGGGTAAAACCCTAATTTTATTTTAAGGGGAATTAAATCCCTGTGAGCTTGAGAGAATCAAATTCTCAATTAGGGTTAAACCCTAATTCTGTCCATCTTGAAGGAATTAAATTCCTATAATTTTGGAGAATTGAATTCTCATATAGGGTTAAACCCTAATTTTATCTTGGAGGAATTAAATTCCTATAATTTTGTGAGAATTAAATTCTCAAAAATCAATTCCTCCTCTATATTTTAGATCTGCATGGCAGGATCTCGACCCGATGAGAATTAAATTCTCAACCAATGGGGATATGTGCACTTTGCAGATCTTCAACCAGAGAAAGAACTAAGTTCTTTTCTTTTTATATAAGAGTTAAACTCTTAGATTGAGAATTAAATTCTCTTTTTGAAGCCTTTATCCCCTTTCTCGACCAAGCGTAGCGTGTAGCCAGAAGGAATATGGAAACGGGCATGGGCGGTGACAAGCTCTTCCTCATATCTCAGTGAGGACGACACACCAGGAGCATCCGCCGCCACCGCTCCGGAAACCGCCCCTGACGCGCGACCCCGGGAAAAGGATCTGACCCCAACTTCCTGGAGAGTCTCCAACCCAGGGGAAGAATCCCTAGAATCTACCCTTACGACGTCTACAGACTCCTCAAAACAAGACATCTAAGCTGATGGGAAGAAGTCCTCGAGAAGAGAAAAACGCGAGATCCGACCTAAAAGGAGAGCGCCGAGCAAATAAGACTCAGAAAGAGAAAAACGTGAAGAGAGAGATCCTGAATCAGGCCTCCTCCTTATTTATGCTACCGGCGTCCTCATCCAACGGCGACGGTCGACTCCCGCCAAAACGATTCAGTGCACTCGACGGCCACGATCGCCCCACCTGTCGCAAGCACATTGGCGGCGTCCCATCGGACGCCATAAGCCTGAGGCACGTCACATTAGCCAATCGGCACTCGACACGTAGTCTGTCGCTTCAGTAAAAATGTACACGAACCGGCACACCCTCTTTAATGCAAAGGATCCCCCCTGATTCGTTGGCCTCATCCAGAAAAGACAACCAATTGCCCAGAGACACGCCCGACGATATCTTCGGAAAGGAGCTCACCTCGGGTGATCCGGCAAACCACTCTCGACCCGATCCGTCAACTGGTCGGGACGAGAGTGGGGGGCTAATGATGATGCTCGATATCGGTAATCACCCAGATCGGGGCATGTAGCAGATGACGTATCCCAGGACTCACAAGAAAGGACCTACACTGGTCGACCAGACCACTCCTGTGCCCGTCTTACGAGCAAACGCTGGCTTACCTCCGAGCCCCAGCACAATTGGCTTCCTCGGCCTCACAGCTTGTCTCCGAGCTATCATAGGCCCGAGCCTCCTCGGCCCTCTCAGCTCGCCTCCGGGCTCGAGCAGAACCAAGATATCTCGGCTCTCCCGCTCCTCCGCGAGCTCTCCCGCCGAGGTCATCTTCCTCGGTCTCATCGACTGACCAACGGCATCGCTTGCAGGCGTAACCGCCATCCCGCGAATCTTGCCATGCGCGAGATCTCCACCGACCACATCCCACGTTCCACGCCACCACGATCCTCTATTAACGAGCCTATCTCGCCATTAATGGGAGGTCCCGCTCATCACGCGGGCGTGACATCGGGAGCGTAACGGCCGGCGTGATTCTCGTGCCTGCCTCGCTTGCTGCTACCTCTATATAAACCCCTTCTTCAGACGGTCCAGGTAAGCCATTTTTACTCCACTAAGCCGTTACTCTGCTCGGATTTCATCCCCAACTTGACCATCGGAGGGTCCTCGGTGGTACAACCATCCCGGGAATTCCTTGCAGGTAGCTCGGCAACCACAACCTCAAACCCATTGAGATCCACACACTTCAGGAGCGACAGCCTCCAGATCCAATCTCAGTCACCCATCACCACCATCAGCAGATCAACGGGAAGCAACATCTGAAGGAGATTCAGCCCTCCATCACTAATAAAGAAATTTACAACACAATCAGAATTATATATGATACAACGGTCTTGAGTTCAAGACATGCAACCAACCAAAACAAAATTAAAGATCAACTTTATTTTTGAGGAGAACCAATATGAATCAAAAAATAAAAATATATAACCAATGGCAATACCGCTCATGCTGTTAATTGCACAAATAGAACATACCTGCATTCACAAAAACATTACAATACATTAAGTTCTAGCTAATCCCTCATGTGGTGCAAAAGTCTCATATATGACATGCACCACACCTCAAAAGGGCGAGAGAAGAATAAGTTGGTGATGGAATGAAGCAGGAATGGTAGCTAGCTTAGCTAGCAAACCCTAAAAACACCTCTCCCGTTTAATTTGTTGGGAATATCTTTTTGGTTATCTTTTTGGTTACTTTATTAAACAATCTTCATTTGGAGTGACATTTGAATTCTAGCCTATCTCTTTGACTCCTAATCTACATGTGAGTGTACTTGATAATATTTCTCAACCACCAAATGTTGAATATGACTCCTACCTCATCTCCATTCCCACCTGCAACCCTTGGTCAGCCATTAGCACATAAAAACTAAATAAATGGAGATATATAGATGAAGTATTTATATGCGAGTAATTAACAAAAAGAAATACTAAATACTGTTCAAGTAACTAAGTCCGCATCTTTCCAACAACCATAGTAAGGTTTATTCCGTTTCGATCACATCTTCAATAATCTATCCTTATAATACGACAGTTTAACCATTCAATCTGTAAGTTTGAGATTTTCGACAGGACTGTTGTCTGGTCTGGTTGTGTCGTATGCTAATAAACCAGTCGAGAAGCTATAAGTAGCGAATGATCAGGCATTCATGGTGAAAAGTGTTTATAATCAACATATAATAACAAGAACAATAATCAATAATCAAATATGATAACAAGAACAAAAATCTCACCATCTTAAACAAGTAGTCTACAAAACTACAATATTTGTCCACAAGCTTTGATCCCTCAAACACTATTCAACAATTAATATTCATGCATCTATATTCTATACAAACGATATTTACATTATATATAATATGGACATATATATACCTTATTCAACCAAACAGGAAAGCCAAATAAACATACTATTAAACCACTTTTCTCCTTAAATATTCTCATCTTGATCCCTAATAATTAAGAAGCAAAATCCACAATCCTCTGCATGATTCTTACCTGTTCTCTAAGGCACTCAACATAGCTAGCAGTCTCTTCAAGGAGACAACCTATGTCCCTGCTCTGATCTCCACCAGGAACAAGTCTCCGAAGACTTCCAACTTGATTCTTCGATTGTCCAACATGCAATAATCTTGGAACCTTAGCTCTTCTATGCATCGCAACCCTTCGATTCCTCATAAATCTTCGGCCTTGAAGCTTTTCGAGTAAAGCCTTGCTCCAAGCTCTTCTGGGTCCTGCAGCGACCGCCATCGAAGCGTAGGCGGCGCGGCTTATTCTTCGGCTGCGGGCGAAGGGAGAGGAGTCCGTCGTGGTTTTGTGTATGGTGGCTAGGGACTTCATGAAGGTGAAGGCCATGGTGGTCTTAGGGTTAGGGTTAGGGTTTTGGTTCAACTGCTTGGTCGCCATGGGTGTTTTTTGAGGTAGATTTTGTTTTCTGACACAAGAAGGGAAGAAGATCAATGTTTTTCTGACATAACTGTCAACCTTCCTAACTCTTATATATAAAAGAAAGTGGAGAGAGAGAGAGAGTAGCTCTTTGGCATAACCAAGGGAATCTTTTAATACTTCTAATTAAACAATTGTCTTTTAACTTAACACAGGTCATGTCAAAATGCTGTCAGGCAGTACCAATTTTCTCATCTATACAAGATACACATGGTTGATCTCCGAACAGGATTGAATTCAGGTAAAAAATTACTGCTAAATAGTTTAGCACCAGATTATAGCGGTACCCACATGTTGTGCTTTAATTTTTATTGCTTTTTATAACAAATAAGATTGGTTTGTCATATAATATAGCCGCATGCACTATCAATTCTAAAGATAAAAGACTTTTGAGTTATGAAAACAACTTTATTTTTACAAATATTAATAAATTCACATGATGTGAAAATTTTAAATTTGATGCAACTAAATTATGTGTAACAGATGCTACAGCTGTAAAAGTGATTGTATCATTTTCTAGGAACCTTGTAACATCCAAAACGCAAAAATGTGCTATAGATAATTAGAATTAATTCATGTAAGAAAAATTGAAAACTAAAATGAAAAAACTTTTTTTCATTTTCTATTGCTGCACACCAAACAACCTCTCTTGGGTGCTAATCATGTAAACATGTATTATATCTTCGGGTATAGCAACTTTAGAATATGAAACTAGAAATTAATTTGGAATTATTTCCAGATAACTCCAACCTTAGAGGGTCCTAAATACTTTAAGAAATAGTATAATATATAAATTAAGTTAATTAAATGCATGAAGTCTAGAGAAAAGAGGGGCTGGACTTGGGAATCAAGGTTTGTTCCAATGTAAGTGGGTGGTGGGCCCAGGGAGAGCAACCACCACATGAGAGCACATGGGATGCTTGGCCCACTTGGCCCAGATAGGAACCTTTCTTTTCTTTAATTGCTTTTATTTTTCTCTAATTAATCACCATCACTTAATTAGCTAATTAATTAGGTTTGCTCTTGTGTCTAATTAACCTCCAATTAATTCCATCTAATTTCTTGTGATACTTGCATTACATGTAACCTAACGAATCGTGACAGTTGACTTGATGCATGCCTTCATATCACGGGAATAATTATGTGCCCTTTTTGCTATAATACGTGTTGATATTTGCTTTGCTTTGCTTTAAATTTTATTTTACACTAAATAAAGCATCTTGGGATTTTTTTAATTAGTTTTTTTAGTGAAGAGGTCCGCTTCCGGTAGTCGTTTTGTATGTTCATACATACAAAACGACAGAGCAACAATAACAATGATATATAATCTATCTTTAAGTTGAAACCTCTTCACTAACTTATTCGGTGGAGAAACTCCTGATTGATTATGAACGTAGTTGGGCATCATATTGATACGATTGACTAATATATTGTTGAAAGGTTATTTCACCAGAAACACCTTTGGCCATTCTTTGTTTTCGTTAATTGATTGCACCGAGCCCTGGACCCAATAGCTGTTCGTTAATTTATGCATTAGATGACTAAATTAACCTTTTTCTTCCTTGGAAAAAACTTGACCTACCCAACAATTACCTGACCTAATTCGGTGTAGGGCATCCGAAAAATTATCCTTTCTCATCCAAAATTCGGATTTTGAGGTAATCTCTAAGTTGTAACCCTAATTTACCTGATTTATTTCTAATTTACCCGTAACATTGTTCTAATTTTTCTATGATTTCCAGTGACATTTCAATTTCCTCTATAAAGTATTTTATTTCAATTTTGACTGAGCCATCAATTAAATGGTATAGTTCATTTTTGGTAGTTTGCACAGCTACAAATATGACCATTGCTTTTCAATATATTAGTTGTTTTGTACTGATTGTAACTTCATCAATCTTAATTATTAGGGTACTCTTATTTGCATCAAGTAACAAAAATGTTGCATCTTCAAATACAACATTATAGATTGGTTAGGTCTTGCTAATATCTATCTTTAATTCCCTCATCTTTTGAATTCCTTTGGCCTTTTTTAATTAAGAATGTCATTCTCCCTCAAAAAATTTGGAAACACGTTAAGATTCAATCCGGGTATCAAAAAAAAATAGTAACAGAGAGTAAAATGGGAGCATCTTAACCCATGAAAATGGGGTTATGGGAGTGCAGTACCAGCGTCGTGCTGGTAGGCTTATCTCTCTATCGAATCAAATTAGCCAAATCAGCCAATCACTTACGGCATTCACGAAATTCATATATTATTAACCATTGGCTGGACGCAGTGAAGCTAATTCCCGTCAAGGCAAGGTGTAAATCGACAAGGACAAAGAGGAGTTGTCACGGTAGAAAAGAGACATCGCTACAAGGACCCAACGATTCTCAACAATTCTATGTTTAAGTTATAGCGGATAAGGAGATTTTACCCAAAAAAAAGTCATGTGGACGGTCATGTTATCTATTTAAGCTGTAACAAAATATAAAAAAAAAACCAAACAAACGGCATGACATGATATGATACATGTTGTCTAACAGAAGTAAACCATATGGATTTGTCGACTAAATTATAGTCAGGTCCGGTGTATACATGTGGTTACCGGAGGATGGCCATTTTAGAGATATAAAACTTCAACCCTTGTTTAAAATTAACCAGTTTAACTCCATGCATTGGAGCAACTTTGGACGTACAACATATATTTTCTAATTAAAAGAGTTCAATCATATGTGGGTTGATTGAATCCCAGAATTATGTGAGGGCCTATACTCATCTTTACGGTCAAATAAAATGAACAACTATATAGTTGGAGAGATTACTAATTGAAAACATATAGAAACCGTACTTTCACTGGTCTTCCTATTTCATTATTTAATTTGTTACTTATATGAATAGTATGATGCATGCATACTGGATAACAACCAATAATAGCTTGATGCATATCCTCGATCGATCCTATTTTCATTAATAACTTCATCGCCCACACATCAACTGTTCATGCTAGCCATTAGGAATAATGACAGATCATCACAAACTTCTATTAATTTAATTATACATTCATGAACGTGAGCGGCGATTATATATTTTATCTATGAAGGTACACGGGATTTTGATATAAATCGATTCTATCAATAAGACTCAAACCTTGTTCCCCATTTTATATGTTATACTCATACACCTCTCGTGGTTTTTCCAATGTGGGACTATGTTATCCATATATCTCAACACCCCCCTTCACGTGCAATATGGTTGTTAACGTGGATCGTACAACACATGTAAAGACTAGTTTCTCAAAGGCAAGTAGACCGCACAAGGAAATGTGCAACTATGACATAAAAAGAAGGAAAGATGCCCGACATAAGGAGAAGGAAATGTTCAACTTTATTTATTTTGGAACAATAAACTAAAAATATAAATGAAGATAAATTTTGGATCAAGCCATCGGCTCTGATACCATGATAAGAAAACAATAAACCCGATCAATTTTATTAAGAGACAAATCATCTCAATTTTTACACCTCATAACATAACTAACTTATAAATAATAATCCTAACAATCTAAAACACTAATCATAATCTCAACAACATAAATCAGAACTTATCAGATTTATGATAACCATAATATCTAATACAGTTATATTCAAATATCTCATAATCTAATAGTCTCTCTCAAACTTACGGTGGATAACCGAGAGTTTGGATAATATCTTGAACCAAAATATGCAGTTTGTAGAACGATATAGAAGAACAACATATCTAAAGCATTGAGCATGGTACACTAATACTTTTTGGTCTCTTTCGTGGATTGCAAGGTGGGCCGAATAACCTGCAGTCTCTTTCGCCGGAAATACTAAAAAAAGATTATGTTTGTCCTGCCCCGCTCCCCAAAATACGGGAGTGAAGACGTGACGAGACCCGCAACGTAACTATACAAAGTAAATACTCTACCTGATACAGTTACGCTAAGCGTATAGTATGCATGAGTATACAAAAGTAAGTAAAAGAAAAGCATCTTTACTTCATAAACCAACACTTATTATAATCTAAAATCAACATCAAGGTTTTATAACTCACAAAGAGAAAGACTGGAAATAAAACAAACCTTATCAGTTAGGCTGATACAAAAGAATTAAATGGAAATACAATTAATCAAGTAAACCTAAATGACTAAAACTCTGTTTCGAAATGACCGAGCTCCTCTGCTAAAGCTTCCACGTCAATCGTTCCGTCCTTGTTATTTTCTCCTAGTCTTAACGGAAATTTCGAGGGAAAAATAAAGAGAAGAAATGTCCGTCAGCGAGATAAACTCGAGTAGGATTCTCAAATGGGTTATGTGCAACAAGTGAAACATGTATATGAACTAGTGTCACTATGTGCATGGTAAAAGGGGTAGATAAAACTAGTGTCGCAGTTATATGAGTTAACATATAGATAAGGTGCCGCCTAATAACTTCTTTCCGTGTTTTAGTTTGTTTTAGTTTAGTTTCGTAAGGGTACATGCATTTCGAGAGTATTTCGTATATGCCCGGAATCACGGTAACAACCATGTTACACGCATCCACTACCAAGTGACGATTAAGAACAAGTATCCACTACCACGTATGGATTATCGAGCTCTGATCGAAGTGACGATTAAGAACAAGTATCCACTACCACGTATTGATGATCTTTTCGATCAGTTAAGTGGGTCTTATGTATTTTCAAACCTTGATCTTTGTAACAACCCTAAATTCCCTGTACAACTTTCTGTGCAAATTTTTCAAAATTTAAAGAAAAGGGTACTTTTGCCTGAGCATAAGTTAAATATTTGTTTTGCTAATTAATAGTAAGAAGGAGCTTGTAGCTCATTGGTAATATCTTACACTGCTGAACCAAGCCACCAGAGTTCAAATCCCATACCCACATTATTATTTATATTGTTTTATTTTGTATTTTTAGAATACCAACAGTTTAAACGAAAACTTAAATGTACCAGAGAGTTGGTGAGACGACGGCGCACCCTCCGACCGACTCGGCTGGCAGACCGGCCGACTCGGGCCGGCTCTGCCGGCCGGACTCGGCCGGACCGCCGAGTCGTCAACAGAGAAGATGTGGGTTTTTGTCTCCCCTACCCCCTGTACACTTTAAATCTTTAGACCATTTCCAGAGACCTTTTAAATTCCCATTTACTCCATTTTTATTACATTTTAATATATTTTAATACATTTTTTCTAATTAAACTCTTCATCTACCCTAATGCTAGCCTAACCCTATAAATACCACCCCTAAACACTACCCCCTCATCCCAAAATTCTGAGCAAACTCTCAAGAAATTTCCTAGAAACCCCAGTGTGCATTTGAAGTGAGCAAAGAGGCGAAACTCCGACGAATTTTCCGGTGACTACCCTAGGAGATCCCGGCGACGAAACGACACACTGGCTCCTCCTCCCGATTCCTCTCCCTCTCCTCTTTAGGCTAAACCAGTAAGTCCTATCTTCCCCCTTCTCTACTCTTTCTAAAAATACGAAATTCTAAAACCCGACGGAATCGGAGCAAATCCGATTTCCGATTCAGTTCTTCCAAAAATCTCACTTTTCCTTTAATACAATCTTGTTAAACCATTACATGTTGACTATTAAACACTAACTAATCATATTGAACAAGTTCCATATCAAAACAAATTGCTATTTCCATTTTACCGTACTTTTTCATTAAAATACCATATAGTTTCATTTTCGACATTTAAACATCACAAACTTGCTATACCTTTAAGTAGACCACGACGTAATGACCTACCTCCTCACACACTCATATGCAACATAGCACAATACCATTCGGGAACACAGAATACGGGAAAACGAAACATTTTAAATAAATACTATTACTATTAAAACCGTTTTCTAAAAGATTAGTATTTTACACAAATCTTTGCAAAGCGCCGCTACAACCCATTTTGGGGAACACGACTGGGATGGTGCGGATTATCGCACATCCCTGGGCTTAGTAGTGCGAGATGTAGACCTCCGCAAGGAGCATTCGGTCTCGAGAGATTTAAAATACGACATCTTAAGAAAATGAGATTTTTAGAAATATAAAATATATATTAAAAATTATTTTTATATAATTATGTATATATGTAACATTAAAAATATCTATTTTGAAATAATATAAATATTCCAACTCTTTTCAAAAATCACAAGAATCATTTTACATTAAAATACCATGAATTCCATACAAGTCAATATTACAAATAAATACCCTTTATTATGAAAGTAGGTTATTTTCATTAGAAATATCACAATTATAAAATTTATATTCATGATAACTCTAAAGACGATAACTAAATACTTGGGGAGTATTTTGAAAAGTATATAAAAGTATTTTTAGATAAAACCTCCTCAAATTCTATAAATTACCCTAAGGACCCTAGTAAACATAGGTTTAAACGGGACCAATCTCTTGAGCCTCAGGGAGCCGGAGAAGTGGGTGCTTGCCTATCTAAGCCAGACAACTTAACAACGGTGTTATCAATACGGTAAACGTCTTTGAAAAAGAAACAAATCATGCCGCCCATATGCAGCGATTACCGATAATATCAAAACCATCAGGACTTCAATTTACTTTTCTAATTGTCTGACTCAGACCGAGTCTCATTAATAAACTGACTTGAATATGATTCAAGTACAATTTACAATCTGCAATCTGCAATCTACAATTCAACATGAATCTATATATTCAATCTATCAATCTATACAACTTGACCGAACCGAACCATGGATATACTTCGATTTACATGATTATTCAGTTACATCCATTTACATGATTTCTTCAGTTACATTCATTTACTGATATCATGGTTTCGGTAAGTCATCCAATTATACAATTTATACAGTTTACAATACAAGACAATACAATACAACTATACAAACAAGACATCTCGGGGTTTAAGGGGTAGATTGGTACGGAAGGTGTTAAAAGTGGCACGAGACTGCAAGATTAAGACGTAATTACATCCATGCCGTTGTTCCGTGGTATTATCGACGGAGCCTTGTATATTCCGTTTGCCTTAGTCTCTAGCATATAGAGACTCCTCTCGTATACACTGGCATCCTTCTGTACCAAGCTACAAAAAACAGCGTTAATACCACATTATAACAATATAATACAACTTTAAAAGCTACCTTCTCTTTCTGTCCATTCTATTTCTCCCTTATCTTTGGGACTTACCGAGCGATCTGTTCGCTGACGACATTCTCCTCTTTCTTTTGTGAATGTCGTCAGGTGATCTGGACACATCAGAGATCGAGCTCAGCGCTGAAGACTTGGACCATTTCGTTGAAGACCCAGAGTTTTAGTTCATTGTACATATTTTTATTTCAGTACTTTTCATTTCTGTATGCCACTGTTTAGGCATCGCTTTATTCCATGTATTTATCTTTCCATGCATTGTATAAAAGAATGTTAATAAATAAAGTTGTTGTTTCATTACATTTTGTCTCTTGTGTACTTTTACTTTTATATTGCTTAGATACGCTTAGCGTATGTACTTCTGATTATATATGTAGCGGACTCGTCGCGTCCCCTTCGCCTTACACCGGGAAGCGGGGTGTGACAGGTTTTTGTTGGCGGCCCATGTAGGTCCGAGTTGTATGGAACACTACCATGCAGTTCTATTATGCGTAAACAACCTAAGCAATATAACACAAGAACCAGCAACTAAAACATTCTTTACAATCATGTTCCTTGAATCTTATCAATTCCATATTTTTTGAATCATATACTTTGAATCTGTCCTAACCTAAATTTTTAAGGTTATGGATTCCCCAAACAACACCAGCACCAACTTCAACAACACTCCACCCCCACTACCAATCACACCTGTCGTTCCTGCTCCACCCAACGAGCAGACGATTCTGCTTGAAGAAATCCGAAGCCTCCTGGTTGGACTGCAGCAGCAGTTCATCCATCTGTAACAAGGTTCGATGTGGACAAAGTCAGTAGATGAGTATGACGCTGAGTTCACCATGCTCAGTTGGTTTGCGGCCCATCTCATACCGACTGCTGAGATCAGAGCTAGAAGATTTCAGCAAGGGTTGGACCCGGAAATCCAACCTGTATTAGCTACAGGGGATTTCCCAACCTATGATATGGCTTTGAAAGCTGCCTGAAGATACGAGGCAGTGGTAAAGAAGAAGGGCAGACCTCAATCTGCCGGAGTGAAGCGCCCTGCCAATCAGATGGCAGGAGCAGCCTCTTCAAGGCCAGCTGTTGAACTCAGAAGACTGGAGGAAGCCAATGATCAGCCAAGTCCCGATTTTTGCTTTTATTGCAAGAGTGAAGGACACTCGTGGAAGGATTGTAGGCGCGCAAATGTAACATTTCTGAAAAATAAAAATATTATTTTTTGGAATTTTTATAATTAAATAATAAAATATTGAATATTTTAATAAGACGGTATAATTAAATACCAATAAATTGGGAAAAATTTGGAAAATTATGGAAATTACTAAAAAGAGGGTACTTTATGTGATTTAAGTAAATTATGAGAATATATGATTTATTCGACACTATTTTAGTGCTAATCGCGATTAAAAATCGCTAATCGGGCTTTAAACGTGTTTTGTGCATATGACATGCACATGTCATTTTTAACACTTGTTACATTTTTCTTCATGATTCATGCATGTCTATTTGTTTTGGGTTTACTATTGAGGAGAGAAGAAAACAAAGGAAAAAGAAAAGAAAAAGGATTATGAATAAAGAAATAGGGTATAGGCATGAGAGAGAGTGTGAGGGGTCTTCATTGACCATGACATTGTTTCCTCCTTCATCATTCTTCATTATTTTCTTTCCCTCATCTCAAGGTGCTGCCGCCCTCACTCCCTCCCCCTCTTCATCCTCTCAAACTCCATTAAAAACATCTCAAAACTCAATACCCACTTCATT
Organism: Agapanthus africanus; assembly: GCA_030015575.1. Taxonomy (NCBI): domain Eukaryota; kingdom Viridiplantae; phylum Streptophyta; class Magnoliopsida; order Asparagales; family Amaryllidaceae; genus Agapanthus; species Agapanthus africanus. The sequence continues at coordinate 44,849,626 of JASDDO010000001.1, read as the reverse complement.
AAAAATGTGCTTGAGCTTACTAGCTACAATTTGGACCAAGAAAGCTTTCATTTTGGTGCTGTAGGGGGGATTCATGAGTGCCTAATGAGGTAATCCTTTCACAAATAGTGTAGTGTTTCATTTGCTTAAGCCTCTTTTCAAGTTTGGTATCGATTTGGCGAAGTTTAGCATACTTTGGAAAACCCTAGAGAGGGTTAAGCTTATTTTGAGTTGTGGTTGTGTAATTGGACTTTAGTAGTGACCTTAAACTTCCCAATTGTCCAAAATCCAGACCTAACCAAACCTGAAACCCAAAAATACGGATTTACAGAACTTTGCAATGTCGGTTTGTGAACTTTGAGTGTGCAGGAAAATCTGGAATGAACTGGGATTTTTACTGGAAAAATAAACAACTCCAGAGACCAAATTGAGACCATAGGAACCCACTGTAGCAAGACGAACCACGTTGGGGACCCCCAGCCGGCGACATCGGTTTGGCATGAGAGAGGGCTCGGCCACTTGGTGAGGGTGTGGGTCCAGGTTTCTTCTGTAGGTCACATATACCCTATATATCACCATAGTGTTTTGCTCACATTGTTTTCACCCTATACAAAATCTGGAACTAAAAACTTGATTTGCTGTTTTGATTCGGATATGGTTTTACGTATTTTGAGTTGTGGATTTTTTGTGATTTATGTTGTATTCGATCACTTGACGTTTGTACGTCTCTATCGGGTGTTATTTGGTTAAGTTGCGAGGGCAAACCATAGGTTTTGACCTATGTGAGTCCGCGTGTCGTTTTGGTTTCGATTTGGTTTTAACGCGATACAATATGTGTGACATGTAGGTACCCCCACGATAATTCGAGACGATGAAGAAGATGATGGCGACATCGACATTGGCAAGTAAGATCAAGGTGAGTAGATTATATCTACGGGGGAAGTCGGGTGGATGGCGTATAGCACTCCCGCAGTTCGATGTATAGTATGCTATATATATACTATATATATGATTATGTGTTCATGGTTAGATTAGGTTTCTTAAAAGTGAACCAGTATAGCTTCTTAGTCGCGAACCCTAGAATAGGTTTACACTCACACGCACACACATGCTTACTGTTATACTTGTGCGTATTTGGGAAGATACACACACACACACAGGTATGAGACTGTGTATATATATATATACTCGTATACCTACACTTGGATAATGAGGATAGTGGATGATATTTGGAGATGAGTCGATGAGATTGGGTATGATGCCATGAGATCGGTGATATGATGTGGTTTGTATTTTGAGATACGACATGAGATTTTAGCGGGCCTTTGGACGTGTGTTTTCATACACGCACACACACACACACACACACATTTATATATATATATATATATATATGGTATCAGTTTGTACTAGACTTAGATCAGTACCCCTGTTCATGAGATATGATGATAAGGATACCAGATAATTGATGAGATAAATGTGATATTTGACCCGTACCCAGATTTGGGGATGCCGTACGACGGATTTACGTACGAGCTATATATTGATGATTGATCCGCACTCTTGACTCGAGAATGTCATATTGTATACCATATCGTATGCGATACTATTGAGGTGGGATCACCGACTATTATATTTATATATATATCGACTCAGATTTTGGTGGTTTCCATACCCTTCGATTAGTTTGTTAGTTAGATCTGTAGTTTACTTGTAGATGTTAGACTAGACCCGAGTCATACCTATTTTCAAAACTAACGAATCATGAGTATTTTAAGGACAGGCTAAGCGATTCTACGGATATTTTCAAAAGACACATCTTTTCTTAAAAACACCGTAGCCCTTATTTTTCTAAAAACCCCGATTCGTCTTATTTCAAATGGCATAACTGTATGACATTTACATATTGATGTAGATTCTTCACTGTTGCGTTTATTGTTCGATTTCCGCATTTCTTACTATTTGCATCGCATTGCATGTGTAAATGTGTTATTGTTATATTAAACCCATGTTGTCAGGACACCAGCACCATTATCGATAATGCGTATGTTCCACGTACACCTGTTTACCGGCTCACACACTTCATCATCGATAATTGCCATGTCACTACATAGTAGGATGTTGTATCAGGATATGACATACATATTGTACACTCATACTTGCGTACACATATAGTGTACACCCATACTTGCATACATACGTATTTGCACATACATAGACGATTCTGGCTTGATTTTGGAGATTTGGGGGAACCGCAAGATATATTTTAAAACTGGATTCATTTAAAAAGAGCGGTTTTCCCCTCGCTGTGTGCATACTACTGTTTTATGTTGCATGATATACGGATATACTTACATTTTTATCATATGTCAATACATCATGCTTTATGATTTTACGCATTGAGATATGTTGTTTTCATGATATTTCTGGATTTGAGAACCGTGGCGATTTCAAAAGAAAGCATATACTGTTTTAAAAACCCGGTTTCTCTTGATATGATATTTCAGTGCGTCCACCATGTGTTTTCTCGGTTCTGAGAGCGACATGTGAAACCCGATTCGAGGAGGCGGATGAGGCCGATTGCGGGTACATGGTGGACCCGGTATGATACCCCGGGGCGAGAACGGATTGCTGTGTTGTAGACGGTGAGCCTGGCAGAGGGACTACTACCTACCGGTGATAGTATTTGGGCTCGGCGGATATCCAGAGGATACTGACCGGAGTCGAGAGATGATATGGGACGATCCGGACTGACGGAGCCCGTGGGCCGATCCGGACTGACGGGGCCCGATATATGAGGATTTACATGCCGATGTTGGGCACGGGTTTCATGATGTTTTCGAGTGTCGATGCTAGACACTCAGGTTCCATGATTTTGATGTGTCGCGAGGGACACACGTTGATTTATATCCTCATATTTTTCATGCGTATGCTTTTATGACTTTTACATGCATGATGTTGTTATGTCACTGGTTGACACGTGGACGTGATCCACATGCATATATACATTGATTACATAGTTGGATGATATCCACATACTTATAGACTTCATGATAGAGCTGACATTGATTCATATTGATTACATTGATCACACCTCATATTTATGATATGTTGCTACCTGAGGCACTGGCTCGAGCACTTGGTACTACACTTATGTATAGATGTTTACCCTTGCCACCTTAGCATGCTTCAGACTTATTCTTATTGAGGATATATTATTACTGATCGTTTGACCTAGGATGATTCATACATACAATTTCTGCTCTGTGATGTTTTCTATTCACGAGTTGGCAACTCACCTCCGTTGTGCCACAGTTCTTGCAAGTTTTGTCGTACAGATTTCATTGCGACTTTTCTGGCACACTGCTTCCTTTCTGGGTGATTGCTTGGTAGGTGGGTTCACTCGCATCGTGACCATCCTTGTATTTATTTTAATCAGTTGTATCTAGTAATTCCATCAACCAAACATGTATATTTATTTCAGACTTAAAAACCAGTTGTGTATTATTTCGACCTTAGAGTCGCGAGTTGTAGTATTATGGTTTTCTTGAGGATTTTGAGTTTCCTTTTGAGTTTTGATTCTCGCCCTTCGGCGTTGTATATTATATTGCTTGCGTGGTTGTGACCGTCGATTGATGAAGAGCTAGCTCCCGCTTGGGGATGCCTTTTATCATTGTGCATATATTTATTCATGTTGTACCCCATTCGGGGCCAGTATTTACAAAGGAAACTCTGCCGAAATTTTTAGAAAATACTTTTGATTTTAAAATGCATATTCGGCTTATGTTACTTAAAAACACTTATTTAAAAACCTTGTTTTTAAAACATGTTTTCTTCACTTCTTTAAAACTAGTTTCCCTTCATTTATTATTTAAAATGGTTTTAGATTCTGGGCTTTTGGCTTGAATTAGATGGGGTCCTATAGATTTCATATGATTCAAGGGCCAGTCACGGGCTATTTCGGGTCATGACAGCAAAAGGCTTATGTTTAGTTTGTGGCACGTCCAATCACGAAATTGGAAACTGTCCTTATAGACGCAACTCAGCTCACACACCCACCAACTACCAGCAGCGGCCAACTATCCAGGCTCTTGCAACTCGTCCTGCATTCCGAGCACCATCTCCACGTGGATTTCCTGCACAACCAAATCGCAAATTCCATCAGGCACTGAGGAACATGCCTCGAAGATAGAGGAATGTGCCTCCAGCTAGGAGGAATGTGCCACGGCGACAGGCTTACACCTTAGCAGCCATAGAAGCCAAGACAGTTGACCAAGATAACACTAGTAAGACTCTTTCATATTTTAAAACCCTTTCATTACTTTGTTGTTACTCATACACTATCAGCACTTCAATCACCAAACTTTCCTTGAATCTGTTACACTTTCCTTTTACAAATTTCGAGGACGAATTTTTTTTAAGTAGGGTAGAATGTAACAACCCTAAATTCCCTGTACAACTTTCTGTGCAAATTTTTCAAAATTTAAAGAAAGGGGTATTTTTGCCTGAGCACAAGTTAAATATTTGTTTTACTAATTAATAGTAAGAAGGAGCTTGTAGCTTATTGGTAATACCTTGCACTGCTGAACCAAGCCACCAGAGTTCAAATCCCATATCCCATATTTTTTTACTATTGTTTTATTTTGTATTTTTAGAATACCAACAGTTTATACGTGCATATCTCACAAAAATCTCACTACACATGAAAACCTAAATGTACCAGAGAGTTAGTGAGACGACGGCGCACCCTCCGACCGACTGACTCGGCCGGCGGACAGGCCGACTCGGGCCGGCTCCGCCGGCCGGACTCAGCCGGACCGCCGAGTCGTCAACAGAGAAAATGCGGGTTTTTGTCTCCCCTACCCCCTGTACACTTTAAATCTTCAGACCATTTCCAGAGACCTTTTAAAGTCTCATTTACTCCACTTTTATTACATTTTAATATATTTTAATACATTTTTTCCAATTAAACTCTTCATCTACCCTAACCCTAGCCTAACCCTATAAATACCATCCCTAAACACTACCCCTCTCACCCTAAAATTCTGAGCAAACTCTCAAGAAATTTCCTCGAAACCCTAGTGTGCATTTGAAGTGAGCAAAGAGGCGAAGCTCTGGCGAATTTTCCGGTGACTGCCCTAGGAGATCCCGGCGACGAAACGACGCACCGGCTCCTCCTCCCGATTCCTCTCCCTCTCCTCTTTAGGCTAAACCCGTAAGTCCCACCTTCCCCCTTCTCCACTCTTTCTAAAAATACGAAATTCTAAAACCCGACGGAATCGGAGCAAATCCGATTTCCGATTCAGTTCTTCCAAAAATATTACTTATCCCTTAATACAATCTTGGAAAACCATTACATGTTGACTATTAAACACTAACTAATCATATTGAACAAGTTCCATATCAAAAGAAATTGCTATTTCCATTTTACCGTACGTTTTCATTAAAATACCATATAGTTTCATTTTCGACATTTAAATATCACAAACTTGCTGTACCTTTAAGTAGATCATGAGATAATGACCTACCTCCTCAAACACTCATATGAAACATAGCATAATACCTTTCGGGAATATAGAATACGGGAAAACGAAACATTTCAAATAAATACCATTACTATTAAAACCGTTTTCTAAAAGATTAGTTTTTTACACAAATCTTTGCAAAGCGCCGCTACAACCCATTTTGGGGAACCCGATTGGGATGGTGCGGATTATTGCACATCCCTGGGCTTAGTAATGCGAGATGCAGACCTCTGCAAGGAGCATTCGGTCTCGAGAAATTTAAAATACGACATCTTAAGAAAATAGGATTTTTAGAAATATAAAATATATATTAAAAATTATTTTTATATAATTATGTATATATGTAACATTAAAAATATCTATTTTGAAATAATATAAATATTCCAAATCTTTTCAAAAATCACAAGAATCATTTTACATTAAAATACCATGAATTCCATACAAATATTACAAATAAATACCCTTTATTATGAAAGTAGGTTATCTTCACTAGAAATATCACAATTATAAAATCTACATTCATGATAACTCTAAAGACGATAACTAAATACTTGGGGAGTATTTTGAAAAGTATATAAAAGTATTTTTATATAAAACCTTCTCAAGTTCTATAAATTAGCTTAAGGACCCTGGTAAATATAGGTTTAAGCGGGACCAATCTTTTGAGCCTCAGGGAGCCGGAGAAGTTGGTGCTTGCCTATCTAAGCTAGACAACTTAACAACGGTGTTATCAATACGGCAATCGTCTTTGAAAAAGACACAAATCCTGCCGCCCATGTGCAGTGGTTACCGATAACATCAAAACCATCAGGACTTCAATTTACTTTTCTAATTGTCTAACTCAGACTGAGTCTCATTAATAAATTGACTTGAATATGATTCAAGTACAATCTACAATCTACAATCTACAATACTACAATTCAACATGAATCCATATATTCAATCTATCAATGTATACAACTTGACTGAACCGAACCATGGATATACTTCCATTTACATGATTATCCAGTTACATTCATTTACATGATTTCTTCAGTTACATCCATTTACTGATATCATGGTTTCGGTAAGTCATCCAATTATACAATTTATACAGTTTACAATACAAGACAATACAATACAACTATACAAACAAGACATCTCGGGGTTTAAGGGGTAGATTGGTACGGAAGGTGTTAAAAGTGGCATGAGACTGCAAGATTAAGACGTAATTACATCCATGTCGTTGTTCCATGGTATTATCGACGGAGCCTTGTACATTCCGTTTGCTCTAGTCTCTAGCATATAAAGACTCCTTTCGTATACACTGGCATCTTTCTGTACCAAGCTACAAACAACAGCGTTAACACCGCATTATAACAATATAATACAACTTTAAAAGCTACCTTCTCTTTCTGTCTATTCTATTTCTTCCTTATCTTTGGGACTTACCGAGCGATCTGTTCGCTGACGACATTCTCTTCTTTCTTCTGTGAATGTCGTCAGGTGACATGGACACGTCAGAGATCGATCCCAGCGCTGAAGACTTGGACCATTTCGTTGAAGACCCTGAGCTTTAGTTCATTGTACATATTTTTATTTCAGTACTTTTCATTTCTGTATGCCACTGTTTAGGCATCTCTTTATTCCATGTATTTATCTTTCCATGCATTGTACAAAAGAATGTTAATAAATAAAGTTGTTGTTTCATTACATTTTGTCTCTTGTGTACTTTACTTTTATATTGCTTAGATACGCTTAGCGTATGTACTTCTGAGTATATATGCAGTGGCCTCGTCGCGTCCCCTTCGCCGTACACCGGGAAGCGGGGCGTGACTTATTCGGGTTATCATCAGGTGAAAGTCAAAGAGTCTGACATTCCGAAGATGGCGTTTAGGACTCGATATGGTCATTATGATTATCTCGTAATGCCATTTGGAGTGACCAATGCACTTGTCGTCTTTATGAACCTGATGAACCAAGTTTTCCGAAAGTACTTAGACAGGTCCATTGTCATCTTCATCGACGACATCCTGGTGTATTCAAAGAATCGGAAAGAACACGCCGAGCACTTACGTCCTGGAGACATTACGACAACATCAGCTCTACGCCAAGTACAACAAGTGTGAATTTTGGCTAGATCAAGTTGAATTTCTTGGACATATCATTTCAGGCAAAGGAATATCAGTAGATCCAGCTAAGGTGTCAACTGTCAATGAGTGGTCGACACCAAAGACGGTGAAGGGTGTACGAAGTTTCTTGGGATTAGCAGGATACTACCGACGATTCATCGAAGGATTTTCAAAGATCGCAGCACCCCTGACCAAACTCACATGTAAAGATGAAGCATTCGTGTCGTCAGAAGCATGTGAAAAAGTTTTTGTAGAACTCAAGTCAAGATTAACCTCTGCTCCTATTCTTGTAATATCGAATCAATCCGAAGGATTCGTTGTGCATTGTGATGCTTCCGATAAAGAATTATGATATATTCTACACCAGCATGGAAAATTTGTGGCTTTTGCATCAAGACAACTGAAGGTTCATGAGCGCAATTATCCAACATATGATCTGGAGTTGGCAGCCGGCATCTTCGCACTTAAGATTTGGCACGAATGGATATATACGCTGACCACAAGAGTCTGAAGTATGTATTTACTCAAAAGGAATTAAACATGCGGCAGAGAAGATAGCTAGAACTCATGGCGGATTTCGACATCAACCTACAGTATCATCCGGGGAAGGTGAATGTAGTTCCTGATGCACTTAGTCGCCAGCCATTAGCAATGAACCTCACCGCTCAGTGGAAGCTACAGCAAGAATTGCACGGATTGGAGATCGAAGTAGTTGTTCTAGGTAACGCTTCATATTTGATGAACTTACAAGTCCAGTCCACTCTTGTCAATCAGATCAAGGCAGCCCAAGAAAATGATGCCAAGCTATAAAAGATCCGAGAACAAGTATAAAGTGGACTTTGAACTGACTTCATCATCCACGAAGATGGATCTTTGCGATATGAAAGTTGATTATGTGTGCCAATCGACCCTGTTCAAGAAGAGTTGATAAAAGAAACTCACAGCTCTCCTTATTCTGTACATCCCGGTGTTACGAAAATATACAAGGATCTACGGCAACACTACCGGTGGCATGGAATGAAGCGCAAAGTAGCAAGGAGCATAGCCAAATGTTTGGTGTGTCAGCAAATGAAGGCTGAACATCACAAAACTGCTGGTCTAGTTCAGCAGTTACCAATCCTAGAATGGAAATAACAGCACATTACCATGGACTTCGTGACTGCCCTTCCTCGCAGCACGAAGGGTAACGACGCAATATGGGTTATTGTGGATCGACTCACCAAGTCGGCTCACTTTATTCTATTTCGAGTTGGCCAGTCAACCGAGACGTTAGTAAAGAAGTATATGGAAGCAAGCATAAATCTAAAGTAAGATTTAAACCTTCAAGATGTACCATATGTGATACTCATGAACTTATGCAGGAAATCGTGAGATTACATGGAATACCTGTTTTCATCGTCTCTGATCGTGATACAAGATTCCGATCACAATTTTGGCAGATTCTGCAAGCTAGCCTGGGAAAGAGTCTGAATTTCAGCACGGTGTATCATCCACAAATGGACGGACAGTCCGAGCAAACAATTCAGATTCTGGAGGACAGGCTAAGAGCTTGTATGTTAGATTTCGGAGGTTCGTGGGAAGATCACCTACACCTTATGGAGTTTTCATACAACAACAGCTATCAGGTAAGTATTGGAATGACACCATTCGCAGCACTCTACGGACGGAAGTGTCGTTTATCGCTAAGTTGGGATGACGTTGGAGATCGTGAACTCCTTAGACCAGAGATGATCGCAGCAACTGTGGACGTAGTTCGAACGATTAGGGAAAGAATGCGCATAGCCCAAGACCGACAAAAGCATTGGGCAGATGCAAAGTGGCGATATCTGGAGTTCCAACCTGGAGACCATGTATTCTTGAAGATCTCTCCAAACAGAGGAGTGATCCGCTTTGGCAAGAGGGGTAAGCTAAATCCAAGATACATAGGACCGTTCAACATACTTGAACAAGTTGGAGAAGTGGAATACCGTTTAGCACTACCACCTTCATTGGAAGGTGTGTACAACGTGTTCCACATATCCCAGCTACGACGATATGTGAGCGACCCCAGCCACATACTCGATCACTCAGAACTCACAGTGCAGACCGACCTAACCTGTGAGCAACAACCAATTGAGATCCTGGACCGGAAGGTAAAGACATTACGGAACAAGGAAGTAAACTTAGTCCGAGTGATGTGGAGAAATGATTCACCAGGAAAATCAACATGGAACGAAAAGAAGATATGTGTGCAAGATGCCCTTATCTATTTAAAAATTAGTCCCTATATAAATGTAAATTTCGATGACGAAATTTTTATAAGGAGGGTAGAATATAACGACTCTAAAATCTTTGCAGAGAAAATTTTCCTGTTAATATACAAGAAAAAAGTATTACAGCCTGAGTTTGAGTTATAAGTCACTTTTGTTAAATAAAAGCAAGAAACAACTTGTAGCACACTGGTAAAGCCTTACACTGCTGTGACATAGTCTGTGTTCGAATCCCATCAGACATAATTATTTTTCTGATTTTTCTTTTTATCTTTTTATAAGCCCAAAAGGTTGCACGTGCAATATATGGGGAAATGAAAAGTTCAGAAAAATCAAACATATGGAAAATAGTGTAAATACTGAATTAATCTGGTGGCACGAATCTCGAGGCCAGAAAGCAAATCTCGACCGGCCAAACTTGCCAAAAGACCGGCGGAGATGGTCAGATTGGATCCAAATTGATCCGTGCTTTGCACACTCATCTCTTCAACTCCCCTCAACTTCTCTGCACTGTTTAATTTCCCTGCAATCAAACAGAGACCTTTCAATTCACCAATTAATATCATTTTAATACTTTTTAATCCACATTTTTAATTCCCAAACTCTAATTCCTCACTATAAATACCAGCCCATGCCCTAGCTCTTCACCATTCTGAAAATTCTAGCAAAAACTCTCTCAAAAGTTTCTTAGTGCAAGTGAAGTAAAGTGGAGTTAGCGAGCAAGCTTCTTCCGTCGAAGATCGAAACCGATTCCGGAGCTCCCGTGACTACACGAAGCCTCCCTCTTCTTCCTAACTTTTTTTTTGACATATTCAAACCGTAAGTCCGTCCCAACTCTCCTCCTTCTCATGGAAATTCATCTTTAATCTTATATCGGTAAAGTGGAGTTATTACCGACATCTTTTTCTAAACCTTAGAAACTCCTTTTTCCTTTATATAATGATCAATCTAAGTTTACCACAATACTTGTAATCTTAAATATCAATGTTTAGAATCAAGTTTAACCAAGAATCTCATGTGAAACAACCGTAATTAAACTTTTTCATTAAAATACCTTGAACTTTATTATCACTTCTTTTCGTTTTGTTAAAATTATACCTTTATGAAAAACTTCACGGGGTAACAACTTACCCTACACGTACACTTTGATTTCATAGTACGATACTTATTTGTATGTTTTTTGTTTCGAATAATAATTTTTACAATAAAATACCACATACTTTAAAACCAGATTTCTTTTAAAACGGTATTTCGTATTCCTTTGCAGTTATGCATTTACAATCCTCGTTAGGGGACCCGCTAATGGATGGTGCGGATTATCGCACATCCTGGGGATAGTAGAGTGAGAAGCAACACTCCTCACGGAGTATTCGATCTCGAAAGGATACAAATACGGTTTTTAAGAAATGCGAATTTTCTAAATAAAACTAATTTTCTAAAAATTATATAAAATTATAAATCCATATTTTCATTATATTATGAAACTATATTTTTATAAAAATGAAAGATTAAAAAATTTCAATAAAATACCATCAAGTTACTAAAAGAACTGGTTTTCAATAAATTATCATAAACTTTCAAAAGCTAGGTATTTATCATTAAAATACCTCAATACTTAAAACACATGCTCATGAAAACCCTAAGTAATACAAATCACCCTCGAGGTTTTATCTTTAACTATATTAAAATAATTTTCATAAAACCCTCTCGAGATATACAAAATAATATTTGAGGACTTTAGTAAATATATGTTTAAGCGAGATCAATTCTCTTGAGCCTCAGAGAACCGGAGAAAGTGAGTGCTTGACTATTCAGGTTAGAAAACTTAACAGGAGTTATCAACGACAATTGTCTTGAAAAAAGACATAAATCCTGCCGTCCATGTGCAGCAGTTGCCGATGACTCCCGAACTTAAGAATTCAAGAGTTAAATCAGTTTTCAAGTGTCTGACTCAGTCTGAGTTCAACCTCAAACCTGAATCCAAACTCAAACACGAATACTTGATCATGAACATGAATACTCGAATTCAAATATCAAATTCAAACATGTATACTTGACTTGATTTGACCAAACCATGGTTATAACTGGACATGAACTTGATATGACTACTTGAATACATGATTGCATCCTGAACATGAACCTGAACATTTTGTATCCATGGTTTCGACCAAGACTTGTAAACATAATCTATACAGTACATTACGTGGGAATAAAAGGGTAGATTGGTACGGAACATATATCGTGGCACGAGAGGTCACTTACACCTACATGAATTCTCGTGACGTTGTCTCGTGGGTTATGACGGGGCCTTGTACTATATGTTACCATAGTTCACGGGGTAATATGGACTCCTCTCGTATACATGAATACCTTTTTTTTATTAAACTACAAATAACCACGTTAGAATAACTATTCTATACCTGTGAACGATCATATACAACTTTACCTGTTCATTTCATATTACATACTATCTTATATTTCTTCTTTTGGGACCTACCGAGCGCTAGTTCGCTGACGACATTCCTTCCTGTTTCTTTCTTTGGAATGTTCATCAGGAGGACCGGACTCTGAAGAGATAGAGCCGAGCCAGGAGGACTTGGACCAACTTACAGCTCATCCTGACTACTAGTTTCTCCTGCACTTATTTTCTGTATGCCATTGTTTAGACATTTGCTTTATATCATTGTATCTTTTTATTTCAACAGTTGTATTTAAAGTTGAATGTAAATAAAGTTGTTGTTTCATTTTACTTTCTTGTCATTATTGTTCATTTTTATATATTGCTTAATTACGATTAACGTATTTATTTCATAGTAAATACGTTGAGGCCTGCCACGTCGTCGTTTTCGTCTACTTGAAAGCGGGGCGTAACAGAATCTATCTCTATTCGAAAAATTGAGTCGGAAAATAGAACCATGGTTTATCTTGCATCTCTCCATGGCGTGGCTCCTCCACTGCTTATTTCAATTCCCACTCCGAGTGTACCATCCATTTCAGCCGTTCCTCCTCCTCCTCCACACACCGAAGATCCTTCTCCTCGCACCGTTGATCCTATCATCTTACCCCTATTCCTCATGTTGTTCCTCCCACTTCTATCACGACCTCACTACGACCCGGCTGCTCCTGCTTCTTAGTGCTTCTATGATGACGAATTATCGGAGCATTAGTATTATGTTTTGGCTTGGATGCATTTTGTTTTTGGGTAGGATATAGTATGGAAAAACAATGGGTTGTAATATTGTTTGGATATTGATGTAGTATTTTATTTTGGATGTGAAAAAAATGTTATGGATGGCGGTTATGATATTTTGTTTTTTTACATGGATATGAATATCTTTGGATGTGAATGTGTTTTTGATATTGTAGTTATGGATGTGATATGGATTATTTTTGGTATCATGGTATGCATGATATAGTTTTGTTTGTTGGTATGCATGTTATTATTGTCGCCATATATCTACTGTATCTCTTTTTGATTTTCAACAAAAAAGGGAGAAAAACTTGAATTTACAGATATTTGCGACATAGTTTTTGAAAAACAAATACCTTGTTATGCACATGAATAAACTTTCAGATTGCGGATTGCATTATAAGATTTTTTGGATTTCTCATATCGATATTGGTATAAAACTTGAATTTATGCATAGATATATGGATATTGAATTCAAAGAGAGTTTTTATAGTTTTTCATGCGTTCTTACATTTGGTTATGTCTCAAATTCGTATATTGTAAATAGGTTTTGTTAAATATCAAAAGGGGGGAGATTGTAGTTCTTGTTGGGTAACATACATTCATCTTAGTTTTGATATTAGATAAAACACTATTTAACTATTTTGCACACTGACGATACTTATAGTTGAGTTATATGTTTTTAGTGTGAGAGACATAACAAGTATAGCAATATCGAAGAAAAAGAACAAGTATAACGATATCAAAAAAGTGAAAAAGACATGGTGATATGGATTAATAAGACGAAGAGACAAAATCAAAAGGACATGGTGATATGGATTAATAAGACGAAGAGATAAAGAATTAAAAGGACATGGATTTAGAGATAAATACTCAAAACGACTCAGAGAACGTACTACAAATGTGTAAATCATGTATTTTCTCTTTTATTGAGTCATAGATTATCTTATATGAGTCATACGGTTTTAAAGTCTTAAAATCTCTCAAATATCACACAGATCAGTTCTTGAGCAGGCACACGTCATTCTGAGCCGTCTCATACGTCCTTTGCTCTCTTTTTCTATCTTTATGAGCCGGCTCATTCTGTAACATTTCAGAAAATATAAAATATTATTTTTGGAATTTAATATTAAAATAGTATATTTCGCAAAAACTACCCGACTTGCGAAATTGGGGTTTTCGTAAAATGGTATAAATATATACTAATAACTGTGAAATAATTGGAAATTAAAATGATTTATTCATTTAAAAATATATTTATTGGATTTGGCATTTTTATAATTAATTATATGCAGTTTTGATAAAAATTGATTAGTGCACTACTAATCGCGATTAAGCCAAATCCGTATTTCTACATTTTTCCATGGTTAGTGCACCATGTTTTGTTGCATGTTGTGTTATTTGTTGGTTTTATGTTGTATTTGGTTTTGTGAGAAAAGAAAAAGAGAATAGAATAGAATAATAGGAATGGGCAAGAGAGAGAGTGCGACTAGGCTTGAATAATTGAGAGAGGGGGTGAGAATAAGAGGGAGAGAGAGGGGGGCTGCCATCTATCCTCACCCCCATTGTTTCTTCATCTCCTCGTTCAACTCCTTCTCCACCTCCTCTACCCTCATGACCCATCTCAATTCCCTCATCGAAACCCTAAACCCCTTTCATTAAAGATGATCCCCTCCTCATCCTCAACACATTGGACCAATCAATGTTGGATTTTGAAGACTTTATGAAGCTAGGGTTTTTCTTGAGTTGCCCAAGTGAGATATATCTTCTTCCATTTAGTTTGAGTTTTATTGTATTCTAGTTTAGTTTGAGTTTTATTGTATTCTAGTTTAGTTTAGAATGTGATTTAGTTAGGGTAGGTGTTGTTTAGAAATTTCAAGAGAAAGGGTTGGGTGATGGTGATGTTTAGGGGCTGTTACAAGACTTGAGTGGTGTTTTTACTGGCCTAGACCTGAGACTAGAACCAATACACGGACTTAGAATTTCCCGACATCGGTTAATTGACAGTTTGCGAGTGTATCTGGAAATATGGGATGACCCGAGACTACCAAAAATTATTTAGCGAATACAGAGAGATGAGCAGGTGACCTAGAAGAAAACTCTAAGACCCCAACTCAACTTCCTGGCCACAGATTTATTCATTGTGGCCACAAATTGCGGCCACATTAGGGAATCTGGGGTTGGTTCTTGGTATCTGGTTCACTTATCTGATAATTGGACCTCCTATATATGCAGAATTGGCCAATTTAACCCAGGGCAAAATCTGGAGGTATTTTCTTGAGTTGCTGTTTTGGTTTTGTGACTTTTAATGACTTGGGTTTTAGTGTTTGATACTGTGTTTGGTCGTTGGATATTCGTACGTCAACGACGAGGGATAATTGGTTGATTTTGTATGCGTAGGCTATAAGTTCTAACCTATAAGCAATGCGTTGGTTTTCCGGACTTGATTTTAATAGGATTACAATTATGTATTTATTGTAGGTACCTTCGCGTGGATTTCGAGACGACGGAGTATGGAGTCATTGACTTCGGCAAGTAAGGATCAAGGTGAGTAGATCTATATCTACGGGAGGGGGTCGGGTGGATGGCGTATAGCACCCCCGCAAGTTCTTGATGGAAACCGATCTATAGGTTACAGTCGTAGAAACCTAAATTAGAAAACTAGGGATATGGTTAAAAAGATAGTTAGAGATGATATGAATGATGGTGTGTGTGTGTATCGAGATATGAGATGAAAACTAATAGGGATAGGACGCCTTGACATGATAGGATAGAATTAATGTCTCGAATTGATATATAAGAATATGAAAAGAGAATGTGAATCACGACTTGTAGATATGTAATTATAAGAGGATAAATAAGAGATTTATAGTAGTATGATATGAGATTTATAAGATAGGATATATATGTAAATGACTTGATGATGTGATATGATGATTTGATTGATATGTCGGTATACGGATGCGAGTCGATATGAGAGGATTGATACCTTTGCCGGTCTCCTGATATGAGATTGTTATGGATGCGACCTGGAATATAGATATATAGATATATATGTTGTGAATCATAGGTAATATGTCATACGAGACGTTAGGTCCGTACCCTCAGTGTTATATAGGTCGATAGGATCCCTGATGGCTTAATGCCGCCGTACGATGATTTACGGTACGTGATGACTTTTATGATGATTGATCCGTACCCTGGACTAGAGGATGTCGTACGATAGATCATACCGTACGTGATGTTGTAAGGTTAGATGCCGATTGATTGATTCACCGACTCAGTCATGTTAAATACGTATACCTTATAGCTTTTAGCCGACGA
Organism: Agapanthus africanus; assembly: GCA_030015575.1. Classification (NCBI taxonomy): domain Eukaryota; kingdom Viridiplantae; phylum Streptophyta; class Magnoliopsida; order Asparagales; family Amaryllidaceae; genus Agapanthus; species Agapanthus africanus. Next base: position 44,833,248 of record JASDDO010000001.1, on the reverse strand, counting down.
TGTACTTTATGCTACATTCATGTCATTCTCATTGCATTACATATACCTGTACTAGTACACCTACACCATTATTGATGATGCGTATGTTACACTTACACAGATTGGCCGGCTCACACACTTCATTATCGATAATTGCTATGTCACTACACAGTAGATTTGCTGCATCATGATATGACACCTTGCATGATTTACTTGCTATATTCACATCACTGTTCCATGTTGCATGAGATACATATATGCTTACATTTCTGTTATATGTCGCATACATCATGCTTTACGATTATACGTATTGAGATATGTTGTTTTCATGAGATTTCTAGATTTGAGAACCATGGTTATTTCAAAAGAAAGTATGTATTGTTTTTAAAAAAAACGGTTTCTTTTGATATGATATTTCAAGAGGTCCACGATGCGTTTTCTCGGTTCTGAGACGTGTGATATGTGAAACCCGATTCGAGGAGTTGGATGATCCGTTTGCGGGTTCATGGTGGACCCGATATGGTACCCCGAAGCGAGAATGGATGGTTGTGCAGTAGACGATGAGCCTGGTAGAGGGACTACTACCTACCGGTGATTGGTTGGACCTGGCGGTTATCCGGAGGATACCGACCGGAGTCGAGAGATGGATATGGGCCGACCCGTTCTGCCGGAGCCCGAGGGCCGATCCCGCAGACGGAGCCCGTGGGACGATCCGGACTGACGGAGCCCGAGAGATATGAGGATTTACGTGTCGATATTGGACACGGGTTTCATGATGTTTCGAGTGTCGATATTGGACACTCAGGTTCCATAATTTTGAGGTGTCGTTGATGGACACACGTTGATTGGCATCCTCATATTCACATGCATATGCTTTTATGATATTTACATGCATGATATTGTTGTGTCATTGGTTGACACGTGGATGAGATCCACATGGATACAAGCATTGATTATATGGTTGGATGATATCCACATGCATATAGGTATTGTGTATATTGTTGGCATATATGCAGATACGGTCACCCTAGATATCATAGTATTACCTTTATGATATAGTAGACCTAGGAAATCGTTGTTTTATTCAATTTCTACCTGTTGATATTTTCTACTCACGAGTTGGCAGTTCACCCCTGTTGTGCCACAGTTCTTGCAGGTTGACCGCATTGATTGGTAGCGGCATCGCTGGCACACAGCTGTATTCGGGTGTTTTGCTTTGGTAGGTAGTACATGTTGGATAGTACCGCTCTTGTATTTACTATTCTGTTGTATCTAGTTAACTCCATCAAATCAGAAACCAGTATTTGTATATGTAGTAAGACTTAGACAGACTTGTAGTTGCGAGATTTGAGCGATAGGTTTTATGTTCGCTTATTGGGTTGATATCTTACTTTATTCATTATCTTTTGTGTGGATCTTCGCCGTTGAGTGTCGTATACTTATATTTTGTCTTGCGTGGTTGTGAATCCGCCGATGGGCGAAGAGCTAGCTCCCGCTTGGGGATGCCTTTATATTATCTCATGTATTTGTGGTTTTGGATCAAAATATACAAAGGAGGTGCTGCCCAAATTTTTAAAAGACGAAACATATTTTCAACTAGTAAAATTTACTTGTATTTTCATATTCCATTACTTATGTATTTAAGAAAACTTATGATTTTCACCATACCTTTATTTCAAAACTTCACATCTTTATTTTCTTAAAAAGGTTTAGATTTCTGGGTTTCGGCTTACTTGAATTACGTTATGCCTTTAGACGTGGCGTAGTTTAAGTGCCGGTCACGAACAATATTTTCGGGTCGTGACACATTCATTCCATGAGCCGTCTCATATTGATCACCTGCAACTTCTTTTTTGCATTGTTGTCAAGAGACAGCTCATATCATTTTGAGCCGGCTTAATCTTGTTCTTGAGACGGCTCAGGTCCTTTTTGAGACGTCTCAACCCATGCCTGAAAATGATATTTTTTTACACTGCTGCTATGAGACGGCTCACATCTTTCTTGAGTCGGCTCAATGCTTGAACGTTATAATTTCTAGATTTGATTTTGACCAATTTCTTTTCAGATTTGTGGAATTCTTTCCCAATGTTTTTAAATACCGTCTTTGTCGAAATTAATGTATCAATTCTACAGATCATTATCATCTCACTTGCTCAAGTTGATCATCATCTTCTACAAGCTTTTCGAAACCCTATGTCGTCACCAAGTTCTAAAATCTTTGTTGGTTTTATAAAAGTCGTTTTACTTTTTGCAAAGCATTTTCTAAAAACTTGTTTAAATCATTTGACTTTGCAAAACTTGATCTCTTGTTCTAAAATCCTTTATCATTTATCTTTGAGATAAAAAATGTGCTTTATCTTGTGATATATCAAATACCCTAATTCTTTGTTTTAATTTTTTTTTAATTCAAATACGAGATCCGGAGTCAAGTTTTTCTTTACTTTTTGAGTTGTAAAGGTTTGATCTGAGCTTTGGAAAAGATTACCTGGTGGAGGTTGTCCATCCACTACTACAATATGGGATTGCCCCTACGGACTCAGAAATCCGTAGGGGCAAATATTTCTTGTCCCTACGGATTTATCCGTAGGGCCACATCGTTGTCCCTACGGTGTCTTACATTCTAATTTTTTGTTTGGCCTTACGGAACCGCAAGCCGTGGACCTACGGTTATGTCCGTAGAGGCATCTAAATAGGTTATTAATAAAAAAAAGCACAGAAAAATTATTCATCGTTCCGAAAATTTCTCTCTCTCACTCCCGCGCCTCTCATCGCCTATTCCCGCGCCTCATCTCCACCGTGCTCACGCCTCGTCGTCACCTTCGTCGGTCGTTCCCACACCTTCGTCGACTTCCCGCGCCTCGTCGCCACCTTCACCGATCGTCGTCGACCACCAATTTCTACCGTCTCCTCCACCACGCGCACGGTTTGTAAGTAAATCTCAAATAATTTTTAATTTTGACGATGTAGTCTAGGGTTCAGGCCAGGTTCGGATAGGGGTGAGGGTTTGGCATCGGCGTCGGCGTCGGCATCGGGTTCGGTTGGGGTTAGGGTTAGGGTTAAGGTTCGGTTGTGGGGTTGGGGTTGGGGTTGGGGTTGGAGTTGGGGCTGGGGCTGGGGCTGGGCTGGGGCTAAGGTTTGGTTAGGGTTGGGGTTGGGGCTGGGCTGGGATGGGGCTAGGGTTCGGTTGGGGTAGGGCGGGGCTGGGGCTGGGCTGGGGCTGGGGCTGGAGTTCGGTTGGGGTTAGGGCTGGGGCTGGGGCTGGGGCTGGGTTGGGGTGGGGCTGGGGATATTGCTATATGGGATAAACTAAAAGGGGGTTTTGTGCAATTAACAGAAAACAAGAAAGATGTGAAAAAATAACAATATGTAATATTACAACTATCCAATCCAAATTTCTCGTTTTCCTTATCCTAATATAAATATATATTTGTTGATTACCTTGACATTTCCAGCTTCTTTAATAGCCTCTATGATTTTAACTTGATCAACCAACTGCTCATGATATTTGTAGCCCAGCATAGAGATCACCACATTAACTTTCTTTATTGCCTCCACCAAGCTCTTGTGATCATGCATATCACCCTACATATATTCAACATATATATCATCAGGACTTTCTAAAATCAATGACCTTTAATTCAAAAAAAACAAACACACACACAGGGAGTGAATTAATGAAGAAAAGAGGGTCCACTTTTCGTTAGGTGTCGTCAAAAGTTTATATCCTCCATCAATTATCAAGCTACCGAGGACGAAAAGCCACCTTTGTTAGTCGAGAGTCATGGTAATAGACTTGTCATTATAGATCATAGTGGATTATTTTTCCTATCATTTTCTTGATCCATATGCTAATCAACTTGTTAATTGATTACTGTTTTTATGACGTATTTGTCTATATTTGTTGACAGTGGCCTTTCTTTTGGATGAACATGTTTTTTTGATGCATGTTTCAGTCATGTGAATTCATATGTTGCGTATAACGCTTTATGATATCAGTATCCTATATTTGTAGTTTTAATTGTTGATTGTTATAGATAAATGCCATTGCAATAATAGTTTTTGGTAGATGAATGCCATTGTAATGTAGGATGATCAGTTCTATCAATCTTGATCTCAATGGTTTAAAATCATGTTACACATACAACACAAATGCACAACAAACGCATAATTAGAGAGTGATTCAAGATGTTCAAGTTAAAACCAATATATGATACTCGATGATAATATGAAACATTCATATTCTCATCGATACTCATATATGCAACTAAAAGCGTCACTTAGTCCCCGTCTATCGGTTAACATACGTGCGATGTTCGTTGTGATATAGAACTATACGAAGGTTGTTCAATATCGGACGGTATAGCTCGATACTAACAACCGTCGTATAGTCTATGCGACGAGAAAATTCAATCGTATGGTAACCGATAGATTTGTCCCGTGTGGACAAGTTAGGAATGTATAAAGCAAACACCTTCATTCACTTGTGTTTTCATCCGTTTCGAGTTATTTCGTCGGTACCTTTCCGCTGGTTCTCCGTGTACAAAGATAGATTAGATGTTCATTTCAACGTTGTTTCACAGCTTTGAAATGATTATCTATTCTATTACAGTGTACTCGGAGAACAGCGGGGAGGTGCTGCCGAAATTTGCTCGAAACGGTTGAAAGCACAAGTGATGGGTGTTCGCTCTATACATTCTTAATGGGATAGAAGCCTTACCCCCGACAGCCGGAACACACACATACAACAAGAATACACAACAATCGCATAATTAGATAGCGATTCGAGATGTTCAAGTTAAAACCAATATATGATACTCGATGATAATATGAAACCTTCATATTCTCATCGATACTCATATATGAAACTAAAAGCGCCACTTAGTCCCCGTCTATCGGTTCACATACGTGCGATATTCGTCATGACATAGAACTATACGAAGGTTGTTAAATATCGGACGGTATAGCTCGATACTAAAAACCATCGTATAGTCTATGCGACGAGAAAATTCAATCGTATAGTAATCGATAGATTTGTCCCGTGTGGACAAGTTAGGAATGTATAAAGCAAACACCTTCATTCACTTATGTTTTCATCCGTTTCGAGATATTTCGTCGGTACCTTTCCGCTGGTTCTCCGTGTACAAAGATAGATTAGATGTTCATTTCAATATTGTTTCACAGCTTTGAAATGATTATCTATTCTATTACAGTGTACTCGGAGAACAGCGGGGAGGTGCTGCCGAAATTTACTCGAAACGGTTGAAAGCATAAGTGATGGGTGTTCGCTCTATACATTCTTAATGGGATAGAATCCTTACCCCCGACAGCCGGAACACACACATACAACAAGAATACACAACAATCGCATAATTAGAGAGTGATTCGAGATGTTCAAGTTAAAACCAATATATGATACTCGATGATAATATGAAACCTTCATATTCTCATCGATACTCATATATGAAACTAGAAGCACCACTTAGTCCCTGTCTATCGGTTAACATACGTGCGATGTTCATCGTGACATAGAACTATACGAAGGTTGTTAAATATCGGACGATATAGCTCGATACTAACAACAGTCGTATAGTCTATGCGACGAGAAAATTCAATCGTATGGTAACCGATAGATTTGTCCCGTGTGGACAAGTTAAGAATGTATAAAGCAAACACCTTCATTCACTTGTGTTTTCATCCGTTTCGAGATATTTCGTCGGTACCTTTCCGCTGGTTCTCCGTGTACAAAGATAGATTAGATGTTCATTTCATCGTTGTTTCACAGCATTGAAATGATTATCTATTCTATTACAGTGTACTAGGAGAACAGCGGGGAGGTGCTGCCGAAATTTACTCGAAACGGTTGAAAGCACAAGTGATAGGTGTTCGCTCTATACATTCTTAATGGGATAGAAGCCTTACCCCCGACAGCCGGAACACACACATACAATAAGAATACACAACAAACGCATAATTATAGAGTGATTCGAGATGTTCAAGTTAAAACCAATATATGATACTCGATGATAATATGAAACCTTCATATTCTCATCGATACTCATATATGAAACTAAAAGCGCCACTTAGTCCCCGTCTATCGGTTCACATACGTGCGATGTTCGTCATGACATAGAACTATACGAAGATTGTTAAATATCGGACGGTATAGCTCGATACTAAAAACCATCGTATAGTCTATGCGACGAGAAAATTCAATCGTATAGTAATCGATAGATTTGTCCCGTGTGGACAAGTTAGGAATGTATAAAACAAACACCTTCATTCACTTATGTTTTCATCCGTTTCGAGATATTTCGTCGGTACCTTTCCGCTGGTTCTCCGTGTACAAAGATAGATTAGATGTTCATTTCAATATTGTTTCACAGCTTTGAAATGATTATCTATTCTATTACAGTGTACTCGGAAAACAGCGGGGAGGTGCTGCCGAAATTTACTCGAAACGGTTGAAAGCACAAGTGATGGGTGTTCGCTCTATACATTCTTAATGGGGTAGAATCCTTACCCCCGACAGCCGGAACACACACATACAACAAGAATACACAACAATCGCATAATTAGAGAGTGATTCGAGATGTTCAAGTTAAAACCAATATATGATACTCGATGATAATATGAAACCTTCATATTCTCATCGATACTCATATATGAAACTAGAAGCACCACTTAGTCTCCGTCTATCGGTTAACATACGTGCGATGTTCATCGTGACATAGAACTATACGAAGGTTGTTAAATATCGGACGATATAGCTCGATACTAACAACAGTCGTATAGTCTATGCGACGAGAAAATTCAATCGTATGGTAACCGATAGATTTGTCCCGTATGGACAAGTTAAGAATGTATAAAGCAAACACCTTCATTCACTTGTGTTTTCATCCGTTTCGAGATATTTCATCGGTACCTTTCCGCTGGTTCTCCGTGTACAAAGATAGATTAGATGTTCATTTCAACGTTGTTTCACAGCTTTGAAATGATTATCCATTCTATTACAGTGTACTCGGAGAACAACGGGGAGGTGCTGCCGAAATTTACTCGAAACGGTTGAAAGCACAAGTGATGGGTGTTCGCTCTATACATTCTTAATGGGATAGAAGCCTTACCCCCGACAGCCGGAACACACACATACAACAAGAATACACAACAATCGCATAATTAGATAGCGATTCGAGATGTTCAAGTTAAAACCAATATATGATACTCGATGATAATATGAAACCTTCATATTCTCATCGATACTCATATATGAAACTAAAAGCGCCACTTAGTCCCTGTCTATCGGTTAACATACGTGCGATATTCGTCGTGACATAGAACTATACGAAGGTTGTTAAATATCGGACAATATAGCTCGATACGAACAACAGTCGTATAGTCTATGCGACGAGAAAATTCAATCGTATGGTAACCGATAGATTTGTCCCGTATGGACAAGTTAAGAATGTATAAAGCAAACACCTTCATTCACTTGTGTTTTCATCCGTTTCGAGATATTGCGTCGGTACCTTTCCGCTGGTTCTCCGTGTACAAAGATAGATTAGATGTTCATTTCAACGTTGTTTCACAGCTTTGAAATGATTATCTATTCTATTACAGTGTACTCAGAGAACAGCGGGGAGGTGCTGCCGAAATTTACTCGAAACGGTTGAAAGCACAAGTGATGGGTGTTCGCTCTATACATTCTTAATGGGATAGAAGCCTTACCCCCGACAGTCGGCACACACACATACAACAAGAATACACAACAAACGCATAATTATAGAGTGATTCGAGATGTTCAAGTTAAAACCAATATATGATACTCGATGATAATATGAAACCTTCATATTCTCATCGATACTCATATATGAAACTAAAAGCGCCACTTAGTCCCCGTCTATCGGTTAACATACGTTCGATAATTTATTCTTTTCAACGACAAACGCATACACAAAGCATATACACGAATTTTCTCCTTTGTCAGTAACTATCCCGTTCTTATATTTCTCAATATAGTCACCATAACCTACAATTAATATGTTATACAGTCTAACATGGCCCATGAGTACGTCAGAGTTAAGGACTGGATGTATATGGATTGGCAACAACGTATGCAACCTAAGTTTGTCGCAGGAGTTGCTGCTTTCATTTAATTTGCACGCGTACATAATAAGATCATAATAGAGAAGGTTCTCTGTCCATGCGATAGATGTGGCAATAAGTACTGGCAGAAGGTAGAATTGGCATAGCTTCATATTGTAAAATATGGGTTTACTAGACTTTATACAACTTGGAAATATCACGGGGAAGGAGAAGAATGCAGTAATGCGGCAGAAGAAGAAGGAGAACACGATAATGCGGCAGGAGAAGAAGAAGAATTTGGTAATGCGGCAAAAGGAGAAGACAGTAATTTATTTCCATCAGAAGAAATGGAGGATATGGTAGAGCCTGCCCTATTTGAATCTATTCGTACCGAAGATGACATTCCTTCCGGTCAAGGACCGCGTGCGGATAAATTTGAAAATTTCATGAATGATGCTAGAAAACCAATTTATGAGAATGCGAAGTACTCCACCCTCTCATGGTTTGTCCAACTTTTCCAGAATAAGTGCCTAAATGGATGGAGCAACAAGTCATTCACAATGCTTCTTTCGTTCTTGAAAGATTCTATGCCCCCGGGAAATAACGTGCCAGACAGCTGGTACGGAGCCCAGAAGATGATGTCTGATTTGGGTCTAAAGTGCGAGAAGATTCAAGTATGTCCTAAAAATTGCGTGTTATACCGGAAAGTGAATTCAGATTTGAAAGTGTGTCCAACATACGGAGAGGCTAGGTATAAGCCGAAAGATTCTGATAAGAAGCTTGATATACCTGTCAAGATAGCACGATACTTTTCCATAACACAGAGGCTACAGAAGCTATTCAGGTGCAAGAAAACAGCCGAGGTAATGATTTGGCATCACCGTGCTCTTCCAAGTGAAGATGGAAAAATGAGCCATCCAAGAGATTCACCGGCATGGAAGGATTTCGATAGGAGGCACGCAATATTCAGTAGCGATCCTCGCAATGTCTGGCTCGAACCGGCTACTGATGGCTTCTGCCCATTCAACTATATGGCTGGAAGTCACAGCACATGGCCCATTGTAATGATAATTTATAATCTGTCGCATTGGTTGGCTATGGACCAATCATATTTTATGATGCATCTTCTTATCGACGGACCAAACTCACCGGGGAACAATATCGACGTCTATCTCCGACCTCTAATCGAGGAGTTGAAATCTTTGTTCATTGATGGTGTAGAGACATATGATGCAAACACAAATACAACCTTTATACTGCGTGCGGCTTTAATGTGGACAATTAATGACTTTCCTGCGTATGGAATGCTATCAGGTTGGTCCGTACATGGTCACAAAGCATGTCCTCATTGCCATGAACACACAACATCGAAATTCTTGAATTTTAGCAGGAAGGTTTGTTATTGCGGCCATCGACGTTTCCTGCCTCCAGACCATCTCTATAGGTTAGACACGGTTCACTTTGATGGTCATCAGGAGCTTCTTGGACCTCCATCCCCATTGTCCGGAGAGGACGTGACTGCTAAATGGAATGGTTACAATAATGTGACCTTCGGGATTGATTCGACGAAACAGGTTAAACCACCATTTTGGAACAAGTTAAGCATTTTCTTCGAGCTTCCGTACTGGTCAACAAATTTAGTGCGTCATTGTCTGGACGTCATGCATATAGAGAAGGGAGTATCAGAGCACATTGTTGGGGTAAAAATTTACACCCCGGTTGACCGAGTCAAAGTCAAGGTCAACCCCCAAGCTTGGTGGGCCCAAGCCCGGGTCAAGCGGGCCCATGTCCAAGTCGAGCCCGTGGCCAGCCTCCTCATGCCAACAACGAAATCATGTCATAAATAATTTTTATGTAATTTTTTATGCATGAATGTGAACAAAATGAGCATAAAGCCAAATTCTTGTAAGCCCATGGCTTATGTGCAAAAAGAAATGGCACATGAGCCATGAGATGGGCAAAATGCCATTTTGTGAAGCCCAGGGGACTATATGTAAATATGTAAGCCTATAAAAGGCAACATGATGATGAATAAAGTAACAACTTTTCATTCTCTCCACAAAAATTTTAGATCTGAGATCTTTTGTGCCTCCTGCTCCTTCTCCAAGGTTCTAAACCTTCTCATTTCTTTTGAATTAAATCAAGAGTTTTACTCTTTCTTTTCAAAAACTAAGAAGTCTTCCACCACAAAACCCACAAAAGGGAACTTGGATCTACCATTAGATCTCAGAAAGGAGAGATTTTTAGATCTCACATCTCTTAATCATCAAGATCCAGCCAACAGAGGAGGAAGAGGAAGAACCCCCTTCATCAGCTTCAAAACATCCTAGGAGTTTAACTCCATACATATATACATAATAAATATTTCCTTTCTGAAGCATAGTTTCTGTTTCTTAGGCTAAAAGCCTCCTTTTCTCTCCGGCGCTCAAGCGCAGAGCGCCCGCGTGCCGACACGTGGCGCGCTTGCGCTACAGCGCCCTGCGCTCAAGCGCAGAGCGCCCACGTGCCGACACGTGGCGCGCTTGCGCTCGAGCGCAAGCGCTCGAGCGCAAGTCGCCCCGGTGCCGACACGTGGCGCGCTTGCGCTCAAGCGCAAGCGCTCAGGCGCAAGTCGCCCCCGTGCCGACAAGTAGCGCGCTTGCGCTCTAGCGTCCAGCGCTCAGGCGTAAGTCGCTTCCGTGCCGACACGTGGCGCACTTGCGCTCGAGCGTCAGGCGCTGAAGCGCAAAGCGCCCATGTACCAATACGTGGCGCGCTTGCGCTTAAGCTCCCAGCGCTCAAGCGCAGAGCGCCCACGTGCCGACACTTGGCACTCTAGCGTCTGAGCGCACAACGCCCAAGGTGCTGCCCCCACGCATCCTTTGGATGCCTTTCCCCCCTCTTTTTATGTACATACATATATATATATATATATATATATATACATATGTATATATATTTACACACACACATACTCCACGACACTGTCCCTGTTAGAAAAAACCCCTTTTCAAAACCCCGTAAAAACTCTGCGTGGCTCCCGATATATCCAAAACCCCTTTTCAAAACACGACACACGCACACTGCACATTGAGTTCGCATGACCAGTTTAACCCGTCAATCGGATGTTCCCTCGCTCTAAAGACGAGGGGTAATTAACGGCAGCTTAGTCCGCGGCTGCCGGAGATTCGCACCCCCACAATCATTAAACCCCAGCCTACCCAAAGCAGGGGGAATCTGTAGTACGCCTGACAAGCATGCGCGTATTCCCATCTCAATGGGATGACGAAAAACACCCTACACACATACTTAACTTGCTTCTTTGTAAAGACGGGAAATCGAAAGACAACCTGAATGCTCGGATGGATCTACAGGAGTGGGAAATAAGAAGTGAATTGCACCCTAGACCGGTAGCGGGTAAACCGGGCAAGTTTGTACTTCCCAATGCCGCTTATCATATGTCACAACCGGAGAAGAAAAGATTCCTGCAGGTGTTGCATAATTTGAAAGTTCCCATAGGTTTCTTAGGATCATTCAGCAAGAAAATAAAAATTGTGAAAGGCAAGATCGATGGTCTGAAAAGTCATGATCACCATGTTATCATGGAGCAGCTTCTTCCATTAGCCCTCAGGACTTCTCTCCCCGAATCGGTTGGTCTAGTAATCAACGACCTATATTGTTTTTTCAGAGAGTTGTGTGCTAAAACACTGGAGGTTGTGACGCTGGATAAACTAGAAAATTCTATTGTGTTGATATTTTGCAAGTTTGAGCGTATTTTCCCACTGTCATTCTTCGATATCATAATACACTTGACGGTTCATCTTGCAACTGAGGCTAAGTTAGCCGGACCGGTACAATATCGATGGATGTATCCCGTCGAGAGGTACGTGTAATTTTTCGTTTCATGCAATTTATAAATTTATTGTTGTCTTGTATGCCCGTATTTATTTATTCAACATATTTTCATTAGGTACCTCTTCACTCTTAAAAAGTATATACGCAATAAAAATCGACTAGAGGGTTCTATCATGCAAGGTTATCTTCTTGATGAAGCAACCACATTTTGTTCCCGCTATCTGGACGAGAACATTGAGACAAGACTTAACCGGCCTCGAAGAATTCAAGACGGGCTATATGGTAAAGCCGAGTATAAGAGGGTAGACACTATGTTTATCAACAAGATATACCGGTTTATCTTGCTTAATTGCGCATGTCTTGAACAAATTAGAGAGTAAGTTTTTTTTGGATTAATTGTTATATCTGTGTTTGTGTGTGTATGAAATGATATAATATTAATGTCACCATTATTTATCGAAAACAGAATTCATTTTAACGAGTTACGTGAGGGGCATCCAGATTGGAACGAAGAATGATTGGAAAAATATCATCAGGATAATTTTTGTAATTGGGTCACAGATCATGTAAGTTATTCGAATAACATTTTATTGCTATCAGTTTTAATCTAAACTTGTATCGTTATGTATTTTTCGTAAAATTTGTTTTGTTAGATCCACGATCCGAACTTGTCTGCATCATTTGAGAGTGATTTAAGATGTTTAGCTCAATTTCCTAGAAGGGAAGTTGCATATTATAAAGGATTTGGTGTCCTTGGATACAAATTCGAAGTTAAGGACATAGAAACATCTAGAACCACTCAGAATAGTAGGATTGCGACGGTAGGACCGGACGGTGTGATTGTAAGTCCACGTTGCCCACCCCGGTGCTTGCGGGGAGGCGGAAAACGGAATAAAAATCGGATTTTTACTACTCTAGGCAACATGGACTAGACAAAGTCGGATCTTTGCTAAACAAAAACTAGCTAAAGCTAACTAGAAACTAGCTAAAGGGTAGAATGGTTATACCTAGGGCTTTATGTCCTTCTCTCCTTGCTCCTTGGAGTAGTAGAAAGGGATCACCTTTGTCGTCTTCTCACGTCGAAGAAGGATCCACCCGAAAGCCTCAACCTTTGGCTTCAACTCCAAGTTAGAAGTAACTAGGGTGCTAGAAGTGCTAATCCTAGAACCCTAGATGAGAGTAGAGATTATCAAGAAGTGGTTTTTCTCAAGCTCAAGTGTTTCTCAACACATGAGAGGGAGGAGCTTGAAGAAGAGGAAGAGCAAGAGAGAGAAAGTATATGATAGAATAAGAGAAATATGAAGCATTCTCACATATATGTGTGAATTATTATGAATTGATAATTAGTGAAATAATTGTCATGGCTTAATCAAGACATGACCATTATCATTTCATTTTTAATGCAAATTGCAAGGATCAAAGAGCATCTTCCAAATGAAATGATGATGGTCAAAGTGTCAACCTAGGTCAACAAGTCAAGAATGTCAAATGGTCAACAACCATAACCATGCACAATTATATTAAACTAATATTAATTAACCATAATACACACATAAGCATTAGGGTTAATGAAATGACAATGGTCATTAACCCTAATCAAAGTCCTCTCCCTCTGTCTCAAGCAACTATGCAAACGCACCCGTATTCGTGATCCGAGGAACACGAATACAAAGAGATAAAACCAATCCCAAATCATATACTAGGATCTGGCTTAAACCAAAGCCCGCTAGTATAAACTGTCCGGACAGCAAACGTGCACAAGTGCGCGGATGTGAACGAACCCTGTCGCAAAACCATGCGACCTCTACTCATTTTGCCTAAAGGCGAATAGCACTCTGTATGGGACTCTAAAGACTCGACACTACGCTGGCAGTGGGTTTAACCACAGACCGCAAGCGGCACTACCTGTACGTAACGGTTCATAGGTAGATGCCGATAAGAAGACTGACGAGGTAACCCCATCTGAACTCCTACTGAGCCTGTATGTGACAGTCTCCGTACAGTCCGGTCTGTTCGTCTGATACATCGCATGGCGGGCCTAGGGGGCGGTGAACGTCAGTCCCCTAATAGCGGTATAAGTCGTGTCGGAGTGTAGCCCAGAACACCCTGAGATAACACTGGAAACCTACCAGTATATCTCGCTTGCCCTGGCCAGGGACTACTCGTGTAATGGCTCTCCTGGACACAGCGCGATGTCAACCCCCATACCGGGAGAGACGAATCCTGTCTAACCGTCACTGCCTCCAAGTGCTTCGGGAATGCACCCAAAAACTACCTGTTTGCACGACTCCTTTGAGCCGTGGTAGGGTAGTAATCAAAGTGCAGTGGGAACACACTCGAGGCGAAGTGACAGTGTCAAGTCAGCGGACTAAGCTGTACTCATGTCACCTGGGAACTGATAACCGACGATAGGTATAATACCAACCAACAGTTCCCGACGAGTCCTGTCCAGTGTACTCGTAACCTAACGAGCACCCGCATACTATCTCAAGTACGACGTACTGACGGCTGTGGGACAGACCGTCTCCCACGCTGGGATGAGAAGCGCATACGCTAGTCTACTCTGGAGTATCGATGCCCTGTCTCGATAGTCCAACGACTAGGGACCTGTATAAGGATGTGCTTATGGATTACCCAGCCCCCACGAGTGTGAGCGCCATCACAACGCTGGTAATCAAGCAAAGATCTTTAGGGCTCTACTAATATGTATATCAGCGATATGCTAAAAGAAACACATGCATATATTAAAGTAGAGACAAACCAAGTAGCATACTACCATTTCGAGCAAGATTGTATATACAACTGTGAATATCCCAAGTTTCCATCAAGTAATATACAAACTAGTATGATACAGTAATGGCCTCTAGAGCATATACACTAACAATCTCCCACTTGCACTAAGGCCATGTACTGGCGTATCGAAGACCTATCATCTCGATCAGCCCCTCGAACTGAGTCTGGGGAAAGGCCTTGGTGAATGGATCTGCAGTGTTATCTTCTGAAGCAACCCTCTGAACCTCGATCTCCTGGCGATCCACGATCTCCCTGATCAGGTGATACCACCTCAAGATGTGTCTGGATTTCTGATGGGACCTGGGTTCCTTCGCTAAAGCTATAGCCTCGTTGTTGTCGCAATACAGAGGTATTGGGTCAACAATGGACGGAACCACCTGAAGTTCTTTCAAGAACTTGCTCATCCAGACAGCTTCTTTTACGGCATCAGATGCAGCGATGTACTCCGCTTCCATAGTTGAGTCTGCAACGGTGTCCTGCTTGGAACTCTTCCAGCAAACCGCCCTTCCATTGAGGGTAAAGACAAAACCCGACATGGACTTGGAGTCATCCTTGTCACTCTGGAAGCTGGAGTCAGCAAAGGCCTCGAGCTAGAGGTATTTTCCGCCATACACCAAGAACATCTCCTTAGTCCTTCTCAGGTACTTGAGAATGTTCTTTACCGCTATTCAGTGTTTCTCTCCTGGGTTCGACTGATACCGGCTTACAACGCTCAATGCGTATGCTATATCTGGTCTGGTACACAACATCGCATACATTATAGAGCCTACCACAGAAGCGTAGGGTATAATAGACATGCGATCCCTTTCCAAATCAGTCTTGGGAGACATCTCTTTGGAGAGGGTGATCCCGTGACAAGCCGGTAAATTACCGTGCTTGGAATCTTCCATACTGAATCTTTTCAGTATGGTGTCGATGTACCTTGACTGTGAAAGTCCCAACATCCTCATAGATCTATCACAATAGATCTGGATCCCCAGAATGTAGTTGGCATCGCCCAGGTCCTTCATGGAGAACCTCTGCGATAAGAATCCTTTGACTGACTGTAGCATAGGAATATCATTTCCTATTAGGAGAATGTCATCCACTTACAAGACGAGGAATACTACAGTTCTCCCTACAATCTTACTGTAAATGCATGGTTCATCTGGGTTTTTGATAAAGTCGAATTCTTTGACAGTATCATCAAAGCAGATGTTCCAACTCCGCGATGCCTGCTTAAGTCCATAGATGGACATTAGCAACTTGCACACTCTACCGCTGCTCCCACTCTGAATGAATCTCTCTGGCTGATCCATATAGACGCACTCTTCCAAATTTCCATTTAGGAAAGCCGTCTTTATGTCCATCTGCCAGATTTCATAATCGTGGAAGGCAGCAATGGCAAGAAGGATCCGAATGGATTTCAGCATAGCCACTGGAGAAAAGGTCTCGTCATAGTCCAAACCAGGTCTTTGACGAAAACCCTTTGCAACAAGTCTAGCTTTATAGGTCTCAACCTGCCCATCTACACCAATCTTCTTTCTGAAGATCCATTTGCAGCCTACGGGTTTTACCCCTTCTGGAGCAAAGTCCAAAGTCCAAACTTTGTTGGTGTACATAGACTCCATCTCGGCCCGCATTGCATCCAGCCATTTTACCGAGTCACCGCTCTGAATGGCTTGCTAGAAGCTAGTAGGCTCACCATAATCCATAGTGCAATCCTCTTTATCCCCGTCAATGAGAAAACCGTAGTATCTCTCGGGCGGATGAGACTGCCTACTACTCCTGCGGAGTGGCGCTGGGATGTCCTGTTCTTTCGAACCCTCTGGTTCTACTAAGCTTTCAGTAATAGCTTGTAGTTCTGGAATTTCTTCCAGTTCTATTGCGCTCCCACTTATCTGGGTTTCCAAAAACTCAGTTTCCAAGAAGCAGGCATGACGAGAAACAAAAACCTTTTGTTCCTCTGCGCAATAGAAAAGATACCCCTTGGAGCTCTTTGGGTATCCCACAAACTTACACTGTACTGAACGTACCTCGAGCTTGTCCGCATGCTGCTTTTTTACAAAAGCTGGACATCCCCATGTCTTAATGTGGTTAAGATAGGGTTTCTTCCCACACCACATCTGATATGGTGTAGTAGGCACAGTCTTAGTTGGAACTCGGTTCAAAAGGTATGCAGCTGATTCTAGTGCATAACCCCAGAAGGATCGCGGTAACTCAGCCTTACTCATCATGGAACGAACCATATCCAATAGGGTTTGATTCCTCCTTTCCGATACACCGTTGTGTTGTGGTGTGTATGGAGGAGTAAGCTGAGAGAGAATTCCATTCTCTTTTAAGAAGCCCAGAAACTCGGCACTCAAGTATTCACCACCTCGATCAGATCTCAGTGTCTTGATACTTTTGCCTGTTTGTTTTTCAACTTCATTCTTGTATTCCTGAAATTTCTCAAAGGCCTCGGATTTGTGCTTTATCAAGAAGACATATCCATACCTAGAGAAATCTTCTGTGAAAGTAATGAAGTATGAATAACCACTTCGCGCATGTGTAGACATTGGATCACACATGTCACTGTGTATGAGTCCTAAGAGCTCGCTCGCTCTTTCTCCGTGTCCAGTGAACGGGGTCTTTGTCATCTTTCCCATGAGACAAGATTCACAAGTGGCATAAGACTGGTACTCGAACGGATCCAAGTATCCTTCTTTATGTAACTTTGTCAACCGTGTCTCATTAATGTGACCCAGTCTACAATGCCATAAGAAAGCCTGATTCAATTCCGGAGACTTTCTTTTAAGTGTGTTCTGGACACTGAAGACCTGAGCTTGATTCAAAACGTATATACCGTATTTCAATGTACCTGACCCAATCAGTACTTGATTTAGGTGGATGTTTACAACATCGCTTACAAAAGTAAAATCATATCCTTCCTTAGAAAGTAAGGATACAGATATGATGTTACAAGTCTCACCTGGTACATAAAAACAGTCACGCAGAATCAATATCTTCCCAGTTGTCAGTCCTAGATGATATTCCCCTACGGATTCAGCATACATGCTCATTCCGTTAGCAACCCTGAGAGTCATATCACCTTTCCTGATAACCCTATGGTTTCTCAGAGCCTGTAACGAATTACAGATATGAGATCCCGATCCGGTATCCAATACCCAAGAAGTAGGGTTAACTGACATACAGTTCTCTATTACAAACACACCCGAAGCCGAAGCCACAACATGCTTCGAATTCTGGCTACTGGTTTTGCAAGCCCTGCAATCCTTCTGTCCATGTTCATTCCCGTAACAATAGGAACATCCCTCTTTTACTGCATCCATTCCCGAAACTTCTGCCCTTCTCTTTCTTTCTACTTCCCTGGTTTCCTTCAGGGTAGTAGGTAGAGACTGTTGAACTAAGTCAGCATCTGACCCGTTCTTCAACGTGGTCTTCAGGTCCGAGAGCTCAAAAGAGCTGGTCTCTGTAAGGACGTTACCCCCTACAGATGACCCGATAGCCAACCTCGCTGGAAGCAATTCGTTCGAGGTCTCATATCTTGCGATACGAGATTGCTCTCCATATAAAACTTTGTTATGGAGGAAGATAGAAGCTGAGTCCATCTTCTCGTGCTGCCTCTGGTATATACCATCAACTGAGGCTAACACGAGGCACTTGGCTTTCGCACAGTCTTCTTCCGATGTCCTACGGATATCAATATCCGTGACAGGGGAAACTGGACCTGAGACGGCAGGGGTTGGATCAATCAAGAGGTGTCCCAGCTTGTCCTGGGCAATGGACATCTGGACAGACCTTTGCCAGTCATAATAGTCAGATTCAGTCATTTTATTATCTAGATGTAACCTAGGTGCGGTCATTGGGTCGCTGCAATTAAGAGAGAGAGAAGAAAACACCTAGCATGATGCTCTTGCAAGTTTAGATTGGTTTTTAATTTATCTAAACAGGATGGCTCCCACTGTCTCTCAAATCCCTTCTCAAACCGTAAAGAAAGAATTAGCCGGGATCAATCTCACCGTACAATACTTGCTTAACCGTTCAGCCAGGCCAGTGTCGGTACTTCGAGGGAGGTTTTCCAACGCTTTCGCGAAGTTCCTTAATTAAGTAACCTCTTTTCCCTATGGGCGTAGCCCCGCTAACACCTTTCTAGACACCTACTAGGTTTATAGCATTGATCGTTAAGTGAGAGTTTTCCTGAGGAGTAGCATATACTCACAGTAGGATCGGGATCCAAATATCATCGCGTGATAAAACCGAAGGAATCCTACCAGAATCATCACACTCCAAATGGTATGCAGTGCTAGCAAGTTTCAGTACTTATGAAACTCCCGATGTGGATTTTTGCCCCATGCTCTTATGACCTTGACTTTGGCCAACAAATCATAAGTCACATGTCAAGTTCTACCCGTCATTATCCAGGTTAATTTGAACCCACCCGCACATACCCTTGACTTTGGCCAACAAGGTAGTACGACTGTCCCAAACCAACGCATCTATCTATGCTACATATGAATACCCAATAGCTACCAAACACTGTGCCTTGACTTTGGCCAACAAACACAGCTTGAATACTATTGACTATCCATACGAAACGACGGAGGACTACGGATGGTTTTGGCGAAACCGTGAACGTAGTGAACTTGATATAATCGATGGAACGAGATAGCTTTAAAAAGGAGTGGTTCAAGCTCCGCGTTTAAAAGTTTAGTTTTGAAAAGAACCGAGTGGTTTTCAAAGTGTTCCAATCGAATTTTACTTGGTTTATTTTCTTGCATTAGTTCTTTTAATGCGTCCCATCATTTAATCCTACCATTGCAGAAAACAACCAAAATATGACGTACGCTTATGCCATTCGCATTCGCCACGGGGCCCCGTCATCACCCGTTGGGTTACTTAACTAACGACAAAGCGGGGGCTGGGCTAGCGCGGCTGCAAAACATAAGCAACGCCTAAATAGATATAGTACATAAATATATAGCAACGATAGACATTACAGATCACAGATGAATACATTGGATATACTAGGAATCCGCAATCCGTTCGAGCCTGCAACGAAAAGCGGATTACACGGTCGCGGTGAATAGCCAAATACCCCATCCAAGACCCCTACGGGTGCGGCAAACTAGCCGCCAAGTACCCGAAACGAAGCAACCTCCCTCAACACCGTGAGTAGGCCACTCGACACTTCGAGATACCCGGTAGTTTTTGTTAGTTGTATCTATGCCCTAGAGGCCAGTATTGTACAGATGATGTATATTATATTAGATGCTTGGACATATATAGAGATGACTTTCTTGCTCGATATGATAGTATGCTATCTGGTTACTCTTTATCTTAACATGTACACTAGTCTCTTTAAACTGTCTTATAGTTACATGTTGGTAAAGCCCTTAGGATGTGTACTTGACTACCTGGACTATGATGAAGATCATACTAGTGGGGACAAGGTTGTCCATAAGTACATCCTTCAAGGTCCCTAGTCGTGGGTGTATCGAGACGGGGCATCGATATACCAGAGTAGACTAGCGTATACGCTTCTCGATCCATGAGATGGGTGATGGATGATCCCATATCCATTGGTGTTTGACATCAGAGATGGTATACGGGTGCTTAGTGGAGACTGGGTACACTGGACGGACTCGCCGAGAACTCCCAGATGGTATTATACCTCACGTCAGATGGCAGTTCTCAGGTGACACTTGTGCAGGTTAGTCTGTAGATCCGAGATCGTCATAGAGTCTTGTGTGATTCCCACTGTGCTTTGATCTCCACCTTACCACGTCCATGAGGGCGTGCAAAATGGTGGTCTTTGGGTACAGTCCCGAGTCACATGGAGGCAATGAGCGATAGGAGGGGTTTCGTCTCTCCCGGTATTGGGGGTTGGTGTTGCGCTGTGCTCGATTGGCCGTAACAGGGAAGTCCCTGGCCAGGGCTGATCAGATATTTGCTGGTAAGTGTTACCAGTAGTTTCTCTACCCGTTATGAGCCTCACATCGGCACGACTTATCGAGTATTGGGGTCTGACGTTTACCACCCCTAGACTTGATATGCGACGTATCAGACGAACAGACCGGACTGTACGGCAAGTGTTACTGGTCGGATTCACAGGAGTATGAGCGGGCTAGCTCGTCGATCTTCTGATCGCTCAATACCCGGATGGCCGTTACGTTTAGCAGACCGCTTGCGGCTTGTGGGTGCTTGATATGATCATCATCTGCTACCGGCGTATTGACGAGTCTTTAGAGTCCTACACAGAGGTTTCCTGGTTCAAGCGAAACGAAATAGGAGCGCATATGAGATATGTGCAGGACCGAGAATAATGCGTGTATGTTATACCGCATTACATTCTCGCAATAAATGTTTCGATTGGTTATATTCGATATGACCTAGTTATCGAATCATTGATTCGATAAATCGATACATTGTATACTAGTCGGTTATGTGCGACATGACCGGATCATTGAATCAAGTGTTGATTTAATGATTTAATGTATAATTATATATATTTGATATATTACTTTGCATTAACTAGTATTGGTTCACTTTATATGGATTTTCTCACTAGATGTGCGAGAAGTATATATGATATACTTTTGTGCACATATTTGTATCATGTTTGATGATACTTGATTATTTAGTTAAGTGTAAAGAATTAAAACCATGGTTAAGTGTTGATTAGGGTTTTGCATATTCATTTATTTATTTGTTCATTTATTTATTTGGAAATGATTTAAAAAAAAGAATGGTGGCTTTCTTTGTCTTTTAGTTGAAGCTTCATGAAGCTTTGACTTCTTAACCATTCTTGTCATCATGCTTAACCCTAACCCATCCATTAACCATGGTCTATTCTCTACACTTAACCCTAGTTAGAATTATGATAAGTATTCTTTTTTCTTTTCATATTAAAGTACTTATCATATATTCTTTTTCTTCTTGATCATCTTCTTCTTCAAGAAAAGCTCAAGGTCCATCAATGGCAACTTGAGCTAAAGTGAGAGAAATCCAAATCTAAAGTCTACCCACCTCCTATTTCTTCACCCTCTACCTCTTGCCAAGTTGTTTTGGGTGTTTTCTTCACAAGTTTCACAACTTGGTGAAGTCGGAGCTTGAACTTGTGATGCCTCGACGTAGATCGTCTTTGACACGAAGCCGACGACCTATTCTGCTCGCTTTCCCGATGAAGCCGATGAACGAGTCTAGGATTGGAAAAGGACAGCGAGAGGACCACTACGTGGAGCTAGGGAAGTGGATATCCGGATCTACAAAGGTTGTAGCATCTAACTTTTAGTTAAGTAGTTAACTAGTTTTTTCTTTCGCCTAGAATTCTAGTCTAAAGATCCGTATAAGGGTCTCTCGGCACCCGTAAAATTTTAAATTGGCATGTTCGATGCCTTGTGAGACCACTATAGGGTGCCTAGGAACCTTTCACTGGTATCAGAGCCTTAGGCGAAGTCTAGACGGAGTTTGAAGTCCGATCGAACCGAAACCATAATATCAAAGTTGCTCTCTGTACATTTTTTAAAAACTGGGTTTTTTCCAAATTAAAAATATGCAGAAAATTCAGCAGGACTTTCTAAGAATTACTGTGAAACACGATCATCCAATTCCACCATAGTGCGGCGGAACCGCGGCAGAAGCATGGCTTCTGCGGCGGTTCCGCGGCCAATTGATGACGTCACCCACTCTAGTTTGCACAGTAACTTCTTTTATTAAGTGCTGAGTTCTCTAGAAATTTTTAATATTTATTCTACAGAAGAGTATTTTGGGGTACTATTGGGAATTAAAGTTTTGATCGGATTATCAAATTTCGTCTTTGTGTATTTCCGGATAATTTTTTTTGAATATGTTAAAAAGTCCGACCGGATACAAATACCCAACTTTTCCCCTGCCGGAAATTTCCAAGTGTTGGATTTTTCCGTAGTTTAACGACGTTCTAAGTAGTGCAAGTAACGCGATGGACCCTCTAGAAGACAACAAACCTTAACTCGATTATGTGACCGTCTTGAACTGCCCTTTGAACCTTCGGGTTTGGGGCAGTACGGCGTGCCACATGTGAGGCGTTGGCTTGACCCTTCTACGGCTGGACCGTTGGTACTGAGGCACGAACTGAATGTTGTTAGACTTATTTCATGTGTTAAGCTGTATCGGGAAAACTTAGGTATTCGACTGTTCGATCGGAAAATTTAACATTTTCTGTTTATCTGGAATGTGATACAATAATTGGAATTCACAAACAGTTATAAGATAACTGAATGAATGTTATAAATCTAGCGGCTTAGTCCCACTTGATATTGAAAAGAGTTTTCGATAATGAGACTAAAATGCGGGATTTATATCTGTTAGGCATGTGATGTCTAAGTATTTCACTTGATTAGGCATGCGATGTCTAAACAAGTTGCGGATTCCAATTGTTGTAGTTTTACACTTTCTTTTCTGTGACCGTAAGTGTAATATGTGATATCGCCGGTTTCGTTGCTATATGTCAACGACAATTGGGATGCGCATATTTACTTACGTTGATGACATGTGATGTTATGTGTTGCTGGATATGTTATATTGGATCGTCGTGTTCGAATAGCCGGGGTTTTTTATGTGAGATGAGTGTTTTTCATTTTCATTCATGTAAAAACTTATATGTAATATTCTTTCATTTGGGGCACTTACAGGTAGCGGAAGATGTCACCTTTTGTATATTATTTACTTTTCCGCATTAGGATAGACCCAAGGAGGGAAGCACAAGTAACCGGGTTCTGGGGTCCAGTGGGAGACCAACTCGAGGAGTCGAGTCCGGGTCTCCTAACCCTAGAATTGGCAGGGTTGCTTGCCGCTCTCGTAGGGGTCTAGGGGTGTGGGATTGGCTATTCATCACGACCGTGGAATCCGTGTTTTATACTGGCTCGTATTGAAAACACGGACGTCCTAGTATATCCAATATTTCATATGTTGATTCTGCTGCGATATCTGTGTTGTGATTCTGTGATGGATATAGTATATAGTATATATGATATATTATATAGACGTTACTTATGTTTTACACCCGCGCTAGCCCTGCCCTGCTCTGTCGTTAGTTACCTAACCTAACGGTGCACGAGGGGACATCGAGGCGAATGCGGATGGCATAAGTGTACGTCATATCTATCTGTGATGTTTAGGTATTTAAATGATGGGACTTCATTAATGTGATTAATGAAAGATAAGAAACATAAGATGTTGTAGAATCGAATTTTAAAATAAAACAGGGTAGCTACAGTTCTTGCTTTGCACAGCGATATATATGATATATCCCGCACCTTATTCGATGAGGAAAGGACCGAGATCCCTTCACCGGGAGTGACTCCTTTAGCAATAACTGGCAGATGCTACACACTCGGTTTGCTTTTGACTGCTTTTGAGTTTTTGCTTTGCACAGCGATATATATGATATATCCCGCACCTCATTCGACGAGGAAAGGACCGAGATCCCTTCGCCGGGAGTGACTTCTTTAGCAAAACTAGAAAAGCCTCAAAATCACTCCATTTCAAAACTTCATTTGATTCTACAACGATATCAAGTTCATTACGCTCATGGTTTTCAGAAAAACCTGCGTAGCCCTCCGTCAATTCAGATATGTAATATTCAGTATTCGTGCTACGGTTGTTTGGCATGCGTCAAGGCGTAGTGTACGGTAGCTGATTATTACTTATCTGCAGCATGAGATGCGATTGGATTAAGGTATTCGTACGGCGTTGTTTGGCATGCGTCAAGGGTCGTACGGGTGGGTTTAATTCGATCACGAATTGTACGGGTTGAACTTGACTAGCGGACTATGGGTTGTTTGGCATGCGTCAAGGTCATAGCACGCTAGGGGCAAAAGCATTATCGGGAATTTCAAGTGTTGAAATTTGCAATGAGATTGCATACCTTCTATGAGATAGTTGGATCCCGATACCCACTGCGAGTAAGAGTTACTCCTGGGAGAGTTTTACACATTGCAATTAGCTGATCAAGTAGGTGTCTAGAAAGGTGTTAACGAGGTTACGCCTCTGGGAAAACGAGGTTTACATTAATTAGGTTCGTGCGAAAGCACGGGGGACCTCCCTCAAAGTACCGACACTGGCCTGGCTGAAAGATTGGCGAACTTGTAGTGTGTAATTAATTCCGGCTAGTCTTTCCTTTTAGGGTTTGGAGGAAGATTTGATAAAAAGCAGTGGGAGCCATCCTGATTAGATAAGATAATAACCAATCTGATCTTGCACGAGCATACGCTAAAGTGTTTTCTTCTCTCTCTCTCCAGGTAGCGACCATTTCATGCCCTAATAAAGATAATAATATGGATGTATTGACCGAACCCGCATGTTATACTGTGCTGGGGAACGTTGGTTCCGTTCTTTCTTATAAGAGTTATAGGAATGAACAGGATATAGGGGAATGCCAGGATTCCCATGCCACCCGAATGAAGAAAGTACATGTTGATGCATTTTCTTCGGGTGTGTTCGTTACTGAGAACTGTTTCTCCATTTGCTCTACGTCCTGGGTATTAGATACCGGGTCAGGATCCCATAT
The DNA here is from genome assembly GCA_030015575.1 of Agapanthus africanus. Classification (NCBI taxonomy): domain Eukaryota; kingdom Viridiplantae; phylum Streptophyta; class Magnoliopsida; order Asparagales; family Amaryllidaceae; genus Agapanthus; species Agapanthus africanus. Next base: position 44,808,035 of record JASDDO010000001.1, on the reverse strand, counting down.
ATGTAATCAGTTACATGGGCTAAGGAAAGGTAGAGAACTTGGAGAAGGTGATAAAGACATTAGAGTTGGAAATGGTGCAATTGTTGCAGCTAAGACTGTCGGGGAATATCACCTTGTATTACCAACTGGTAATACATTGGTTCTGAACGAATGCTATTACATGCCGAACCTGATATGCAACATTATATCGGTTTCTTTATTAAGTAAAGAGGGATATAATTTTGTATTACAGGACAATGTTATGAACATTTTCCGTAACCAAAAGTTGGTTGGATCAGGCACGTTGTGCAATGGCATTTATGTTCTAAATCAATCAACAGTTCTGAGCATAACAAACACACACAAGAGGAAGAGTTCTGAACTCAATGAATCCTTTTTGTGGCGTTGTAGACTGGGTCACATCAATGCGACACGACTAGCTAAGTTGCATAAAGATGAATATTTGAATCCGTTTGAATTTTCATCTTATGACACTTGCCAGTCATGTCTCAAAGGCAAGATGACCAAGACTCCGTTTACGGGACACGGAGAAAGAGTTACCGAACTCTTGGGACTTATACATAGTGATGTATGTGGTCCCATGTCTACACATGCCAGGGATGGTTCTTCATACTTCATTACATTCACTGACGATCTCTCTAGGTTCGGGTATGTGTTCCTGATGAAACACAAATCAGAAGCTTTTGAGAAATTTAGGGAATATAAACAAGAAGTTGAGAACCAAACCGGAAAAAGTATTAAAATCCTACGATCTGATCGAGGAGGGGAATACTTGAGCAATGAATTCCTGGACTTCCTAAAAGAGAATGGGATTCTCTCTCAGCTGACTCCTCCATATACACCACAGCACAACGGTGTATCAGAATGGAGGAACCGCACCCTATTAGATATGGTGCGCTCTATGATGAGCACAGCTGAGTTACCTATTTCCTTCTGGGGATATGCGCTTGAGACAGCCATGGACCTATTGAATAGAGTTCCTACCAAATCAGTGCCTACCACTCCATATGAGATATGGAAAGGGAAGAGACCACATCTTAATTACATTAAGATATGGGGTTGTCCAGCCTATGTCAAAAGACAGAATCCGGACAAACTCGAGGCAAGATCAGTCTTATGTAAGTTTGTAGGATATCCTAAGAATTCACAAGGGTATATCTTCTACCATCCCGAGGAACAAAAAGTGTTTGTTTCTCGACATGCCACATTCTTAGAAAAGAGTTTTCTTATGAAACAGACAAGTGGAATTGAGGTAGAACTGGAAGAGGCTCCAGCGGAATAAACTATAACACAAGACATGGTAGAACCAGAGGATTCCGTAGTTCCCGATGAACCCCAGCCACTCCGCCAATCTAGTAGGGTTCCTCGCCAACCTGAGAGATACTACGGTTTTCTCATGGACGGTGGGAGCGAGGATTGCATCATGGAGGATGATGACCCAACTAGCTTCGAGCAGGCCATCACGAGTGGGGACTCAGTGAAATGGCTGGATGCTATGCGGTCCGAGATGGAATCCATGTACACCAACAAAGTATGGACTTTGGACGTTGCTCCTGAAGGGGTAAAACCCATTGGGAGCAAGTGGATCTTCAAGAAGAAACTTGGTGTAGATGGGAAAGTGGAGACTTTCAAAGCTAGACTTGTAGCAAAGGGTTTTCGTCAAAGACCAGGTGTGGACTATGACGAGACCTTTTCTCCAGTAGCTATGCTTAAATCCATCCGGATCATGCTTGCCATCGCTGCATATCATGATTACGAAATCTGGCAAATGGATGTTAAGACCGCCTTTCTAAACGGTGATTTAGAAGAGTGCGTGTACATGACTCAGCCAGAGGGCTTCGTAGACAGTGGGAGCAGCGGGAAGGTGTGCAAGCTGCTTAAATCCATTTATGGATTAAAGCAAGCATCGCGGAGTTGGAACATCTGCTTTGACGTCGTTATCAAAGAGTTTGATTTCGTCAAAAACCCAGATGAACCTTGTATCTACAAGAAGGTGGCAGAGAGTAAGGTTGTCTTCCTCGTATTGTACGTAGATGACATACTCTTGATAGGAAATGATATTCCTATGCTGCAATCGGTCAAGCTCTTCTTATCACAAAGATTCTCAATGAAAGATCTTGGTGATGCCTTCTGCATATTGGGGATTAGGATCTATAGAGATAGATCCAAACGGATTTTGGGATTGTCCCAATCCAGGTACATTGACACCATACTAAAGAGGTTTAGTATGGAAGAGTCCAAGCGTGGGAACTTACCCACGATCTCTGGAGTCACTCTCTCCAAAGAGATGTCTCCCAAGACTGATTTGGAGAGAGCTCGCATGCAAGGGATACCCTATGCTTCGGCAGTAGGCTCTATCATGTATGCGATGCTATGTACCAGACCCGATGTAGCATACTCACTAAATATAGTGAGCAGGTATCAAGCTGATCCTGGACAGAGTCACTGGACAGCTGTGAAGAGCATTCTCAAGTACTTACGAAGGACTAGAGATATGTTCTTGGTGTATGGTAACGGAGAGCTCCAAGTGGAGTCCTTTACCGATTCGAGCTTCCAGAGTGATAAGGACGACTCTAAATCGCAGTCGGGATTTGTCTTTACCCTTTACGGAGGGGCGGTTAGCTGGAAGAGTTTCAAGCTGGAAACCGTGGCAGACTCGACGATGGAGGCTGAATACATCGCTGCCAACGATACTGCCAAAGAGGCTGTCTGGATCAAGAAGTTCATTACTGAACTTGGAGTGGTTCCATCCATTGAGCGTCCAATACCTTTGTATTGCGATAACAATGGAGCGGTGGTTTTGGCCAAGGAACCCAGGTCCCATCAGCGGTCCAGGCATATTCTGAGGCGGTATCACCTGATCCGGGAGATAGTTGATCGCCGGGAGATCGAGGTCAGGAGGGTTGACACGAAGAATAACACGGCGGATCCACTCACGAAGGCCATTCCCCAGATACAGTTTGAGAGACTCTTCGGGATGCTCGGTATGCGATACTACAGCAGCTGGCCCTAGTGCAAGTGGGAGATTGTTAGTTGTATGTATGCCCTAGAGGCCAGTATTGTACAGATGATGTATATTATATTGGATGCTTGGACATATATAGAGATGACTTTCTTGCTCGATATGATAGTATGCTATCTGGTTACTCTTTATCTTAACATGTACACTAGTCTCTTTAAACTGTCTTATAGTTACATGTTGGTAAAGCTCTAAGGATGTGTACTTGACTACCTGGACTATGATGAAGATCATACTAGTGGGGACAAGGTAGTCCATAAGTACATCCTTCAAGGTCCCTAGTCGTGGGTGTATCTAGACGGGGCATCGATATACCAGAGTAGACTAGCGTATACGCTTCTCGATCCATGAGATGGGCGATGGATGATCCCATATCCATTGGTGTTTGACATCAGAGATGGTATACGGGTGCTCAGTGGAGACTGGGTACACTGGACGGACTCGCCGAGAACTCCCAGATGGTATTATACCTCACGTCAGATGGCAGTTCTCAGGTGACACTTGTGCATGTTAGTCTGTAGACCCGAGATCGTCATAGAGTCTTGTGTGATTCCCACTGTGCTTTGATCTCCACCTTACCACGTCCATGAGGGCGTGCAAAACGGTGGTATTTGGGTACAGTCCCGAGTCACATGGAGGCAATGAGCGATAGGAGGGGTTTCGTCTCTCCCGGTATTGGGGGTTGATGTTGCGCTGTGCTCGATTGGCCGTAACAGGGAAGTCCTTGGCCAGGTCTGATCAGAGATTTGCTGGTAAGTGTTACCAGTAGTTTCTCTACCCGTTATGAGCCTCACATCGGCATGACTTATCGAGTATTGGGGTCTGACGTTTACCACCCCTAGACTTGATATGCGACGTATCAGACGAACAGACCGGACTGTACGGCAAGTGTTACTGGTCGGATTCACAGGAGTATGAGCGGGCTAGCTCGTCGATCTTCTGATCGCTCAATACCCGGATGGCCGTTACGTTTAGCAGACCGCTTGCGGCTTGTGGGTGCTTGATATGATCATCATCTGCTACCGGCGTATTGACGAGTCTTTAGAGTCCTACACAGAGGTTTCCTGGTTCAAGCGAAACGAAATAGGAGCGCATATGAGATATGTGCAGGACCGAGAATAATGCGTGTATGTTATACCGCATTACATTCTCGCAATAAATGTTTCGATTGGTTATATTCGATATGACCTAGTTATCGAATCATTGATTCGATAAATCGATACATTGTATACTAGTCGGTTATGTGCGACATGACCGGATCATTGAATCAAGTGTTGATTTAATGATTTAATGTATAATTATATATATTTGATATATTACTTTGCATTAACTAGTATTGGTTCACTTTATATGGATTTTCTCACTAGATGTGCGAGAAGTATATATGATATACTTTTGTGCACATATTTGTATCATGTTTGATGATACTTGATTATTTAGTTAAGTGTAAAGAATTAAAACCATGGTTAAGTGTTGATTAGGGTTTTGCATATTCATTTATTTATTTGTTCATTTATTTATTTGGAAATGATTTAAAAAAAAGAATGGTGGCTTTCTTTGTCTTTTAGTTGAAGCTTCATGAAGCTTTGACTTCTTAACCATTCTTGTCATCATGCTTAACCCTAACCCATCCATTAACCATGGTCTATTCTCTACACTTAACCCTAGTTAGAATTATGATAAGTATTCTTTTTTCTTTTCATTTTAAAGTACTTATCATATATTCTTTTTCTTCTTGATCATCTTCTTCTTCAAGAAAAGCTCAAGGTCCATCAATGGCAACTTGAGCTAAAGTGAGAGAAATCCAAATCTAAAGTCTACCCACCTCCTATTTCTTCACCCTCTACCTCTTGCCAAGTTGTTTTGGGTGTTTTCTTCACAAGTTTCACAACTTGGTGAAGTCGGAGCTTGAACTTGTGATGCCTCGACGTAGATCGTCTTTGACACGAAGCCGACGACCTATTCCGCTCGCTTTCCCGATGAAGCCGATGAACGAGTCTAGGATTGGAAAAGGAAAGCGAGAGGACCACTACGTGGAGCTAGGGAAGTGGATATCCGGATCTACAAAGGTTGTAGCATCTAACTTTTAGTTAAGTAGTTAACTAGTTTTTTCTTTCGCCTAGAATTCTAGTCTAAAGATCCGTATAAGGGTCTCTCGGCACCCGTAAAATTTTAAATTGGCATGTTCGATGCCTTGTGAGACCACTATAGGGTGCCTAGGAACCTTTCAGTTTGTGCACCCCCTCCATGGGCCTATCCTAGGAGCAAAAACAGTAAAAAGTATTATACAATGACGGCTACAACCCCGACCCGGTTGTGCGGCCAAACAAATAATATTACATCAAATTACATATTATAATGAATGAAAGAAAAAGAAAAACTCATCTCTCATCCACCCCGGCTATTCACCCGCGACAATCCAACGCATTCATATACACATACCATCATCAAACACAAATCACAGATATGTATAACCCCCACTAATTGACATATAGCGATTAGCCGACGTTCAATACATATAAACATCACAGATATAACCCTTTAGTCAAAGTGTAGTGAAGTTCGATCAAAAAATACGGATTTATAGGCCCTCAAATACAAATTTCTTTTCTGGAAAATCTGGGCACATATAAACCATCTTAAAAATCCCAAAACCATGCCAGAAGAACACTGCACCAAACTCGACCCAGAACCGAGTCAAAACGGCCGCGGTTGCGCGGCAATAGCTTACTATTGCCGCGGAACCGCGGCGCTTTGAGCGATTCCCTGGATCGTTTTTGGTGGCTTTCTTCACAAAACCCTGAGATGATTTTTGACGTACGATTTATTTTATTTTGTACAGAAAAAATTTTAACAGAAACTTGGGTTTTTGTAAACTCGGTTTTGCGATTTTTCCGATTGAACTTCCATACACTTTACTACCTAACTAGTTTATGTTTAGTTAGGCTCTGATACCACTGTAAGTCCACGTTGCCCACCCCGGTGCTTGCGGGGAGGCGAAAAACGGAATAAAAATCGGATTTTTACTACTCTAGGCAACATGGACTAGACAAAGTCGGATCTTTGCTAAACAAAAACTAGCTAAAGCTAACTAGAAACTAGCTAAAGGGTAGAATGGTTATACCTAGGGCTTTATGTCCTTCTCTCCTTGCTCCTTTGAGTAGTAGAAAGGGATCACCTTTGTCGTCTTCTCACGTCGAAGAAGGATCCACCTGAAAGCCTCAACCTTTGGCTTCAACTTCAAGCTAGAAGTAACTAGGGTGCTAGAAGTGCTAATCCTAGAACCCTAGATGAGAGTAGAGATTATCAAGAAGTGGTTTTTTTCAAGCTCAAGTGTTTCTCAACACATGAGAGGGGAGAGCTTGAGGAAGAGGAAGAGCAAGAGAGAGAAAGTATATGATAGAATAAGAGAAATATAAAGTATTCTCACATATATGTGTGAATTATTGTGAATTGATAATTAGTGAGATAATTGTCATGGATTAATCAAGACATGACCATTATCATTTCATTTTTAATGCAAATTGCAAGGATCAAAGAGCATCTTCCAAATGAAATGATGATGGTCAAAGTGTCAACCTAGGTCAACAAGTCAAGAATGTTAAATGGTCAACAACCATAACCATGCACAATTATATTAAATTAATATCAATTAACCATAATACACACATAAGCATTAGGGTTAATGAAATGACAATGGTCATTAACCCTAATCAAAGTCCTCTCCCTCTGTCTCAAGCAACTGTGCATACGCACCCGTATTCGTGATCCGAGGAACACGAATACAAAGAGATAAAACCAATCCCAAATCATATACTAGGATCTGGCTTAAACCAAACCCCGCTAGTATAAGCTGTCCGGACAGCAAACGTGCACAAGTGCGCGGATGTGAACGAACCCTGTCGCAAAACCATGCGACCTCTACTCATTTTGCCTAAAGGCGAATAGCTCTCTGTGTGGGACTCTAAAGACTCGACACTACGCTGGCAGTGGGTTTAACCACAGACTGCAAGCGGCACTAGCTGTACATAACGGTCCCCAGGTAGATGCCGATAAGAAGACTGAAGAGGTAACCCCATCTGAACTCCTACTGAGCCTGTATGTGACAGTCTCCGTACAGTCCGGTCTGTTCGTCTGATACATCGCATGGCGGGCCTAGGGGGCGGTGAACGTCAGTCCCCTAATAGCGGTACAAGTCGTGTCGGAGTGTAGCCCAGAACACCCTGAGATAACACTGGAAACCTACCAGTATATCTCGCTTGCCCTGGCCAGGGACTACTCGTGTAATGGCTCTCCTGGACACAGCGCGATGTCAACCCCCATACCGGGAGAGACGAATCCTGTCTAACCGTCACTGCCTCCAAGTGCTTCGGGAATGCACCCAAAAACTACCTGTTTGCACGACTCCTTTGAGCCATGGTAGGGTAGTAATCAAAGTGCAGTGGGAACACACTCGAGGCGAAGTGACAGTGTCAAGTCAGCGGACTAAGCTGTACTCATGTCACCTGGGAACTGATAACTGACGATAGGTATAATACCAACCAACAGTTCCCGACGAGTCCTGTCCAGTGTACTCGTAACCTAACGAGCACCCGCATACTATCTCAAGTACGACGTACTGACGGCTGTGGGACAGACCGTCTCCCACGCTGGGATGAGAAGCGCATACGCTAGTCTACTCCGGAGTATCGATACCCTGTCTCGATAGTCCAACGACTAGGGACCTGTATAAGGATGTGCTTATGGATTGCCCAGCCCCCATGAGTGTGAGCGCCATCACAACGCTGGTAATCAAGCAAAGATCCTAAGGGCTCTACTAATATGTATATTAGCGATATGCTAAAAGAAACACATGCACATATTAAAGCAGAGACAAACCAAGTAGCATACTACCATTTCGAGTAATATAACTGTGAAGATTGTATATACAACTGTGAATATCCCAAGCTTCCATCAAGTAATATACAAACTAGTATGATACAGTAATGGCCTCTAGGGCATATACACTAACAGTGATTTATTATGGGTACTTAAATTGTATACTCGGCAACCACTATCCCGGACGATCAGAACCCTTTTATATATTCCAGTGTACTTGGTACGATACGCGAACCGATACGGATAAGTGGAGAAGCAATCTTAGGACTTGGAAAGATGAATATGGATTGACCAATGTGAACACACTTCGATTTTACGGTCAGGAAGATCCGTTTATCTTTCCGAACCAAGCGTTCCAAGTATACTACTCACAGTGTTTGAAGCATCCGGGATGGAGTGTTGTATGCCGATGGAAACCCAGAGATGTCTACGATGTCCCAGAATTCGAGGACAGCGATGAGGATGAAGAATAGAGAAGGCTTTGAGTGCTCCGACCGTCTGTTTCGAAGGACGGGTTGTCTTCGGCCGATCATGAAGTTACGTGGGTTAGAAATGACATCGACGATGAAATCCAAGTAGATATGTATAATGCGCCCACGAAACGAAAAAGGTTATCAGTAATGTTATATTATTACTTCATATTTTACGATCTATACATATATAGTCAATACTTTTAATGATTGTCTAATGCGTCCACGAACCGTTTATCTAGATTTGATGTCGATGTCGAGAGCAGCGAGGGGCGGTAGGAGCTCCAGCCGCGGCAGAGGCAGAGGTAGAGACAGAGTGGTTCTGCCGCCCGGAGAGCTCTGTAGGGAGCTTCAGAGGGCCGGTCTTGCACCCAGATCGGAGACCCATTCGGATGCCTTCTTCCGTGTGGATTTTGCCACACCTCCAGATATACTGCACGCATATCCATTTTGAATGAAATATTACAGATATTCATGCCTGTTTATGTCAAAATTGCTTATATTGTCAATGTTTGATTGTCTAGTTATTGGTAATGCGTCCACATCTGGGACAGAGGCCGCTTCCGCTCCTCCAGGTATGTTTATATATCATATAGTGCATGTATATTGATTTAGAATGCTATATCATAAATATACACACATTCCTTTTGCTCTTACTTAGCAACTTTTATTATTGTCTGGTTGTAAGTGGTGACACCACCGCACCTGTGGGTATGTTTATATATCCTATAGTGCATGCATATTGATTTAGAACGTTATATTATTGATCTACACATTCTTTTTGCAATTACTTATATAATTTATTTTTAATTGTCTAATTATAGGTGATGCGTCCACATCTGACGCAGGGGTCACTCCTGCCACTTCCATACCCTCCGCATCGTCTGCAGGTTAGTATGAATAAATTTAAAATATTTATTCATTTTACATATGCTCTATAGAATAAATATGAACTTCATGGAAATCTAGCATCAATATTTAATTTCTAGTTGGAGGGGATGCGTCCGCATCCGGGACTCCGGCTGGTCCTCACTGGAGGAACTATCGTCCTGTTCGTGCTGCTGCCCGGGCCCAGGCTCGTGCTTTAGTCACCAGAGGTATATATCACACTTCAATTTTCGTTTAACCTTGATTTCTTAATACAACTTTGTCTTAATATTGATTGCCTTGATATTTCTTGCAGACGCAGGGCCTCTCCATCCCTAAAGGGGGACTCGAGGTCCGAATCAGTCCCATAGGCTGATGCCTGACAGAGCTAGAGGGAGGCAGCATTCCCCCTCTTTTTTACCCTTGACTATCGCTATACCGGTCCTCATGCCGAGAGGTTCGGCCGATATATGGGGGACGAGAGCCGTCTCGTGAAGAAGTATCCACTTCACATTGAGTGGGGCGAGCAGCACCCGCGCTCATTCGCCCTCTTCTTTGATCAGGCTCGGGTACGTATTAATATATATTTTCATTTGATTTATCCAATATATTTATTATTAACACTTGCAATCTAATAACAATGTTTTTTTTTGTATTTTCAGTCGGATTACGATTTTTAGCCTGTACCCGACCCTGATCACCCTGGGAGGGTGCTCGACCTTCATGCTCTGTATGAACATGCACACCAAGGTCCGATACAACAGGAATGAGCTGAAGGCCGATAGCTACTCCCTGTGGATGGCGACCCCCGAGACAGAGAGAGCGGCCCTCCTATCTACTCCGGCGTTTGCGAGAGTCGACGTAGAGACATGGCCTCTATTGTGCGAATATTTCGACTCTCAACGCAAACATGTATGTATTTTAAATGTAATTCATTGTTTAGGATATAATTTATTTTTTGTGTTCCTTAATTAGAAAACTAAATGTTAATGCGTTGTGCAGAAACAGGCCGCTCAGAATACAGAGAATAGGAAGTCGGCGAAGAGGGGTCGCCCCATTTACACAGGTGGCTCGAGAAATATTACTCGAGCCATGGAGTTATCGGTAAATTACAATAAACCGGACTTTGTGATATAATGCAATATTAAGAGTTATTTTCTAATATATCTAATATTAAGAGTTATTTTCTAATATTGCAGACAGCTCAAACCGTGGCGCAAGGTGGTACACCGAGCGTGCTATCCGCATATCTTGCCGTCCACGGCACCTCGACAGATCCCGCCACGGGCGAGCTTCGATATCCCGACGTCGCTTCCCAGGAGTATTGCGTAAGTGTTAATATTTATTCTACCCATATTTAAAATTTTAGTTTTGGAAGGTTCAAATTTAAATTTTATACTTATATTTTACTGCTTAATGTGGGTGTAGGAGCGGGTGGTTGAGCAGACCGAGGCCTCGGGGATCGATTTTACCGGACAGAGCAATCCGAGGCTGCTGACCCCAGTCCTGGACGCCGCACACAGAGGGCACCACGGAGGTTGGGAGAGAGGCCAGGGACTGGGCCCTAGCAGGGCCCATATGAGGTTGGAGTCCACCCCGGCGGTTACTTCCTCCGTCTCCGGTGAACGACGTGTCCAGCAGGAACTGGAGAGCTTGAAGGCCACCGTTCAGGAGTTGAAGGAGATGCTGGTATGTATACTACTTTATAGTAAACTATCATGCTATATTATAGATATCAACATATCCAATATTACTACGTAGCCTGAGCTCATTTGGTTGTAGACTTAGGTTTGATTAATCATACATACATATCTAATTAAAATAAACTAAGGTTTTCCAAACTAGATATCCAAATGGGGTTTCGAAATAACTTGATAATGATACGAATTCGAATAATACACAATTCTTACACGCTTATTACACACGTTAGGTCCAGACGCGACAGGGTACATCGGCCGAGCCTCCACATGTATCTCCTTCGGCTGCGGCTCCGCAAGCCACTACATCGGTTGCGGTTCCACAGACAGCTCCTATAGCTCCACCGCCCACTCAGACTCCCGCAGCCGCGGCTCCGCAAGCCACAACCTGGACGGCGGCTGCGCAGACCACATCGCCAGCTTCACAGCCCGCTCAGACTCCCGCACGCGCCGAATTGCATGGTTTATTGACCGAGGAGCAGGCGCGCCAGATTCTAGCATTTATCAGAAGTGGAGCTGGACCGAGCTAGCTAGGGTAGCTTTTTGATTCTGATTTTTTGAAACATATATTTATTTATATGATACATATTGTATACATTTTGGACGATATTGATATTGGTGGTCCTACGGTGTTTATATTTATATCGTATTCTGTTTTTTGGTTTCTTTTGTATATTATATGCGTGAGATGTGATTATGAATACTGCGATATATGTTGTGTGATGATTAATTTTATATTCGATTGATGTATATATTATTGTGCACAAGGCGAGAAAAAAATAGACAGCCCTTTTTTTTAAAAAAACCTGAAAATATGTACCTACGGATTAATCCGTAAGTACCAACGTTGTCCTTACGGATTATACCGTAGGGGCAAAATATCAGAATAACTGATATTTTCCCCCCTGATCTCAGTATCAGGGGGTTGGGAGTGCCCCTATGGATATATCCGTAAGGGCAAGCAAAAGCCCCTACGGAGTTATCCGTAGGGGCACAATATCAGGATTTCTGATATTTTGCCCCTACGGATATGTACCTACGCATGTATTCGTAGGAGCTATTTCTTGGCCCTACGGATTAATCCGTAGGTACAAGTAATATATTTTAAAAAACCGTAAATAAAATAATTTTTTTGCCTCCACGGCCTACTTCGTAGGTGAAACGGGACCTACACAGAACTCCGTAAGGACAAATTTTTGTCCGTAGGGGCAAGTTCATGGCTTCAACTTGCACCTACGGCGTTTGTACCTACAGGGTATTTTATTGTCCCTACGGATATATCCGCAGGGGCAGTGGTTTGCCCTTACGGGTAAATCCGTAGGGGCAACCCTTATTTGTAGTAGTGATCACGTGTTGAATTGTAAAGGTTTGATTTGAGCCTTGAAAATATTATCCGGTAGAGGTGGTCCATCAGTTGTAAAGGTTTGATTTGAGCTTGAAAAGATTACTCGGTGGAAGTGGTCCATCAAGTTGTAAAGGTTTTTTCATTTTAAGAAGAGTTGATTAGTGAATATTTCGCAGGGAGAGACCTAGGAGAAGACTAGATACCGCAGTATCGAATTGTGTTACCAATCGCCGGTGTTCTACTGAGTTTGCATTTTCTAACTCTTTATATCTATTTGCATCGTTGTGTTTGTTATTATTCATTATAATTCCGCAACTTTTATTGTATTGAGCGATGAAATTTTAATTGTTAGCCATCTGTCCTATTCCCCCTTTAGGACACTTTTCAATTTATAATTTTAATTCAAACATCGATGAAGATGCGGTTTGTTTCATGGATTTGAAACTTGAGTATGGAGATGTTGTTTTTTGGGGGGTTGGAGCGGGGTGGGGGCGGGGGTCCTTGAAGCTTCAAGTTGGATATTTTGTTTCCTTTGACTTGAACCCTTGTCATTACCATCATCTTCTAAGTCAATTTTACAAGTGAGACCAAGCATATTGAAGACCGGCTTGGTTCTAGACACTTGCCATCTCAGGAAGAGTTTGGTTATGGTCACCACAAACTATTTCTCTCTCTTCTATTGCTATGACAATGAATATTATATTCAAGAAATCTTATGGCGTAAACTCACCTCTCCATCGTAATTGAATTCTACCCAAGTTTTCTACTTAAAAGCAAAACAAATAAGAAATTTAAGCTTTGGAGTTGACTCTCCAAGTGAAAAGGCAAGATTTAAAGCAAACAAACACAAAAGTTAGTAGTCAAAGAGAACAACCCTCTTTTAACTTATGACATTTTTGGGGCTCAATTTATATGACTCAAAGAACCAAGAAGATCCTCACAATAGGAAAAATTGATATCTTGGCGCTAAAGATTAGCCGGCTTCTGATCTCCGGCGTTCATTCAAGAATCTGTAGTTGCTATATTGGCATTAAAGAATAGCCAAGTTCTGATCTCCGCATCCATCCAAGAATCTATAATCGGTTGTGTGAATGAATATGAATTCGCTAGTCTTTCAAGTACTTTCAATCGATAGGGAATCCAAATTTATTTATTTATTATACAAAAAAATTCAAAATACTACATACCAAATTAAATTGGATGGGCAAAGAGCATCACCCTATCAAAATCTCAAACTGTCACTCAATCGCTCTCTAGCATGGGACCTATTATTTGTGCAAGTGGTTGCATGCCTAGCTTGTAATCTTTATCAAGTACACGTGCACACTGCTCTCATGAGAGTAATTAGAGGACAATATCAATAGGAGTCTCCGTCAATTTTACAAGTATTTGAAGAAATAATGTCTAGAGATAGCTACAAAAATGATTGAGTTAGTTGACATGTCCAATCTCATCACGTACACACTCGTGTGAGGGTGAGGATAAAGTCTATGGCCATCATAGACAAGAATATTTTTGTCCAATGTGCACTGATCTCTCGACTCATTAATAGTATTGTACTCCCATGAGCTCCTATATAGATCCCTCTGAATTTTGGCCCTCATGTTTTTTGAAGTTCCTTTCATCTTGCTGTACTCTTTTTGAGTGAAGAGGTGGGAATTTTGAAAGACTCTTTGACAAAGATGTTTGAAACATTATTTGAGGTTTCTTAGCTTTCATGGTTGTGAGCTAGAATTAGAGGTGGGTTTGCGAGCGCGAGCCAAGGCTGTGCCTAATTCAGAAGCGCGAGTAGAAAATGTGTTAACTAGGCATGTACGCGTTTTATAACGTATGGATGTTAATTTTTCATATTCGATAGGATTGTAACATTCGAAATGGCGTGTAAATATGCAAGAAGTAGACAATGTGTCGCCATTGCATGTATCTTGAGGTTAGACCATCACAACTTGGTAAACATGTCGAGAAGCATAAGTAATCTATATATCATAGAAACCTCAACAAGTATTTATATGTCTCATTAAATTTCTCCAACTTAATTAATTAATTATGTTATCTTTCTTGTTAGTACTTAATATAACACATCCAACACTTGTCATGTGTCAATTTCGATCCTTACCTATGAATGAAGGAAAACTTGTAAGTGAGTTTTAGATAGAATATACTAGAATTCATGCACGTGCAACGTACATGAAAAATATAAGTAAATATAATATAATGATAGTAAACATGTATGAATTAATAAAACATGGGGGGTTATCTGTAACTTTTTGTTTCAAGTTCCAAGATGCATGAGTAGAGAGAAAGGGAGGGAGAGAAATGTGGATGCTTTAGAATTTAGAGAAAAATTATAGAAATTTCAACGCTTTTTTTGAATTTTTCTTGTAAAAATAACAAAATGACACATGGCAACTTATGGTTTCTAGTTATAATAGTAGCGATATTACTTATTTAAACACAGTGGCGAAACCAGAAAATTTCTTTTGAGGGAGACCAAGTTAAAATACGTAATAGTAAAAATAAACCAATATATTAACAAAATTACTAAATATTTTTTATAACCCATAATTTGTTAATACACTTTACCATTTCAACTCTTATAAAATGAAATTGTAAAGATCTAAATTATAAAAATAATTGTGGACTTTAATTTAAAAAATATGAAGCTGTGGGGACATGAACCAAGATCTTTAGGATCAAAAACCAATTTCTTTACCACTATGCTAACTCTAAACTTGTTAAAAGCTTTTATCAATATATGTATATTATTAGTAATATATAGCAAACCGATGACCAATACATGTAGAAATTTGTCGGAGGCTTGCCGAGTCCGGCCCCGCTAGTCCCCCTTTGATTCCAACCCTAGATGGACATGAAGCCTATAGTAAAATAAAAAAAAATCATATCAATTTCAAAGTTTATTATTTTATAATTTATAGATTGTAATATCTTATATTTATGAGTTTCATATGTATAATTTATGAAAAATGAACTTGCAAGTTCTTCGGCAATTTTTTTTCAATATTTTCCTTCTAAAATCATATGAAAATTGTGAAATTATCAAAAATCTCAAAATTTAATTTTTCTTTCGGTTTTTCAATATTTTGCTTGTTAGCACACGGGAATCATTTCGTGAAATTTTTAGATCTTTTCAAATTTCAAAGTTTTGTACACTATATAGCACATGAATATGGTAAAATATTAAAATATCAAAATTTCTATTTTCTTCGATTTTCCAATACTATGTTTCCTACATATAAGAAAATCAGGAAATTTTTCAAAAATAAAATATTTTTTGCTTTCTTTGATTTTTCGAATTTTTTTGTTAGGAAAACATTCAAAAGTCTCAATATCTTCTGGTTTTTCCGTTTTTTTATATTTTACATGTTGTAGCATATAAAAATTGTAAATTCCAAAAGTCTCAACATTCTCTATTTTCTTCTTTTTTTAAAAATATTTTGCGTTCTATATCACATAAAATCGCAATCTTTTTGTTTTCTTCGTTTTTTATGATTTTGCATTCTATGTAGTACATAACAATCACGAATTTATAAAAATCCAAAATTTTGTTCTTCCTTCAAACTTATAACATTTTGCATGCTACAAAACGAAAGTTGCATTGCTCGAAAATCTCAAACTATTTCATTTTATTTGCTTTTTCAATATTTTGTTGTGCACACACAAAATCATGAAATTTTCAAAAATCCCCAAAAAATCTGTAACATCTGTATTTTCCGAATACATAATAAAAGCCTGTTTTATAATTTTCTAGCGTCAAAATATCTTTCGTTATGCTTCAATTAGTAGAAAATGCCTTATAAAGGTTATTTTATAATAAAAATACAGTTAATACAATTTTTAGAATTTAATTTGAATTTTAGCAAAGAAAAGGATTTTTGTGGAATTTATTAAATAATGAAAAAGTAAACCTTTTAGGAAAATTTGCTACAAAATACGGAAAACATTAAAATACAATTTTCTAGAATTTTTCCATAATTTTCCGGTATTTTAAAAGAATTTTTCTAAATAAAAAATTTAAATAAATAGTTTTGAAATTAGTTTTAATATATATATATATATATATATATATATATATATATATATGGGTAATGATCCAGAAAGACGCTTTTTTATGTGAGACAAATGAGACGCACTTTATAACATCTTACACCCCGTGTAATTCACTAATTCAGAGCGTTCACCGTGATCTGCATGTCACGCATATCCTACATATCAATTTTCATAGATTGCTACTGCAGGGTTGTCTCACACGGCAGCAAGGTTTCGGGAGGTATCGTCCATACCAATTTCAATTTACCGATCTAGCTAACCCTAACCCTAGAATCGTTATTAGAAAATCCGACGAATAAACATGTAAACTACTTTACATACAAAATGAATGAGAAATACAACCTTTATAGACCGGTCCTTCACTTCTAATGCTCCGTGTAGTAGTCCCTTCGGTGCAAATCATGAACACCCGAACTCTTGAAAGGGTTCTCCTGAAGAAATAAGCAAGCTTGCAAGAAGTCTTCGAGGCCGAAGATGATCTACGTCGAGGAGATACTAACCCAGGCTACCCCTTCACTGATTGTAAAATTAGTGAAGCAAACACCCTATACTAAATGGCTAGTAGTAGATGATGATGAAGTAGGAATTTTGCTCACTTTAGAAATAATTTTCTCACTCATTTTTCTTCATTTTCATTGAAGCTAGAAAGTTTGAGGAAGTAGATGAAGAAAACTCTCATGATAAAAATCAAGTGGAGAATGGCAACCCAAGATGAGCTAGTATCATATACTAAACTTTGTAGAGAGTTAACTATGGCTAGCTATAATGGTTGGGTTTATAAATATCTTAACTAAAACAAAACTTGTGGACTTAGTCAAAGATCAAGCAAGCTTCTCCAAGCTTCTTACCATGACAAAATCCAACAATTTTAAATTACTTAATTAATTAAAAACCCTAGATTATAGAAATCATGGTGTAAATCATACATACACCTATGAAGCATGTATCATCAAGCATGACACAAAATCTTGTACACTAATATATATCACATATATACTATGTGCACAAATCAAATGAGAAAATAAATCTTAAGTGAAACAATATTAGTTAATGTATGTTAATATATCAAATATATATAATTATACATTAGATTATCAAATCAACACTTGATTTAATAATCCGGCTATATCATATATAACCGACTAATATCATGTGTATCAACTTATCGAATCAACACCTGATTCGATAACCCGGCTATATCACATATAACCGACCGATAACACAGATCTCGAAAATAGAATACGGTATCACATATCGTATTAATTTCGGTCCCGCACATATCACATATGTGCTCCTACTCCGTTTCGCTTGAGCCAGGAAACCTCTGTGTAGGACTCTAAAGACTCGTCAATACTCCGGCAGCAGGTGATGATCATATCAAACACCCACAAGCCGCAAGCGGTATGCTAAACGTAATGGCCACCCGGGTATTGAGCGATCAGAAGATCAACAAGTATACCTGCTCATACTCCTGCGAATACAATCAGTAACACTACCGTACAGTCCGGTCTCTTCGTCTGATATGTCGCATATCTCGTCTAGGGGTGGTAAACGTCAGAACCCAATAACTCGATAAGTCGTGCCGATGTGAGGCTCATAACGGGTCGAGAAACTACTGATAACACTGACCAGTATATCTCAGAATCAGCCCTGGCCAGGGACTTCCTATTATAACCAATCGAGCACAGCGCAACATCAACTCCCTATACCGGGAGAGACGAATCCCCGCCTATCACTCATTGCCTCCATGTGACTCGGGACTGTACCCAAAAACCACCTGTTTGCACGATCTCTTGACCGTTGTATGGTGGAAATCAAAGCACAATGGGAATCACACAAGACTCTATGACGATCTCAGATCGACAGACTAATCTGTACCAATGTCACCAGAGAACTGCCATCTGACGTGAGGTATAATACCATCTGGGAGTTCTCGGCGAGTCCGTCCAGTATACCCAGTCTCCACTGAGCACCCGTATACCATCTCTGATGTCAAACATCAATGGATATTGGATCATCCATCACCCATCTACATGGGTCGAGAAGCTATACGCTAGTCTACTCTGGTATATCGATGCCATGTCTCGATATACCGACGACTAGGAATATTAAAGGATATACTAACGGACTACCTTTGTCCCACTAGTATGATTCGTATCATAATCCAAGTAGTCAAGTACACATCCTAAGCGCTTTACCAACATGTAACAGAGAGACGATCAGTATACATGTTAAGATAAAAAGTAACCAGATAGCATATTATCATGTCGAGTAAGAAAGTCCTCCCTATGTATGTCCAAACATCCACTATAATATACATCATGTGTACAATAATGGCCTCTAGGAAATATATATAACTAACAATCTCCCACTTGCACTAGGGCCATCATATAGCAGTGGTTGTAGTATCACATACTCAACCATCCCATAAAAGTCTTTCTTGGGAAAAGGCCTTTGTGAGTGGATCCGCCGTATTGTCCTATGTGTCTACTCTCCTAATCTCGATCTCCCTGGAGATCAACCATCTCCATGATCAGGTGATACTGCCTTAGAATATGTCCGGGTCACTGATGTGACGGGGTTCCTAGGCCTAAACCACAACTCCATTGTCACACAATGGTAGGAACGAAGTTTATCTCATGAACTTATATACACCCAGACTCTCTTTGGTAGTATCGTTGGTAGCGATGTATCGAGCCTTTATCGTCTAGTATGTCAATATTTTATTGTGTTACAGCACAGGAAATATCACGAAATTTTAAAAATCTAAAATAAATTTAAGAATTCTTTGATTTTTTCGGTATTTTGCATCCTATATAACATATTAAAATTGTGAAAATTTTAAAAATCTTAAAAATTTTCATGTTCTTCAGGTTTTCAATATTTGGCTTGTTTACAAATAAATATCGCAATATCTTAAAAAAACATCAAAAATACATGTTTCTTCCTTTAAATTTTCAATATTTTGCATGTTGTATATAACATAAGAAAATCATGATTTTCTTATAAATTCAAAAAAAATTCTGATTTTTTCAATATTTTACATTTCTGTTTTCTTCCGTTTTTCAATATTTTATTGTGCAACAGCAAAAGAAAAGTCATAGAAGAAGAAAAAATGTGAAATTTTCAAAAAGCACAAGAAAGTTTAGTTTTCTTCGACTTTTTATATACGAAAATCTACAAATTTTCAAAAATCTCAAAAGTTGATGTGCTGTTAAGGTTTTCAATATTTCACTTGTTATATAACACAAGAATATCGCGATATCTTTAAAAATTCCAAAAATACTCGTTTCTTCCTTCAATTTTTCAAAATTTTGACAAACCATGATTTTTTTAAAAATTCAAAAATCTTATGGTTTCCACCATATTTTATTTTTCTGTTCTATTTGATTTTTCAGTATTTTGTTGTACTGGCATAAGAAAAATCGTGAATTTTCAAAACAAACAAATTTTTTTAGTGTTCTACGGTTGTTCAATATTTTGCATGCACACACGAAAATCGTGAAATTTTCAAGACACTTTCAATTTTCTGTGCTTTTTTTGTTTTCAATATTTTGCCTGCTATAAGACGTTAATATCGCGTTTTCTTTAAAAATTCCAAAAGTATAAGTTTTTTCTTTCAGATTTTCAATAATTTGCATGCTATATATGTCAGTACAACACGAGTCTCAACGAGTGGGGCGCATTACTTTTTATTCTTTCAGGAATGAAGGCATTATGCATTCACCACAGTAACAAAAGCTTTCAGTGTTTAGCACACGGAAAACGTAATTTTTTTAAATTCAAAAAAATTCTAGCTTATTCAATATTTTACTATTCAAATATTTTGTTGCACACGAAAAATCTCAAAAATATGCAGATTTTTTCAATTTTTCAATATTTTACATACTATAAACACACGAAAATCACGAAATTCTCAAAACCCTCAAAATTTCATGTGCTCTTCCGGATTTCAATATTTTTCTTGCTATAACACATGAATACCGCGATATCTTCAAAATTCCCAAAAATGCATGTTGCTTGCTTCAAATTTTTAATATTTTGTATTATATATATAGCACACGAAAATCATAATATGTTTTAAAATTCAAAATATCTGGTTTCCTCAATATCTTACTTTTCTGTTTTCTTCGGTTTTTCAAAATTTTACGGTAATATAGAACACGAAAAATCGCAAAATTTTTAAAAATCTCAAAAAAAAATCAATTTTTTCAGATTTTTCAATAATTACATGCTACACATGAATATCATGAAACTTTCAAAAATCTCAAACTTTTCCGCTCTTTTCCGGTTTTCAATATTTTACTTGTTATATGAATATCGCAATATATTCAAAAATCCTTAAAATACTAGTTTCTTCATTCAAATTTTTAATATTCTGCATGCTATATATAGCACACGAAAATAGTGTTGTTTTTAAAAATTCAAAACTTTTCTAGTTTCTTTAATATTTTATTGTTATGTTTTTTTCTGGTTTTTAATGTGTTGTTATGCTAGCATATGAAAAATTGCGAAATTTTTAAAAATCGCTAAAAAATCAGTTAGTTTCAATTTTCCAATATTTTGTATGTTATACACACAAAAATCGCAATATTTTCCAAAAATCTCAAAAAAATTCTATGGTTTTCAGGTTTTTAATATTTAATTTGCTTGATATAACACATGAAAATCATGATATCTTCAGAAATCTCAAAAATTTCTGTTTCTTCTTTCAAATTTTTAATATTTTGCATGAAGCATACAACAATCGTGATTTTTTTTTAAAAATTCAAAAAAATTCTGCTTTCTTCACAATATCAATATTTTGCATAAGCACACAAAAATCGAGAAAATTTCAAAAATCTCAATATTTTTTATTA
This sequence comes from Agapanthus africanus, assembly GCA_030015575.1. Classification (NCBI taxonomy): domain Eukaryota; kingdom Viridiplantae; phylum Streptophyta; class Magnoliopsida; order Asparagales; family Amaryllidaceae; genus Agapanthus; species Agapanthus africanus. Next base: position 44,786,832 of record JASDDO010000001.1, on the reverse strand, counting down.
TATTCGGTTTTTTAATATTTTGCTTGCTATAAGATCGTGAACTCTTCAAAAATATCAAAAAAATTCATGTTCTTCCGTTTTTCATAGTTCGCATCTTATGGCACTCGAAAATCGTCACATCTTTAAAATCCTCGAATTTTAACAGTTTTCTTTAGTTTTACAAACTTTTGTATTATGAAAATTTCAACAATGTCAATTTTTTTTTTGTTTTTCATGGCTTGTAATTATTTTGCTTGCTCATAGAATATGAAAACTGCAAATATTTTCAAAAATCCCAAAACTTTTTATTTTCTTTGGTTTTTCACATTTTAATTTCTAAACGAAAATCGTAAAATTTTCAGAAATCTAAAAAAAATTCTGTTTTGATCGCTTTTTTAATATTTTGCGTTATAGAGCACATGAAGCTCTAAAATCTTCAGAATCTAAAAAAAAAATCCATTTTCTTTCTATTTTCAGTATTTTCATACTATACAGCACATGAAAATCATGCAATTTCAAAAATCTTAAAATTTTCTTTTTCTCGGTTTTCCACAGTTTTATTTGCACGTACTTTTGGAAAACTTCTAGATATTAAATTCTTCTTCTTCTTCTATTTTTCTATATTTTATATGCTACACAAAATAATCTAAAATTTTTAAAAATCTCAAAGTTTTATATTTCTTCCTTTTTTTAATATTATACATGTATATATTATAGCATAAAAATCGCAAAATTTTCAAAATTATTAAATTTTATGTTTTTAATCAAAATTTTAATATTTTATATGCTTTAGCGCATGAGAATAGCGTATTTTTCAAAAAAAAATCCCTTTTTCTTTGGTTTTTCTATATATTTTTTTGCAATTCCATATAAAAACGCGGTATTTTTAACTTTAAAAATTTCTGTTTTTCAATTTTTTCAATATTTTGCATGCTTTGACATACAAAAATCACGAAACTTTTCATTATTTTATCGGTGAAACCTAATTAGTGAAAAAAATTAAAAAGGATTTTACAGAAAAGGGTCGATCGGACATATAAGCCTAAATGTGTAGATAAAAGAGTGATAAATATTGAGTAGAGAGCCAATAAAAATAAATTTCATGGCCCCAAATATAGTAAAAAAAGATTTAAATATGGACTAAATAACATTTTTTCGATTAAAGCACAAGCTGGATAAGAGTATATTTTAAGAAATATTTTATCATATAGTTTTATATATTATATAGATTGATAGATCGTTTGTCAAAATAATAACCCTTCGTTATAACTTCAGAGTTTCAGAGTTTCAAAGGACCATTTTTTTTACACTTTTTGACAAGATAAGACACATGTTACAACATTCTTATTTTCGAAGGATAATATGAACAGCAAATGACGAAGTAAAATCCAAAGGACATGCCTTCCATGTTTTGGTCTTTCCTCTCGCATTTCATTTTCTCATTGAAATTTGAAATGGATAAGCAATATATAAATTACAAAACAAAACAATTTTGATTTCATTGTAAATAGCTTAATTAGGGACCTTTCTTGCATCTGCCAACGGAAGCAACAAAATATCCAAATCTAAGTGTGTGTTATTTTTTCCCTATATATCACATCATGCATTGCACAGGTTCAAAATAAGCCGACGTCTACTTTTTTGATGTTTAACAACTTAAGTTTTAAAATAAAATGACTATAAATTCTAAAGAAAGATCCAATCAAATTCTTTTGTATGCTTGTGTTTTAATCTTAACTGCTACATGTCTATAAATTCTAGAGAAAGAAACAATCTCTCACCCCAATAGGCAAGAGTTCGATGAGTTCGATGGAAAACTCTCTTCTATTTAAGCAATCGGTACAATGTTGGCACTAGCAGTCTTAACCTCATAACGAGTGCCTCTTCAGCCGGTGCGGTCGAAATCTATGGTGCCAGTGGATACTTGCAACTGATCAAAGCTAATAGCACCCACTGCATCGCCAGAAACTCGTCTGGCTGTAGTGAGGCTCAACAGATGTACCCACAATACCAGTGCTCTCCTCCAGTCACGCACAACACAAGTGCAATCATGATGTATGACAGCTTCACCGAGCGTCATCAAAACCACCGGATTGGTGGAGGAATTTCGATATAGATATATGTCGCGGGCTACTCCGATTTGATGGAGGAATCTCTATAGATGGATGTAGACACAATGTCGATACAAGCGTCGATGATGATGCTGAACGCAACACCGATAGATCAATAAGCATTTCAAAGTGCGGGTACAACTACTATAGTGCTCATAAAGAGATGGTGGTGGCTCTATTGACTGGTTGGTATGATGGAGGAAGTCGTTGCTTGAAGAGCATAAGAATAAAAGGGAATGTCAAGTCCGTGACGGCCAAAGTTGTTGATGAGTGTGATTCTATGAATGGTTGCAATTCCAACCTTGGCTTTCCGTAAGCACTAGTAAAATAGGGGGTTGCCCCTACGGATAGTTTAATCCGTAGGGGCAGAAATAACTTGGCCCTACGGATATATCTGTAGGGCTAAAAGGTTGCCCCTACGGGCAAAGACGTCCAAGAATAAAAATATTAATTCTTAATTAGGTGTTTGCCCCTACGGAGGCGCAAACAAAGGACCTACGGATATATCCATAGGGGCAAGTAAATATCGATTTAATAAAATCCCAGATCGATCGCCTACGCTCATTTCCCTCTCTCTCTCGATCGGGCGCGAAAATAAGCCCCCAATGCGCCACGCCGTCGCCGCCAAGGTTGTTCTCCTCGTCGCCACCGCCGGTTTTGTTGCCACTGGAGTTCTCGTCGCCACCGCGGTTAAGGTCGTCGCCACCGCCGTTCAGATCGTCGCCCCTGCCCCAGCAGCCGTTCAGGTGAGTAAATCTCGAGGTAAGTTAAAGAATTTATTGGATTATTTTGGGCTTAAGGTTCATGGTGCGCGAGTTGGGGTTGGGCTGGGGTCTCGGTCGCAGTCGGGGTCGAGTTAGGGTTGGGGCAGGGGCTGGGCTGCGGGGTCGGGTTCGGGGTCGGGGTAGGGTTAGGGTCGGGGTCGGGGAAGGGGAAGGGTCAATTTATCAAATTTTTTATTGGGGGTGCGGCTGGGGCTGCGGGCTGGGGCTAGGGCTGGGGAAGGGGAAGGTCAATTTATCAAATTTTTAACAAGATTTGTATTAGTTTGCAAGAACACTTAAGTTTATCACAAAATATTGTTTGGGTTTTCGATTTATATCTTTTAGCGGTATGTATCCGTTGTCCCAAATTTTGAATTATCTTATACTAGTATTTATGCATGTGCAGATCTTCTTTATCCTGACAAAAGATCCATATCCATTATCTTAACTTAAAATCCTTTAGAGGGTGCTAATCCTAAATAACAACAAAATGATGTTAAATATTTCATCCGATTTTCACAAGATCATACTTGAAAAAAATGCAACTACTTTCACAATTTCACAATCCTAACCAACTCCCAATTTATTATGGTATTCGATCATAACTTGAGAACAAATTCTCTTTTCTATTGCCATCCCATATCAAACCCTAGAATCGTGGGCCATTTCAAATTACACCAAATTGAGGCAAGAATAGGATGAAACCAACATAACCAACAATAAAGAGCTTTATTTGGTAATATATATTGATGAACAATGGTTGCTGTGTTAAATCCAACCCTCACATCACATGCATATCAATAAAGGAGAGGACTGACCAAAATGCTAAATTTTAACAATTGTGAAAGTTCTTCGGTCAGGATGTAACAGAAATAAGGAAAAAAAACCTAAAATATTTCTCACAAAAAAGAAAAAGCAAGCTTCTCTCCCATATCATTAACAAAGCTTATCACTTTTGATTCTCGAAATTATTTTACATTATATTTTCATTCAAAACGTTTTGCTAGTTTGCTCACCAACCGTTTGATAAAATTCCAAAACTATTTTTACTTTCCTTGCTCACAATTGCTCTTGACTACATACAAATCTTGAAAACCCATTAACGCTCTTGCAATAATATGCAAAATCACATGAGGATTCACATTCATCACCACCACCTAAGGCTAGGGTTTGGGCTGGGGCTGCGGCTAGGGCTGTGCGTCCTCCAGAGGGCGATCATAGGATCGGTAAAGTGAGGTGGCTAGATATGAGATACGATGGATTTCCATGTGTTCAATGGAATGCTGAGGGTCAGAGTCGGTTATTCATATATCTCCCAAAAAAGAATGAGTTTGTTATCAAAGGTGTATTGATTTCTACATCAAGGAATATCAGTTATATGTCATTCAGTGACTAAGTCTGTTTCTGGCCCAACCATATTTATGAATCGTTTCTTCTTTTTCCTTCTTACGTATATTTACTAGTTCAGACTGTATGCACCTCTGCAATCAACCCCGAGAACTTATACATTATAGGTTAATAGACATATGCTATGAAATCACGGTGCATATCGAATTCATGATATGTTATAGTCCCTCATTATTTTTACTGTGGTGAGAAAGCAGTCGCTGGTGGCCACAAGCCATAGAATTGGCAGTTGTCCTACCTGCGATAACATCTTACAAATCATCAGTAGACATCTCTGTTATATTAATCTTTTAATGTCAGCTTGCATGCATGTTTATTTGCATATTTCCTCTGCTAATTATATTCTTCTAGATCATGTTTGCCTAATCTATTCGAGGCTTAGCATAATCTAGTGGCGATAAACAATTCCATCTTCTGCTCCTATGGTGGCACTGAGAAACTTCCATTTAGAAATGACAACACGTATTTTGTGGAAGTACTGTACATAATAAGAAGGAGAAGACAGTAATGTGGCAGAAGAAGAAGGACAAGACAGTAATGTGGCAGAAGAAGAAGGAGAAGACAGTATGCATGTATATACATTTGAAATTTAAGTAAAAACAACCCTACACTTAAGCGAAATCATAAATCGAAACACACATATATAGAATACAACTCATACATGGGTATCCTCAAATCTAACTTTCATTGAATTTGCACGCGCACTTAAGATAACAACCTTTATACTAAAAAATTATGTATGCCATTACTTAGTAGTTTATGGTTTTTAGACGCAAAAGCCATTTGAGAAATACTTTTCCAACCCACTATTAATCCATATTCTCAATATAGTCATTGAATTTGCACGCGCACATAATAAGAAGGAGAAGACAATAATGTGGCAGAAGAAGAAGGAGAAGACAGTAATGTGGCAGAAGAAGAAAAAAATGACATTCCCCGTTCTCTGTTTCAGCATCAATCTTCTGATATGAACTAATGATGGTTTTCACATAGGCTTTTCCCTTTAGAGACTTCTTAGTGTCCAATGGAAAGCATACATCAGATTTGTGCATGTCGGGTTCTTCTATGACTTTCAAGAGTCTCAACTGATTCTGTAAATTACACTCTAGTTGGGTGGTACTTTTACCACTTCTCACTGCAGGTGCGCTCTCTAATATCCATTTTGAATGTAATATTATCGATATTCAAAATGGATATTAGAGAGCGCACCTGCAGTGAGAAGTGGTAAAAGTATCACCCAACTAGGGTGTAATTTACAGAATCAGTTGAGACTCTTAAAAGTCATAGAAGAACCCGACCTGCACAAATCTGATGTATGCTTTCCATTGGACACTAAGAAGTCTCTAAAGGGAAAAGCCTATGTGAAAGCCATCATTAGTTCATATCAGAAGATTGATGCTGAAACAGAGAACGAGGAATGTCATTTTTTTCTTCTTCCGTCACATTACTGTCTTCTCCTTCTGCTATATTACTGTCTTCTCCTTCTTATTATGTGCGCGTGCAAATTCAATGACTATATTGAGAATATGGATTAATAGTGGGTAGGAAAAGTATTTCTCAAATGGCTTTTGCGTCTTAAAACCATAAACTACTAAGTAATGGCATACATAATTTTTTTAGTATAAAGGTTGTTATTTTAAGTTTTCCCTTATAGAGATATGATCTAACTGCATCTATAAACTATAAGTGTGCAGAAAATTATGATAAGAAATCATAAGAAAGGGTCGTAGGCATGCATAACCTTGAATCTACATACCAAATCATGCAAAAGCATGCACTTATTGTCACCTTGTCTTGGAATATAAAATATCTTGGAAGACTATAAGCGAGCATTTAAATCTTGATAGCTTTTGACTTCAACATATATTTTTCTCAAGTACCATAAAATATACTTGCTCCGTATAAACCATTTTCAGGAAGATGGATTAATAATGACAAATTATCCATTGTGGCTCACTAGGTTAGCATTTTCTCTTCTATTGACCATCTTACTAATCTGCTTGGTAAATTTATTCGGAACCGGCTGCGAATCATTAAAAGACATGCATAAGAAAGAAAACTAAAATACAGATATATAGCATACCGATACATCGAAACTTCATAGTTGCGATGGCAATCCAGAGATATTTATTTCTACACACGTGGTGCGCGTGCGAATGCGTCAGGCATCATGGACAAATATTTCAGAACATGGAAAGTATTATTCGTATAAAGTAATTAAAACTTTTAAACACCTTGGGTAGATATTTTCTTAGTTGATGCAATCATATCATGAGGACTAAATTTAAGCTATTATACATATGCTTATGTATTTTTCTAACCTAATATATCACACACACACACAGAGAGAGAGAGAGAGAACACCAGGTAGATAGAGAAATCAGGTAGTAGGATCCTGAAGAAATGGAGTCCATAGCATTGCTCATCATCATCATCCGTGATCCCTTTGAAAAAATATTATCAAAGGGATCATGGATGATGATGATGAGCAATGCTATGGACTCCATTTCTTCAGGATCCTGCTACCTGATTTCTCTACCTACCAGGTGTTCTCTCTCTCTCTCTCTCTGTGTGTATGTGTGATATATTAGGTTAGAAAAATACATATGCATATGTATAATAGCTTAAATTTAGTCCTCATGATATGATTGCATCAACTAAGAAAATATCTACCCAAGGTGTTTAAAAGTTTTAATTACTTTATACGAATAATACTTTCCATGTTCTGAAATATTTGTCCATGATGCCTGACGCATTCGCACGCGCACCACGTGTGTAGAAATAAATATCTCTGGATTGCCATCGCAACTATGAAGTTTCGATATATCGGTATGCTATATATCTGTATTTTAGCTTTCTTTCTTTTGCATGTCTTTTAATGATTCGCAGCCGGTTCCGAATAAATTTACCAAGCAGATTAGAAAGATGGTCAATAGAAGAGAAAATGCTAACCTAGTGAACCACAATGGATAATTTGTCATTATTAATCCATCTTCCTGAAAACGGTTTATACGGAGCAAGTATATTTCATGGTACTTGAGAAAAATATATGTTGAAGTCAAAAGCTATCAAGATTTAAATGCTCGCTTATAGTCTTCCAAGATATTTTATATTCCAAGGCAAGGTGACAATAAGTGCATGCTTTTGCATGATTTGGTATGTAGATTCAAGGTTATGCATGGCTACGACCCTTTCTTATGGTTTCTTATCATAATTTTCTGCACACTTATAGTTTATAGATGCAGTTAGATCATATCTCTATAAGGGAAAACTTAAAATAACAACCTTTATACTAAAAAAATTATGTATGCCATTACTTAGTAGTTTATGGTTTTAAGACGCAAAAGCCATTTGAGAAATACTTTTCCTACCCACTATTAATCCATATTCTCAATATAGTCATTGAATTTGCACGCGCACATAATAAGAAGGAGAAGACAGTAATGTGGCAGAAGGAGAAGACAGTAATGTGACGGAAGAAGAAAAAAATGACATTCCTCGTTCTCTGTTTCAGCATCAATCTTCTGATATGAACTAATGATGGCTTTCACATAGGCTTTTCCCTTTAGAGACTTCTTAGTGTCCAATGGAAAGCATACATCAGATTTGTGCAGGTCGGGTTCTTCTATGACTTTTAAGAGTCTCAACTGATTCTGTAAATTACACCCTAGTTGGATGACACTTTTACCACTTCTCACTGCAGGTGCGCTCTCTAATATCCATTTTGAATGTAATATTATAGATATCCATGCCTGTTTATGTCAAAATTACTTATATTGTCAATGTTTGATTGTCTAGTTGTTGGTGATGCGTCCATATCAGGGACAGAGGTCACTCCCGTTCCTCCAGGTATGTTTATATATTATATAGGGCATGTATATTGATTTAGAATGCTATATCATAAATATACACACATTCATTTTGCTCTTAGTCGTCCAACTCATTATCATGGGCTGCTTGATGAGATTAGATTTGCGCCTGATGATCTACAAGAGCTTGTTCACTCCCTGTCATATGTGTAAGCAGCGCTATATGCGAGTTTACCTTGTTAGTATGTATGTACTGAAATTAATTAATATTATTCAAATTTTGATACATGCAGATACCAGAGGAGCACATCTTCTATCTCTGTAGGTAAGGCTTTGAATTTGTTGATTTTGGTATTTCTTGTCAATTTTATAGACCAGTATGTCCTAAATATAATGTTCTGACAGTTGCTAGGGGGAAGGCAACATTCGAGGCTGCTGACCCCAGTTCTGGACGCCGCACACGGACGGCACCACGGAGGTTGGGAGAGAGGCCGAGGACTGGGCTCCAGCAGGGCCCATATGAGGTTGGACTCCACCCCGGTGGTTACTTCCTCCGTCTCCAGTGAGCGACGTATCCAGCAGGGACAGGAGAGCTTGAAGGCCACCGTTCAGGAATTGAATGAGATGCTGGTATGTATACTACTTAATAGTAAAATATAATGTCATATTATAGATATCAACATATCCAATATCAGTACATAGCCTGAGCTTATTTGGTTGTAGACTTATGTTTTATTAATCATACATGTACATATCTAATTAAAATAAACTACAGTTTTCCAAACTAGATATCCAAATGGGGTTTCGAAATAACTCGATAATGATAAGAATTCGAATGTGGGTGTAGGAGCGGGTGGTTGAGCAGGCCCAGGCCTGGGGAACGATTTTACCGGACAGAACGATCCGAGGCTGCTGACCCCAGTTCTGGACGCCGCACACGGAGGGCACCACGGAGGTTGGGAGAGGCCGGGGATTGGGCCCTAGCAGGGCACATATGAGGTTGGACTCCACCCCGGCGGTTACTTCCTCCGTCTCCAGTGACCGGCATGTCCATCATGAACTGGATAGCTTGAGGGCCAGCGTTCAGGAGTTGAAGGAGATGCTGGTATGTATACTACTTTATAGTAAAATATCATTTCATATTATATACATATCAACATATCCATAATTAGTACGTAGCTTGAGCTTATTTGGTTTTAGACTTAAGTTTGATTAATCATACATACATATGTAATTGAAATAAACAACGCTTTTCCAAACTAGATATCCAAACAGGGTTTCGAAATAACTTAATAATGATACGAATTCGAATAATAAACAGTTCTTACACGCTTCTTACACACGTTATATCCAGACGCGACAGGGTAGATCGGCCGAGCCTCCACACGCATCTCCTTCGGCTGCGGCTCCGCAAGCCACTACATCGGCTGCGGTTCCGCAGACAGCTCCTGTAGCTCCACCGCCCACTCAGACTCCCGCTCGCGACGAATTGCAGAGTTTATTGACCGAGGAGCAGGCGCGCGTTATTCTATCGTTATTCAGAGGTGGAGCTGGACCGAGCTAGGGTAGAATTTTGGTTCTTATTTTTTGAAACATGTATTTATTTATATCATACACATTGTACTACATTTTGAAACGATATTGATATTGGTTTGTATTTATATCATATTCAGTTTTTGTGTTTCTTTTGTATATTATATATATGCGTGAGATGTGATTATGAATACTGCAATATATGATTTGATTGATGCATATATTATTGTGCACAGGGCGGGAAAAAATCAACCAGCCCATTTTTAAAAAAAAATTACAGACAATATGTACCTACGGATTAATCCGTAGGCACACATGTTACCCCTACGGATATGTCCGTAGGGGCAAAATATCAGCAGTAACTGATATTTCCCCCAGATCACAGTTGCAGGGGGTTGGGAAAGCCCCTACGAATATATCCGTAGGGGCAACTGACTCTCCCCTACGGCGTTATCCGTAGGGGCAAAATATCAGGAATTATGAATTTGTGCCCCTACGGAAACGTACCTACGCATATATCCGTAGGGGTTAGTACATGCCCCTACGGATATATCCGTAGGTCGAAGTAATTTATTAAAATAAACCGTAAATTATATAAAATCTTATACCCTACGGCTTTATCCGTAGGGGCAAAAGGACCTACACATATATCCGTAGGGGCAACAATTTGACCGTAGGGGCAAGTTCAGGGCCTCAACTTGCACCTGCGGCCTTTGCACCTACGGGGTATTTTTTCGCCCCTACGTATATATCCGTAGGGGCAGTTGGTTGCCCCTACGGATAAATCCGTAGGGGCAACCCTTCTTTGTAGTAGTGAAGCCGTGTAGTAACAACATAGTGGATGCGTCTCCTGGAGTGTGGAAGGCTTTGGGGATCTCCGGGGCAAAATCCGGCAAGTTTAAGATCTCATGGGTTGATGTGGGGTCGTGAAGCAAATTAACACGGCGATGTGTAAATGTTGAAATATAACTTGTAGGTCACAAAGACATTATAGATATCATTCCGACCTACACTGATATCTAAATATTAAGCATGAATGTCACAAGAAATCAATATTACACCCGACATTCTCTATTATAACAACAATAAGCTACCATACAAAATCCGAAGCACCATCATAGCATCAGAGCCACCATTATGCATTAACCATTGATCTTGCATGGCATGCAGCTTGACATGACAAAAAGAACATAAAGAGAGAGAGGCATTTACCCAATCCTTCTGAAGAATAATGATCAAGACGATGATACCTTTTGTGGCATTGATACTAAAAACCCAATTTATAGCAGGGTACTAAAGCTGAGTCGATAAAATTTGCAAACAGGGGCCTAAACCAAAAGAAATCACAATAAAATTCCTGTTACCATAACCATAACAACCAATAGGATGCAGTGACTAAAACAATACAAACAATTTTTTTTTTCCTAGACTCCAAAATATTAACATTGCTTCATCTGCAGGAATACCGATACCTGAAAAAATAAGTCATGTACACACTATACAAATAACTCTTGCTGTGACTGAATATGATGGAGGCTGATATCTCCTTCAGATGTTGCCTTCCGTTGATCTGCTGATGACGGCGATGGGTGGCTGATATTTGATCTGGAGGCTATCGCTCCTGAAGCGTGTGGATCTCAATGGGTTGAGGTTGTGGTTGCCGAGTTACCTGCAAGGAAGTCCCGGGATGGTTGTACCACCGAGGACCCTCCGACGATCAAGTTAGACTAGAGATCCGAGCAGAGTAACGGCTTAGTAGAGTAAAAATGGCTTACTTGAACCGTCTGAAGGAGGGGTTTATATAGCGGTGGCAGCAGGCGACGCAGGCGCGAGAATCACGCCGATCATTACGCTCCCGACGTCATGCCAGCGTGATGAGCGGGACCTCCCATTAATGGCAAGACAGGCTCGTTAATGGGGGATCATGGTGGCGTGGAACGTGGGATATGGCCGGCGGAGATCTCGCACATGGCGAGATTCGTGAGAAGATGGTTACGCCTGCAAGCGGTGTTGTCGGTCGGTCGACGAAACCGAGGAAGATGACCTCGATGGGAGAGCTCGCGGACGACCGGGAGAGCCGAGGTATCTTGGCTCTGCGGTAGCTCGGAGACGAGTTGGGGGCCGAGGAGGCCAGTTGTGCAGGGGGCTCGGAGGCGAGCCAGCGTTCGCTCGGTAGGACGAGCGTAGGTGTGGTCTGGTCGGCCACTGTAAGTCCTTTCTTGTATGCTCTGGGATACGTCATCTGCCACGTGTCTTGATCTGGGAGATCACCGATATCGAGCATCATCATTAGCCCCCCACTCTTATCCCGACCAGCTGACGGGTCGGGTCGAGAGTGGTCTGCCGGCTCACCTAAGGTGAGCTCCTTTCCGAAGATATCGTCGGGCGTGTCTCTGGGCAATTGGTTGTCTTTTCTAGATGGGTCCAGCGATTCAAGGCGAGATCCTTTGCATTAAAGAGAATGCGCCGTATTGTGTGCTCTTTGGTGAAGCGACGGGCCACGTGTTGGGTGCCGGTTGGCTGATGTGACGTGCTGCAGGCTTCTGACATCCGATGGGATGCTGCCAATGTGCTTGCGACAGGTGGAGCGATCGTGGCCGTTGAGTGCATTGAACCGTTTTGGCGGGAATCAACCGTTGCCATTGGATGAGAACGCCGGCTGTATAAATCGAGGGGAGGCCTGTTTGAGGATCTCTCTCTCTTCCCATTTTCCTGATTCTGAGTCTTGTTAGCTCGGCGCTCTCCCCTTTAGGTCGGATCTCAGCGTTTTCTCTTTCTGCTTCTTCTCCTTATGAGTCGAGCCCCTTCTCCCTTTTTGGCAGGACAGATGGTTCAATCCCAGAATCTTGGTGCCTTCGGCACTCAGTCCTGGAGGGGGGACGGCGGTGCGGTCGTGCCTCCGGCCGACTCGAGCCCTGCGCTGGATGTGCCCCCGACGGCGGGGCCACCTGCCCCGTCACGAGCTCCTGATGATTGTTCTGGCAGCGGCCAAAGGCGTACACGGGTTCCCGAATCTCAGACGAGGGATGCAGGAGAGGGGCGAAGACGGGTTTCCTCTTAAGCGGAAGAGGACGGTCTCTCGTGCGCCGCCGACGGAGATTCCGGAAGGACTCCTATCCAGGAGGGGGACGTCCAGTTCGTGGTCCCGTAGGGGCTTTCCGTTGCCGCCAGCCTTCTTGCTGGTATGGAGGAGTCGGCCGGAGGCCAAATGCCGCGGGGGACCTTGAGGGCCCAACTGGCGGCTATCGCACAGGAGGCGGTTCAGGCATGTACTCTCTCATGTGTTATTTCGAGCGACCTTTCCTTAGTTTGGGCGTCCTTAAGTTTCTCTGCCATTTTTCATCAGGTCCTTCAGCACCGCGCCCTTGTTACTCGTATGAAAGCCGAGGGGGCTATTCGGGCTGCGAGGTCAGCAGAAGAGTCTTCTTTGGAGGTCGAGATTCTGTGACTCGAGCTGCCGCCGCCTAAGTAAGTCCCACCGAGTCGTTGAGGCGAAGTTGATGGAACTGGCCGATCGCTTTGCAGCCATGAGGAGGGCGAGGGATGCCAGCAGGCGGGGTGCCAAGGCGGCGCTTCAGGCGGCGGAGGCCGCCGAGATCCGGGCTAGAAAGGCGGTGACGGATTACAAGGAGTCGGACCAGTTTTACGTCGACCTCGGCGAGGCCTCCGCTACTGCATGGAACAAGGCTCTTGATGCCGTCAAGGAGCAGCTTCCGGAGTTCGCCGACGGTGAACTCCGTGCTCGGGTCCCACTCTCGGTGGTCACGCCTCCGGCCGATAGCGATGAGGGGAGTGAGGTCTAGGCGGGGCTTGCTGCCTGACCTTTTTGGTTTTTCCTCCTCTCTTTTGTAAGCCTCCGGGCAACTTTGATAAGGCTGGGGAGCCCACAATACCCTTGTAAAGACTTTTGGTTTGGTGAATAAAAACTTTTTGTTTTTGCAGTGATGTTTGTGCTTGTACTTCGTTTTGTTGGTAGACACTTGTATCTGCATAGTACTGCTTTTATGGTCGGCATGTTCCTCGTCTAGCGATTACTCGTCGACTTGACTCTGATCATCTGCCGAGTGTGCGAGGACCGGCAGGAAGACGGTATCTCCATAGCCCCGAAGTCGAAGTGTAGATCACTAAGATGTTGATAGACCGGATACCTCTTGTTGAGTTCATGTCCTTAGTTTTTGGAGGGGCCGTAATTAGCCAACTAAGGATGGTTCCCCTTAGAGAGGGCTTCGATCCGTATTTGCGGGAGGGGCCGTGAGAGGCCTACTAAGGACGGGACCGAGCAGGGCAGTTGCTCGGTGCCTCTTGGCGAGGGCTTTGATCCCTGGTTTGTTGGGGTAGGGAGCTACCAGCCAGGAATAACCGAGCAAGGGCGGGCCTAGTTGCCTCTTGCGAGGGCTTTGATCCTTAGCGCGGGAGGGGCCGTGAGTGGCCTACTAAGGACGGGGCCGAGCAGGGTAGATGCTCGGTGCCTCTTGGCGAGGGCTTTGATCCCTGGTTTGTTGGGGTAGGGAGCTACCAGCCAGGGATAACCGAGCGAGGGCAGGCCCGGTTGCCTCTTGCGAGGGCTTTGATCCTTAGCGTGGGAGGGGCCGTGAGTGACCTACTAAGGATGGGGCCGAGCAGGGTAGCTGCTCGGTGCCTCTTGGCGAGGGCTTTGATCCCTGGTTTGTTGGGGTAGGGAGCTACCAGCCAGGAATAACCGAGCAAGGGCGGGCCCGGTTGCTTCTTGCGAGGGCTTTGATCCTTAAGGAAGGGCCGAGTTGTTGTCCGGTGCCTCTTGGAGAGCTCTTTGATCTCTGGTTTGGTAGGGAGCTACCAGCCAGGGATAACCGAACAAGGGCGGGTCCGGTTTCCTCTGTGAGGACTTTGATCCCTGGTTTGTTGGGGTAGGGAGCTACCAGCCAAGGACAACCGAACAAGGACGGGTTCGGTTGCCTCTTGTGAGGGCTTTTCATCCTTAGCTCTGGAGGGGCCGTAATTGGCCTACTAAGGATGGCCGAGCAAGGTTGCTGTTCGGTGCCTCTTGGCGAGGGCTTTTGGTCCTTAAGGATGGCCGAGGAGGGTTGCTGCCCGGTGCTTCTTAGCGAGGGCTTTGATCCCTGGCATTTTGTGGTAGGGGAGCTACCATCCAGGGATAGCTGAGCAGGGTAGCTGCTCGGCTGCCTCTTGGTGAGGGCTTTGATCCCTGGCGTTGCAAGGTAGGGAAGCTACCGGCCAGGGATAGCCGAGCAGGGTAGCCGCTCGGCTGCCTCTTGCGAGGGCTTTTAATCCCTGGTTCGTTGGGGTAGGGAGCTACCGACCAGGGATAACCGAGCAAGGGCGGGCCCGGTTGCCTCTGGCGAGGGCTTAGATCTCTGGCGTTGCGAGGTAGGGAAGCTACCGGCCAAGGACAGCCGAGCAGGGTAGCCGCTCGGATGCCTCTTGGTGAGGGCTTCGATCCTTGCCTCTTGGTGAGGGCCCGCTAAGGATGGACCGAGCAGTGGAGCTGCTCAGTTGCCTCTTAGTGAGGGCTTAGGTCACAAAGACAGAATTCTTCTTTTTGCAATGTTCTAACGTTCCCTTCTTGTTATTCGGATGAAAAGGACTTTTTAGAAAAATTTACATTTTCTTTGTGAAAAGAGAAGTGCACACTTGTAGGTAATGATTTCACTGGTACAGCTTGAGCTTCTCGGCGTTGTAGGGTCGCAGAAACTTACGCCCGTCCACGTCCTGCAAGCGGTAGGCTCCGTCGGGAAGTACCTCGGCGACGAGGAAAAGACCGTCCCATTTTGGGGAAAACTTGTGCAGCCTGCCTTGATCGACGAACTCATTTCGGCGTAGGACTAGATCCCCGGTCCTGAAGGAGCAACGCTTGATCCGCGTGTTGTAGTATCGGGCAGTTTGTTGTTGATAGGCGGCAGCCCTGATCTGAGCCCGGTCTCGTTTCTCCAACAAGATGTCCAGGTTAGTCCGTAGTGCCGTAGTGTTTGCTTCATCGTCGAAGTGTTCGACCCGATGGCTGGGTAGCCCGATCTCCACCGGGACCATTACCTCGGTCCCGTAGCAGAGGCTGAAAGGGGTTTCCCCGGTGGGGGTCTTCTTTGACGTGCGCAGGGCCCATACGACCCGGGGCAATTCCTCGACCCAACTGCCTTGGCGTCCCTCCAAGCGGGTCCGGAGACCCCGGAGGACATCTCGGTTAGCGACTTTGGCCTGCCCGTTGCATTGGGGATGTGCAACCGCGACGAACTTCATGAGGATATGATATTCGTTGCAGAAATCCTTCACTTTTTCGTCTTCGAAGTTCGTCCTGTGGTCGGCGATGATGCATCTCGGGATGCTGAACCGGAGTATCAGGTTATTCAACAGGAACTTGATGGTCGTGGTGGCGTCTGGCTTCCTGATGAGGACTGCCTCGATCCACTTTGTGAAGTAATCTACTGCGACGAGAACATATTTGTGCCCGCCCGTGCCGGTAGGAAACTGGTCTATCATGTCCAATCCCCACTGGGCGAACGGCCATAGGGAGGTCAGCGCGGTCAGCTCGGTAGCCAGGAGGCGGGGAACGCTTCCGTGGAGTTAGTAGCTTTTGCATCTCCTGACAAGCTTCTGGGCGTCCTCGTGAATAGTTGGCCAGTAGTACCCCTGGAGCAATGCCTTCTGGATTAAGGTTCGGGCCCCTTGGTGTGCGCCGCCGACCCCTTCATAGATTTCGCGGAGGACGTAATCGGCTTCGTGGGGGTCGACACACCGGAGCAGGGGCCGAGTGAAGGATTTCATGTAATGGTTCCCATTGCTCCAGACGAAGTGACGGGCTTTGTCCCGGAGACGGCGGGCTGCTCCCCGATCTCCTGGGAGCGTTCCATCCCTTAGGAATTCCACGAGGGGCATCCTCCGGTCTTTGTCGTCTTCCTTCGCTGTGTACACATGAAGTATTGTCGCCCCGTCTTCCATGCTGGGCCATGGCAGGGTCTCGAAGAGGATAGATCGCTTGTTGTTGGCCGAGTAGGATGAAGCCAGCTTGCTCAGGGCATCAGCTTGGGCATTGAGAGCTGCCTGGGTATCTGCTCTATCTGGACTTTGTCGAAGTTCCTCCGAAGTTTTCTTACCTCGGCCAGGTACTTTGCCATTAGATATTCCCGAGCCTCGAAGTGGCCGGTCACTTGTCCAACGACTAGGGCTGAGTCACTGCAGATTCAAATTGTTTTCAGACCCAGTCCGGAGGCCATGCGCAGTTCGGCCAGCAGGGCCTCGTACTCTGCCGCGTTGTTTGAGGCCCTGAATCCGAGCTTTAGAGAATACTCCATTTCTGCTCCGTTCGGGCCTCGAATGATAAGGTCGGCGCCACAGCCGTCCTCGGTTGAGGACCCGTCGACATAGATGACCCTCTCATGGACCGAGTCGGGTCTCCCCACGATCGGGCGTTCATCCGCAGGGGTCGGCGCGGGCTCCGGTTCCTTGCCGGGGATGGTGCACTCGACAATAAAGTCGACCAGGGCTTGTGCTTTGATGACCTGCCTCGGACGGTATTTTATGTCAAACTGGGACAGCTCCCACCTCCACTTCTCTAAGTGGCCCGAGGATTCGGGTGAGGCGAGGATAGCCCCCAGCGGGCGCTCGGTGAGGACGAGAATAGTGTGCGCCTGGAAGTAGTGTTGTAGCTTCCTTGAGGCCAATATGAGGGTCAGGACGATCTTCTCTATGGACAGATACCTGGTTTCTGCGTCTTTGAAGACGTGGCTCACGTAGTATACCGGCTTCTGCACTCCGTCGACCTACCGGACGAGCACTGAGCCTGCCGCTTGGTCGGATACCGCCAGATACAGCGATAGCTCGTCTCCTTCAACTGGTCGGGTGAGCAGCGGCGGTGTCGCAAGGTGCCGCTTTAACTGGTCGAAGGCGGTCTGACACTCTTCCGACCACTCAAACTTCGAAATTTTCCTTAGAGCCTTGAAGAACGGAAGGCAATTTTCCCCAGACCTCGACATGAAACGGCTCAGAGCGGCCACCCGTCCAGTTAGTCGCATGATCTCGATGTTGGTCTTGGACGCGGTCATGTTAAGGATGGCGTCGATTTTTTCCGGGTTGGCCTCGATCCCGCGGTGGGTGACCATGAAACCGAGGAACTTTCCCCCGGTGACCCCGAATGCGCACTTGGCAGGGTTTAGCTTCATCTTGAACTTGTGGAGTATCTCGAAGGCCTCGCCCAGGTCCTTGGAGTGGTCGGTCGACGAGACTGATTTGACGAGCATATTGTCGACGTAAACTTCCATGTTCCTGCCGATCTGTGGCTTGAACATGCGGTTGACCAACCGTTGGTACGTAGCTCCGGCGTTCTTAAGGCCGAAGGGCATCACCTTATAGCAGTATACCTCCCGGTCCGTTGTGAATGCGGTAAGATCTTCGTCTTCCGGACTCATACGGATCTGATTGTAGCCGGAGAAGGCATCCATGAAGCTCAATAACTCGTGGCCCGCCGAGCTGTCGACGAACTGATCTATCCGAGGTAGGGGATAGTTGTCTTTAGGGCAGGCCTTGTTGAGGTCGGTGAAGTCGACGCACATGCGCCACTTCCCGCTTGATTTCTTGACCAGGACTACGTTTGCTAGCCACTCCGAGTAGGGCACGTTCCGAATGAAGTTGGTGGCGAGGAGCCGATCTACCCGTCCTCGATAGCCCTCTGTTTGACCGGGGCGAAGCTTCACTTTTTCTGCCTGACGGGTCGGGCCGTAGGATCAATCCCGAGCTTGTGAGATATAATTTTAGGGTCGATCCCAGGCATGTCAGCAGGAGCCCAGGCAAACACATCGGAGTTGTTTATGAGGAAATGGACCAAGTCATCTCGCTGAGTTCCTGTTAGAAGCGACCCGATCTGAATGATTTTTTTGCCGTCCCCTTCTACGAGGGGGATCTCTGTCAGAAGCTCCACCGGGGTCCCTCGGACCTCCGTTTGCTCGTCTCGAGTGTCTAGGGAACCCCTGATGTCACCCTCACATTCGACATCGTCGACCGGTCTCTCCGATGAAGATGTTGCGGTGAAGCAAACCTTTGCAACTCGCTGGTCTCCATAGACCTGACCTATCCCGTCCTGGTCGAGAGGGAACTTCATCGCCAGGTGATAGGTTGATATCTGAGCACGGAAGGAGTTCAGCATGGGGCGGCCGAGGAGGATGTTGTAGGCCGATGGGATTCTCGCTACGATGAATTCCACCGGCAGTGTCCGCGTACGGTTGTCCTCCTCGATGTTGAACTTTAGAGTGATTACCCCTTCCGCCGGAATGGAGTGGTTGGTGAATCCTGAGAGGACGTGGGAGGTCGGCCTCAGGTTTGCCGAGGCAAGCCCCATGCGCAGGAAGCAATCGTGGAAGAGAATGTCTGCTGAGCTTCCCGAGTCGACCAGGATCCTGTGCACCTCATATTGATGGACTCGAGCCGTAATCACCAGGGGGTCATTGTGGGGCCAGGATATGTCGTGAAGGTCCCCGTCGTCAAAAGTGATCGGCTCGGTCTCCCTTGACCTCTTCGTCGGTCGGCTGTCGGCCTCCGTGGCTGGCGCGAGGTGCTGAGTCGCGTATGTACCCGACGCACCCCCGATCGTCATGACCATGACTTTCACCGAGCCTTGGTTCCCTTGAGTGAGGTTCCTTACGCCCTCCGGTGGGGTTGTTTTTGAGCTGCCGTGGAGAGTCTCGCGTGCGCGACCCCGTCGAGGAAGGTGGTGCCGGTCGTGCCTGTAAACAGGCGAGTTGACCGCTACCGCATCGGGAGGGGCAGGGATGCGACGAGACTCGGGGCGAAACTCTCTAGCGTAAGACCTCGGAGCCGAACTTAGCGGTGCCCACCGAGTTTTCGAGTACGTCGGCCCGAGGAAACCACGGTTGCCGGAAATGATGAGGCGGCGGTCGGCAGTGCCTACGCGGGCGTAGTCTTCTCTCCCCATGTAAGGGTCCTGGTCCCGAGGCGGGGGAGCGGCAACTTGGTGATCTTGCCCTGCCGTTTGGACGCGGTTGAGAGCTTCCACGATGGACGCGAGTCGGTCTATCCGGCCGGCAAGGGCGTTGATGGCATTCGGCAGAGGAGGTTCGTCCGCGCCTCCGTTGAGGGGGAGACGACGGCTGGTGCTTAGATCATCGTGATGGTCGCTCACCATTAGGTTGAGATCTGAAGGCGAACTTTCGTTTTTGTGGAATCGAGTATTTCCAACAGACGGCGCCAGCTGATGAAGGCTGATATCTCCTTCAGATGTTGCCTTCCGTTGATCTGCTGATGACGGCGATGGGTGGCTGAGATTTGATCTGGAGGCTGTCGCTCCTGAAGCGTGTGGATCTCAATAGGTTGAGGTTGTGGTTGCCGAGTTACCTGCAAGGAAGTCCCGGGATGGTTGTACCACCGAGGACCCTCCGACGATCAAGTTAGACTAGAGATCCGAGCAGAGTAACGGCTTAGTGGAGTAAAAATGGCTTACTTGAACCGTCTGAAGGAGGGGTTTATATAATGGTGGCAGCACGCGAGGCATGCGCGAGAATCACGCCGGCCGTTACGCTCCCGACGTCACGCCCACGTGATGAGCGGGACCTCCCATTAATGGCGAGACAGGCTCGTTAATAGGGGGGCGTGGTGGCGTGGAACGTGGGATGTGGCCGGCGGAGATCTCACGCATAGCGAGATTCGCGGGAAGGCGGTTATGCCTGCAAGCGGTGCTGTCGGTCGGTCGACGAGACTGAGGAAGATGACCTCGGCGGGAGAGCTCGCGGATGAGCGGGAGAGCCAAGGTATCTTGGTTCTGCGGTAGCTCGGAGACGAGTTGTGGGACCGAGGAGGCCAGTTGTGCAGGAGGCTCGGAGGCGAGCCATCGTTCGCTCGGTAGGACGAGCGTAGGTGTGGTCTGGTCGGCCACTGTAAGTCCTTTTTTGCATGCTCTGGGACACGTCATCTGCCACGTGTCTTGATCTCGGAGATCACCGATATCGAGCATCATCAGATCACAAAAGTTGGGATATATTCTTCCCAAGAAAAAAATATAATGGAAAAATGAAACACAACTTGACACACGGACAACCTCGTTTGAAGCTGCCATTTCCTACCAAAGATGAAATGTGAGGCCCGACGGTAGGTCTAGACCCTACATCTACTACAAGACTTCCTCTTTCAATGATAGAAGTCTTGGAACTCAAATGGACTCTTCCGGCACTGTATGCTCAAGTAAACAAAAATTCGACCTATTGTACGAATGTATCATGAGGAACTTGTTTTTATGAGCTTCTCTTTCTTGATCTCTGCTTTTCTCTGTTCAGCATGTTGCGCTATGTCATTAGCAAGAGCCTGATGATGGAAGTTCAATGTCTTCATGAAGTTCTGGAACCTCTGGGGATTTGAAGCTTGCGAAGCTGAAAATAATTTTCAGATATCGGATTGTTTCTTACTTAAAAAAAATAAAAGGGTGAATAAAAAATGAAAATCAGCAAAGGGAACCTTCTTCCCTACCTTTAACAGCTTCCACAAAGAAAACAAAAGGGTAGACCTCATCGATTGGTGACTGCAACTCTTCTTCATCACTGTAATCGTCGTCGTCGTCTGAGTCATAATCCTCATCGTCAACTCAAAAGCCTTTGCCTGAAGTCCAAACAAAATAAAGTTTGCAGTTAATTTCTATATTAGAAAAAATTAAACAACTTCTTTACATAAAGTCATGGTCAATATCAGAAGATCTGATTTGTTTATCACAAATCTTAGCTGCTAATTTTTGGAACTTGCTGCTATCAACTTCCACATCATCCTCATCATCATCTCCCATTTCTTTGTCCGACTCTTCCTCATCCTCATCAGATTGAAAACCATCCATATCATCATCATCATCATCATTGTCTTCACCTTCTTCAGATTTCTTCTTAGATTCTGTCCACAAGAGGAGCAGAAGGTTAGATGAGGAGGGCCCCAACCTATGTCAGCGACACACCTTTAAATAGTGGAAGCCCAACAACCGAAATATCACGAAAGAGGCTATAGATTTTAGATTGTCTACTTTTATAACTATAACTCTAGGGGACACATGGCAAGCCAATTTAAAATAGAGGCGGGGAAAAAAATACAAAACATAACAAAATTCCATAGTATTTAGAGTGCCCACATCATCACACACATCTCTACTATTTATAAAAGATATCTTAAAAACAAAATTCAGTATTAGAATTAACTACTCCCTGCTTTTTCTCTTTCTAAACATTTTATCTCTCTTGACCTACCTCATTCTCCTCTTTTTCACGGGCATCACATGCTTCAAATCCAGTTAATATAATAGGAGAATGCCTATGCTGAGAAGAACAATTATGTGACAAAATTTCGTAGTCTAGATAAAATTTCAAAACAAGGAGAAAAAGAATTAATAGCAGGGTCAAAGCATTAACATTCAATAAGAAATAAAATCCAATGCATAATTACCTGCAACATGATCTTTGCAAGAAACAAGCAGTTCAAAGCATTGATATTCAGTACGAAACAATATTAAATATTAAAATCATAATCACCTGCAACTTGATACTTATAAGAAACAAGCAGCCCAAGTGTGGCACTGAAAACATGTGCAAAAGCATCTACTGACAACTGCTCCTCAGAGAGAGCCAGAAGTGAAGTCAACCCCCAGCGGCAAACCTTCTTATCATATTCACTACAATAGGAAAATGAGAGTATATGCTTGTTTACGAGAAAGGGAGAAATGGTGATGGAGGACCAAAGCGAAAACTAGATAAGCTAAACTTTACCTTTTAAAATTTGCACGACGACCATTTTTCTTAACTTGCTGTAGCATCTGAAACCACAAACTAAAAACTTCTGTTGCAACACCAAGTTTCTGAAGAACTCCAAGACTCGAAGAAGCATATTCTAGTAGAGAGCATTAGCAACCTGCAGAAGTAACGAGGTCGCCGTCATGAATAAACGACAACAAACTGGAATGACCGACAATGTTATGCATAAGTAAATATCGAGAAAAACGTCAAAGTTACATTGCAGGATGGATACAATTAAAATGGACCTATTAAATGCAAGAAAAACATCCAGATTTTACTCCAGGCATGAGAAACAGTTTTTATCCTATTGAACAGAAAATGGGGTCACGGTTTTAATGTTGATGGAAAGAATATTTAAAACTGAGAAAATGGAGAATATTTACGGGACGCAGCGACTGAAAACATGCATTTTCTTCTTAAAATAGTGCAAATACAAATGATCCTAACAAAACATGTATCAGTGGTACACTATTGTTGCATGGTGCAAATTATCAATAATGATGAGGGCTCCAACCAGATAATATGAGTGCATAAATTAGAGTACAAAATAAGGTAGGAGTTGATTCATGTTTTGCAGATATATCTCAAAATTTTAGTTATTTCAGGTTTACCGTGTTCTCATTTTTCACAAATATATCCTTGAAATTTTCTACTTCAAAAAATGGTGCTAAAGTTTCAGTTTAAATAAATACAAATTTCACAAAAAAGATGCAACATTAGTCATTTTTTAGGAACAGACCATAACGTCACCTTGCTCCATATGAGCAGCAAATGCACATGCCAAAAAACAGCTAAATCATAGTCATATTTAAACGTGCTTAGCTTCTTAAGATTGTTCCCCTCCGAACGGCGGCCAAGACATGGGACGTCTTGCCTGGGGTTCGGAGCAGATGCTATTTGGTTTTATCCGTCCACCTCTCCGAAAATACCAAGTTGATTTATGGCACCATGTATCGAAGGTTTGGACGGATGCGGCCGATGTAGCAGACTTCGTCAGATTCCCCCTTGCTTGAGGGGTTTTTGATTGTGGGGACGCTCTTCCCTGCAGGCGCAAGCCCCTGCAGTTAATTACGCTACCGCATCGCGGTAACAACTTTCTCCTTCTCTAGAATTTCACTTCGTGTCGTGGGTGTTTGTTTTGTTTGTGGTTGCCCGTGAATTGTATACGGAGACTGATTTATGTCGTCGTCCGTAGGACGTGGATTAGTCCAAATCCATATTTTCTTAGATTTGGGTTTGATGTTTTGGTTTGAGAATACGTTAGCCATTATTAAGGCTAAGATCAACTCAAACGTTTGTTAAGGATACATTAGTCTGATTTGAGACTAAGATCAACTTAACGGAAAAAGCATTTAGAGGCTCTACTGTTCCAGTTTAGGGACGTAGTGGTCCATTTAATATATGGCCGTCGGGACCCGTCACCTCTCTGATGACGTTGAAGGATTACAATGACAGGTGTCAAAGGAGTTCGGAGATGTACCCTTGAACCAAAGTTGAATAGGGAATATGTAGTCCGATTGAATGTTTAAGGATGCGTTAGCCAGATTTGAGGCTAAGATCAACTTAAACGGGATCGTTTAGATCCGACAAAAGAGCATTTGGACTCTATTGTTCTAGTTTAGGGACATAGTGGTCCATAAGATGTATGGTCGTTGGGACCCATCGCTTCTCTGACGACATTGAGGGATTACAACGACAGATGTCAGAGGAGTTCAGAGATGTACCCTTGAACCAGGTGTAAATTGATTAAGAGAGCAGCCGTGCTCAGTCAATTTAATTTGAGGACTTATGGCCATGATTGGGCTAAGTCCAGTTGAAGATGTTCAAAATTTTTATTTGCATTAGGCCTATTAGACCTTAATTAGGGCTCTGCCCCTGCACTGTATTTGTTTTGGTCCATTAGGCCTTTTAATTGGGCTCTGCCCTTTAATAATGCGCTGCATTAATTAATCTGACAGAGTGTCACGTGGCTTGTCAGGCGCTTTGCGCCAATTGAAGAGCGCAAGGCGCAAGTCCATGGGGAGGTGATACGTGTCACGCTCTGGTGAGCGCAAGCGCAGTGCGCTGCGCCAATGCGCTGCGTTGTTGCGCTTCTGACACGTGGCGCGCTCTGGTGGGTTGCGCCAATTCATGAGAGCAGTGCTCTATTTTAACAGCGCATAGCGCAGATCGTTCTGGAGTTAACACGTGGCGCTCCCTGGTGGCTTGCGCCAACCCAGTAGCGCAACAGTACAGATTTACAAGTGTAAGGCACTGTTTTATTATTTTGATCAATTTTAGATCAAAGAAAACAAATTTTCTTGTTTTCAAAGAACCAGTGGTTCATCAAAAGGCAATGCCTTTTTTATTATATTTTTATTGAAGATCTTTAATCTTGTTCTTAGATCAATGATCTTTTTAGAAGAAATTCTTCTTTATTCAGAGGTTTTTACCTTTTCTTTCTCTGATCTCTTCTCAAAATTTTCTTTAGAGGAGTTCTCTCTTCTTCTTTTTTGTGTTCATGATTTTTGGAATTGGGGTTTAGGGGCCTTTATATAGTGCCCATTAATTTGTTAAATTTGTTAAAGAGATCCTTCTCTAAGTGATTTGGGAAATTTTCCCCACCGTTGGATTTGATCTAAGAGCTTCTGTTTTACAGAAGACAATCTTCTTATTTTAATGAGAACAGAAAGATTTTACTGGAATTTTAATTCTGTTTGGCGCAGATGCACCCGTGCTTGACACGTGTCGCGCAGCGCACAGCGCAGCGCAACTGTGCTGCCACGTGTCGCGCAGCGCAACTGTGCTGACACGTGGCGCGCAGAGCAGAGCGCAGCGCAACTGCGCTGCCATGTGGCGCACAGCGCAGAGCGTAAGTCAGCTTAAGCGTTGCTTCATTTATTTTAATTTTAATTTTCACTTTAATTTTCAAAACAGAGGTTTGCTCTGATTGGGGGAAACAGAAACGTTGCTTCGTTTCCCGCCTTGGAATTTGAACAGAGCTTTGCTCTGATTGGGGTAAACAAATGCCCCCCACCGTTGCGCTTACGCGGCCCCCCAAACATGAGCGCAGCGGTGGCAGAATTCCAACCGTCGCAGCAACTTTTGGAAGTTGAAAGGGCATTTGATGCCTATAAATAGGACCTTTTGTTTAAGATGATTTTCATCTCTTCATAAGAATTTTGTTCAGAGCCCTACTCTTTTGTTTAAGCACTTTTAAAAGTTCAAACTCTAGAGAGTTTTTAGGTAAAAATTAATTTGGATTAAATTAAATCAATTTTAAGAGCCTTTCTCTCAAAGGATCCCTGATCTAAAGAAAACTCATTTAGGGTTTCACTTAGCAGAGCTTTGCTCTAAGGGGATCCAAAGAGAACTAAAGTGGACCCTATTAGAGTTCCATTAATAGAGTTCTGCTCTCTGAAAGATTTTTTCTTGTATATTCTTGATTCACCAATGGAGTTTTGCTCCTTCCAAATCATATAGAAGAACTCTTAAGAGTTCTTCATAGATCCTGGTGGTTAGAGATGGCATTCTATTTTTTAATGAATTATACTGTCTTGCTTAATCAGGCCGTCTGCTAATTTTGATAGGTTTCTTTTACAGAAGTAATGGACGCCCACATGTACGACCTTGACGAGATCATTTCTTACGGGGACATCCGCCGACTCGGCTGTTCTCAAAATCGAGAATTTACTAACGCCGAGTGTGCCGAGATCATGAGCCGCTTCGACGCATACAACGGTCAACTGCTTCCTCGGCGCTCCCCTCTCCTGAAGCTTATTGTAGGAGCCATCTGGAGAGCGCTTCCCCTATTCTTTACCGGTGTGCCGCTTAGAGTATTGGACGCCTCCGAGGACAAGGTGCACTCAGTGTACCTGATGAACTTAATCTCGAAGAGACGGCGAGACAATCTCATCGATCTCTTGCACGAAGCCTTTCAACAGTCCGCCATTCTTGCTGCCTATCGGAGGGTGGAGGACATCAGTGGGGATCCCGACGCCCGTGCTCGCGAAAGAAAGCACACCAGGATGGTTCGCCAAGCTTGGAAAGTCTTGGACAAGGTCACTTTCGAATTCCTCAATCCCTGTCCAGGATCTGAGGTTTTGCCATTGTAATGATCTGGACAATTTCTTTGTTTATTTCCTTATGATTGTAAGAACCCTTTGCCATATGAATGAAAAAAAAAATTATTTTAGCTTGTCTTATTTCTCGTTCTGAGTCTTTTGCATATGCATGAATGGATGTGTCTCGAACGCTTGATCAAATGCAAATCGGATGTTCTTTCTGTCGCTTTCTTCTTTCTTTTATTGCCAACATGTTACTTTAGTAAACATGGTCGATGGATGATAGAGCGAGCATTCTGTATTGGCTCCTTCAAGAGGTAATGAGGGCTTAGGACGCAGGTTCAGATCTGCTGCCTAAGACTTTTCAACTCTATGAGCCGTAAGAGTCTCATAAAGACTTTTCTTCCTACGGATCGAGAGGATCTCGTAGGTGTATTTTCTCCTTAGGGATCGTGAGGATCCCTAAGTGTGTTTTCTCTTATAAGTCGTAAGGATCTCATAAGGGAATTTTCCCTCTCACGAGTCGAGAGGACTCGTAAGCGGTTGTTTCCCTCCTTGTCGAGATTCGACTTTGGAGAGTGAGACCCGTGGATAGTATGCAAGAGACCGTTTTGGACTGACTTGCAGGGTCCCAGTGCTTAGGAAACAGGTTTCTTTTATGCCCACTGCCTAAGGCTTTATCTCACGAGTCGAGCCGCATCGAGAAGTTCTCGCAAAGACATCAATTTCTTCACAAGTCGAGACGAATCGAACATT
The DNA here is from genome assembly GCA_030015575.1 of Agapanthus africanus. Taxonomy (NCBI): domain Eukaryota; kingdom Viridiplantae; phylum Streptophyta; class Magnoliopsida; order Asparagales; family Amaryllidaceae; genus Agapanthus; species Agapanthus africanus. The sequence goes on along the minus strand of JASDDO010000001.1, from coordinate 44,759,666 downwards.
TCTCGCAAGAATATCCTAACGTCACAGTTAACCTCTGCTCTTTATGACAGAAGTCCGTTAGGGTCTGTGGTACTTAGGGTTTTGGCCGTCGTACCGTCACATAAGCTGATATATTCCTCGATAGGCAATCGTGCTGTTCGAGTAGCCCTGCGACTGCCATGTCTCTGATCCCTTCGGGGGCTGGACAAGACGTTTTCAAGCAATCCTCCTTGGCAGTTTGACCGTCGGAAGAGCAGGCGTTAGGAATTTTGCCATGCCGCTTTTTACTTGAGGTTAGGCTCATTTTAGAGAGCCCCGATGAGTCATAACCACTCCGCGCTGGTGTGGGATGATCTCCGATAGTCATTCAGGTTTTATGTGAGTTGCCGTCAAGACCCTGAAGCTAGGAATTTGGCCTTTGCTTCGTTTTTGACATTGCGTCTGTTGTATCGAGACGAATGTCGTTGTAACACCCGATCCCAATAATACTATTTCTGATACTAGTTGAGTGTTAGACATTGCTCATTTCAACTATCTTGCTTGTTTGGTGATTTTTGCTAAATTTTAACCGGCTAAGTCATTTTTGCATATAACAAATTTTAACACCTAAAATGAAATTAAAAATATCCTTGTTGGCCTACCCGTCGCCACTAGTCGCGTGGTAGCGTCCGCGCGTCGAGATTTCATCCCGTTCGGCGAAACGGGCGAGTTTGGACGGCTACGCGCGCGTGCAAGTGTCCGACTTGGGGGCTTGCATTTTAGTCATATGACATCTCATTTTAAAATTTGGAACTCGCTTAAAATCCTATAATTTGAATTTGAAATATTTGGGCGCAACCCGGGCACGATTTAGAAATGTTTCATTTAGCGCCAAAATGCCCATTTAATTAAATAATCGAAACCCTTATATATAAATATATTTCTGTTACTTTTAACGTTTAAATCTTTTTTTAAAATCTTTATTCTAATTTCTTTTCGCTTGGCAGCCAATCACGAGGGGGCTTTACCCTCGTGGGCCCCACCAACCCACTCTCTATCTCTATCCGCCTCTCAATCTCTCTCTATCTCTCTCTCTAATCTTTCTCTCTCTCTCTCCTAAAATCTCTCTCTCTCTCCTCCTTTAAATCCTCTCTCTCTCTCTCTAACCCTTATATTTCCCTTCGTCCCCATCGCAGAAACCACCACGAGAAACCCTCGAACCCCAACCCTAGCCTTGCCCTAGCCGCCGCAGCTTCGCCGTCGACCTCCCCGCGACCTCGCCACCATCATCCTCGCCTCCACAGCCTCGACCGCACCCCCTTCCTCCTCTCCTCCCTCCTTCCAGAGCCTGCAGCAACGCCACCGCCACCTGCACGCTGTGCTGCCGTCGCCGCCGCCTCCCATCGCCGACGACGTCGACTTTCCTCCCTTCACCCTCGTCCCGACCTCTTCACCGTCTTCCTCCTTCCCTCGCCGGCGTTGCAACTGCACCCGAGCCTAACCCTAACACCAACCCTAGTTCGCCGGAAAAGCCCCGTCGACCCTCCTCGTCGTTGCCAGAGCCACCGCCGACCACCTCCTTCTCCCTCTGCAACCCAGACCAGGCCAGGACCTTCTCTACTCATCGCACCATCCCATTCCAGCGACCCCAGCAACTTTCAGCCTAGGCTGCCGCCGTCGCTGCCTCGCCGGCGCCCCATCGCCGTCGAACCCGTCACGGTTGCCACCTTTGCCATCCCTGTAAGCATCTCTTTACTTTCTCCATTCGTGTTAACCCCTCGCTGGTCGTTCGTGTCCATGTGTCGTATCTTGCTAATTCGTCGCTGTTTTGACATTTCGCCGGATTCCGGCCGTGCCGACGACTTGACCCGACTCTCCAGCGAAGTACTCTAGTTCGTGTGGTTCCGCTGTTCGTTATTTGGACTCGATCCGTGGCCCGTGCATCCGTCGCGTGTTTTCCGCCGACGTTGCGTTCGTGTTTTCCGGTTTGCGAAACCGTCGAGGCAAGATTTCTTGCTACATGCTACGTTAAACTAATTAAGTGTTTGACTCATAAAACTTGCAATATTAACTTAGTATAGTTACTTGTCTCATTGGACGAAATATGATATACATCATAATACTGCCACCTAAATCGTATTTTGCCACCATAACCTTAATAACAACTACCTGTTAATCATTTTGTTATTTAAAGGTCGATAGCCGTACACATATATCTTCATTAATTTTCTGTTATTAATATTGCGCTACCCAGTGATTAGTGCACCCCACGGGTGCTCGAACCTGTTAATATAATACAACTGCACCATATTCATGCACCATTGTGATTAAATGAACTGTTATTGTTATTTACTTTATTTCCTGCTGTTGTTCCTTATTCGACTTTATACCTGTTGTGAGCACACCTTCGATTACATTACATTTTGACCTGACCCTGCTACACATGACATATACATACATACCGATGCACCGGACATGGTACCCTTTACTACCAACTCAACCTGTTGTACCATGACCTGACCTGTTACCCGATCTCATGCCTAATGCCAACAAACCTGACTTGGGGTCCTCATGGACCATTCCTGTTGTCTATCCAGACAAACCTGACCTGTTACCTGATCCCGTGTTGGCATTAGTCCTTGATTACTGAATACCTGACCTGACATACATAACTTGGGGGTATGGGGAAATCAAAGGTGAAACCGACTTGTAACTCAACAGTTCGATACCTGTTCTGATCAGTCTTACGGGCTTGGCCAGCCCCGGAGTGATGATGCTGACATCACTCGCCCATCCTGCTACTTATTACTGCCTAGCGGCACGTCTCGGATTCAGCCCCGAGAATCTTGACCGTGGTCCCGGGCACGCACGGGATACTATTGAGTTACATCGACGAGTCACCAATTGATTTCAAAGACTTTAGAGTAGAAACCTGATAGGACAGTTTAGTTACCACTGTACATTATCCTGCACTGTTATTTCATAGTACTGCTTATTTCATGTTCATCCCTGCATTGCTTATTACCATGTTCATATTATATTATTGGTTGACATGACGCGCTGACGTCTGGGTTTTGCATGGCCCAAATTCCTTACCACTGTCGACGACCGAGCAGGAGTACTTCAGCCAGCAGGCTGATCTGTGAGTTCCATAGTGATTAGTTCATTTATTTCATTTCATTTTCAGATGTGAGCCCGCATTATGGGACGTACTATTTATTTATTGTATTGGATCATTTGCTTCCGCACTTATTGTTTATTGACTCTTGTTATTATGGATTTGGACATGTGTTAGATTAGTTTATTTATCTTGTTCTTGATATCTTTACAGCCGTAATGTGACTGTGGATGGATACTTCCTACCCACAGGTAGCATGGTTGGCTATGTCACGTGCCCAATCTTGCGTACTCTGGGAAGCAGGGCGTGACATGGTTCTTTTGGTATCAGAGACATAGGTTAGTTGGGTTGATTCTTTTGTAGTTGGGTATTGTACCCAATACACGAATCGGAATACCCGTGTTTAGGAAACATGTCCTGCCACCTTGACCGTTTTACCATTCTTGAATCACATTCTTCCGGATTACATCCTTTACGACGTGCAAACTTACTTTGCATGTCGGCTCGAAAACCTAATTTCTTGTTATCTCTAGGACTTAGGCGACTTGGGTGGAGTTAAGTAATTGCGTCTATGATACCGCGGCATAGCTACAATGCGGTACTCTATTTAAGTATCTTGGAGTTCTAGCCTTGATTTATATATTGAATCTATCATCATGCTAATGTTGGTTGTTTTGATTTCAGGACTATGGCAGATAAGAATTTCAAGACGTATCAGAGGCGCGTGGATGAAGCCGCCATGTTAGGAGTGATACGTGGGATGTTGGAGAATCAGAAGAGGCAAACTGAGCTGATCCAGCAGCAAGCAGATTCATTTCAGGAGGGTATGCAGGCCATTCGGCAGTCTGTAAACACCGCTGTAGCGAAGCCAGTTGACCGAGTAGGGACCGTGGCAGATTTCAGACGGTTGGGTCCTACTACTTTCACTGGTCTGGAGGAGCCGTTGCCAGCCGAGCAGTGGTTAGTGGACACGGAGAATTTACTGATTGCGGCACAGATCCCAGAAGACAAGAGAGTTGATGTGGTGCGCATTCAGCTGGTGGATTACGCCCGAGAGTGGTGGCTTGTGGAGGAGACCCGCTTGCCCAAGCCAATCAGTTGGGCGGATTTCTCTAAAAGTTTCCTGGAGAAGTTCTTCCCGCGGACTGCACGGGAGGAAATGGAAGAGAGATTTATTGGGCTGAGGCAAAATGGAGCACCTGTGGACGTACATGCAGCGGAATAGACGAGACTCAGCCGCTTCGCTGGACCCTTAGTCGCCAAGGAGGCAGACAGGGCGCGAAGGTTCTTGCGCAGTTTGGATATGGACATCCAGAGGCAGATTGTCTCCCTGGGTTTGACCACTTTCTCGCAGGTTCTTACGGCAGCCAGGGAGCAGCAGAGTTTGTCGGGAATGAAAGGGAACCTACCGCAGACAGCAGTTGCGGCCAGGAAGCCCGCATTTGTACCTAACCGAGATCATGGGCGCAGAGGTATTCCAGTGGACCGTCGAGGTGTAGCACCCATGAAGAAGCCTGTGATCGTTGATCGAAGAAAGAGCGTGATTTGTGACTACTGCCGTTTACCTGGGCACGTGCAGAAGGATTGTCGAAGGAGACTGGGACTTTGTCTGGTTTGTGGAGCGGCCGATCACGCAGTTGGTGTCTGTCCGTCGAAGCTTCGCACGAGAGATGATATACAGAAGCCTCCCCAGAGACCGTTCCAAGGGCAGAAACAGCTGACTCAAGGACACAATCAGGCTCGAGCTTTCACGTTGACAGCTGAGGAAGCTAAGGCATCAGGAGAAGTGGTTTCAGGTACTTTACTCGTTCATGGTTTTCCCGCATTGGCATTATTTGATTCCGGAGCATCCCACTGTTTTATGTCATCCAAATTTATAACTACACATTCGATCACCTGCACGACCCTGTCTAGTTTTTGGGACATACACACTGGGAATGAGAAAATCATAGCCAGTAAGGAGTGTAGAGATTGTACAGTTGTTGTGTGCGGACGGGAGCTCTTCGCAGATTTCTTGGTGATAGATACGGGCAGCTATGAGGTTGTCTTGGGAATGGATTTCCTTGGCACTTTCCACGCCCACATTGACTGTAGGGCAAGGAAGGTAATTTTCCAGATTCCCGGACATCCTGAGTTTACCTTCACTGGGGGAAGCAGTTCTGTCGGGCCAGTCGAGTTCAGGGCTAGGCCGACACGCAGTGTTCTTGCAGCAATGGAAGTTGATAGTAATGAAGAGCCGGCAGTTGTTCGCGACTTTATGGATGTATTTGCAGATATATCGGGCTTACCGCCGAAGCGAGACGTGGAGTTCGCAATTGACCTTATTCCTGGTGCAGCGCCAGTATCAAAATCTTATTATCCGATGGCACCAGTGGAATTGGAAGAAGTTAAGAAACAAGTTGGTGAATTACTTGAGAAGGGTTGGATTCGAAGCAGCAACTCGCCTTGGGGAACTCCAGTTCTTTTAGTAAAGAAGAAGGATGGCACGAGAAGGATGTGCATTGATTATCGAGAATTGAACCGGGTGACTATTAAGAACAAGTACCCGATCCCTCGCATTGGAGAACTTTTTGAGCAGCTTAGTGGCGCGAGAGTATTCTCGAAACTGGATTTACGATCCGGATATCATCAGGTCCGAGTGAAAGCAGAAGACATTTGCAAGACGGCGTTTCGAACTCGATATGGACATTTCGAGTATCTGGTGATGCCGTTCGGAGTGACGAATGCGCCGGCAATATTCATGGATTTGATGAACAGAATCTTTTCACCATTCTTGGACCAGTTTATTGTGGTATTCATTGACGATATTCTGGTATACTCGAAGAGTCCGGAGGAACATGCTGAGCATTTAAAGATCGCACTGCAGACGCTGAGACAGGAGAAATTGTATGCGAAGATGAGTAAGTGCGAATTTTAGCTGGAAGAAGTGAAGTTTCTGGGGCATGTTGTGTCGGGCGATGGAATCGCCGTCGATCCCGAGAAGATTGCAGCAGTTCGAGATTGGCCTATTCCAAGAAATGTGGCTGAGATAAGAAGTTTCCTTGGTTTGGCCGGATACTACAGGAGATTTGTGGAGAACTTCGCTCGTTTGGCAGAGCCGTTAACCAAGCTCACGCGCAAGGAGGTACCGTTTGTTTGGACGGATGGATGTGCATTGGCCTTCGAGACGTTGAAGCAGAAGTTGATAACCGCCCCTATCCTGACCGTACCAGATAATTCAGGAGGACTGGTGATTCACAGCGACGCATCTGGAAAAGGATTGGGATGTGTTTTGATGCAGAATGGGAAGGTCGTAGCTTACGCATCGAGACAACTGAAGACTCATGAGAAGAATTACCCGACTCATGACTTGGAGCTTGCGGCCGTGATCTTCGCCTTGAAGATTTGGAGACACTACCTTTTGGGCGAGAGAGTCGAAGTCTTTACAGATCATAAGAGTTTGAAGTATGTGTTCACTCAGAAGGAGTTGAACATGAGGCAACGCAGATGGTTGGAGCTGATGGCCGACTACGACCTTGATCTTAAGTACCATCCGGGAAAGGTTAACGTCGTGCCGGATGCGCTTAGTCGGTTACCAGCGATTCAGGTATTGACCGCACAGAAGGAGATCATTGCGGATTTTCGGAGATTTGACTTGGAGGTTGTGCTACCACATGCTACGGGATAGTTGATGCAGTTGCAAGTACAGTCGTCCTTAGTTGAGAAGATTAAAGCGGCACAAACGCAGGATCCTAGACTGCAAAAGTTTCGAGAGCAGGTTGAAGCCGGACTACGAACCGATTTACTGATCCATGAAGATGGTTCGTTGAGGTATGGTAGCCGTGTGTGTGTGCCAAAGGGAGATGTGCGTGAAGAGCTTATGAAGGAGGCACACAGTTCAGCTTACTCTGTACATCCAGGAGGGACAAAGATGTACCGAGATATTCGACAGCACTTCTGGTGGGAAGGTATGAAACGGGAGATTGCTCGCTTCGTGGCGAAGTGCTTGGTGTGTCAGCAAGTCAAGGCTGAACACCAAAGGGTTGCTGGTTTGTTGCAACCACTTCCGATTCCTCAGTGGAAGTGGGAACATATAACCATGGATTTCGTGACGGCTTTACCGCGGAGTCCAAAGGGCAACAATGCAGTATGGGTGATTGTCGACCGATTGACCAAGGCGGCTCACTTTATTCCTTTTCGGGTTGGTCAATCGACGGAGACTTTGGCAGAGCGGTACATGCAGGAGATTGTAAGATTGCATGGAGTACCGGTGAGCATCGTGTCCGATCGGGACACTCGGTTCTTGTCGCACTTCTGGAGGAGTTTACAAGATAGTTTGGGGACTCGATTGAAGTTTAGCACAGCTTATCATCCTCAAACTGATGGACAATCGGAGAGAACGATACAGACTCTTGAAGATATGTTGAGAGCTTGCATGTTGGACTTCAAAGGTTCTTGGGAGGATCACCTACACTTGGTGGAGTTTTCGTACAACAATAGCTTCCAAGCGACTATTCAGATGGCTCCGTTTGAAGCGTTGTATGGTCGTAAGTGCCGTTCACCTGTTTGTTGGGATGATGTTGGTGAACGAAGGTTACTAGGACCAGATTTGGTGGTACAGACAGTCGAGAAGGTGAATACCATCAGGAGGCATATGAAGGCAGCTCAAGACAGACAGAAAAGTTGGGCTGACACGTCAAGAAGACCTCTAGAGTTCGCCGTGGGTGATTTGGTATTCTTGAAGATATCACCGACTAGAGGGGTGATTCGTTTTGGGAGTCGGGGAAAGCTTAGTCCTCGATTCGTTGGACCCTTCGAGATATTGGAGCGTGTTGGAGAGGTAGCGTACCGTTTGGCGTTACCACAGTCTTTGGCAGGAGTGCACGATGTGTTTCATGTATCTCAACTACGGAGGTATGTTCGAGATGAGACCCACGTCTTGGATCATTCGGAGTTGACTGTACGAGAGGACCTAACTTTTGAGGAGCGACCGGTTGAAATCAAGGATCGAAGAGAAAAGGTTCTTAAGAACAAGGTTATCCCTCTTGTGCTAGTTTCTTGGGGTAATCGATCGCATGGAGAATCCACTTGGGAGCGAGAAGACGAGATCCAGCAGAAGTTTCCTCACCTTTTCCTGTAGTTAGCTATCTTGTATTCTTGGAATTTCGAGGACGAAATTCTTTTTGTAGTTGGGTATGATGTAACACCCGAGCCCAATAATACTATTTCTGATACTAGTTAAGTGTTAGACATTGCTCATTTCAACTATCTTGCTTGTTTGGTGATTTTTGCTAAATTTTAACCGGCTAAGTCATTTTTGCATATAACAAATTTTAACACCTAAAATGAAATTAAAAATATCCTTGTTGGCCTACCCGTCGCCACTAGTCGCGTGGTAGCGTCCGCGTCGAGATTTCATCCCGTTCGGCGAAACGGGCGAGTTTGGACGGCTACGCGCGCGTGCAAGTGTCCGACTTGGGGGCATGCATTTTAGTCATATGACATCTCATTTTAAAATTTGGAACTCTCTTAAAATCCTATAATTTGAATTTGAAATATTTGGGCGCAACCCGGGCGCGATTTGGAAATGTTTCATTTAACGCAAAAATGCCCATTTAATTAAATAATCGAAACCCTTATATATAAATATATTTCTGTTACTTTTAACGTTTAAATCTTTTTTTAAAATCTTTATTCTAATTTCTTTTCGCTTGGCAGCCAATCACGAGGGGGCTTTACCCTCGTGGGCCCCACCAACCCACTCTCTCTCTCTCTCCGCCTCTCAATCTCTCTCTATCTCTCTCTCTAATCTTTCTCTCTCTCTCTCTCCTAAAATCTCTCTCTCTCCCCTCCTTTAAATCCTCTCTCTCTCTAACCCTTATATTTCCCTTCGTCCCCATCGCAGAAACCACCACGAGAAACCCTCGAACCCCAACCCTAGCCTTGCCCTAGCCGCCGCAGCTTCGCCGTCGACCTCCCCGTGACCTCGCCACCATCATCCTCGCCTCCACAGCCTCGACCGCACCCCCTTCCTCCTCTCCTCCCTCCTTCCAGAGCCTGCAGCAACGCCACCGCCACCTGCACGCTGTGCTGCCGTCGCCGCCGCCTCCCATCGCCGACGACGTCTACTTTCCTCCCTTCACCCTTGTCCCGACCTCTTCACCGTCTTTCTCCTTCCCTCGCCGGCGTTGCAACTGCACCCGAGCCTAACCCTAACACCAACCCTAGTTCGCCGGAAAAGCTCCGTCGACCCTCCTCGTCGTTGCCAGAGCCACCGTCGACCACCTCCTTCTCCCCCTGCAACCCAGACCAGGCCAGGACCTCCTCTACTCATCGCACCATCCCATTCCAGCGACCCCAGCAACTTTCAGCCTAGGCTGCCGCCGTCGCTGCCTCGCCGGCGCCCCATCGCCGTCGAACCCGTCACGGTTGCCACCTTTGCCATCCCTGTAAGCATCTCTTTACTTTCTCCATTCGTGTTAACCCCTCGCTGGTCGTTCGTGTCCATGTGTCGTATTTTGCTAATTCGTCGCTGTTTTGACATTTCGCCGAATTTCGGCCGTGCCGACGACTTGACCCGACTCTCCAGCGAAGTACTCTGGTCCGTGTGGTTCCGCTGTTCGTTGTTTGGACTCGATCCGTGGCCCGTGCATCCGTCGCGTGTTTTCCGCCGACGTTGCGTTCGTGTTTTCCGGTTTGCGAAACCGTCGAGGCAAGATTTCTTGCTACATGCTACGTTAAACTAATTAAGTGTTTGACTCATAAAACTTGCAATATTAACTAAGTATAGTTACTTGTCTCATTGGACGAAATATGATATACATCATAATACTGCCACCTAAATCGTATTTTGCCACCATAACCTTAATAACAACTACCTGTTAATCATTTTGTTATTTAAAGGTCGATAGCCGTACACATATATCTTCATTAATTTTCTGTTATTAATATTGCGCTACCCTGTGATTAGTGCACCCCACGGGTGCTCGAACCTGTTAATATAATACAACTGCACCATATTCATGCACCATTGTGATTAAATGAACTGTTATTGTTATTTACTTTATTTCCTGCTGTTGTTCCTTATTCGACTTTATACCTGTTGTGAGCACACCTTCGATTACATTACATTTTGACCTGACCCTGCTACACATGACATATACATACATACCGATGCACCGGACATGGTACCCTTTACTACCAACTCAACCTGTTGTACCATGACCTGATCTGTTACCCGATCTCATGCCTAATGCCAACAAACCTGACTTGGGGTCCTCATGGACCATTCCTGTTGTCTATCCAGACAAACCTGACCTGTTACCTGATCCTGTGTTGGCATTAGTCCTTGATTACTGAATACCTGACCTGACATACATAACTTGGGGGTATGGGGAAATCAAAGGTGAAACCGACTTGTAACTCAACAGTTCGATACCTGTTCTGATCAGTCTTACGGGCTTGGCCAGCCCCGGAGTGATGATGCTGACATCACTCGCCCATCCTGCTACTTATTACTGCCTAGCGGCACGTCTCGGATTCAGCCCCGAGAATCTTGACCGTGGTCCCGGGCACGCACGGGATACTATTGAGTTACATCGACGAGTCACCAATTGATTTCAAAGACTTTAGAGTAGAAACCTGATATGACTGTTTAGTTACCACTGTACATTATCCTGCACTGTTATTTCATAGTACTGCTTATTTCATGTTCATCCCTGCATTGCTTATTACCATGTTCATATTATATTATTGGTTGACATGACGCGCTGACGTCTGGGTTTTGCATGGCCCAGATTCCTTACCACTGTCGACGACCGAGCAGGAGTACTTCAGCCAGCAGGCTGATCTGTGAGTTCCATAGTGATTAGTTCATTTATTTCATTTCATTTCCAGATGTGAGCCCGCATTATGGGACGTACTATTTATTTATTGTATTGGATCATTTGCTTCCGCACTTATTGTTTATTGACTCTTGTTATTATGGATTTGGACATGTGTTAGATTAGTTTATTTATCTTGTTCTTGATATCTTTACAGCCGTAATGTGACTGTGGATGGATACTTCCTACCCACAGGTAGCATGGTTGGCTATGTCACGTGCCCAATCTTGCGTACTCTGGGAAGCGGGGCGTGACAGTCGCGATTGTCTCTAGGTTGCTGGTGAACCGTCGAGATTTGGAACTAGGGATTTTGCCGTGGCTCCGTTCGTTTGATTGTCGCGTCTGAACCCTGCTGGAGGAAGAACGCTGGGGTGACAACTCGTCTGCTGTATCGAGACGAATGTCGCGGATGTTTCTAGGTTACTAGTGAACCATCGAAATTTGGAACTAGGGATTTTGCCGTGGCTCCGTTTGTTTGATGATCGCGTCTGAACCCTGCTGGAGGAAAGACGCTGGGGTGACAACTCGTCTGCTGTATCGAGACGAACGTCGCGGTTGTCTCGAGGTTGCTGGTGAACCGTCGAGATTTGGAACTAAGGATTTTGCCGTGGCTCCATTTGTTTGATGATGTTGCGTCTGCTGTGTCGAGACGAACGTCGAAGTGGTGACCATTTCGCACTGGTGTGAGATGATCTCCAGTTGTCTTTCAGGCTTTATATGACTCGCCGTTAAGACCTCAAAGGTAGGAATTTGGCATTCGCTTCGTTTGTTTTGTCATGTCCGAATCCTGTTGGAGGAAGGACATTGTTGTTGACATTGCGTCTGCTGTAACGAGACGAATGCTGAGGTGGAGCTGGGATTCTGCCGTCACTCCGCTTTACTGACCATGGGGTCTTTCGTTGGCGTTGTATCTACATCTTGATGGACTGTGAAGGAACGCCGTTGTTAACATCTCGTCTGCTGAATCGAGACGATTGTTGAGAAGAAGCTGGGATTTTGCCGTCGCTTCGCTTTGTTTCGACCGTGAGATCTTTTGTTGGCGTTGTATCTGCATCTTGAGGGACTGCAAAGGAACGCCGTTGTTAACATCTCGTCTGTTGTATCGAGACAATTGTTGAGCTGAAGCTGGGATTTTGCCGTCGCTTCGCTTTCTGATGGAGCCTGTCGGGAAGGTATGGTTCCCTCTTTGTTTGTGCCCTTGGATTGTATGCAGGGATCGATATGATCTCACCTGTAGGGCAAAAGTTTCATTCATTCATTTTTTTTTATTATTTTATTTCCGCGATGCTCTATCATTTCAGCTTTTATATCGCGGAGGTCGCGATTGCCCAATCATTTCGGCTATTTTTCGCGGTGCCCAATCATTTTTTTTATACTCGCTGCCTTTTATTGCGAGCTGCCCAATCATTTCGGCTGTTTTTGTATGCATATATTTTTACTTGCTGATTTTGTTGCAAGTTGCCCCATCATTTCGGCTATTTCATATGCATTTTTTGCTCACTGATTTTTTATTTATCGCGGGTGTAGAACTTGGAATCTCCATGCCAATCCTAGCATCAGCATCGCTACAACTGGAATATTGCCAGGAGCGAATCATCATTTACCATGACAGGACTTGGAATTTGATACCGGTTTAGGCATCAGCATCGCTACAACTGGGATATTGCCAGGAGAGAATCATCATTTGCCTCTGTCAATGTCGAACAAAGGTGGCTTAGTAAACAGGGTTAGGATCCCGTCGACTAAGGCTTTTGACTTCATGAGCCGTAAGGGTCTCACAAAGGTATTTCTCCCTACAAGTCGTGAGGATCTCGTAGGTATGTTTTCTCCTTAGGGATCGTGAGGATTCCTAAGTGTATGTTCCCCTGTAAGTCGTAAGGATCTTACAAAAGGGTTTTCTCCTTATAAGTCGAGAGGACTTACAAGGGTTGTTCACCGTATGGACATATCCCCAGTCACGGGTGGGACTTGGTTAGGGAAATGTTTATTCGCGCCCGTGGATTGTATACAAGGGTCAGTATTGAACCACTTGTAGGGCAATATCGAAGATTGTGGGAGTTGCTTAAGAACAGGTTCAGGTCTCTGTAACTTAAGACTTTCAAATCTTATGAGCCGTGAGGGTCCCATAAGAGAGTTCTCCTTACGAGTCGTGAGGATCTCGCAAGTGTAATTTCTCCTTAGGAATTGTGAGGATCCCTAAGTGTGTTGCTTCCCTGTGAGTCGTAAGGATCTCACGCGGGTGGTTTCTCCTTACAAGGTCGAGAGGGCCCTGTAAATGTCTTTTCACGAGGTTGCGCCCTTTCAGGTTTTCACAAACACTCGCCGGTAACCCTGCTGATTTTACTCACGGAGCCTCCTCGGGTTTTCATCCGTGCCCTTTTTGCTTATGGACATACCGTTCTTATATATATATATATATATATATATATATATATATATATATATATATATATTAACGAGGTCGCGCCCTTTCGGGTTTTCACAAACACTCGCCGGTAGCCCTGCTGCTTTTACTCACGGAGCTCTCTCGGGTTTTCATCCGTACCCATTTTGCTTATGGACATACCGTTCTTTTATATATATATATATAAAAAAAATTTAACGAGGTTGCGCCCTTTCGGGTTTTCACAAACACTCGCCGGTAGCCCTGCTATTTTTATTCACGGAGCCCTCTCGGGTTTTCATCCGTGCCCATTTTGCTTATGGACATACCGTTTTTCTTCTTCTTTTTTTTATTCTCGTCAGCCTGAGGATGCTGCGGTAGTAGTTTAAAGACGTTTCGGTCGTTTGCATGTTTTAGGACATTGCGGTCCATCATTAGTTTAAGCACGTTTCGATCCTCAGCCAGTTTTAGGACATAGTGGTCCATCGTTAGTTTAACGACGTTTCGGTCTACAGCCAGTTTTAGGACATAGTGGTCCATTGTTAGTTTAACGACGTTTCGGTCTATGGAGCTTTACTTATGAATGAGCATGATGCCCCCAGCGTATCCATCTTTCTCAGAGCGTGCGGTTGTGGCGGGTTCACCCTCCAGTTTTCGGAGATGACGAACTTGCCCTGTTGGTATTGGTCTTCCACCCAGTTTTTGAAGACGTAACAGTTTTCGATCAGATGGCCCAATACTTGGTGGTAAGGGCAATAATTAGAACTGTTGACATCATCCAGTTGTAGTTGGTGTTTCGGCTCCAGTAGAGTGATAAGCCTGTTATGCACTGTCACTTCAAACAGTCTCCTTGTTTCATCCTGGGGAAATGAGTAAGGACGTCTTAGCCTCTCCTCGAGGGATATGCATGGACGCATATTGTTTTGACGAACAACCGGTCTAGGGTCACTCGATTGTTGTTGAGTGTTGGCGACGAAGGTCATTTTCCCCTTTCCTTTATCCTTTTTGCTCGATTCTTTGTTTGCGGGGCCGAGATTTTTTTCGATAGCGGGCGATTGCATGGCTGAATGTTCTCGCAACTCCGCAATTCTTTCATTTTTGAAATGGATTCCTTGAGGAGAGGGTTGAGGGTAACTTCTTCGTCAGAGTCGCTTCCAAAGGTGATAATTTGCGATCCTTTGGAGTCGGTTATATGACAGTTGGCGGCGGCTCTTTTGCGCTCATCTATCGCATTTTTTCGACGTTTACGAACTTCACACTTTGTCCTGTTGAAGTGTTGCTTTTGAGCGACATACCCTTGCCACCAACACTTAAAGGAGTCGCAGTCTTCGGTAGGATGTATGATCTTCTGATGATATAAGCAGAAGTTAGGATGCGTCTCTACTCCACCGAGAGTATTTTCTTCAAAGGGTGGTAGCTTCATTCCCACTGATAGGGCTTTAGTGAATCTTTTCCTCGTCTTGAATTTATTTTTATTCGCAGCGGATGACTTTTGATTTGATGGAAGTGCCTCGACTCTTTGGTCTAGTAGTCGGTGTTTGGCTCCTTCCAGTATGGCCATCTCACGCTCTTGATTGGCTTTAACTTTCAGACGAATCTCATTCAGGAAGGCATCGATCAACTCGTTTGACGGCCGCGGAATTTCTGATTCAGGGTTCGTCCTTGGTTTCTCGGCGCAAGGAGCCTCCTCCTCATCCGCCAATGAGTAAGAGATCACATGACAACTCACTACATAGTCTTCGCATTCATCCGATGAGTCTTCTCCATCGTTTTCGTCCTCAACAAAAGAACAAGCTGCCCCCATCGTGTCCGTCTTCTTTGGAGTGTGCGGCTGTGTCGGGTTCACCTTCCAGTTTTCAGACAGCGCGAACTTGCCTTGTAGGTACTGATTCTCGATCCATCCCTTAAAGACGAAACAATCCTCGATCGGGTGACTTACCGTTTGGTGGTAAGGGTAATAATTGGGATTATTGAAATCGCCTGGCTGCAACAGACGTTTTGGACTCGGCAGATTGATGAGTCTGTTGCGCACTGCCAGCTCGAATAGTCTTCTCGTTTTATTCTGAGGAAACGAGTAAGGACGTCCCAGTCTCTCCTCGAGGGATGGACGCGGACGCACGTTATTTTGGCGAACGACCGGTTTTGAGTTGCTCGGCTGTTGTTGAGTATTGGCGACGACGATCGCTTTCCCTTTTCCTTTCTCATTTCAAGAATCTGGTTTTGGAGGAGAAGGTCCACGGCCCATCTGGTCTATTTGGGCTAACTTGTCGATCAAGGCCTGGAAGGTGGTCGGCCTGAAGAACATCATGAATTGCGAGATGGTCGCTTGCGGATCAAGGGTACCTACAAACATGCCTACTGCAGGAGCCTCTTCTATGCGTTGTTCGCATTTCGACCATAAGTTCCGCCATCGTGTTGTGTATTGGACCCACGTTTCGCCGGGCCTTATCATGGCATTTATCAGTGCTGTTATCGAGGCGTTCACTAGCACTCGCGAATCTTTGTATAAATAGTAGCTCCATCTCCGCAAATGTTTTGACAGAGTCGTTAGGTAGCTCCGAATACCATTCAAAGGCTGTTTCTGCTAAGCTGCCGACGAACTGGCGAAGCAACAGTTTGCCGTCGCCTCCCGTGTTGCCGCATAAGGCCCTGAATTGAGCGACATGCTGATGTGGATTCCCTGTCCCTTTATATACATGGAACTTAGGGATCATATATCCCGGCGGGTAACTGATTTGGTCATACCGGCTCGGGTACGGTCGCCCAGTTTTGACGACTTGGCTGGCCGCTTCACTCGCCTGATGAGCTCGTATTTGCCGGGCTATATAGTCATCCAGTGCGGCTTTGGAAATGGTTTCCTCCTTTGCTGCTGAAAGGGCCGGAGGAGGATTAGATATTTCCCCGCCGTCGTTTCCGACAATGATTGGAGGGCCATCAGCTGGAGGGTCTAGCTGTAATATCATCCCTACCATATCTTGGAAGAGGAGCGCCATTTGTTTTATGTTAGCCGTCTGCTCTGCGGCTTCTTTGTCCTTCTTTTCGAGGACTCTACATAGGAAGTCAGCGTCGATTTCTTGTTCATGACGCTGTTCCGACGATGCCTTCGAGCTTTCTTTTGGCCCGGTAAGTGCGGCCATAGCAGTCATCATCTCTTGAAGCTTCTGTTGCTGCTCCTGAGATTTGGTCACGGATCGGGTGAGCGGTCGGTGACCCGTCGAAGCACGGCTTTCCTCCTTTCCGGAAGCCATATAAACAGTGTGCACTACCATGCCCCCAGACTTGGGACGTCTGTGTTCAGCGCTTTTACGGTTCGCCACGTTCACAAGGGCTTTTTGCGGCCTCCTTTTCTTTTGAGTGATTGACGTTGAGGGAGCCGTTGCAGCAGGCGCCCATCCGGCTGTCACTTTTTGTGACTTTAAGTAGTCCCTCTCTTGCTGAATCTTCATCTTTTTCTGTCGGCGGAGATAGTCTTGATCGACCACTGACTCTTGAACTTGTTGCCAAACTTTGTAAATTTTAGAGGACAGTCGTTGAAGGGGCTGCTCTAGCTTCTTCTCTGGAGTATTCTCTACATGTGAAGGAGTTCGTTTCAACGCCGCAGTAGGAGAGTTTCTGTGCACCGTGTTCAGCAATTCAAAGCTGTTCCTGGTTGGAACAGCAGCATCGATCCCCACCATCGGAGCTGGCAGAGTTATCCCAGAGGGGGAGTTGCCCCCAGCCTTCCTTACTCGGCGCCAGTGGCGACATCGAGTGTGTCGTGCGGATGGAGTTGTTCTAATCGTAGGAGTGACCTCTTCATGCCCTGTGTTGGTCAGAATTTACTGGTGTCAGCCTTTTAAAGACCGACGTCCGTTAAACGGGGACGACCAACCTATCAAAAGCGGACTTCCGAGTAGAGGAAGCAATCTTGATGATTTCGTCTGGAACGGAAGCAGGGATCGCTATCCGCTTCGGGATAACGTTTTCTGGTATTGTGGGCTTCTTCATGGGCCCGTTAGAGCTCTGGCCTAGTCTGCTAAAAACTGAGGCAGTGGAGTTGGGTGACCCGTTGAGAGGGGCCGCGGCAGCGATAAGTCGATCAAAGACCGACTTCTTTGGGGCTTCTTGAAACGTCATTGGGGCATTGAAGCTCATCAGTGGGAGCATGGTCCCGAAGAATAGCCCAGTGGTGTCTTGAGTTACTTGCTCCACTGACATCTTGAAAAGGGAGGCCGCTTGGGGCCCATAAGTCACTCCTCCAACATGGACGGAGCGAGAGTTGCAGTTGCAGGCAGTGCGGTTTGAAGCCATTGACCTCCTGTTTTCTGCACGGAGTAAGACACCAAATCTTAGTACCTCGAATCCACAGGAAACCACAGCAAACCGCGATTTGTTCGCGAACACGACACACGAAGTGTGGAGTGAAAAAAGGAAGAGGTCCCACCGGGCGTGCCAGAATCTGTTTCCCTCCGAAAGGCGGCCAAGACATGGGACGTCTTGCCTGGGATTCGGGGCAGATGATATTTGGTTTTATCCGTCCACCTCTCCGAAGATGCCAAGTTGATTTATGGCACCATGTATCGGAGGTTTGGACGGATGCGGCCGATGTAGCAGACTTCGTCAGATTCCCCCTCGCTTGAGGGGTTTTTGATTGTGGGGACGCTCTTTCCTGCAGGCGCAAGCCCCTGTAGTTAATTACGCTACCGCATCGCGGTAACAACTTTCTCCTTCTCTAGAATTTCACTTCGTGTCGTGGGTGTTTGTTTTGTTTGTGGTTGCCCGTGAATTGTATACGGAGACTGATTTATGTCGTCGCCCGTAGGACGTGAATTAGTCCAAATCCGTATTTTCTTAGATTTGGGTTTGATGTTTTGGTTTGAGGATACGTTAGCCATTATTGAGGCTAAGATCAACTCAAACGTTTGTTAAGGATACATTAGTCTGATTTGAGACTAAGATCAACTTAACGGAAAGAGCATTTAGAGGCTCTACTGTTCAAGTTTAGGGACGTAGTGGTCCATTTAATATATGGTCGTCGGGACCCGTCACCTCTCTGACGACGTTGAAAGATTACAACGACAGGTGTCAAAGGAGTTCGGAGATGTACCCTTGAACCAAAGTTGAATAGGGAATATGTAGTCCGATTGAATGTTTAAGGATGCGTTAGCCAGATTTGAGGCTAAGATCAACTTAAACGGGATCGACTAGATCTGACAAAAGAGCATTTGGACTCTATTGTTCTAGTTTAGGGACATAGTGGTCCATAAGATGTATGGTCGTTGGGACCCATCGCTTCATTGACGACGTTGAGGGATTACAACGACAGATGTCAGAGGAATTACAACGACAGATGTCAGAGGAATTCAGAGATGTACCCTTGAACCAGGTGTAAATTGATTAAGAGAGCAGCCGTGCTCAGTCAATTTAATTTGAGGACTTATGGTCATGATTGGGCTAAGTTCAGTTGAAGATGTTCAACATTTTTATTTGCATTAGGCCTATTAGACCTTAATTAGGGCTCTGCCCCTGCACTGTATTTGTTTTGGTCCATTAGGCCTTTTAATTGGGCTCTGCCCTTTAATAACGCGCTGCATTAATTTATCTGACAGAGTGCCACGTGGCTTGTCAGGCGCTTTGCGCCAATTGAAGAGCGCAAGGCGCAAGTCCATAGGGAGGTGACACGTGTCACGCTCTGGTGAGCGCAAGCGCAGTGCGCTGCGCCAATGCGCTGCGCTGTTGCGCTTCTGACACGTGGCGCGCTCTGGTGGGTTGCGCCAATTCATGAGAGCAGTGCTCTATTTTAACAGCGCATAGCGCAGATCGTTCTGGAGCTGACACGTGGCGCTCCCTGGTGGCTTGCGCCAACCCAGTAGCGCAACAGTGCAGATTTACAAGTGCAGGGCACTGTTTTATTATTTTGATCAATTTTAGATCAAAGAAAACAAATTTTCTTGTTTTCAAAGAACCAGTGGTTCATCAAAAGGCAATGCCTTTTTTATTATATTTTTATTGAAGATTTTTGATCTTGTTCTTAGATCAATGATCTTTTTAGAAGAAATTCTTCTTTATTCAGAGGTTTTTACCTTTTCTTTCTCTGATCTCTTCTCAAAATTTTCTTTAGAGGAGTTCTCTTTTCTTCTTTTTTTGTGTTCATGATTTTTGGAATTGGGGTCTAGGGGCCTTTATATAGTGCTCATTAATTTGTTAAATTTGTTAAAGAGATCTTTCTCTGAGTGATTTGGGGAATTTTCCCCACCGTTGGATTTTTGATCCAAGGGTTTCTGTTTTACAGAAGACAATCTTCTTATTTTAACGAGAACAGAAAGATCTTACTGGAATTTTAATTCTGTTTGGCGCAGATGCACAAGCGCTTGACACGTGTCGCGCAGCGCATAGCGCAGCGCAACTGCGCTGCCACGTGTCGCGCAGCGCATAGCGCAACGCAACTGCGCTGCCACGTGGCGCGCAGCGCAGAGCGCAAGTCAGCTGAAGCGTTGCTTCATTTATTTTAATTTTAATTTTCACTTTAATTTTCAAAACAGAGTTTTGCTCTGATTGGGGTAAACAGAAGCGTTGCTTCGTTTCCCGCCTTGGAATTTGAACAGAGCTTTGCTCTGATTGGGGTAAACAAAGATTAAATAAAGAAAAGTATCTATTTTATAAGAGTGAAGAACAATCACGCATCTTAAACATGGCTAATTTCTCACCACTTGTATCAGGAGACATTTTAGCTTTGACTTCTCTGCCCTTTGAAGTCGATCTATTGTAATCTTGAGATATGGTTCCACCCATTGATCCACTTGACCTTTGCAGTTCTGGAATACCACGTCAATAAGTTTCGGTGCATGCTCAATATCACTGTCGTCCATATTTCTGTCTGCCATGACCTGCATAGGTAAAGGCCTTTTAGAAAGAAGCGCGGTTAAGAATAAAAAAGATCTAGAAACAATGCTAAACTATGATTAAAAAGGGGGAAGTGACAAATGGACCTAAGTAGCAACTCTTCCACAATGACACACATGTATCCCCAAGTTACAATTGATAGTACCGTTTGACAAAATGAAATATTTCATGAGGTTATTTAATTAAATTCAGTACGTCTTAAGTGACTCACAGATGAAAGCATGGTCCATAAACATTGCTGGTAGTCGGGATCTTTGCATGTAAGGAAATGTGTGGTACTCCTAGATATAAAGTTGTCCAGCGGAACAAGAACATCTGCATGGAAATTGCTTTGCAAGATCAAGCATGCATGAAAAACGGAAAACATGATATGCATGGTCATTATATCGTGAATCTGTTATCCAACATTATCTAAATAATAAAATAGAGAGAGCAAAAATACAAAGAAAAGGTAAGAAAAACTTATCCTAAATCCCAGAAATAAACTTGACTGGTTAATAAAGATAAATGAGCTTTGAGGTCAAATAGTAGCACGTTGCCATGTTCTGATATACAAGAAAATCAAGTACACCAAAATAAGCAAGCGGCCATGCAAGTCATGAGCAATTTGGTACTTAAAAAAAACTATGTATGCTGTGTAATCAAAGTTCCAACAATATTTCAGTTTGTATCCAATGTTATTTTCTTGAATGGGACCAGATCCGGAATATAAAACAAAATTGAAATATGGAACAAAGGTGGAACTGGAAAACAGTGCTGTAATAGATAAGTTACAGTTTCTTGCTAAGCCAACTTTCGAACTAGTTCAACCTTGAAATATCAACTGCTGTTCAGATGCACATTCTCCGATACTGGAATTGCAGGTTTCATTGATATTAGTGCGTGCGTGTGTGTGTGTGTGTGTAATAACTATCGTATGTGATCCAATGAACCAATTTAACTAGAGTAATAATCTTCAAGAGATGAGTATGGGTACATAGGATTATGTTCCGTTAGTTGGTTATAATATTATCCGAACAAGCTTAAGATGTACTCTGGTTTTATCAAGAAATGACTATATTTGAGATATGTATAATTCCCACATACTCTCCGAAGTGTTTCTTGCTATACAAAATGTTTGGGTAAGAATCAAATCATGTCATAAAGTAACAGATCATCATTGCCATCTGAACTGACATCAGATTAAACTGGACCAAAAGGGAAAGATTGACGAATGCTGATTGATTCAGAGCCTGTAGGAAATAAGAAGCTTCTTATGCAAATTTTATGTAATTGAAGTTACTCATTACCACTGCCAATTACTAAAGAAATACATCGGAAAGCAATCGTGCTAACAGTTTTTACAAGTTTCAACAAATAGGATTTTAGTAGAAAAGATTTTAACAGTTTAAGAGCATGAATTGACATTGCTCACCAGTGAAGATCATACCAGTAAGCTACAAAATTGACAAGAAAAGATGATACCGTAAAAAACATGCTAGTGTGCCTGGACTTACTCGCGAAGTAATCAATTGCCCAATCATAGAGCGTCTCCATCATCAAAGGCCAAAGATTCCACATATCCAAGGAAATTGTAGGAGAATAAAATGTTATGTAGGAGACAATATCCGCTACCTCCTCAAAAACCTCTGCAAGATGTTAAAAGGGACGAAGCTATTTAAATGATGATCTTGTTTCATAAGTAATATAATATGCCAGCAGTAGCACTCTCACCACAATAAACTGCACATCATACATAAAGGGTCAACATAGGCATAAATCTCCAACACAGAAGAATCTAATTATTTAAACAAGCATAATTAAAATTAAACAGGCAGGCCAATCCCAGCAATCACATAAAATATAAAGGCTTCGTGAAACAAAACCAATAAAGCATAAAAAAAACAGATATTTTCAATTTCCATTCAATCAAGAAGCATTTAACGGTACACTGTATGCAGTCTTCAGATGTTCAAAGATTGAATGGTATACCGAATTTCGGAAAGAAAAACAAAGAAATTACCCTAATCATAATGTCAGCTTAGCTGCCATTCAAGGGAGGTAAGGTCAATCAAGTACACAGTAAGCCGCACAGGGTTTAACCAGAAAGAATGGAATTAAATTTAAAATGTAATGACATACTATTAGACTAATATAAGAAAATTTACATTAAAAAATGGGCTAATTTACATTAAAAAAATAAAAATAGGCTTATTTACAGAAAACTCCCAACAGGTTTAGGCCAAAATCAGAAAACAGCCATTACCTTTGAAATGATAAAAAAAATACCAAACTTAACGGTTAACGCTACTGTTCATGTTAAATGACCATTTTGCACTTTTCATGATTTAAAAACAAGGAATGTACCTGAAGTAATGTAATACAGCCACAAATTTTATTCTTCATAGGAGCACATGCTTTATCTAGTTCTTTGTAAAGATAGGTCAGGACCCCTGCTTCCCAAGCATACTGGCCACACACATCAAAGTCCGTAAGAAACCCAAGATATAAAGTATGGACATGCGTTGCCGATTGGTCCGGTATCAACCAAGAACCGATCATATACAGAATGTAGGCACGTGCATATCTATCCAAGACTTCATCGGTAGCTTCATCAGGGATATTAGTAAATGTATCTTTGAGCCAGTTTAAACTGATCTTATACCCCTTAGTATAGCCTCCTGGTGCCTGAATTTTACAAATAATTGTTAATTAATATCACTGTAACATTCTTAAACTTTTGATTTAAAAAATTACGAATTGTACCTGTCCGAGAGCATACTCGGCATATGTATCCCAGTATGGGTGCTCGGTATCTGGACCCACAATTTTACCTCCGACCAATCCAAGCTCATTCACCCGTAAACCAAGTAAGAGGCCAATATTCTAGAATGTGATAGTGGCCTCACCCCATCTAAGATGAAAAGTGTGGGTCTCTTTTCTCCAACGCTCAACAAGAGAGGTAACGAGACTGTGGTCGATTTGGATATGACAAAGCAATGAAACTTCATAAAATCCGGTTTTTCGAATCCACTCGATTATACAATAATCGGTAACTTGCCATTTGTCAGAACTATAACTGACGACTGTAAGATTATCTCCACCCTGCAAAATTTAATCATATTATTTTCAACTATTAGAAAGAAACGGGGAATTAAAACAAATTGAATAAGTTTTGAATATTTCCTCCCGTGTAGTATACTTAAAGATTTATGTTTGTTTTGATTTACAAGCAGTGATTTGTCGAATGGTCGATTCTCCATTGAAATTATTTTGATATTACAATTACTGAAAGATTGAGACAGTTGGTGGGTTTAGAAGGGAATTTGGATAGAGATGGTGAAATAAAGATAGTGAAAATCAAAGTGAAGAGGGCGGGGTTTTATAGGGAAAGGAGGGCGTGTTTCGAGAACCCGCCCTCATCTTTGCCCACAGAACGATTATGTTTTTTCCATATTGTGTTGTCAAATCATATTGTGTTGTCATTGTCAAATCATATTGTGTTGTCATTGTCAAATCTTACTTTTAAAAATGAACACATCATTTTGCAAAGAAGAGGGCGGGTTCTTAGAACGCGTCCCCTTCAATAATTTTATGCCAGCGGGTTTCAAGAACCCGCCCTCATCTCTTCTGTTTGTTCCTGTCGTGTGTTGTCAAATCTTTTGTTTGTTTCTTAAATCGTGTTGTCAAACCTTACTGATAATAATTATGTGTGGTCATATCATTTTGTAAAGAAAATGGCGAGTTTTTAGAACGCACCTCCTTCAATAATTTTATGCCAGCGGGTTCCAAGAACCCGCCATCATCTCTTTTGTTTTTTCCTATCGTGTGTTATCACATCTTTTGTTTTTTTCTTAACATATATTGTGTTATCAAATCTTACTGATAATAATTATGTGTGGTCATATCATTTTGCAAAGAAGAGGGCGGGTTCTTAGAACGCGCCCCCTTCAATAATTTTATGCCAGCGGGTTCCAAGGACCCGCCCTCTTCTCTTCTGTTTTTTCCTGTCGTGTGTTGTCACATTTTTTGTTTTTTTCTTAACATATATTGTGTTGTCAAATCTTACTGATAATAATTATGTGTGGGCATATCATTTTGTAAAGAAGAGGGCGGGTTCTTAGAACGCACCCCCTTCAATAATTAAGGAGAGAGCGGGTTTTTGAAACACGCCCTCCTTAATATTTTAAATAATTTTAATTAATCCAAGACAAACCCGTGACCCATTTACTACCAAACACCTACAAAAACAGCTCTCTCTCCTCCATTTGCTCTCCATTCCGCTCCAATTTGCATCTACACTCTCCTCCCATTTGCTCTCCATTCTGCTCCGATTTGCATCTGCACCTCTTACAAAATCTCATTATGCTCCGATTTGCATCTGCACCTCCTACAAAATCTCATCTGCATCCCTTCAAATGTACGTAAATTTATTTTAACGTTTATTTATTTTTCAATGAATATAATCATTATATAAGTTGTTAACGCTTTCTTTTTATTGTTGGTTTGATATTGTTTGATGCAGATAATGGCAAGTTCAAGTTTATTTGTTGTATGTAAATACGATGGCCAGATTGTCACAAGTGCACAAGGTCCCGAGTATATGGGCGGGTGCGCAAGAATTATGCGATTAGAACCATCAACGACTTATAATGAAATCGAGAATAAAGTGTTTAAAATCACGAAATACGATCCTGGTGAAATTAAGCTTAAGTTAAGTTGTATATGGTCTATATTTAGTGGAAATGCATTGGTTGAAATTATAAACGATACATCAATATTTTCGATAATAGACTTCTGTCTGGCAAACACCCAGTATTCTTTTGAACTTTTAGTTCAGAAGGAACAATTGAAAGTATCAGATGTCACGCCAACGGGTAATTTTGAAGGTAATACTGGAGGTAGTTCCTGGGGTACTGTCTCATGGTTAACGATGATACCGTTAGTCTCAGTGGATACGACTATACACAACATTATTCAAACCTTCAAAGTCAAGGGTAAACATTTTATAAATTCACTTTTTGTAATACCAAAATACTAATATATTTTATATATTAAATACAGATTTTCCCAATCGACTGCTGCAGTTACATGCATCCCTGAAAAACAACAAGGATTACCATATACAACCTTTCAAAGGTAAATAAATCTGAAACAAGTGGTAATTATGTTTATATTTTTCGTAATACGAAAATATTAAGGAAAAATTATATAAGAACAATTTATATACTAAACGCAGATTTTCCCATACCTCCGCATCATTCTAACACGATCCAAGTAGCGCATTTCAAGCATATCCGTCCATATCTTTCCGGTCTTTTCATCCCGAACCATCCACATTATATCGATCTCAACCATCATATATTGCACCCGAGCCTTATGTTGCTAAGGATGACATTAATATGCGTGGCAGTGATGATGATGAAACTGGTGAAGGTCATCAAGGGGAGGATAGCGTGGAATATGCCGCTGGATTGAATGAAGTAGTATTGATTGATGATATGACTGCGAATAATAATTTTGTCGAACTAGAAGATCCCGGCCTCGATACGCTGAAAGATGATAGTTAGGTAGACTTAGCCGTGGCAGACGTAAATACTGAACCCTATTTGGAAGCGACCGTAGCATGCAAAGATTGCGTCACCGTGGAGATATGTTTAGGAAAAAAGAGATCTTATTTGTAAGCTGAAGTCGTGGGCTATTCAAAAAAACGTTACATTTAAAACCGAAGAGTCAAATAAGACGTACTATACCGTGGTATGTACGAAAGCTCCTGAATGTAAGTGGAGATTGCATGCATGTTGTTCCAAAAGAGCCAAAACTTGGAAGGTCACGAAATACAACCAAGAACATACTTGCGTCAATTCTATTATGTTAAAAGATCACAGGAATTGCACTTCATCTTACATTTGCTCACTAATCATGCCACTAATCCGTACAGATATCGCGATGACTCCTTGAGAGAGACGGCTCTACGTTAGCGGAGAGCACAAAATTCAGATTTCGTATGCGAAAGCATGGGATGCTCGTAGAAAAGTTTTATGCAAGATATTTGGAGATTGGGAAAGCTCGTACAACTCACTAGTCCCTTTTATGGAAGCCATGAAAGTATCAAATCTGGGGTCCGTATACCGGTTAAGAACCACAGAAACATATGTTGATGGCCGTGTCAGGTTTCAAAGAATTTTCTGGTGTTTTGCTCCTTGTGCGGCTGGTTTCACACACTGTCGGCCAGTATTGTGCGTGGATGGGACGTATCTATATGGTAAGTACAGAGGTTGCATGTTAATTATTACAGGTGTTGATCCTAATAACGGTATATTTCCGTTGGGATTTTCTATTGTCGAGAGTGAAAATACATCATCCTGGTCATGATTTTTCCGTCAACTCAAAAGTATCCCATCTGTTATTGATAAAACAGATTTATATATCATATTTGATAGACATCTAGGAATACTAGCTGCAATGAGAGCTGTATTTCCGACAACCCACATAGGTTTTGCCTGCGGCACTTCAGGCAAAATTTTGATAGAAAATTTAAAAATTCAGATCTACATAAACTTATATACAAAGCTAGTGAAGCGTCTGACCCTAATGTTCATGACGAAAATTGGAGAGATGAGTCAAGCCGCGAAAGCGTGATTAGATGAGTATCAGTACGCATGTGGTCATAAGCACATGATAATGGATGCAGATATCTACTAATGACCGCTAATATGTCTGAAAGCTTCAACAGGGTCCTTAAAGGTGTTAAAAGTTTACCAATACAGGGGTTGGTTGTTCGAACTTTTTTCAGAGTGAATACTTACTTTGTGCAAAGAAGGTAAAAGTCATTGGCTATAGAGACTCCACTCACTGTGTATTACGAAGATATATTCCGGAAAAGAGAGCGCATAGCACAATACTACAGATCTGAAAGGTTTGACACATCAGAGTTTCAAGTTACGGGGAGTAATGAGAATCAATATACCGTAAATTTTAGAGATGAAGGGCTCTCTTCGTGCACATGCGGTGTTTTCCAGCAACAACATTTACCTTGTGCCCACGCAATTGCTGCTGCAAGCAGCATGCATAACTCACATTACAATTTTGCTTCTCGTTAATATACAGTTTCCAATTACCAAGCCGCATACGATTCAAAATTTCATCATATATCAGACAGTCACTATTGGCACTATTATAATGGAAACAGACAAACACCGACTGTATTACCGCCAGACAAAAATATAGGACCCGGAAGACCTAAAGTGCGTTGAGATCGAATGACAATGGATGCTGATCCTTGGCAAAGGTACGGCAGATATAGCCTATGCAAACAATCAGGTCATTATAGGACCAGATGTCCAGGACAGCCAACAGGGGCGGGACCTTCGAGATCGTCATAAGTGCACCGGAAGAAAATCGGTTAGCGCTTATAAAAAAACTTGTACAATTTACCTTTTACAAACAGATACTATTTTTTGTATTATAAATTAGACTTATTTATTTTGTTATTGGAGTGTATACAAGATTCATATTTATAGTAATTATATATAAACTGTAATAACAATTGTCCAGAACAAAAACAACAATAATATTATTGTTTAATTTTTTTTAGTCGATATTTATTAAATTCTATTTTTAATTTAATTTTTTTTTTAAATAAGGGCGGGTTCCCAGAACCCCCCAACCCTCTGTAGGAGAGGGCGGGTTCCTAGAACCGGAACCCGCCCTCTTCTTTAAAGGGTGGGGGCGGGTTTGAAACCGTCCTATTTTTGTAAATAAAAAAATGACTTTATTTTAATAGTTTTAATATTATTATACACTCTTTTGGGAAAAAAACCTGTTTATGTGCTTGCTTGATGTGGAATATTTTAATAGAAATCTACATAAGATACTAAAATTGAATAGCTTAATGGATTTACAATGCTATATACGCTAGAAGGAAAATGCTAGAGGTTGGTGAAACCTGCTGCTTAGATATTGGAGGATAAGGTTTATAACTCTATCAGGTAAATATTCCCCCGCACGGATCACATTAAGCAAGCGCAAATGGCATTCCAAAATTTTTGCGGCATATGATTTCTGAAACATTTGGGCAAAGGCTTTGCTCTCTGCTTTCTCAAGCTTAAGCTCTCCAAACCTGCAAAACAATATTCCATAAATCAGTTTAACACAAAAGGCAACAGAAAAACCATCTTTTACATTCAAAGAATACTCACCGGTTATATAGACGGTTCAAGATGTGAATTGCCCATTTTTTCCAGTTTCCACCAACCCCGTGATTTTCTTAGATCGGGATCGGTTGGTTGACCCTCTAAGGGGACTGGCCTCTCCATTATATTCAAGAAAAGAACCATCCAAGCATTAAATACATCGAGATCAAACAGATGTTTTGGAATCTCCAACTGAAACATGGTTTAATACAAAACAGAAGGATGAAGTTAGAGAGAGAGAGAGAGAGACACTACAAAAGCACAAAAACTGTCATATCACAGGCACATACATATATTGATGACCAGAATATTTTGCACATCAGCTTCATCAGATCTGCTGCTTCAATAGAAGGGTTGACAATTTGAACCAGATCGTCGAATACGTTTAGCAAATGAGGAAATGTCTCATCCACAATGGCATACACAGGTGCTCGCTCTTCCTCGAACCTAATTCAAAGGATAGCCCAGAGAGATTAGCTTAGAATAGATCTGTGCAAATACAGCCAAACATAGTTAACGCTGTTTTAATAGAAATCTCAAGTATGACGTAGTGACAACTAGATCTAAAGTCAATAAATCGTATTCACTAGACAAAACTATCAAAAAATTTCCTATCATATCGACTTTACTTATTTTTTTTAAATATAGACATGAAAATGGTCTAAAAAAAATAATCTTCCATGATATCCAAAGCCATATAATGAACATGAAATATAATAGAATTCTATTCTTTCCTTGCACTTATAAATTATGTGTACTGGAAGTTCAAATCTTTGGCAATAAACAGAAGATCGGTGATTAGGCAGTTCTGTCAGCATATAAAAATTGGTAAAAATTGATGCTGCATTAAGGACAAACCGACAAAGCTATGAATACAACACAGTTCTGTAAGAGATGCCAAGTAGCCAACCCTTATGTTTTAATAGTTTTAGTTTTGATTAGATTAAAAATTAAAACTCTTAGAAACTTTCTTCAACCCTGACTCTAATCAATTAAAAAAACATAGCAAATATAAACTTTTCTAATTTTATTTCATTGCACTTTTGGATGGAAATTCGTTGACATCAGTGTCAAATCAGGTTCAACCGGCACCAGGATAACCTGGATTGGCCTAAATTCCGCGTCTACGATGGCTTGAACATCAGTAGAAGAAGTCATTGTAATGCAAGGTTGATAACAAGGGCAGCTGCAAGTGGAACTTGGATTCTCTTCAATCGGTCGTCGGATGAGAGCTTCAAATGTATGCTCAAGACTGGTGATTTGTGCTTCAAGAAAAGAGTGGTGGCAGTACAATAGACACATTTAGATGAAAAAGAAGAATACCAAACCATAACGAAGCCCACCACGAACAACAAGTTTTTGGAGCTTTGTATGTGTTGATGATTCTTACCAGAAAATACGAGTTAGTATATTTTTCTCTTGAAAATTAAAGATATCTTTAGACATGGATGAGTGTTGTATACTGACATGGATATGGGATTTCCTACTGCAAAAAGACTCCAAAAAGAAAAATGATCTATATGTGTGTTTATGATTAAACATAAATTAAGCAAGAAAATTGGTCTATTATTCATAACTGGCATTACCTAAGATATTAGATTGATCTGTAATAACAATTAATGGTTTTGTCAAAGAGGGCCATGAGCACCTTAGAATGTGAATAAAGGTCGAACATGGCAAGTATGGTCCACAAATGGGTGCGCCCGTGCTTAGCCATGTTAGATGATGCTCATAAATGGGAACTCCCCAGATCATGACACATGGTAGCTGACGTGTCCCGGAGCTCACGGAAACAAGGCAAGCACCACACATTGGAGGCGTCCTCTAGGCTATCATCCCGAGACATGACCCGACCTCCGATGGATCCCTAAACACTCCTATGCTCGCCATGTAAACAACCATTGGCTCGCCTCCAAGCCCACCTACACGCTGAGCTTCCTCGGCCGTCCTTGCTCGCCTCCGAGCTATCACAGAACCGGACTTCCTCGGCCTCCCGCTCATCTCCGAACCTCCCGCCGAGCTAAGCAAGAATATTGGTCTATTATTCATAACTGGCATTACCTAAGATATTAGATTGATCTGTAATAACAATTAATGGTTTTGTCAAAGAGGGCCATGAGTACCTTAGAATGTGAATAAAGGTCGAACATGGCAAGTATGGTCCACAAATGGGTGCGCCCGTGCTTAACCATGTCAGATGATGCTCATACGTTGGAACTCTCCAGATCATAACACGTGGTAGCTGACGTGTCCCGGGCTCACGGAAATAGGGCAAGCACCACACATTGAAGGCGTGTCCCAGGCTATCGTCCCGAAACATGACCCGACCTCCGATGGATCCCTGAACACTCCTATGCTCGCCATGTAAATAACTATTGGCTCGCCTCCGAGCCCACCTACACGCTGAGCTTCCTCGACCGTCCTTGCTCGCCTCCGAGCTATCACAGAACCGAGCTTTCTCGGCCTTCCGCTCATCTCCGAACCTCCGGCCGAGCTAAGCCTTCCCGGTTCTACCGAGCAACTAAGGACGCAGAGCCCAAGCGCCTCCACCACGGCTCCGCGTATCTCTCCAGAAGCGAGATATCCGCCACCCAACATCCCGCGTTCCACGCCGCCATATCCCCCCATTAACGAGCGTATCTCGTCATTAATGGGAGGATCCCGTCAATCACGCAGGCGTAACGCCAGTGGCGTAACCGACGGCGAAGATCTCGTGTTAGCTCGCTCCAAGTGACCACTATAAAAAACCCTCTTCCAGACGACTCAGATAACGTAATTTTATTCCAATAAGCCGCTATTCTTTTCCTTTTTTATGTAAAGTTATATTTGTTGATTCAATTCTTCGTTTCGATGTAGTTCCTTCGTAACAGGCCGTAACTGGAAAGATGCACCTGCAACTCTATTACCGACAATCCAAGATCTCATCGCAAGTGGTCTCCGTGTTTGGTTATACAGGTTAAGCTCGTAATTTGAAGTTTTCTAATACGAGGAAAAAAAATTAAAAAAACGGTCATGTAAAAATTGGTTATTGCAGTGGTGACCAAGATTCGGTGTGTCCTGTAACGTCGACGCAAGACTACATGAACATGCTAAAGCTTCCTCTTGAATCATCGTGGTGTCCATGGTATATCAACAATGAGGTAAAACTAATCAAAGAACAATATATAATTCCATTAGTTAATACTTTTCAACTAATATATTTCTTGATGAGTATAATGTTGTTGTAGGTCGGTGGATATGTTGTTGGATACAGAGGATTGACATTTGCAACAGTGAGAGGAGCAGGGCACCTGGTGCCGAGTTTTCAGCCTGAAAGAGCATTAACAATGATCACTTCTTTTCTTCAAGGCCAGCTCCCACCCTCTGCATAATTTTAGCTTTATTAACACTGTTTCAGTAGTGAACATTTAGAAGCAAAAAACGAGGAAAGAATAGTAAAATCAATGTATTACCTATGTATTTATAATCTTACCAGTGTATTACCAAATTTTAAAAGTAGGCAAGAGAATTAGATACAATATTATCAGAATATCCAGAATTATCATTTAATATTTTTTGAACTTAAGTACCGGTGCTTTACTAGAAGCTTGACAACATTACCAAGATGGCAGCAAGAAAATAAAACAATCTTCCAATAAAAGATGTTAGAAAGGCAGCTGTATTCTGGAAAACACACATAAGTTGATAAAGGGGAACTGTGTTACCAAAGCAAATTACCAGAGTCATTTTTGTACATGCATTCTTATATACAAACAACGATGAAGAAAAACTATATGGTAAGTTGGTTGAACAATTTTCTCATGCTTGGAATAAGTAGAACCATCTTGAGTTACATACATTTCGAGTTACATACAAAAGTGAAAAATGCTGGGGAACTTCTTACGTGTGAATGTCAGAGATAATTTACATCAATGCATAGTTATGTCAGAAACCTGCAATTTGCTCCTTGATTTCTTCTCAACGGGCAAGCGCCTGGGAGAAGATAACGATACCAAAACGCAGACTAAAATCGGGTTTTCTGTCATTTGCTTCAGTAACATAGATGTTTTTTTATTTTCCTTAAAAATTATCTGCTAGGGGAAATACTAAACCTTTTGGAGTTGGTCTTCTACTCTCAGAGCCTCAAGTATGCTATCAACCCACCTGCCAACGTGATGCAATATTTATCAGAAAAGTTGTAAGGTCTATATCAAGTGATTTAGGTTCAAAATCCCTCTTGGATATCTAGATTAGAAATGTGAAACTGAATGAGCGGTAGGCTCATTTTTTGCAATAAAAACTTGTTATACTTCAGCGATTAATGGAGTTGCAGGTACAAGAACGTGCAACGGCGTGTTTTTTTTCTAAAAATAGAGTCAAGAGTCTAAGGACTTCAAATTTTAAAAATATTTTCAGTAAAGAATTTTTAGGGGGAAATAATAAATCCTG
Source organism: Agapanthus africanus (assembly GCA_030015575.1). Lineage (NCBI taxonomy): Eukaryota > Viridiplantae > Streptophyta > Magnoliopsida > Asparagales > Amaryllidaceae > Agapanthus > Agapanthus africanus. Next base: position 44,726,861 of record JASDDO010000001.1, on the reverse strand, counting down.
GTCTAGAATGGTAAATAACTGGCGCATTTGTAGAATTGTTTTTTACAAAGTGTGAATTATTACAGATAAACAAAGATAATGTCATATGTGCTATCAATGGGAATTGATCCGTCAGAACAAAGAAGGATGAATAAAGATGCCGGCTACATTCTGTACTTAATTTTGGATGGAATTTTTCCTAGTATAATATTGACAAACAACATGCTGTAAACATATAATGTGCCAGTACTTAGCAATCATTATAAAAAACATAAGAAAACATTTAGTCTTCTTGAAGAGCCCGTTATTCTATTTCTTTCTTTTTCTTGATTAGACATGTATACCAGCATACGGAACATTTTCCGCCATGGAAGAAAATATTTTTTCCTTTCTTGTCGCATGTTCCATCGATATTCGACATTTTTCGCTTGTTTTCTTTAAATCATATAGTGATGTATGAAATAGGTCTAACTAACAGCTACATCATCAAATACTGGATCTATTTACAAAGGTTATACAAGTTGAAGGAAATAATATCTTAGTCGGCCATGCTTGTTCTTTTACATCTCAAGGTCAGCTAATGCCTCAAAAACCGCAAAAAAAAAACTCCAAACTTAGGAACAGAAAATTGAACAATATTTTGTATCTTGGCATTTTCAAACCTGTTCAGGCAGGCAATTTGTCAATAGTCAAAGCAGATGCGGAGCCCGCCTTCAACTTTGTACTATTCCATAGAAATGTATCATGTAGTGTATAATACATGCATGCACCATGTCGTTTCTAACTAATAGCTCCCAAGTTACAAGCAAGAGCAAAATGAGGGCTAAATTCCTTTTTGTACTCTTCTCTTGCTGCATCGTCGCTCGAATGCACCTTGCAAATCGCTACAGCAACGAGGCTAGTCATCTCCAAGAACCGATTAACTCGAAAACGATGGTTAAATCGATTCCCGAATGCTCATGGAAAATGAGAGAAAGAAGAAAATGAGAGAGGAGATTTTTTCTGCTTAGGGCCTGTTTGGTTTGAGTATTTGTTATGATTTGGATCGTGGAATTCTAGAATTCCATAATTTTTAATTTTTTGTTTGGTTGGAGAATTTGGATTTCTAGGATTTCTTTGTCTTTTATGGGAGGCCACCACAAAATATGGATTCAATTCTAAATTTTTTTAAGGATTTTCAAGAATTTGGCATTATTTATTCTACTTTTAGATGGGACCCGTGTACTTTATTTATTTAATAATTCTCTCTGTAAAACTTCTCAAATCCAAATCCCATTTTATTTTCACCAACCAAATAAAAGATTACAATAATCTACAAATCCAATATTAGAAATCCAAAACCAACCAAACAACAAATTACCAAATCCAGAAATTTTCAACCGTAATATTTTGAAATCCAAATTTCATAATCTTGCAGCCAAACAGGTCCGGGATTTTCTGAATCTGTGGAAACCCCAGGAAAGCTTTTTTTGGTATATATAGCCTTACTCAGGCCGAGATGAATTGGGCCAAGCCCATGTAAAACTCTTTCGGGGACACATCCAGTTAATTCAAAAAAATTTATATTTATATGATCATTAATTAATGAATAAATAATTGTACAGATCGGAAACGGAAATGATATATCGATGGAAATATAAATCTGAAGGCGACGAATTGATTACTACTGGACTCATGCTTTAATCTCAAATGAAGCTTACAACACAATACAGTCGAAATGCACATTTTCCAATGGAAATTATAGCCCAGACTGCATAAGATGTCTTCATTCGGCTGCTATTGAGATTGGAAATATAAATGCTGTACTTACAGTATTTATGCTCGACTTTGTCAAGGGCCCTCTAATTCAACTGCATTGGTGAGATTAGGGGGAATAAATTGTCTTAGTGCTGATGCTCATAAGTGGGAACTCCTCAGATCATGACACGTGGTAGCTGACGTGTCCCGGAGCTCACGAGAACAGGACAAGCACCACACATTGGAGGCGTCCCCCGGGCTATCATCCCGAGGCATGACCCGACAACCAATGCATCCATGAACACTCCTATGCTCGCCATGCAAATAACCATTGGCTCACCTCCGTGCCCTCCTACACGCTGAGCTTCCTCGGCCATCTTTGCTCGCCTTCGGCTATCATAGAACCGAGCTTCCTCTGCTTTCCGCTCGTAGCTAAGCCTCCCCGATTCTACCGAGCAACCAAGGACGCAAACCCCAAGCGCCTCCGCCACGGTTCCGCGTATCCCTCCAGAAGCGAGATATCCGCCACCCAGCATCCCACGTTCCACACCGTCGTATCTCCCTATTAACGAGCGTATCTCGTCATTAATGGAGGGATCCCGTCAATCACGCAGGCTTAACGCCAGTGGCGTAACCGACGGCGAAAATCTCGTACCAGCTCACTCCAAGTGACCACTATAAAAAAACCTCTCCCAGACGACCCAGGTAACACAATTTTATTCCAATAAGCCGCTACTCTGCCCAAATTTCTCGGCTAACTTGATCGTCGGAGGGTCCGCGGTGGTATAACCACCCCGGGACTTCTTTTGTAGATAGCTCGGCTCCGCCTCAAACCAAGCTCACTGAGATTCACACGCTTAAGGAGGCAAACCTCAAATCCAATCTCAACCGTTCATCAACGCTCGCAACAGATCGATGGAGGACAATATCTGAAGGAGACCCCAACCTCCATCAGACGCACGCTGATTTTTTATTATGACAGTATCTCAGTTGACGAACTTGAACCATCACATGGACTCAAGTCATCACACAATGACAACATAAAATTGTTTTACCTTTTAATTAGTAGAAAAGAATAACAAATATATTAAACTGTGAAAATGTCTATGTCCATATAGTACTCATATGACATGTGACCGGCATTTGAATCACGTGAAGTCTACTGGACCCCACCATAACCCAAGAAACCCGAAAACCATGAATCTAAACCATTTATAAAAAAAATAATTGACGTGAAATTTTGTAAAGAGGTTTATAAAATTAAATCAAGTTTGTTTTAAAAGTGTATTGTAGTGTGCTTTTCGCCATCCTATTGAGATAGAAATGCGCTTACTTATCAGGTGTTGTACAGATTTTTCTTGGCTAGGATAAACGAGGGTTTATTGATTGTGGAAATTCTAATCTCCGACGGCCGCAGACTAAGCTGCCGTTAATTACACCTCACTTTGAATAATGCAAACTCAATATGGAATATTTGTATTTGAAAATAAATTTGTAGGCGTGTTCATTTCATTTTTTTTATTCTCATCATTTTATTTTTAATTTTAAATTTGTGTGATTTTGATTTAATTATGTATATATATAAAAAATTAGTTTCATTCGTATTTATGTTTATGTGATTTTCCTTTTTATAAAAAAAAAATTAGTGGGAGGGAAGCTCCCACTAAGTGGGAACTTCCGACTCACGTTGGGAGAGGTCCCCACAAGTGGGTGATTTGATCTCAAAGAATAATTTATAACCGCAATTAAGAACGGCATCGCTTGGTAGCTAGCCGGTGAGTACGGGTCGGTCCACAGGAATTTTGTGTATTCTCAAATTGTTCTAACGAGTTAATTCCGATTGGTGTCGGATTGATTAAATCTAAAAACTAAGTTGATCTAAACTAAAATCTTGCTAGGATTAGGTTTAGGTTAGGTTTGGAGAGTCAATATTCCTCACCGCTTTCTATGCTCAAATTAAGATCTATGAGATGTTATGGTAATTATTAATAAAGTGGATTAGTACCATCGGGAAGAAACGGTGTTTCTTCCTCTAGGTTCTTGTCCTTCCTTTCTTAATCCTTACCCTAACTTCTATGGAAAACACGCTCAACCGGTTGTTTATACTACGGTATCACCGCTATCTCGTGGGATAGGGTGCCGTAGGGAGCGGTGTGTGCATGTATGCATGGAGTCCTATAAAAACGTGTGATGGGAAAGAAAGGGGTGAGAGATCTTCATCTCTCAAGCTTTCCCCAAATCTAACCCTAACAAGCAAGGAGACTACTCGCTCATTAGGAAATTGAAGAACATATCTAAACTATCTATTTAGGGCAAGGAATTAAAGATCTAAGTAGGGCAGATAAGAAATTATACTAGGGCAATGAAATAAAATTAATTAGGATAAGAATTGAAAACTTACTATAACTTGATGCACTCTTCATTCATTCCAGAAAATTACAGATCTGAATTTTTTGATATAAAATTAGGCACATGAAGAGGCATACCTCAAAAAGAGGTATTAGGGCTTCTATTTATAGATTCATAGAAACTCTAGGTTTACAATCGACGCATATCTGCTATTACAAAAATACCCCCTAAGAAAAAGACCCAGTCAACGCTCGCCGGCTCAAGACTTTTTCCACCGACGTTTGTGCCACGTGGCCGCGGATCCGCGGCCAAAGCCCACGTTTGGCCGCGGTTCCGCGGCCGTATGAGGGGTTTGTTGGCTCATCTTTCTGGTACTTGGTCTGTTGCATTTTTCCTTGGTTTTTCTTCAGTTGTTTTCTCAGATTGGCTTCTGGTTCTCTTCCAGATCTCTACAGTGAATAAAGTCGTGGACTTTTACCGCTTGCTTCGTGTCGAAATCTTGAACCTTGCTCTTCCTTTGTGCTTTGTGAAATTGTCCGTTGATCTTCGTTTAGTCTTCAAACTGTAGGCATGATAAAGATTCTCTGTTTGTTGATCGAAGTCTCACTTTTGCATCGTCTTTTCATCATTTCACTGTTTTTATTCCGAGAACCTGTAACCTGCAACTATGTAGCAGACATGGGTCAAAAGCACCTGTTTATTTATAAACCGAATAAGAATGGGGAATAAAATAATGCAATATTATGATATGAACAAATACCCCCAAACTTATTTTTTGCTCGTCCTCGAGCAAACCTAGTTTTATTCTCAACAAAATTCTAACCTCACTTTCGCAAGGAATCGCGATTGCACCGAGCTCGTGCAACAAGCCGTTTAACCTCTAGGTGTCCCTAATAGGAGGAGTGTTGTCTCCTGAGGGTTTTCAGCGGATACTACCCACAAAATCCTATCAATTTGGCTTATCGACTTTTATTCTCCAATGAGATTTTCTAACAAGGAATTCTATTATCGTCGACTCGTAAATTATACACCCGTATTCTTCACGCTTCCTTATCATTTAACTTAAGATTATATATGTTTTGGTGAATTTACTTAGCTTTTGGCATCTTTTAAGTTTTCTTTCTAGGGTTCCATCCCAATTTAGGAATTTTTATCATCTCTGTTAAAGATACAAGTCCTATTCTTCATTCCTATCTCTTATCTAAATCCCAATCACTGTAACACCCGAGCCCAATGCTACTAATTTCAGTTACCGTTTGAACGTAGTGTGGCACTTATTTCATTTATCTTGCTTGATTATTACTTATTGTAATTTTACCCCGACAATTCAATTCTGCATATAACAATTTATGGCATCTATAATAAAATTAAAAGTATTCATCTTGGCTTACTTGACACCCCTAATCCTGTTGTAGCGTCCGTGCATCGTGTTCTCGTCCCGTTCAGTGAAACGGGCGAGTTTGGACGGCTACGCGCGCGTACGTGTGTCCGTTTTGGGGTTATGCTTTTTGATTGTAAAATACTTCATTTTCACTTTTGGATCCCGCCTAAAAATTTCTTATTTCAATTTCGAATTTTTGGACCCGATACGGACGCAATTTGGAAATGTTTTACTTTGCGCCAAAATCCCAATTTCTTATATATTTTAAACCATCGTATATTTAATTTTAACCGCCTAAAATATTTTTTTTTATAACCTCAAAATATACTATGTTCACTAAAATCTTTCACCAAATTTTATTTGGCCAACCAATCAAAACTCTCAAATTTCCGTGGGCCCCACCTTATTTCTCTCCCCGTCTCTCTCTCTCTCTCTCCTCTATATATATAAAACACCTTTCCCCCTTCATTTCTTTTCCTCAGAAACCCAAACCCCATGAGAACCCTACCGCCGTCTCCCTCGCCGCCGCAGCCCCAACGCCGACACCACCATCACCGGCCTCATCGCCTCCTCGCCCTCGACCGATCCACCGCATCTCCCTCCTCCATTTCCCTTCTTCCCGTGCACCCTGCACCAGCACCGCGGCCACCTGCACCCCCTTGCACGCGTCTGCGCCGCCGGAGTCACCGCCGGTGACCTCGTCCCCATGTCCCCAACCTTCGTGCGCACTCAGTGAGCATCGCTTCCCCTCCTCTCCTTCTTCTCCTTCCTTCTTTTTCTTCCATTTTTCTTTACAGTTCTTGATCGCCGTTGTCCCCTGCAGGAGGTCCGCCGGAGTTTCGTCGACGCCGTCGATCCTCACGACCCGTCTACAGACCATTGTAAACCTTCCCTTCTCCATCCTCCTTCCCTTCTTCTTTGCTTTCTTTTCTTTTCTTGTTGCAATCCTTGACGTTCGCTGTTTTTGTGTTGGCCGGAATCCGGCCGTGCCGGCGACGCGTCCCGATGTTCCAGCGAGGTACCACGACCCGTGTGGTTCCACTGTTCGTCGTTTGGGTTCATTCCGTGAACCATGCGCCCGTCGCAAGTTTTCCCTGCCGACGTTTTACGTTCCGTTTTCCCGATTCGCGACCCGTCGAGGCAAGTACCCCTTGCTACATGCTAAATAATATTTACATACATATTGATGACACCCTAAACCTGTAAATTTAGCTTTGGTACGATCATTTCTCATTTTCATGTACAATATCGATATATATCATTTTATCTTTCAAATCTGGAACTTACCTGTTGCAATTACTGTTTTGAACCTAATAACCATATTTACATGTTTTAATTTCACTTTCACTAATGACGTAGCCTATGGCACTTTATCTATCGTTTTACTTCATTCGGGCACATGTGTACATTTTGTTAGGTTTACTTAGCACCTCATGAAGGGATTGGGAGTATCACATGTACCAAAGATTAAAATTTTAGGGTGCTAAGTAAGCATACAAAGAATCAATCCTAGAAAATTAGGGTTTCTAAAACAACACTTCATCACAAGTAAGAAAAGCTAGGGTTTTTGAGAGTACAACCTTTGTAGCTCCCTACGCTAGACTCCTCGGCCACTTGGGGTTTGGAAAAAGTCCGCTTGATCTCCTCTAGGTCCACGATGATCCACCCGGAGTCCGCTTTGTCCAAGCTTGCAACTTCACTTGATCAAGAGAAAGAAATGAAACTAACACTCTAAACAAGTGGGCAAGACTTGTGTAGAATGATATTGTGGTGGATTTTCTCACTTCAAAATCCTAACTTGGTGAGTGTTTTGCTCACTAGAAAAATCTAGAGAGCAAAGGAAGAATGAGGAAGAAGATGATGGCCTTTTAGAACAAGAGAGAAAGATAATCACACTTGAAAAATAGAAAATATATGAATATATATTTTCCACTTCTCATCTCAAACCATGGTTAAACAATAAAGATATTATTGAACTTGAGTTAAAACACAAAAGGAAAGTTAATCCATGGTTAAATGGTGGGTGAGCATGGTTAGGTCAAAGAAGAGTGTAGAAAGAAACCATGAATTCTCCTTTCCTTTTTCTTTTTGTTTTAAAACAAATGCAATAATAATACATATATATAAAACCATGGTGTGAGTCTTATATTGCCACCATTTTCTATGTATAAACAACCATGAAGGATGATGTATGTATGTGTGCATGCACATCCATATGTGCATGAATCAAGAAAGAATGCATACATGCATGCATACATCAAAAATACAAGAAAGGATTTCTAGTGAGAAACTAATGGTTAAATGATAAATCAACACTTGATTTATCAATCCGGCCATATCACATACGACCCAACCAAAAGCAAGCCGCCCGATTAATATACGGTATCTCATACGCGCATTTTAACCGGGTCCATGCGCTTATCGCATACGCGCACCACAATATTTCGCCTGGACTAGGTAACTCCTTTGTGGGACTCTAAAACTCGTCAATACGCCGGCAGTGGATGATGATCATATCAAGCACAATCAAGCCGTAAGCGGTCAGCTAAACGTAACGGCCACCCGGGTATTGAGCGATCAGAAGAAAACAAGCGAACCTGCTACAACTCCCGTCGAGCCAACCGGCAACACTACCCGTGCAGTCCGGTCTCCTCGTCTGATATGTCGCATATCAAGTCTAGGGGTGGTGAATGTCAGATCCCAATAACCGATAAGTCGTGCCGATGTGAGGCTCATAACAGGTCGAGAAACTACTGGTAACTGTAAATCCCCATTTCCATTCTAATAAAAGTTTCCTATTCTCCAATTTCCAGTGGATTCTTTTCTTTTCTTTCATATTTTGAATTGGTTGTTAAGCTTAATATTTATATTTTTCCAAACCCTAAAAGTTAAAACCCAAGATTTAAAACCAAAGCCAATTAAACTAAAACCTAAACTAAAACCCAAAATAAAATAAATATTAACATACTCTTAAACCCGGCCCCATTTAATTTCCCTCAGCCCACTCAAATTATTTTGAATTTGAGCCGGCCCGTTTCTCCCCTGCAGCCCACGAAGTATCTTAAGGGAATTATTTTGAAATGTCCGGCCCACTCTCCCTTCGGCCCGTGACCATTTCCCCCACTCACCCGACCCCACTACTGTTCATCTCCTTTAAATCCCCAACGGTAACTTCCCCCTTTACCCGCTCGCGATCCCTTCCTCCGCCACGCCTCACGCCCACGCCCACGCCCACGCCCCGCTCCTGCCGTTACAACCGCGATGCACGCACCCCCTCGTATCCAACTCCTCTCATCACTCTCCCTCTCCAACTCACTCCTCATCTCTCTCTTTACATTCACCGAGCCCCCAAACTCGAGCACCCACTACACCTCTTAACTCCCCTCGACCTCCGACGACGACAACTCCTCAGTGATCCCTCACGTCTCCTCCACCAACCTCCTCCCTCCACGACTCCACCTTCATCAACCCGAGCCCCCTGCACGCCCACTCCCCTGCACACCCACTCCTCTGTACACAACCCCCACTACCGAGCTCGGCCACCTGGCACCTTCGACGCCGGCGAACTCCCCATCACATCGCCGACCACCCTACACCCTCCTCGTCGTCAGTGTCTCCTCCACCTCCTCTCAAAAGTCCCCACTGCTCTCTCTCTCTCTCTCTCACCAAAAACCCACTTTCTCCCTCGTACTGTGAGCTTCACCGTGCACGTGCCGGAGCGACGCCGTCGACCGTCACCGACCCCGGTACACTCGCAGAGGATCATCAAGCACCCCTCAACCTCCAGTGACTGTGCAACGACTCCGGACAACCCCGACGCAAAATCCGCATATCGATCCAAGCTCGCGAGAATCCGTTTCATGGCGTACATCGCGCGTTCGTGACACCGCTGCTGCCGTGCGACCCCGAAACGTTTCCAGGCAAGTGTTTACTTGCTTCATGCTAAAATAATAGTAGTACAAACCTAAAACATCTAGTTTACGGATTTGCCAATTACCGATACATATTGTGACCTAAGTGTTCGATGCTAGTCTTCAATGAAAATAATTGTTTAATTTAACGGAAACTGATACTTTATGTTGGCCCTCATGATGATAAATATCGTGTATGAATCTCGTTGGAAAATATGATTGTTAGAGACTAAAATTGATACCCCTAAATATGCCGTCAAAACTAGAATTCTCTCGTACCTGAAAACGAATAAAATCACCATAAATTATATACAAACTGGAATGATGCGTTCGAGGGCTTAAATCGAAGCCGACTCGACGAACTTTAACCCTATGTAAAATTTCAATCATTTCTGTTCTGAAACCATGATGATAATTGGATCGGAATGCGACTCTGGACTGCAGTCCAGAGCGTTTCTGATTATTGTGTTCTGTCCAAAGACCTGCGTCACTGTGTTTTCTGAAGTCGTATGTTACGGAACCCTGCATTAGATTAAAGATAATTCTATTAGTTAAACAAAACTGGTGGTTCCATTCCGATTCATCGCCGTTTGCTATTTTAAACTGTATTTAAAAGGGCAGAACGTATAACTGTCCAGAACAGATTCTGAAATGACACCCTGAGACACCCTGAGGTTAAACTGTGTATAACTTTTAACATACAGATGCGATTGAGGATCCGTCTATTGCTTTGAATACTCTATTGAAAACCCTAGATTTCATTCAACTGTAATATCGCTAAATTCTGAGCCCAACTAGGTGAAATTTGTGTCGCGAAACGGACGTTCAGTACTGAAACTGAATTTCCAGCCGCGAGCACTTAAAATGAAACAGCTATATCTTGAGAACCGGAATTCCGATTGAACTGAAACAAATTTTGATGAATTGCTGACTGAGTGTTCTATTTATCTTAATTGTATCATTTTGCTGAATTCTTAACATATTAATTTATGCAATTTTTTTTAGTTAATGACATGCATGTTGATTCATAACAAACAGAGCTTATTGGTAGCATACAATACATATATCATACCCTTTCCATATACTCAGTGTTAGTGCATGTGGACAGTGCATTATTGTGCGTGATAGATGTTGGTTTAGGAGTGACGAGTACACCAATGGAAAGTGAATATTCGTGACAGTGATTGATACAGTGAACAGTGATAAAACCGTGCCATTGGTATACTTGTACACAACTAGATCAAGATCATAAATAGTGTAAATCTGGGGGAAAAGGGGAAATCAAAGTGGAAAGAGTATCGTATTTAGCGGGACCGTGTTTAGAGGATGATCATTCGAACCGTGATACTGATACATGTAGGGTAGGATCTAGCGATCCGGCTGACAGGGTTATGTCCCGGGCATGTGGGCCGTTGTCTCGGGTATGTACGAGACTCCTGTTAAACATGATCCTCCTTCCACTATGTGATTTCAAACATGACCTAGAGACCGATAGGGACACATAACATATTCCGCATCATATAGTGATATAGTGAATACTTGCATTGTTCATACTCCAGTATTACCTGTTTCACCTTATTATAATAATATTGTTATTGCGTCGCTCTGACGACCTGAGTATGCATGCTCAGATTCCGCGGGAGGACCAGCACAGGAGACGGATCTACCCTTTGAGTTCACGGAGATATACTTTGGTGTACCTTCTTCATTTACTGCTTTCTATAAAAGTGATCGTGAGATTGAACTTGGTTAATTATTGTTCTTATTATCTGTAATTTGTGAACAATGGAATTTTAATATAATAAATTAGTGATGTGATTCCTTTAATACTGTGCTTTATTTACTGATTACCATGTAATACTAGAAACCGAAGTGTGACTACGGCGGGATGATTCCTTGACCGTAGGAGCATGGCTGGCCTAGTCATCCCTCGTTTTCCGTATTTTGGGAAGCGGGGCGTGACAGTAACACTTACCAGTAAATCTCTAATCAGCCCTGGCCAGGGACTTCCCTGTTACGGCCAATCGAGCACAGCGCAACATCAACCCCCAATACCGGGAGAGACGAAACCCCTCCTATCGCTCATTGTCTCCATGTGACTCGGGACTGTACCCAAAAACCACCGTTTTGCACACCCTCATGGACGTGGTAAGGTGGAAATCAAAGCACAGTGGGAATCACACAAGACTCTATGACGATCTCGGGTCTACAGACTAACCTGCACAAGTGTCACCAGAGAACTGACATCTGACGTGAGGTATAATACCATCTGGGAGTTCTCGGCGAGTCCGTCCAGTGTACCCAGTCTCCACTGAGCACCCGTATACCATCTCTGATGTCAAACACCAATGGATATGGGATCATCCATCGCCCATTTCATGGGTCGAGAAGCGTATACGCTAGTCTACACTGGTATATCGATGCCCCGTCTCGATACACCCACGACTAGGGACCTTGAAGGATGTACTTATGGACTACCATGTCCCCACTAGTATGATCCGCATCATAGTCCAGGTAATCAAGTACACATCCTAAGGGCTTTACCAGCATGTAACTATAAGACAGTATAAAGAGACAAGTATACATGTTAAGATAAAGAGCAAACAGATAGCATACTATCATATCGAGCAAGAAAGTCATCTCTGTTTACCCCAATCAGAGCAAAGCTCTGTTCAAATTCCAAGGCGGGAGAAGAAGCAACGCTTCATCTTCCCCCAATCAGAAATAAAGCTTTGCTTTGAAAATTTAACTTTAATTTTCAAGCAACGCTTCAGATCCCGTGCGCTGCGCGCAACGCGCCACGTGTCAGAAGTTGACACGGCAGCACAACGCCCAAGACAGTACGTCCAATCAGAGCAAGGCTCTTTAAAAAACATAAACAACGTTCAATTGCGCAAGCACGTGTCAGAAGTTGACACGGCAGCGCGACACGTGTCTGCGCAGTTGCGCAAGCGCAACTACGCAAGCGCCCGGCAGCGCGACACGTGTCTGCGCAGTTGCGCAAGCGCTGCTGCGCAAGCGTCCCACTGCGCGACACGTGTCACACGCTGGTGAGTTGCGCAACAACAGAGTGAAGATTTAAGGATATTTTTTTTCTGTTCTTGTTTAAATAAGAAGATTTCTTCTGTAAAACAGGGGCCTTTGGATCAAAGATCCAACGGTGGGGAAAATTTTCCAAATCACTCAGAAAAGATCTTTTTAACAAATTTAACTGATTTTTGAGCACTATAAAAAGGACCCCAGACCCCATTTAAAAGAGATAGACAATTGGATAAAAAAAAAGAAAGAAGAGAAGAGAACTCTTGAGAATTTCTGGAGAACACAAAAAGGAAGGTAAAACCTTTGAGATAAGAGAAAATTCTCTCTTAGGAATAGATCATTGATCTAGAAAACAAGATCAGTGATCTTCAACAAATAGATAAATGAATAAATAAATAAATAAAAATAATAAAAATAGTGCCTTGCACTTGCTATGAACCTTTGGTTCTCTGAAACAGAAAGAAAGAAAAGATTTCTTTCTTTTCTTTGATCTAAATTTAGATCAAGAAATTAAAAAGTGCTCTGCACTCCTTTCCTTGAATCTAAAAGATTCTTGGTGCTTTGCACAAATGCAATGCATTACTTGAAGGGCCAGGCCCAAATCAAAAAGGCCTAGCAGGCCAAAATAAATTGCAAAGCAACAAAAGGGCTGAGCCCAAATAAAATTGATGCTCTGCATCATTCATAAAGAACAGAGTTCAAAACAAATTGATGCCCTGCATCTTTTCTGGGCAAAGCCCAAATAAAAGCAAAAGAAATGCAAAAGCAATGGACTTAGCCCAATCGTGGCCGTAAGTCCTTAAATTAAATTGACTGAGCAAAATGGCTCTCCTAAATCAATCTACGTCCGGTTCGAGGGTACATCTCCGAACTCTTTTGACATCCATCGTTGTAATTCCTCAACGACGTCAAAGAGGTGACGGGTCCCAACGACCACATACTAATATTGGACCGAAACGTCCCTAAACTAATATCGGACCGAAACGTCCCTAAACTAACATCGGACCGAAACGTCCCTAAACTAATAATGGACCGAAACGTCCCTAAACTAACATCGGACCGAAACGTCCATAAACTAATAATGGACCGAAACGTCCATAAACTATTATCGGACTGAGACGTCCCTAAACTAATATCGGACCACTAAGTCCCTAAACTGGAACAATAGAGCCTCCAAACGCTCTTTTGCCGGATCTAAACGGTCCCGTTTAAGTTGATCTTAGCCCCAAACACGGCTAACGTATCCTTAAACATTCAAATGGATTATAAAACTCCCAATCAACTCTGGTTTGAGGGTACATCTCCGAGCTCCTCTGATACATGTCGTTGTAATCCTTCAACGACGTCAGAGAGGTGACGAGTCCCGATGGCCATACATTAAATTAATCATTACGTTAAGTTGATCTTAGTCTAAAACAGGACTAACGTATCATTAACGAACGTTTAAGTTGATCTTAGCCGCAACGCGACTAATGCATCCTTAAACTGAAAACACCAAACCCAAATCTAAGTAAATACGGATTTGGACTAATCCACGTTCTACGGGCGACGGCATTACTCAGTCTCCGTATACAATCCACGGGCAACCACAAACAAAACAAACACACACGACACGAAGTGAAATTCTGGAGAAGGAGAAAGTTGTTACCGCGATGCGGTAGCGTAATTAACTGCAGGGGCTTGCGCCTGCAGGGAAGAGCGTCCCCACAATCAAAAATCCCTCACCCTGAGGGGGAATCTGACGAAGTCTGCTACATCGGCCGCATCCGTCTAAACCTCCGATACACGGTGCCATAAATCAACTTGGCATCTTCGGAGAGATAAACGGATAAAACCAAATAGCATCTGCCCCGAACCTCAGGCACGGATGCGAAGTCCAGGCCGCCGTTCGGAGGGGAACAGATTCTGGCACGCCCGGTGGGACCTTTTCCTCTTTCCACTCCACACTTCGTGTGTCGTGTTCGCGAACAAATCGCGGTTTGCTGTGGTTGCCTGTGGATTCAAGGTACTAAGATTTGGTGTCTTGCTCCGTGCAGAAAACAGAAGATCGATGGCTTCGAACTGCACCGCCGGCAGCAACAACTCTCGCTCCGTCATTGCTGGAGGAGTGACTTATGGGCCCCAAGCGGCCTCCCTTTTCAAAATGCCAGTGGAACAGGTGGCTCGAGCCACCACTGGACTATTTTTTGGGACCATGCTCCCACCAATGAGCTTCAACGCCCCAATGACATTGCAAGAAGCTCCAAAGAAGTCGGTCTTCGATCGACTTACCACTGCCGCGACCCCTCTCAACGGGTCGTCCAACTCCACTGCTTCAGTTTTTAACGGACTAGGCCAGAGCTCTAACAGGCTCATGAAGAAGCCTGCCATACCAGAAGCCGTTATCCCGAAGCGGATAGCCATTCCAACTCCCGTTCCTGGCAAAATCACCAAGGTTGCTTCCCATGTTCAGAAGTCCGCTTCTGACAAGTTGGCCGTCCCCGTTCAACGGACGTCGATCTTTAAAAAGCTGGTACCAGTATATTCTGACCAATACAGGGGGCATGAGGAGGTCGCCCCTATAGCTGAAACAACTCCATCCGCAAGACACGCTCGACGTCGCCACTGGCGTCGAGTAAGGAAGGCTGGGGGCAACTCCCCCTCCGGGATAACTCCGTCAGCTCCGATGGTGAGGATCGATGCTGCTGTTCCAACCAAGAATAGTTTTGAACTGCTCAACAAGGTGCGCAGAAACTCTCCTACTGCGATGTTGAAACGAACTCCTTCACCTGTGGAGAATACTCCAGAGAAGAAGCTAGAGCAGCCCCCTCAACGGCTGTCCTCTAAAATTTACAAAGTCTGGCGACAGGTCCAAGAGTCGGTGATCGATCAAGACTGCCTCCGACGACAGAAAAAGATGAAGGCTCGGCAGGGGAAGGATTACTCTGTCAAACCACAAAAAGCAAAAGCTACTTGGGTGCCCACTACAACGGCTCCCTTAACTCCAATCACTCAAAAAAGGAGGCCACAGAAAGCCCCTGTGAACATGGCGAAGCATAAAAACGCTGAACACAAACGCCCCAAATCTAGGGGCATGGTGGTGCACACTGTTTATATGGCTTCTGGAAAGGAGGAAAGCCGCACTTCTACGGGCCACCGACCGCTCACCCGATCCGTGACGAAAGCCCAGGAGCAACAACAAAAGCTTCGGGAAATGATGACTACAATGGCTGCACTCACTGAGCCAAAAGAAAGCTCTGAAATGTCTTCGGATGAGCGTCAAGAACAAGAAACCGATGCTGACTTTTTACGCAGAGTCCTCGAAAAGAGGGACAAAGAAGCTGCAGAGCAAGCGGCTAACATAAAACAGATGGCGCTCCTCTTCCAAGATATGGTAGGGATGATGTTACAGCCGGACCCTCCTGCTGAAGATCCTCCGATCGTCCTTGAAGACGACAGGGGAGAAACGTCAAATCATCCGCCGGCTCTGTCAACAGCCAAGGAGGAGGCAATCTCCAAAGTTGACCTAGACGAATATATAGCTCAGCAGATCCGGGTTCATCAGGCGAATGAAGCGGCTAGGAAAATTGTTAGAACCGGACGACCGTATCCGGGCTGGTATGACCAAATCAGTTACCCGCCAGGATATACGATCCCTAAATTCCACGTATATAAAGGGACAGGGAATCCGCATCAGCATGTCGCTCAATTCAGGGCCTTATGCGGCAATACTGGAGGAGATGACAAATTGTTGCTACGTCAATTCGTCGGCAGCTTAGCAGAAACAGCCTTTGAATGGTATTCGGAGCTACCTAACGACTCTGTCAAAACATTTGCAGAGATGGAACTGCTGTTTACACAAAGATTCACGAGTGCTAGTGAACGCACCCCGATAACAGCACTAATAAATGCCAGGGTAAGGCCCGGCGAAACGTGGGTCCAATACGCAACACGATGGCGAAACCTATGGTCGAAATGCGAACAACACATAGAAGAGGCACCTGCGGTAGGCATGTTTGTGGGCACTCTCGATCCGCAGGCGACCATCTCGCAATTCATGATGTTCTTTAGGCCGACCACCTTCCAGGCCTTGATTGACAAATTAGCCCAAATGGACCAGATGGGCCATAGACCGTCTCCTCCAAAATCAGATTCCCGAGATGAGAAAGGAAAAGGGAAAGCGATCGTCGTCGCCAATGCTCAACGACAGTCGAGCAACTCAAAGCCGGTCGTTCGCCAAAACAACGTGCGTCCACGCCCATCCCTCGAAGAGAGGCTAGGACGTCCTTACTCGTTTCCTCAGAATAAAACGAGAAGACTGTTTGAGCTGGCAGTGCGTAACAGACTCATCAATCTGCCGAGTCCAAAGCGTCTGTCGCAGCCAGGCGATCTTAATAATCCCAATTATTGCCCTTACCACCAAATGGTAAGTCACCCGATTGAAGATTGTTTCGTCTTTAAGGGATGGATCGAGGATCAATACCTGCAAGGCAAGTTCGCGCTGTCTGAAAACTGGAAGGTAAACCCACCACAGCCGCACTCTCCAAAGAAGACGGACACGCCGGAGGCAGCTTGTTCTTTAATCAAGGATGAAAACAATGGAGAAAACTCATCGGATGAATCCGAAGACTACGCAGCGACTTGTCATATGATTTCTCATTCACTGACGGATGATAAAGAGGCTCCTTGCGCTAAGAAACCAATGGCGAATCCTGAGCCGGAGATTCTACAGCCATCAGACGAGTTGATCGATGTCTTCCTAAGTGAAATTCGTCTGAAAGCAAAAGCCAATCAAGAACGTGAAATGGCCATACTAGAAAGAACCAAGGTATTCCCGTCAAATCAAAAGCCATACATTGCGGGTAAAAACAAATTCAAGACGAGGAAACGGTTCGCCAAAGCTCTATCAGTAGGAATGAAGCTACCGCCCTCTGAAGAAAATTCTTTCTCTGAGGTAGAGATGCACCCTAACTTCTGTTTATATCATCAGAAGATCATACATCCTACCGAAGACTGCGAGTCCTTTAACTGTTGGTGGCAAGGGTATGTCGCTCAAAAGCAACACTTCGACAGGACAAAGTGTGAAGCTTGTGGACATCGGAAAAATGATATATATGAGCGCAAAGGAGCCGCCGCAAACTGTCATATAGCCGACTTCAAGGGATCACAAATTGTCACCTTTGGAAGCGACTCTGACGAAGAAGCTATCCCCAACTTTTCCATCGGGGAATCTATTTCGAAAATAAAGGAATTGAGAAACTGCGAGAACGTTCAGCCATGTAATCGCACGTTATTCGAAAAAAATCTCGGCCCCGTAAACAAGGGACCGAGCAAAAAGAATAAAGGAAAAGGAAAAAAGGCCCTCGTCGCCAGCGCTCAACAACAATCAGGTGACCCTAGACCGGTTGCTTGCCAAAGCAACAAGCGGCAATCCCTCCAGGAAAAGTTGAAACGTCCTTACTCGTTTCCGCAAGATAAAACAAAGGGAATGTTCGAGCTGGCAGTGTGCGACAGACTCGTTAATCTGCCGGGTCCAAAACGTCCGTTGCGGCCAGGCGACGTTAATAATCCTAATTATTGCCCTTACCACCAAACAGTAGGTCACCTGATCGAGGACTGCTACGTCTTCAAAAACTGGGTTGAAGACCAATACCAACAGGGCAAGTTTGCGATGTTTGAGAACTGGAAGGTGAGTCCGCCACAACCGCACGCTCCGAAGAAGATGGATACGCCGGGGGCATCATGGTCATTCATGGAGAAGGACTCATAGACCGAAAAGTCAATAAACTAGATATTCGCCTCAAATACGGCGACAACGGACCGAAACGTCCTTAAACTAACAACGGACCGAGATGTCCTTAAACTAATGATGGACCGCAATGTCCTAAAACTTGCAAATAACCGAAATGTTTTTAAACTACTACCGCAGCATTTTCAGGCTGACTAAAAGAAAAAAAAAACGGTATGTCCATAAGCAAAATGGGCACGGATGAAAACCCGAAAGGGCTCCGTGAGTAAAAACAGCAGGACTACCGGCGAGTGTTCGTGAAAACCCGAAAGGGCGCGACCTCGTTAATAAAAAAAAAGAGAGAAGAAGAAAATAAAAAAAAAACGGTATGTCCATAAGCAAAACGGGCATGGAGGAAAACCCGAAAGGGCTCCGTGAGTAAAAACAGCAGGACTACCGGCAAGTGTTTGTGAAAACCCGAAAGGGCGCGACCTCGTAAAAAAAAAAAAATAAATAAATAAAAATAAAAAGAATATAAAAAAACGGTATGTCCATAAGCAAAATGGGCACGGATGAAAACCCGAAAGGGCTTCGTGAGTAAAAACAGCAGGACTACCGGCAAGTGTTTGTGAAAACCCGAAAGGGCGCAACCTCGTTAAGAAACACTTATATGGTCCTCTCGACCCTGTAAGGAGAAACCACCTGCGTGAGATCCTTACGACTCACAAAGGAACCACACACTTAGGGATCCCCACGATTCCTAAGGAGAAAATACACTTGCGAGATCCTCACGACTCGTAAGGAGAACTCTCTTATGGGACCCTCACGGCTCATAAGATTTGAAAGTCTTAAATTACAGAGACCTAAACCTGTGCTTAAGCAACCCCCACAACTTTTGACATTGCCCTACAAGTAGCCCTATATTGGCCCTTGTATACAATCCACGGGCGCGAATAAACATTTCCCTAACAAAGTCCCATCCGTGACTAGGGATATGCTTGTACAGCAAACAACACTTGTAAGTCCTCTCGACTTATAAGGAGAAAACCCTTTTGTAAGATCCTTACGACTTACAAGAGAACATGCACTTAGGAATCCTCACGATTCCCAAGGAGAAAACACACCTACAAGATCCTCACGACTTGTAGGGAGAAATACCTTTGTGAGACCCTTACGGCTCATGAAGTCAAAAGCCTTAGCCGACAGGACCCTTAATCCTGTTTACTAAGCCACCTTTGTTCGGGATCGACAGAGGCAAATGATGATTCGCTCCTGGCAATATTCCAGTTGTAGCGATGCTGATGCCTAAATCGGTATCAAATTCCAAGTCCTTTCATGGCAGATGATGATTCGCTCCTGGCAATATCCCAGTTGTAGCGATGCTGATGCCTAAATCGGTATCAAATTCCAAGTCCTTTCACGGCAAATGATGATTCGCTCCTGGCAATATTCCGGTCGCAGCGATGCTGATGCTAAGATTGGTATCAGATCCCAAAACCCACACTCGCGATAAAAAAAAATCAGCGAGCCAAAAATGCATATGAAATAGCCGAAACGATAGGGCAACTTGCAATAAAAAGCAGCAAGTAAAAATGTATGCATGCAAAATAGCCGAAATGATTGGGCAACTCGCAATAAAAAAAAAGAAGCGAGTAAAAATAAAATAAATAGCCGAAATGATTGGGCACCGCGAAAAATAGCCGAAATGATTGGGCAATCGCGATTTTCGCGATATAAAATGCTGAAATGATAAAGCATCGCGGAAAGAATAAAAAAAAATAAAAAAAATGAAACTTTTTGCCCTACAGGAGAAATCACATCGATCCCTGTATACAATCCAGGGGCACAGATAAAAAGGGAACAATACCTTCCCAACAGGCTCCACCAGAAAGCGAAGCCAAATCTCGACGGTTCATAGATAACCTAGAGACCATCTCGACATTTGTCGCAATATTACAGACACGATGTCAACAAATGAAGCAAAGGAAGGTCCCTAACTTCAGGGTCTCGACGTCAATATCGACAACTTAAAAATCACCAACGGCGTTTCTCCTCACTCCAACTAGATGCAGACATGACGTCAACAACTGACCTCAGAATCGCAACGAAACGGAACCATGACAAAGTCCCTAGTTCCGAATCTCAGTGGCCACGTCTACAGCCTGGAGACCAACAACGGTGTGCCTCCTCATTCCAACAGGACGCAGATGTTACACCATCAAGCGGAGCGATGGCAAAATCCCAGCTTCACCTCAGCATTCATCTCGATACAGTAGACGCAATGTCAACAACAGCGTTCCTCCGCAGTCCAGCTGGAGGCAGATGCAACGTCAACAAAAGACCTCACGGTCGAAACAAAGCGGAGTAACGGCAAAATCCTAACTCCACCTTAGCATTCGTCTCGTTACAACAGACGCAATGTCAACAACGGCGTTCCTTCACAGCCCAGCGGGGTGTACATGCAAAGTTAACAAAAGACCCCATGGTCGAAACAAAGCGGAGTGATGGCAAAATCCCAGCTCCACCTCAGCATGCGTCTCAATACACCAGACGCGGTGTAAGCAAACGAAGCGAAGGCCACATTCTTAGCTTCAACGTCTTTGCGGTAACTCACATAAAACCGGAAAGACAATCGGAGATCATCTCGCATCAGCACAGAGTGGTCACCACCTTGACGTTCGTTTCGATACAGCAGACGAGTTGTCGCCCCAGCGTTCTTCCTCCAGCAGGGATTCAGACATGACAAAGCAAACGAAGCGAAGGCCACATTCCTAGCTTCAACGTCTTTACGGTAACTCACATAAAACCGGAAAGACAGTCGGAGATCATCTCGCACCAGCACAGAATGGTCACCACCTCGACGTCCGTCTCAATACAGCAGACGAGGTGTCACCCCAACGTTCGTCTCGACACAGCATACGCAACGTTATTAAACGAAAGGAGCCACGGCAAAATCCCTAGTTCCAAATCTCGGCGGTTCACCAGCAACCTAGAGACAACCTCAACGTCCGTCTCGATACAACAGACGAGATGTCACCCCAACGTTCGTCTCGACACAGCAGGCGCAACGTCATTAAACGAAAAGAGCCACGGCAAAATCCCTAGTTCCAAACCTCGACGGTTCACCAGCAACCTAGAGACAACCTCGACGTCCGTCTCGATACAGGAGACGAGATGTCACCCCAATGTTCGTCTCGACATAGCAGACGCAACGTCATTAAACGAATGGAGCCACGACAAAATCCCTAGTTCCAAACCTCGGCGGTTCACCAGCAACCTAGAGACAACCTCGACGTCCGTTTCGATACAGCAGACGAGATGTCACCCCAACGTTCGTCTCGACACAGCAGGCGCAACGTCATTAAACGAAAGGAGCCACGGCAAAATCCCTAGTTCCAAACCTCGACGGTTCACCAGCAACCTAGAGACAACCTCGACGTCCGTCTCGATACAGGAGACGAGATGTCACCCCAATGTTCATCTCGACACAGCAGACGCAATGTTATTAAACGAATGGAGCCACGGCAAAATCCCTAGTTCCAAATCTCGGCGGTTCACCAGCAACCTAGAGACAACCTCGACGTCCGTCTCGATACAGCAGACTAGATGTCACCCCAACGTTCGTCTCGATACAGCAGACGCAACGTCATCAAACAAACGGAGCCACGGCAAAATCCCTAGTTCCCACCATGACATTCGTCTCGATACGGAGGACGCAATGCCAGCAAACGAAGCAAAGGCCAAATTCCTAGCTTCAGGGTCTTAACGGCAAGTCATATAAAGCCTGAAAGACTATCGGAGATCATCCCACACCAGCGCGGAGTGGTTATGACTCATCGGGGCTCTCCAAAATGAGCCTAACCTCAAGTAAAAAGCGGCATGGCAAATTCCTAGCGCTTGCTCTTCCGACGGTCAAACTGCCAAGGAGGATTGCTTGAAGACGTCTTGTCCAGCCCCCGAAGGGATCAGAGACACGGCAGTCGCAGGGCTACTCGAATAGCACGATTGCCTATCGAGGACTATATCAGCTTATGCGACGGTACGATGGCCAAAACCCTAAGTACCACCAACCTTAACGGGCTTCTGTCGTAAAGAGCAGAGGTTAAATACGACGTTAAGATGTTCTTGCGAGAAACGTTCGATTCGTCTCGACTTGTGAAAAATTGTCGAGGCGGCTCGACTCGTGAGATAAAGCCTTAGGCAGTGGGCATAAAAGAAGCCTGTTTCCTAAGCATTGGGACCCTGCGAGTTGGCCCAAAACGGTCTCTTGCATACCATCCACGGGTCTCACTCTCCAACGTCGAACTTCGACAAGGAGGGAAGCAACCGCTTACAAGTCCTCTCAACTCGTAAGAGGGAAAATTCTCTTATAAGATCCCTACGACTTATAAGAGAAAACCACACTTAGGAATCCTCACGATTCCTAAGGAGAAAATCCACCTATGAGATCCTCTCGATCCGTAGGGAGAAAAGCCTCTATGAGACCCTCACGGCTCATAGAATTGAAAAGTCTTAGGCGGTAAACCTGAACCTGCGGCCTAAGCCATCGCTACTTCCTGAGGAAGTCGGAATACTCTTTTTAGACATCCATCAACCATGGTTATTAAGACAGCCTACTGACATTAAAAGAAAGAAGATGACAAAGAATATCCGTTCTACATTTGATCTGGCGTTCGTGACGCATTCATTTATGCACGGGCAGAAAACTCAGGACGAGAAATAAGAGAAGCTGAAATAAAAAGTTTCCATTCATATTGGCAAAAATTCTTACAATTATGAAAAGCAGTAAAAGGAAAATATTATTACAATGGAATGACTTCAGATCCGGGGCAGGGATTGAGGAATTCAAAAGAAAGGTCGTCCAAAGTTCTTCTGGCCTTTCTAATTATTCTTATGTGAAGCCTCTCGCGCTCCTCGGTGTCGATATCATCGGCAAGCCCTTCCGGCCTTCGATAAGTAGCAACGATCGTCGTCTGCTGAAAGATTTGATGTAGGATGTCAACGAGGTTGTTTCGCCGTTTCTTCGAAATCAGCCCCGTCAGGTACACTGAATGCACCTTGTCTTCAGCATCATCTAGCGCATTGAGTGGTAAGGCCTCGTGAAGACCTGGGAGTGCTCTCCATATTGCCCCAGGCACGACTTTCAAAAGGGCCGAACGACGAGGTAGCAGCCAGCCACCGCTGGCATTCAGGCGATCCATGACCTCTGCACATTGAGCGTCCGTAAACTCCTGGTTCTGTTGACGGCCCTGTACACGGATATCCTCATAAGTGATGAACTCGTGCAAGCTGTATAGACGCACCGCTATAATACCTGAAGAAAACAATACAGGGATATTAACAAATAAGAAAATACAGAAAGTTAAAAGTTAAACTCCTTGAGAGCAATGCTCTGCAGACAGGAGCGACACCAGTCAAAATCAGTTATAAGGAGAATTTGAGGAAAATTCCCTGAGAATATTGAGAGCTCCGCTCTGAAAAAAAATGATATAATAATAATAATATTCTCAAGTGCCATATAATTTGGGAGGAGCAAAGCTTCATTAATTAAGAAGATATAAGAAAAATCTTTTATAGAGCAAAGCTCTATTAATGGAACCCTAACAGGATTCTCCTGAGTTCTCTTTGGATCTCTTTAGAGCAAAGCTCTGCTAAATGAAACCCTAAATGGGTTTTCTTTAGATCAGGGATCTATGGAGAGCAAAGCTCTATTAATCAGTTTTAATTTAATTTTATTTTATTTTATTTACCTACGATGGTTATGAACTCTGGAGTTCTTGGAAAAAAAAAATCAAGAGCAAGGCTCTGAAAATTCTTAAGCAAGAGTAAGGCTCTGAGTCAAAATTCTTGAAGTGGTAAAGAATTTTTTGAGGACCAAAGGTCCTATTTATAGGCATCAATCGCCTCTTCAACTGCAGAAAGGTGCTGCGACGGTTCGGATTCTGCCACCGTTACGCTTGCGTTTGGAGGCCACGTAAGCGCAGCGGTGGGGGGGCATTTGTTTATCCCAATCAGAGCAAAGCTCTGTTCAAATTCCAAGGCGGGAGAAGAAGCAACGCTTCATCTTCCCCCAATCAGAAATAAAGCTTTGCTTTGAAAATTTAACTTTAATTTTCAAGCAACGCTTCAGATCCCGTGCGCTGCGCGCAACGCGCCACGTGTCAGAAGTTGACACGGCAGCACAACGCCCAAGACAGTACGTCCAATCAGAGCAAGGCTCTTTAAAAAACATAAACAACGTTCAATTGCGCAAGTGCACGGCAGCGCGACACGTGTCTGCGCAGTTGCGCAAGCGCAACTGCGAGACACGCAGTTGCGCAAGCGCTGCTGCGCAAGCGCCCCGCTGCGCGACACGTGTCTGCGCAGTTGCGCAAGCGCTGCTGCGCAAGCGCCCCCCTGCGCGACACGTGTCACACGCTGGTGAGTTACGCAACAACAGAGTGAAGATTTAAGGATATTTTTTTTCTGTTCTTGTTTAAACAAGAAGATTTCTTCTGTAAAACAGGGGCCTTTGGATCAAAAATCCAACGGTGGGGAAAATTCCCTAAATCACTCAGAAAAGATCTTTTTAACAAATTTAACTGATTTTTGAGCACTATAAAAAGGACCCCAGTCCCCATTTAAAAGAGATAGACAATTGGATAAAAAAAAAGAAAGAAGAGAAGAGAACTCTTGAGAATTTCTGGAGAACACAAAAAGGAAGGTAAAAACCTTTGAGATAAGAGAAAATTCTCTCTTAGGAATAGATCATTGATCTAGAAAACAAGATCAGTGATCTTCAACAAATAGATAAATGAATAAATAAATAAATAAAAATAATAAAAATAGTGCCTTGCACTTGCTATGAACCTTTGGTTCTCTGAAACAGAAAGAAAGAAAAGATTTCTTTCTTTTCTTTGATCTAAATTTAGATCAAGAAATTAAAAAGTGCTCTGCACTCCTTTCCTTGAATCTAAAAGATTCTTGGTGCTTTGCACAAATACAATGCATTACTTGAAGGGCCAGGCCCAAATCAAAAAGGCCTAGCAGGCCAAAATAAATTGCAAAGCAACAAAAGGGCTGAGCCCAAATAAAATTGATGCTCTGCATCATTCATAAAGAACAGAGTTCAAAACAAATTGATGCCCTGCATCTTTTCTGGGCAAAGCCCAAATAAAAGCAAAAGAAATGCAAAAGCAATGGACTTAGCCCAATCGTGGCCGTAAGTCCTTAAATTAAATTGACTGAGCAAAATGGCTCTCCTAAATCAATCTACGTCCGGTTCGAGGGTACATCTCCGAACTCCTTTGACATCCATCGTTGTAATTCCTCAACGACGTCAAAGAGGTGACGGGACCCAACGACCACATACTAATATTGGACCGAAACGTCCCTAAACTAACATCGGACCGAAACGTCCCTAAACTAATATCGGACCGAAACGTCCATAAACTAATAATGGACCGAAACGTCCATAAACTAATATCGGACCGAGACGTCCCTAAACTAATATCGGACCACTACGTCCCTAAACTGGAACAATAGAGCCTCCAAACGCTCTTTTGCCGGATCTAAACGGTCCCGTTTAAGTTGATCTTAGCCCCAAACACGGCTAACGTATCCTTAAACATTCAAATGGATTATAAAACTCCCAATCAACTCTGGTTTGATGGTACATCTCCGAGCTCCTCTGATACATGTCGTTGTAATCCTTCAACGACGTCAGAGAGGTGACGAGTCCCGATGGCCATACATTAAATTAATCATTACGTTAAGTTGATCTTAGTCTAAAACAGGACTAACGTATCCTTAACGAACGTTTAAGTTGATCTTAGCCGCAACGCGACTAATGCATCCTTAAACTGAAAACACCAAACCCAAATCTAAGTAAATACGGATTTGGACTAATCCACGTCCTACGGGCGACGGCATTACTCAGTCTCCGTATACAATCCACGGGCAACCACAAACAAAACAAACACACACGACACGAAGTGAAATTCTGGAGAAGGAGAAAGTTGTTACCGCGATGCGGTAGCGTAATTAACTGCAGGGGCTTGCGCCTGCAGGGAAGAGCGTCCCCACAATCAAAAACCCCTCACCCTGAGGGGGAATCTGACGAAGTCTGCTACATCGGCCGCATCCGTCTAAACCTCCGATACACAGTGCCATAAATCAACTTGGCATCTTCGGAGAGATAAACGGATAAAACCAAATAGCATCTGCCCCGAACCTCAGGCACGGATGCGAAGTCCAGGCCGCCGTTCGGAGGGGAACAATCTCTATATATGTCCAAGCATCCAATATAATATACATCATCTGTACAATACTGGCCTCTAGGGCATACATACAACTAACAATCTCCCACTTGCACTAGGGCCAGCTGCTGTAGTATCGCATACCGAGCATCCCGAAGAGTCTCTCAATCTGTATCTGGAGAATGGCCTTCGTGAGTGGATCCGCTGTGTTATTTTTCGTGTCAACCCTCCTGACCTCGATCTCCCGGCGATCAACTATCTCCCGGATCAGGTGATACCGCCTCAGAATATGCCTGGATCGCTGATGGGACCTGGGTTCCTTGGCCAAAGCCACCGCTCCATTGTTATCGCAATACAAAGGCATTGGATGCTCAATGGATGGAACCACTCCAAGTTCAGTAATGAACTTCTTGATCCAGACAGCCTCTTTGGCAGCATCGTTGGCAGCGATGTATTCAGCCTCCATCGTCGAGTCTGCCATGGTTTCCTGCTTGGAACTCTTCCAGCTAACCGCCCCTCCGTAAATGGTACAGACAAATCCCGACTGCGACTTAGAGTCGTCCTTATCACTCTGGAAGCTCCAATCGGTAAAGGACTCCACTTGGAGTTCTCCGTTACCATACACCAAAAGCATCTCTTTAGTCCTTCACAAGTACTTGAGAATGCTCTTCACAGCTGTCCAGTGACTCTCTCCAGGATCAGCTTGATACCTGCTCACTACACTTAGTGAGTATGCTACATCGGGTCTGGTACATAGCATCGCTTGCATGATAGAGCCTACAGCCGAAGCATAGGGTATCCCTTGTATGCGAGCTCTCTCCAAATCAGTCTTGGGAGACATCTCTTTGGAGAGAGTGACTCCAGAGATCGTGGGTAAGTTCCCACGCTTGGATTCTTCCATACTAAATCTCTTTAGTATGGTGTCAATGTACCTGGATTGGGACAATCCCAATATCCTTTTAGATCTATCTCTATAGATCCTGATTCCCAATATGCAGGAGGCATCACCTAGATCTTTTATTGAGAATCTTTGTGATAAGAAGAGCTTGACCGATTGCAGCATAGGAATGTCATTTCCTATCAAGAGTATGTCGTCCACGTACAATACGAGGAAGACAACCTTACTCTCTGCCACCTTCTTGTAGATACAAGGTTCATCTACGTTTTTGACGAAATCAAACTCTTTGATAACGACGTCAAAGCAGATGTTCCAACTCCGCGATACTTGCTTTAATCCATAAATGGATTTAAGCAGCTTGCACACCTTCCCGCTGCTCCAACTATCTACGAAGCCCTCTGGCTGAGTCATGTACACGCACTCTTCTAAATCACCATTTAGAAAGGCGGTCTTAACATCCATTTGCCAGATTTCATAATCATGATATGCAGCGATGGCAAGCATGATCCGGATGGACTTAAGCATAGCCACTGGAGAAAAGGTTTTGTCATAATCCACACCTGGTCTTTGACGAAAACCCTTTGCAACAAGTCTAGCTTTGAAAGTCTCCACTTTCCCATCTACACCAAGTTTTTTCTTGAAGATCCACTTGCTCCCAATGGGTTTTACCCCTTCAGGAGCATCTTCCAAAGTGCATACTTTGTTGGTGTACATGGATTCCATCTCGGACCGCATTGCATCCAGCCATTTCACTGAGTCCCCACTCGTGATGGCCTGCTCGAAGCTAGTTGGGTCATCATCCTCCATGATGCAATCCTCGCTCCCACCATCCATGAGAAAACCGTAGTATCTCTCAGGTTGGCGAGGAACCCTACTAGATCGGCGGAGAGGCTGAGGTTCGTTGAGAGCTACTGAATTCTCGGGTTCCACTAAATCTTCTGTTGTGGTTTGTACAGCTAGAACCTCTTCCAGTTCTACCTCAGGGCCACTAATCTCTTTTGCAAGAAATTCCTTTTCTAAAAAGGTGGCATGTTGAGCAACAAACACTCTTTGTTCCTCATTGTGGTAGAAGATATACCCTCGCGAATGCTTGGGATATCCAACAGACTTACACAAAATAGACCTTGCCTCGAGTTTGTCCGGTTTTTGTCTTTTGACATAGGCCGGGCAACCCCATATCTTAATAAAATTAAGATATGGTTTCTTCCCCTCCCATATCTCATATGGGGTGGTAGGCACAGATTTGGTAGGAACCCTATTCAGTAGGTATGCTACTGTCTCCAGTGCATATCCCCTGAAGGAAATAGGTAACTCAGTTGTGCTCATCATAGAGCGCACCATATCTAATAGGGTGCGGTTCCTCTGTTCTGACACACCGTTGTGCTGTGGTGTATATGGAGGAGTCATCTGAGAGAGAATCCCATTCTCTTTTAGGAAGTCCAGGAATTCAATGCTCAAGTATTCACCTCCTCGATCAGATCGTAGGATTTTAATACTTTTTCCGGTTTGGTTCTCGACTTCTTGTTTATATTCTCTAAATTTCTCAAAAGCTTCTGATTTGTGTTTCATCAGGAACACATACCCGAACCTAGAGAGATCATCAGTGAATGTAATGAAGTACGCAGAACCATCCCTGGCATGTGTAGACACGGGACCGCATACATCACTATGTATCAGTCCCAAGAGATCCGTAACTCTTTCTCCGTGTCCCGTAAACGGAGTTTTGGTCATCTTGCCTTTGAGACGTGACTGGCAAGTGTCATAAAATGAAAACTCAAACGGATTCAAATATCCATCTTTATGCAACTTAGCTAGTCGCGTCGCATTGATGTGACCCAGTCTACAATGCCACAAGAAGGATTCGTTTAGTTCTGAACTCTTCCTCTTGTGTGTGTTTGTTATGCTCAGAACTGTTGATTGATTTAGAACATAAATGCCATTGCACAAGGTGCCTGATCCAACCAACTTTTGGTTATGGAAAATGTTCATAACATTATTCTGTAATACAAAATTATATCCCTCTTTACTCAACAAAGAAACCGATATAATGTTGCATATCAGGTTCGGCATATAATAGCATTCATTCAGAATCAATGTATTACCAGTTGGTAATACAAGGTGATATTCCCCGACGGTTTTAGCTGCAACAATTGTACCATTTCCAACTCTTATGTCTTTATCACCTTCTCCAAGTTCTCTACCTTTCTTAACCCCATGTAACTGATTACATATGTGGGATCCTGACCCGGTATCTAATACCCAGGACGTAGAGGAAATGGAGAAACAGTTCTCTGTAACGAACACACCCGAAGAAAATACATCATCATGTACTTTCTTCATTCGGGTGGCATGGGATTCCTGGTATTCCCCTATGTCCTGTTCAGTCCTATAACTTTTATAAGAAAGAACGGAACCAACGTTTCCCAGCACAGTATAACATGCGGGTTCGGTCAATACATCCATATTATTATCTTGATTAAGGCATGACATGGTCGCTACCTGGAGAGAGAGAGAAGAAAACACTTTAGCGTATGCTCTTGCAAGATCAGATTGGTTAATATCTTATCTAATCAGGATGGCTCCCACTGTTTTTTATCAAATCTTCCTTCAAACCCTAAAAGGAAAGACTACCTGGGATTAATTACACCCTACAACTTCGCCGATCTTTCAGCCAGGCCAGTGTCGGTACTTTAAGGGAGGTTCCCCGTGCTTTCGCACGGACCTAATTAAAGTAAACCTCGTTTTCCCAGAGGCGTAACCCCGTTGACACCTTTCTAGACACCTACTTGATCGGCTAATTGTCCTGTGTAAAACTCTCCCAGGAGTAACAATTACTCGCAGTGGGTATCGGGATCCAACTATCTCATAGAAGGTATGCAATCTCATTGCAAATTTCAACACTTGAATCTCCCGATAATCTTTTGCCCCAAGCATCCCATGATCTTGACGGAGGTCAACAAACCACAGGGTGCAAGTCAAGTTCAACCCGTCATTTCTTGATTGAATCAAACCCACCCGCACGACCCTTGACGGAGGTCAACAAGGTCGTACGACTACCCTAATCCAATCTGCATCATATGCATAAGCAGATAAATACTAGTTAGCTACCGCACACTACGCCTTGACGGAGGTCAACAAACGTAGCACGAATACTAAGTAGGACTTATCTGAAATGACGGAGGGCTACGACAGGTTTTTCTGAAAACCTATTGCGTAATGAACTTGATATCGTTGTAGAATCATGTGAATTTTGAAATGGAGTGATTTTGAGGCTTTTATTAGTTTTGATAAAGAGGTCACTCCCGGTGAAGGGATCTCGGCTCTTTCCTTATCGAATAAGGTGCGGGATATATCATATATATCACTGTGCAAAGCAAAACTCCAAAAGCAATCAAAAACCAAACCGAGTTTTGTAGCATCTGCCAGTTTTGCTAAAGAGGTCACTCCCGGTGAAGGGATCTCGGCTCTTTCCCCATCGAATAAGATGCAGGGTATATCATATATACCACTGTGCAAAGCAAGACTGTAGCTACCCTTTTTGAAAAAATTTGATTTTACAATATCTTTTAGGTTTCTTTTCTTTCATTAATCACATTAATGAAGTCCCATCATATAAGTCACCTAAACATCACAGATAAATACGACGTACACTTATGTCATCCGCATTCGCCTCGATGTCCCCTCGTGCACCGTTAGGTTAGGTAACTAACGACAGAACAGGGCAGGGCTAGTGTGGGTGTAAAACATAAGTAACGTCTATATAATATATCGTATATACTATATATTGTATCCATCAGAACATATCAAATGATCACATCACAGATATCGCAGCAGAAACATAGATATAATGTGGGATATACTAGGACGTCCGTATTTAGTATTTAGCCAACAATAGAAAATACGGATTCCACAGTCGCGATGAATAGCCAAGCCCACACCCTGGACCCCTACGAGAGCGGCAAGCGACCCTACCAATTCTGGAGTTTAGGAGACCCGGTCTCGACTCCTCGAGATGGCCTCCCACTGAACCTCAGAACCCGGTCACCTGTGCTCCCCTCCTTGGGTCCATCCTAATACGGAAAAGTAAATAATATACAACACTGGTGGCATCAATCTCAACCCGGAAGTGCCCAAAATAAAAGAATATTACATTACATTTGAATTTTACATGAAAGAAAAATAAAACTCTCATCTCACATAAAAAAAACCCGGCTATTCAATCGCGACAATCTTGCACATCATATCTCAGCAACACATAATATCATATATCATCAACGTAAGTAAGTATGCATACACTGATCGTCGTCGATGTATAGTAACGACAATCGGTAAATACATACTACACTTACTGTCACAGAAAAGAAACTGTAAAACTGCAATATCTGGAATCCATATTCTCTTTAGACATCGTAAATGCGAAATATCACATACTTCGTATTTCATGTCTAGCTATATGAATTCCATACATTGCATCACATTCCAGATAAATAGACAGTATTAAAGTTTTCGAACGAATGATCAAATACTCAAAATTCCCTAAAGCTCAACACTTGAGCGGAGTTCAAAAACCCGGAGTGTATCACAGTAGTAGCGGTCCAGCCGTAGAAGGGTCAAGCCAACGCTTTACATGTGGCACGCCGTACTGCCCCAAACCCTTAGGTTCAAAAGGCAGTTCAAGACGGTCACATAATCGAATTAAGGTTTGTTGTCTTCTAGAGGGTCCACCACAAAACTTGCACGTATTTCCGCAAGATTTAAACCCCGTGAAAAGTGAGCAAATGATACTCGTTCGAACAATTCAATACTTTCTAATTTACCCGGAAAAGACACGAAATCAAAATTCCGATCGAATAACCGATTCCAAAACAATCTCCAGAACAAACAACACAAAATTCAGAAATACCCCAAAAAATATACAAGCAGACATAAGCATTAATGTATAAAAATCATGCACTGATTCATGCGTACGGCCGCGGAACCGCGGCCCAAGCAAGCTTAGGCCGCGTTTCCGCGGCAAGAATGACTGTTCACTGCATCGTTTTTAACAGTTTTTCTTATATTTACCTGCTGAATTTTTTACATATTTTTAATTCTGAAAATAACCAGATTTTAAAAATTGTCCAGAGAGTGTCCGAAAAGTTCGTATTTTGGTTCGATCGGAGTTTTAACTTCGCTAAAGTGTCGCCTAATGTTCTAGGTCGGTTCTGATACCAATGTTGGGTTTACCTAGCACCTGGGATTGGGATCATCACATGTACCAAAGATTAAAATTTTAGGGTGCTAAGTAAGCATACAAAGAATCAATCCTAGAAAATTAGGGTTTCTAAAACAACACTTCATCACAAGTAAGAAAAGCTAGGGTTTTTGAGAGTACAACCTTTGTAGCTCCCTACGCTAGACTCCTCGGCCAGTTGGGGTTTGGAAAAAGTCCGCTTGATCTCCTCAGGGTCCACGATGATCCACCCGGAGTCCGCTTTGTCCAAGCTTGCAACTTCATTTGATCAAGAGAAAGAAATGAAACTAACACTCTAAACAAGTGGGCAAGACTTGTGTAGAATGATGTTGTGGTGGATTTTCTCACTTCAAAATCCTAACTTGGTGAGTGTTTTGCTCACTAGAAAAATCTAGAGAGCAAAGGAAGAATGAGGAAGAAGATGATGGCCTTTTAGAACAAGAGAGAAAGATAATCGCACTTGAAAAATAGAAAATATATGAATATATATTTTCCACTTTTCATCTCAAACCATGGTTAAACAATAAAGATATTATTGAACTTGAGTTAAAACACAAAAGGAAAGATAATCCATGGTTAAATGGTGGGTGGGCATGGTTAGGTCAAAGAAGAGCGTAGAAAGAAACCATGAATTCTCCTTTCCTTTTTCTTTTTGTTTTAAAACAAATGCAATAATAATACATATATATAAAACCATGGTGTGAGTCTTATATTACCACCATTTTCTATGTATAAACAACCATGAAGGATGATGCGTATATGTATGTGTGCATGCACATCCATATGTGCATGAATCAAGAAAGAATACATGCATGCATGCATACATCAAAAATACAAGAAAGGATTTCTAGTGAGAAACTAATGGTTAAATGATAAATCAACACTTGATTTATCAATCCGGCCATATCACATACGACCCAACCAAAAGCAAGCCGCCCGATTAATATACGGTATCTCATACGCGCATTTTAACCGGGTCCATGCGCATATCGCATACGCGCACCACAACGTTTCGCCTGGACTAGGTAACTCCTTTGTGGGACTCTAAGACTCGTCAATACGCCGGCAGTGGGTGACGATCATATCAAGCACCCCCAAGCCGCAAGCGGTCAGCTAAACGTAACGGCCACCCGGGTATTGAGCGATCAGAAGAAAACAAGCGAACCTGCTACAACTCCCGTCGAGCCAACCGGCAACACTACCCGTGCAGTCCGGTCTCCTCGTCTGATATGTTGCATATCAAGTCTAGGGGTGGTGAACGTCAGACCCCAATAACCGATAAGTCGTGCCGATGTGAGGCTCATAAAGGGTCGAGAAACTACTGGTAACACTTACCAGTAAATCTCTAATCAGCCCTGGCCAGGGACTTCCCTGTTACGGCCAATCGAGCACAGCGCAACATCAACCCCCAATACCGGGAGAGACGAAACCCCTCCTATCGCTCATTGTCTCCATGTGACTCGGGACTGTACCCAAAAACCACCGTTTTGCACGCCCTCATGGACGTGGTAAGGTGAAAATCAAAGCACAGTGGGAATTACACAAGACTCTATGACGATCTCGGGTCTACAGACTAACCTGCACAAGTGTCACCAGAGAACTGCCATCTGACGTGAGGTATAATACCATCTGGGAGTTCTCGGCGTGTCCGTCCAGTGTACCCAGTCTCCACTGAGCACCCGTATACCATCTCTGATGTCAAACACCAATGGATATGGGATCATCCATCGCCCATCTCATGGGTCGAGAAGCGTATACGCTAGTCTACACTGGTATATCGATGCCCCGTCTCGATACACCCATGACTAGGGATCTTGAAGGATGTACTTATGGACTACCATGTCCCCACTAGTATGATCCGCATCATAGTCCAGGTAGTCAAGTACACATCCTAAGGGCTTTACCAACATATAACTATAAGACAGTATAAAGAGACAAGTATACATGTTAAGATAAAGAGCAACCAGATAGCATACTATCATATCGAGCAAGAAAGTCATCTCTATATATGTCCAAGCATCCAATATAATATACATCATCTGTACAATACTGGCCTCTAGGGCATACATACAACTAACACATTTAACCTGCATAAACTGTGATTTCATCCATGGAACTTATATTTATATATATATCATTACATCTATGAAGTCTTAAACTTGGTGACATGATTAAATGGCTATAATTGTCTTACTGCATTCTTATAATGTTGAAATCATCTCTGTGACACAATTGATAACTGTATTGCTAATGGAATGAATCTGCCTATTGCTTAATTCATTGCTTAGATCATGTTGTTAACCATGCTTGATTATGTAACGGAGTAGGAGCACACCCATGATATTGTTTACATCTTGACCTGACTTGCTACATACATATTGATTGACCCGATATGGTACCGTATACTGCTTGACTTTACATGATGTACCATGACCTGACCTGTTACCTGATCTTGTGTCTAATGCCAACAAACCTGACATGTAGTCCTCATGGACCGTTCCTGTTGTCTATCCAGACAAACATGTTTACCTGATCCTGTGTTGGTATTAGTTTCTTGATTTCGGGATACCTGACTTGACTTACACATATAACTTGGGGGTATGGGGAAATCAAAGATGAAACCTGACTTGTAACTCAACAGTTCACTACTTGTTCTGATCAGTTTTAGGCTAGGCCAGCCTTGGAATGATAATGCTGACATCATTCATCTGTACACATTCCTGTTTGGTGCCTAGCGGCATGTCTCGGTTTCAGCACCGAGAATCTTGGGGCCGTGGTCCCGGGTATGTACGGGATACTATTGAGTTATATCGATGATTCATCAATTTGGTTTCAAAGACTTTAGAACAGAAAACCTGGTAGAACAGTTAGTTTACCCACTGCACACTACCCTGCACTGCTCTGATTCATATTATTGTTACCCTTGCTTTATTCATGTTTATATTCGCATTGCCTGTTTATTATTTTATTACTTGATGACATGAAGCACTGATGTCTGGGTTTTGCATGGCCCAGATTCTGTACCGCTGTTGCAGTCCGAGTAGGAGTACTTCAGCCGACAGGCTGAGCTGTGAGTGTCAGCAGTAGTTAGTTTTCTTTCCTGCATTTATTTCCTGATGTGAGCCCGCATTATGGGACATACATTCCAGTTATTCTGTATTGGATCTTTCGCTTCCGCATTTATTTATTCTTGATTCATGTTATCTTGGACCGTGGACATGTTTAGATAGTTTTATTTTTGTTCTTGATATCTCTACAGCCGTAATGTGACTGTGGATGGATACTTCCTACCCACAGGTAGTATGGTTGGCTATGTCACGTGCCTACTTTAGCGTACTCTGGGAAGCAGGGCGTGACATGGTTCTTTTGGTATCAGAGCCATAGGTTAGTCGGGTTGATTCTTTTGTAGTTGGGTATTGTACCCAATACACGAATCAGAATACCCGTGTTTAGGAAACATGTCCTGCCACCTTGCCGTCTACCGTTCTTGAATCACATTCTTCCTGATTATATCTTTTACGATGTGCAAACTTCCTTTGTATATCGACTCGAAAACCTGATTCCTTGTTATCTCTAAGACTTAGGCGACTTGGATGGAGTTATGTGATTGTGGCTATGATACCGCGGCATAGTTACAATGCGGTACTCTATTTAAGTAACTTGGAGTTCTAGTCTTGATCTGTATTTTGAATCTATCATCATGCTAATGTTAGGTGTTTTGATTTCAGGAATATGGCAGATAAGAATTTGAAGACGTACCAAAGGCGTGTGGACGAAGCCGCCATGCTTGGAGTGATAAGGGGAATGCTGGAGAATCAAAAGAGACAGACCGAGCTGATCCAGCAGCAAGCGGAATCGTTTCAGGAAGGTTTGCAGATCGTTCAACAGTCTGTGAACAATGTTGGAGCTAAACCAGTTGACCGAGTAGGGACCGTAGCAGATTTCAGACGCTTGGGTCCGTCTACATTTACTGGTTTGGAGGAGCCGTTGCCAACAGAGCAGTGGCTAGTTGACACAGAGAACCTACTTATTGCGGCACAGATTCCGAGATGAGAAAAGAGTTGATGTGGTACGCATTCAGTTAGTGGACTACGCCCGAGAATGGTGGCTTGTGGAGGAGAACCGTTTACCCAAGCCGATCAAGTGGGCGGATTTTTCAAAGAGTTTCCTGAAGAAGTTCTTCCCGCGGACTGCACGGGAGGAAATGGAAGAGAAATTCATCGGGCTAAAGCAGAATGGATCACCAGTGGATGTGCATGCAGCAGAATGGACAAGACTCAGTAGATTCGCTGGACCTTTAGTTGCCAACGATACAGACAGGGCACGGAGGTTCATGCACAGCTTGGACGTGGACATCCAGAGATAGATTGTCTCCCTGGGTTTGACCACTTTCTCACAAGTACTTGCGGCACCCCGAGAGCAGCAGAGTTAATCTAGGATGAAAGGGAGTTTGCAGAAGACAGCAGTTGCGGTAAGGAAGCCAGCATTTGTACCAAACCGAGCTCAAGGTCGCAGAGGTATTCCAGTGGACCGTCGAGGTATAGCACCCATGAAGAAGCCTGTTGTCATCGATCGAAGGAAGAGCATGACTTGTAACTACTGCAATTTACCTGGCCACGTGCAAAAGGATTGTCGAAGGAGGCTGGGACTCTGTTTGGTTTGTGGAGCGGCGGATCACGCCGTTAGTGCTTGTCCATCGAAGCTTCGTACGAGGGATGATTTTCAGAAGCCTCCGCAGAGACCGTTCCAAGGACGGAAACAGCTGACTCAAAGACCTAATCAGGCTCGAGCTTTTACCTTGACAGCTGAAGAAGCTAAGGCGTCAGGAGAAGTTGTTTCAGGTACTTTACTCGTTCATGGTTTTCCCGCATTGGCGTTATTTGATTCTGGTGCATCCCATTGTTTTATGTCATCCAACTTTATAACTACACACTCGATTGCCTGCACGACCCTGTCTAGTTTCTGGGACATACACACCGGGAATGGGAAAATCATAGCTAGTAGGGAATGTAAAGACTGTACAGTTGTTGTGTGCGGACGGGAGCTTTTTGCAGATTTCTTGGTGATTGATACGGGCAGCTACGAGGTCGTCTTGGGAATGGATTTTCTTGGCACTTTCCACGCTCACATTGATTGTAGGGCAAGGAAAGTAATTTTTCAGATTCCCAGACATCCCGAGTTTACCTTCACTGGAGGAAGCAGTTCTGTCGGGCCAGTCGAGTTTAGGGCTAGGCCGACAAATGATATTCTTGCATCGATGGAAGTTGATAATAGTGAAGAGCCGGCTGTTGTTCACGATTTTATGGATATGTTTGAAGATATATCGGGTTTACCGCCGAAGCGAGACATGGAGTTCGCAATTGATCTTATTCCTGGTGCAGCGCCAGTATCCAAAGCGTATTATCCAATGGCACCAGTAGAATTGGAGGAAGTCAAGAAACAGGTTGCTGAACTGCTTGAGAAGGGTTGGATTCGAAGCAGTAACTCGCCTTGGGGAGCTCCAGTTCTTCTAGTAAAGAAGAAGGATGGCACAAGAAGGATGTGCATCGACTATCGAGAATTAAACCGGGTGACTATTAAGAACAAGTACCTGATCCCTCGCATTGGCGAACTTTTCGAGCAGCTTAGTGGCGTGAGGGTATTCTTGAAGCTGGATTTGCGATCCGGATATCATCAGGTCCGAGTGAAAGCAGAAGATATTTGCAAGACGGCGTTCCGAACTCGGTATGGACATTACGAGTACTTAGTAATGCCCTTCGGAGTAACGAATGCACCGGCAATATTCATGGACTTGATGAACCGAATCTTTTCACCGTTCTTGGACCAGTTTATTGTAGTGTTCATTGACGATATTCTGGTTTACTCGAAGAGCTTTGAAGAGCATATTGAGCATTTGAAGATCGCACTGCAAACGTTGAGACAGGAGAAGTTGTATGCGAAGATGAGTAAGTGTGAGTTTTGGCTGGAGGAAGTAAAGTTTTGGGGGCATGTAGTGTCTGGTGATGGAATTGCCGTCGATCCAGACAAGATTGCAGCAGTTCGAGATTGGCCGATTCCAAAGAATGTTGCGGAGATAAGAAGTTTTCTTGGACTCGCCGGGTATTACAGAAGATTTGTGGAGAACTTTGCTCGTTTGGCAGAGCCGTTAACCAAGCTTACGCGCAAGGAGGGACCTTTTGTGTGGACGGATAAGTGTGCGTTAGCTTTTGAGACGTTGAAGCAAAAGTTGATAACCGCCCCTATTCTGACCGTGCCAGACAATTCCGGAGGATTGGTGATTCATAGCGACGCATCTGGAAAGGGACTGGGATGTGTTTTGATGCAGCATGGGAAGGTTGTAGCGTACGCATCAAGACAATTGAAGACCCATGAGAAGAATTATCCAACTCATGACTTGGAACTTGCGGCTGTGATTTTCGCTTTGAAAATTTGGAGACAGTACCTTTTAGGCGAAAGGGTCGAAGTTTTTGCTGATCATAAGAGCTTGACGTATGTGTTCACGCAGAAGGAGCTTAATATGAGGCAACGTAGATGGTTGGAGCTGATGGCTGACTACGATCTCGATCTTAAGTACCATCCGGAGAAGGTTAATGCCGTGCCGGATGCGCTTAGTCGGTTACCAGCAATTCAGGTGTTAACTACGCAGAAGGAGCTCGTTGAAGATTTTCGAAGATTTGACTTGGAGGTTGTGCTACCGCATTCTACGGGACTGTTGATGCAGCTGCAAATACATTCATCGTTGATCGAGAATATTAAAGCAGCACAATCGCAAGACCCTAGACTGCAAAAGTTTCGAGAACAGGTTGAAGCCGGACTACGAACAGATTTATTGATCCACGAAGATGGTTCGTTGAGGTATGGTAGCCGTTTGTGTGTGCCAAAGGGAGATATTCGTGAAGAGCTTATGAAAGAAGCACACAGTTCAGCTTATTCTGTACATCCAGGAGGCACAAAGATGTACCGAGATATTCGACAGTATTTCTGGTGGGAAGGCATGAAACGGGAGATTGCTCGCTTTGTGACAAAGTGCTTGGTGTGTCAGCAAGTTAAGGCTGAACATTAAAGGGTTGCTGGTTTATTGCAACCACTTCCGATTCCTCAGTGGAAGTGGGAACATATAACCATGGATTTTGTGATGGCTTTACCGCGGAGTCCAAAAGGCAACAATGCTGTATGGGTGATTGTTGATCGGTTGACCAAGGTAGCTCACTTCATTCCTTTCCGGGTTGGTCAATCAATAGAGACTTTGGCAGAGCGGTACATGCAAGAGATTGTAAGATTGCATGGAGTACCGGTGAGCATTGTGTCCGATCGGGACACTCGGTTCTTGTCACACTTTTAGCGGAGTTTACAGGAAAGTTTGGGGACTCGATTGAAGTTTAGCACAGCTTATCATCCTCAAACTGATGGTCAGTCAGAGAGAACAATCCAAACTCTTGAAGATATGTTGAGAGCATGCATGTTGGACTTCAAGGGTTCATGGGAGGATCATCTACATTTGGTGGAGTTTTCTTACAACAACAGTTTTCAGGCAACTATCCAGATGGCTCCATTTGAAGCGTTGTATGGTCGTAAATGCCGTTCACCTGTTTGTTGGGATGATGTCGGTGAACGAAGATTATTGGGACCAGATTTGGTTGTGCAGACAGTTGAGAAGGTTACCACTATCAGAAATCATATGAAGGCAGCACAAGACAGACAGAAAAGTTGGGCTGATACGTCGAGAAGACCTCTAGAGTTTGCCGTGGGTGATTTGGTATTCTTGAAGATATCACCGACTGGAGGGGTGATTCGTTTTGGAAGTCGAGGAAAACTTAGTCCTTGATTCGTTGGACCCTTTGAGATCTTGGAGCGTGTTGGTGAGGTAGCGTATCGTTTGGCGTTACCGCAGTCCTTGGCGAATGTGCATGATATGTTTCACGTATCTTAACTACGAAGGTATGTTCGAGATGAAACGCGCGTATTGGATCATTCGGAGTTAACAGTACGAGAAGATTTGACTTTTGAGGAGCGACCAATTGAAATCGTGGATCGAAGGGAAAAGGTTCTTAAGAACAAGGTGATCCCTCTTGTGCTTGTTTCTTGGGGAAATCGCTCGCATGGAGAGTCCACTTAGGAACGAGAAGATGAAATCCGGCAGAAGTTTCCTCACCTTTTCTTGTAGTTATCTATCTGTTCCCCTCCGAAAGACGGCGCGACGTGGGCGTCTCGCCTGAGATTCGGGACAGATGCTAATTGGTGCTATCCGTCCACCTCTCCGAAGATGCCAAATTGATTTATGGCACCATGTATCGAAGGTTTAGACGGATGCGTCCGATGTAGCAGACTTCGTCAGATTCCCCCTCGTTTGAGGGGTTTTTGATTGTGGGGACGCTCTTCCCTGCAGGCGCAAGCCCCTGCAGTTAATTACGCTACCGCATTGCGGTAACAACTTTCTCCTTCTCCAGATGGTCACTTCGTGTCGTAGGTGTTTGTTTTGTATTTTGTTGCCCGTGGATTGTTTACGGAGACTGAGTTATGTCGTCGCCCGTAGGGCGTGGACTAGTCCAAATCCGTATTATCTTATATTTGGGTTTGGGGGTTTGGTTTGAGGATACGTCAGCCATGCTTGAGGCTAAGATCAACTCAAACGTTTGTTAAGGATACGTTAGTCTAACTTTGAGACTAAGATCAACTTAACGGGATCGTTTAGATCCGACAAAAGAGCATGCGGACTCTATTGTTCCAGTTTAGGGACATAGTGGTCCATCATATGTATGGCCATCGGGACCCGTCACCTCTCTGACGACGCTGAAGGATTACAACGACGGATGTCAGATGAGTTCAGAGATGTACCCTCGAGCCAGAGTTAATTGGGGGGATTCATAGTCCAGTCTGTTTGAAGGTTTAAGGATTCGTTAGCCATCTTTGAGGCTAAGATCAACTTAAACGAGACCGTTTAGATCCGACAAAAGAGCATGCAGGGGGAGCTCTATTGTTCTAGTTTAAGG
Source organism: Agapanthus africanus (assembly GCA_030015575.1). Lineage (NCBI taxonomy): Eukaryota > Viridiplantae > Streptophyta > Magnoliopsida > Asparagales > Amaryllidaceae > Agapanthus > Agapanthus africanus. Next base: position 44,685,400 of record JASDDO010000001.1, on the reverse strand, counting down.
ACATTGCGGTCCATGGGTAGTTTAAGGACATTGCGGTCCATGAGTAGTTTAAGGACATTGCGGTCCATTGTTAGTTTTAAGACATCTCGGTCAAGGTTAAGGACGTCGTAGTCCATGGGTTTAAGGACCCCACAATCCATTGTTAGTTTTAAGACATCTCGGTCAAAGTTAAAGACGTCGTAGTCCATGGGTTTAAGGACCCCACAGTCCATTGTTAGTTTTAAGACATCTCGGTCAAGGTTAAGGACGTCGTAGTCCATGGGTTTAAGGACCCCACAGTCCAGTATGTGCTCTGGATGCTTCGCACGGGTTCACTGCCGTGCTTTGCGAGGACCAGGCTCCGCTCTGGACGTTTTCCACGGGGTCAAAGAGTGACATTATCCGCGTTCCACGTAACCAGGAATTTTGCATTAAACACGGGTTTAAGGACCCCACAGTCCGTATCAATGTGTGGTCGTCGGGACCCGTCACCTCTTTGAAGACATTGAGGGATTACAATGCCAAGTATCAAAGGAGTGAAGAGATGTACCCTAGAACCGGAGTGGATTAAATAGTCCTTAGCCCAATTTGGGATCAAAACGAATTAATTATGTTATGAGTCCATTGGCCCAGTTAATCATAAATTGAGGACTTATGGCCATCTTGGGCTAAGTCCAATCAGGAGAGGCTTTGCCTCTATCCATTTAGGCCAATTGGGCCAAAGCCTAGTGTTAAACACTACAGAGCAGTCAGTGTTGAACACTGGGAATGAGGTTGACAAGTTAGTGTTTAACACTAAGAGATAATTGGTGTTAAACACCAGCAACAAGGCTTTTCAAATTAGTGTTAAACACTAAAACAGATCAGTGTTGAACACTGCAAATAAAGCTTTTTAATTAGTGTTGAACACTAAGGCCCAACAGTGTTTTAACACTGGGTTCGAGAGTTTCAATTTAGTGTTCAAACACTAAGGCAAGAGGGGTCACGTGGCAGCACGTGAGAGCGCCCTCCCTTTATTTATTCTGCTGAGATTATTGCGTCTTTCAGAGCGTCACATGCCATCACGTGATAGGCATTCAAACGCTTATATGTTAAAGCTTCTGCCGGCGGTCACGTGGGTCACGTGGGGGACTGCTTCAAAGGGGGCTTTCTGTAGATCTCTTGGGGGGGTCACGTGGTGGCACGTGACCCTGCCTCTATGTATGTTGTTTAGAGGATCTGTTAGCCTTTTCTCAGGAATTAAATTCCTCGTAGGGTTAAACCCTGACAGTAATTTCAGAGGAATTAAATTCCTACTTCCTTTTGAAGGTTTATATTCTGAATAGAGTTGAACTCTGAATTTTCCGTAGGAATTAAATTCCTCATACATGTGGAGAACCAAATAGGGTTAAACCCCTAACAAAAGCTTTTTAGGGAATTTGAACTTCCATCCTCTGTTAAATTATGATTAAAGGCATTAAATTCCCACGGTTTAGGGTTAAACCCTGTTTCTTTTTGTTCTGAAGGAATTAAATTCCCATGATACAGGGTCAAGCCCTAATTTTATTTTAAAGGAATTAAATTCCTATAGTTCTGTGAGAATTAAATTCTCGTGCTTGCATTCCCTCTCTATGTTTTGGATCTGCATGGCAGGATCTCAACCCATTGAGAATTAAATTCTCAACTTCAAGGGGAGATGTGCACTTTGCAGATCCTCTATCAAAGAGAGAAGAAATATGTTCTTCTGTTTTATGTATCAGAGTTAAACTCTGTTGAGAATTAAATTCTCCTTCTTTTTCAAGGAGCTTTTCCCTTTCTTACCTAGGGTTCTTGCAGAAGATCCAAGTCTTTTCAAAGTATCAAAGCTCTCCTCCTTTTCTTTTTTCTTCTCTGCGTCTGTGTATATATCTCTCTGTGTCTCTTGGCTCTTATTTATAGGAGAAGCAGCCGAATCAATCAGTTTTTGACGAATCTTCATGAAAGATTTGATTTGCATCCATCATTCATTTTGGACCTTTGGATTATCGGGTGAATTTTATTCACCATTGGATTTCAAATCCAGGGGTTCCCCTTTATTATTTCGGTTAGATTTAAAGGGGAAATCTTTCCAAACCCGAGATTTTCCCATAGATAGATGATATTTCATCACCTCTGAATCTTTAATTCGATCGGTTCCAGATAGCCGCTTTCCTTTGGAAAGATTTGATTCTCCTTCAGAATTTAATTCTGTTTGACAAAATGGGCTTTGAAAGCCGGTCACGTGTGACCACGTGACCCCTGGTCACGTGTGGGCACGTGACCCCCTTTGGAATGAGCCTTTTCCTTTCTTTTGCGCTCTGTCTTCTGATCGTTGCTTAAACGTCACGTGCCACCACGTGACCCCTGGTCACGTGTGAGCACGTGACCCTTGTCTGGAGCCTCTTTCCTTGGTTCAACTGGAGAACGAGTCTGCTGCTTTGAACGTCACGTGCCAACACGTGACCCTGGTCACGTGGGAGCACGTGACCTCTTCTGAACCCTTTTCCTTGACTTGATCAGGGAACCGGTTTGCCTTTGACACTTGCATTTAAACGTCACGTATCGCCACGTGACCCTGGTCACGTGGGAGCACGTGACTCTTTCTGAACCCCCTTTTCTTCAACGTAGTCAGGAAACTGAACTTGCCTTGCTGATGTGCTTAGGTGTCACGTGCCAACACGTGACCGCTAGTCACGTGTAAGCACGTGACCCTCTTCTGAAGCTTTTCCCAGAAGTTTTCCTGATTTTAAATCAGGAAACAAATGCCCCCACAGCGTTGTTCTCACGTGTCTGCACGTGAGTGCAACGCTGTCACCTCTTGTGACCGTTGGATTCCTCTAGGGATCTGGGGAGATGAAACGTTTTCATTGCCTTCTATAAATACCTCTGTTTCTTCATAGGAGCCTTCACTTTGTTCATTTTCTTCTTCTGAGAACTTCTTCCTTGAGAATTCAATTCTCGCCTCCAGAGCTTAGTTCTCTGTCTTGAAACAGTCTGCAGAGTTTAACTCTGTTCGAAAAGAATCCTTTTCTTCAGGTAATGTTTTTGGACAACGATGGACCTTCACATTCCTCTGGATTTTAAATCCAAAACAAGGGTTTTTACCCTTTTTTTCTTCATATTTTTCCATAAGAACATGAAACCGCTTAACCTTCAAACTGTAGATCTTTTAGGGTTTAGATGATCCTTGGGGAGATGATGATGGCGTTTCAACTCCATGGAATTTAATTCCATCCAAAAATGTTTCTGGGAATTTAATTCCCTTTTCTTAATAAGGAATTTAATTCCAATGAAGAACTTGATTTCTTCACACGGAGGCTTCCTGAGGTCTCTTGGCCCGAGGTTGTTCTTCTGCAATTAATGAAATGGTAGTTTTCTAATGAATCTCATGACCTTTATTTCAGGTATCATGGATGCCCATCTGTATGGTCTTGACGAGATCATTTCCTATGGGAATATTCGTGCACTGGGCCGTAGTCAGAACCAGGAGTTCACCGATGCTCAATGTGCCGAGATCATGAGCCGCTTTAATGAGTACGACCATCGGCTACTCCCCCGTCGCTCTTCTCTTCTGAGGCTGATCGTGCTGGCGATCAGGGAGGCTCTCCCTCTATTCTGTGCTGGTGTGCCGCTTGGGGCATTGGACGCCGCCGAGGATAAAGTACACTCGGTGTATCTGATGCACTTGATCTCAAAGAGAATGCGGGATAATCTCATTGATCTCCTGCATCAGATGTTCCAGCAGTCGGCCATACTTGCCGCCTATCGGAGGGTGGAGGACATTCGTGAGGACCCCGACGCCTGTGATCGTGAGAGGAAGCATACTCGGGAGGTTCGAAATGCTTGGAAGATTTTGAATAAAGTTAATTTTGAGTTTCTCAACCCATGCCCCGCATCTGAAGTTTTACCATTGTAAATGTGACCTCTGTGTTTTGTATGAACCTCTTGAAGTATGAGTGACAATTGTTATTATGTCTTTCTATGTTTGCATGTCTTTCCTCTGGGATTTTATCATTTTGCTACTGTTGTTGTTGGTGCTTTCAATATGCAGGGTGCTACTCCATTCCTTTTTTTTTAGTGTACATCAGGTTTAGTCCTCACGTAGTCTGCACGTGGGGTCCCTTGATGTGGCTGTTCACAAAATCTTCTCATGCCCTATTTTCGGCGCACAATATTGGACGCAGAAAAAAGGGCTTTGGAAATAGTTCCATCTCCTTGATTTTCGATGCCTTTCCTTTTTTGGGCCTTGGAAATAGTTTCACCATGCAAGATTTTCCGCGCACAGCACTTAATGCATTTCCTTATATATGAGGCTATAGCTTCCCTTTTCCTCTCACCAAGAGATTTATATTATTATTATTATTTTTTTTATCTTGGAGTAACTTGTCTTGAGAAACAAACGAGCGCCATGGCCTGCGATCGCCCTCATGCTCGTCGACAGCCATGGGAAGTTCCTATTGAGGAAATGGTCCCCCGCTTTGCTGCTCGGTTGGTGGATCCCTTCCTTACCGACAACGAATGCGACTCAGCCATGCATGAACTCTCGATCCGTAGGGGGTCCCCCCTCCCGATGGGTTCTCTCTGGCTCCGGATGATTCTCAAGGCCGTGCTTGCCGACATCCCTCCTCACCCGGCGGAGATGACCCTGGCGATGCTCGACGCGGCAGAAGAAAAGCTCGAGGGTTTTCATGAAGCGTGCTTGATTACTCAGGCTTTGAAGGATTGCTCAATTTATCTGCTGAGCCAGATAAAGGCCCGGCGAGCTATTATGTCTGCTTTCGCGGACGAACACGGCGCCAATCGATGGGGAGCAACTTCTCGTGAGAACCGTCGCTTCGATTTGCTGGAAAAAGCAGAGAGAGAGATGGAGAATTTTGTCCTTTGCTTCATTAACCCCTGTGCCGTTGATCCCATGTTTGGTGACCTTTTCCGTTAGCGTAGAACATTTTTAAATTAGTCCTTCCTTTTTTACGCTTTATGCCGAGATTCCGTGTAGGCTTGGTGCTAGTATGTATGTTTCCGCTTGCATAAATAAACTTTGTATTCTTCTCAGGAGAACTTTCTTTAATTGCAAATGCTACCATCACTTTCCTGCGCATCAGACCATTTTGGGTATTATGAACGTTCATGCGATTGCAAATGCTATTATTCTTATTATTCCCTTTTTGAATACTCATATGATTGCGAACGTATGCTTGAAATATGTCGGAAACTTTTCTTGTTGCCTTTCACATCAGGCGATGTGAGCGCGCTTGCTGTGGTTACGAAAGCGAGCTTACGTGGCCTGATAGGGCGATACGTAGCGAACATAAGGTTGTGGCTCTCGATAAAACTGCCACGTTCACTTGTGAGAGGGTCGAGGCTCATAAGGCCATTGAGAAAGAGCATTGAAGCCCGACTTGCTTCATATCAGGCCCAACAAGCTCAGGCGGAGGCTCGTCTTTTGGAGATCTTGCGTCATGAAGCCGTGGCTCAGCAAAAGCAGGATGAGCTGACCAAGTTGCTGAATCGCCCGCCGGCCTAAAACATTTGTATCTTTTCCTTCCTTTTTGTACATACTCATGGATGAGAGTATTTTCTTTTTGGTTCTTTCATGAATTGTACTTTGCACCCATTTTGGTTTATGAATAAAAGATACATTTTTCTTCTCAATGATGTGTTTCCTTCTCATTGAATGTATTCTGCGAATATTATATCTTGATCTCCTTGCAGGACAACAATGGCTCAGGACTCAGGGTTAAGATCTGCTTCCTAAGACTTTTGCATCTTACGAGCCACGAGGGTCTCATAAAGGGTTTTTTCTCCCTACAGGTCGAGAGGATCCCATAGGTGTGAGTTCTTCTTAAAGATCGTGAGGGTCCTTAAGCGGGTTTTCCCTTGAGAGTCGTAAGGATCTCGCAAGAGAGTTTTTTCTTCCTTACAGGTCGTGAGGGCCTGCAAGTGTTGGATGCGGTCACCCTTGTCCGTGTTTTACGGAGTCGGGGGTTTCTCAAGGTATCGTAGTTTAAAGACGTCACGGTCAAGGTTAAGGACCTCATAGTCCGTGAATTTAAGGGCTCCACAGTCCGCTGTTAGTTTTAAGACATCACGGTCAAGGTTAAGGACCTCATAGTCCGTGGATTTAAGGACTCCACAGTCCGCTGTTAGTTTTAAGACATCACGGTCAAGGTTAAGGACGTCATAGTCCGTGGATTTAGGGACTCCACAGTCCGGTGTTTGGTTGCAGGGACCCGTCACCTCTTTGAAGACGTTGAGGAATTACAACGCCAGGCATCAAAGGAGTGAAGAGATGTACCCTTAAACCGAGGCAAAGTCTGTAGGGAATCGGGGTGGTTGATCGTTAGTTTTAAGACATTACGGTCGAGGTTAAGGACGTCATAGTCCGTGGATTTTAAGGACTCCACAGTCCGGTATTTGCTCTGGATGCTTCACACGGGTTCATTGCCGTGGTTGGCGAGGACCAGGCTCCGCTCTGGACGTTTTCCACGGGGTCAAAGAGTGACATTATCCGCGTTCCACGTAACCAGGAATTTTGCACTAGATGCTCCACACGGGTTCACTGCCGTGCTCGGCAAGGACTAGGCTCCGCTCTGGATGCTTCACACGGGTTCACTGCCGTGCTCTGCGAGGACCAGGATCCGCTCTGGACGTTTTCCACGGGGTCAAAGAGTGACGTTATCCGCGTTCCACGTAACCAGGAATTTTGCACTAGATGCTTCACACCGGTTCACTGCCGCGTTAAGCGAGGACTAGGCTCCGCTCTGGATGCTTCACACGGGTTCACTGCCGTGCTCTGCGAGGACCAGGATCCGCTCTGGACGTTTTCCACGGGGTCAAAGAGTGACGTTATCCGCGTTCCACGTAACCAGGAATTTTGCACTAGATGCTTCACACGGGTTCACTGCCGCGTTAAGCGAGGACTAGGCTCCGCTCTGGATGCTTCGCACGGGTTCACTGCCATGCTCTGCGAGGACCAGGATCCGCTCTGGACGTTTTCCACGGGGTCAAAGAGTGACGTTATCCGCGTTCCACGTAACCAGGAATTTTGCACTAGATGCTTCACACGGGTTCATTGCCGCGTTAAGCGAGGACTAGGCTCCGCTCTGGATGCTTCGCACGGGTTCACTGCCATGCTCTGCGAGGACCAGGATCTGCTCTGGACGTTTTCCACGGGGTCAAAGAGTGACGTTATCCACGTTCCACGTAACCAGGAATTTTGCACTAGATGCTTCACACGGGTTCACTGCCGTGCTTGGCGAGGACTAGGCTCCGCTCTGGATGCTTCACACGGGTTCACTGCCGTGCTCTGCGAGGACCAGGATCCGCTCTGGACGTTTTCCACGGTGTCAAAGAGTGACGTTATCAGCGTTCCACGTAACCAGGAATTTTGCACTAGATGCTTCACACGGGTTCACTGCCGCGTTAAGCGAGGACTAGGCTCCGCTCTGGATGCTTCACACGGGTTCACTGCCGTGCTCTGCAAGGACCAGGATCCACTCTGGACGTTTTCCACGGGGTCAAAGAATGACGTTATCCGCGTTCCACGTAACCAGGAATTTTGCACTAGATGCTTCACACGGGTTCACTGCCGCGTTAAGCGAGGACTAGGCTCCACTCTGGATGCTTCACACGGGTTCACTGCCGTGCTCTGCGAGGACCAGGATCCGCTCTGGACGTTTTCCACGGGGTCAAAGAGTGACGTTATCCGCGTTCCACGTAACCAGGAATTTTGCACTAGATGCTTCACACGGGTTCACTGCCGCGTTAAGCGAGGACTAGGCTCCGCTCTGGATGCTTCACACGGGTTCACTGCCGTGCTCTGCGAGGACCAAGATCCGCTCTGGACGTTTTCCACAGGGTCAAAGAGTGACGTTATCCGCGTTCCACGTAACCAGGAATTTTGCACTAGATGCTTCACACGGGTTCACTGCCGCGTTAGGCGAGGACTAGGCTCCGCTCTGGATGCTTCACACGGGTTCACTGCCGTGCTCTGCGAGGACCAGGATCCGCTCTGGACGTTTTCCACGGGGTCAAAGAGTGACGTTATCCGCGTTCCACCTAACCAGGAATTTTGCACTAGATGCTTCACACGGGTTCACTGCCGCGTTAGGCGAGGACTAGGCTCCGCTCTGGATGCTTCGCACGGGTTCACTGCCATGCTCTGCGAGGACCAGGATCCGCTCTGGACATTTTCCACGGGGTCAAAGAGTGACGTTATCCGCGTTCCACGTAACCAGGAATTTTGCTGAATATATCCGCATTTCACGGAATGGAGGTTTGACTCTTGGTGATATGTATATCGCCGAGCCATGAAACTGGGGGTTGCCGCTGTTCCGTTTCACTTGATGTTGTGTCTGCTGCCATGAGACGAACGTCGAGATGATCTCTAGGCTATCTGTGAACCGTCGAGATTTGGCTTCTTGTTATGATGAAACCTGGGGGAGGAGTATGATCCCTTCTTTGTTTGCGCCCCTGGATTGTATACAGGGATGGATGTAACATCACCTGTAGGGCATAAATTTTATTTTTATTTTATTTCTTTTCCCGCGATGCTCTATCGTTTCAGCTTTTATGTCGCGAAGGTCGCGATTGCCCCATCATTTCGGCTATTTTTCGCGGTGCCCAATCATTTCGGCTATTTATTTATTTTCTACTCGCTGCTTTTTTATTGCGAGTTGCCCCATCATTTCGGCTATTTTTTTTTTTTGCCTTCATTCTTACTTGCTGCTTTTTATTGCAAGTTGCCCCATCATTTCGGCTATTTTGTAGGCATGTGTGGCTTGCTGACTTTTTTGCCGCAAGCTCGGATTTTGGACACTGATTTCGGCATCAGCATCGCTGCAACTGGGATGTTGCCAGGAGCGAATCATCATTTGCCATGAAAGAACTTGGGATTTGATACCGGTTTAGGCATCAGCATCGCTGCAACTGGAATATTGCCAGGAGCGAATCATCATTTGCCTCTGTCGATGTTGAGCAAAGGTGGCTTAGCAAACAGGGTTAAGGTCCTGTCGACTAAGACTTTTGACTTCATGAACCGTAAGGGTCTCACAAAGGTATTTCTCCCTACAAGTCGTGAGGATCTTGCAGGTGTATTTTCTCTTTAGGGATCGTGAGGATTCCTAAGTGTATGTTCCTCTGTAAGTCGTAAGGATCCTACAAGAGGGTTTTCACCTTATGGGTCGAGAGGACCTACAAGGGTCGGACTTTGCTGAGGGAATGTTTATTCGCACCCGTGGATTGTATACAAGGGTCAGTTTTGGGCCTCTTGTAGGGCAATATCGAAGGTTGTGGAGGATTTGCTTAAGAACAGGTTTAGGTTTCTGTAACTTAAGTCTTTCAAATCTCATGAGCCGTGAGGGTCCCATAAGAGAATTTTCCTTACGAGTCGTGAGGATCTCGTAAGTGTATTTTCTCCTTAGGAATCGTGAGGATCCCTAAGTGTGCTGCTCCTTTGTGAGTCGTAAGGATCTCACGCAGGTGGTTTCTCCTTACAAGGTCGAGAGGACTCTGTAAGTGTCCTTTAACGAGGTTGCGCCCTTTCGGGTTTTCACAAACACTCGCCGGTAGTCCTGCTGTTTTTACTCACGGAGCCCTTTCGGGTTTTCATCCGTGCCCATTTTGCTTATAGACATACCGTTTTTTTTTTCACTTTTTTTTACAAGGTCGCGCCCTTTCGGGTTTTCACGAACACTTGCCGGCAGCCCTGCTGTTTTTACTCACGGAGCCCTTTCGGGTTTTCATCCGTGCCCACTTTGCTTATGGACATACCGTTTTTTTTTTATATCATATTTTTTTTATCTTCTTCTTTTTTTTATCTCGTCAGCCTAAAGATGCTGCGGTAGTAGTTTTAGGGACGTTTCGGTCCGTTGTTAGTTTAAGGACGTTTCGGTCCGTCGATAGTTTAAGGACGTTTCGGTCCGTCGTTAGTTTAAGGACGTTTCGGTCCGTCGTTAGTTTAAGGACGTTTCGGTCCGTCGATAGTTTAAGGACGTTTCGGTCCGCCGTTAGTTTAAGGACGTTTCGGTCCGCCGTTATGGGAAGCCCGGCTGCTGCTTGTAAAGTCTGAGCCTAGGAAGATAGTGAGCGGACATAGTCGTCGTCACCTATCATTGACCCAGACTGTAGCTTATTAAGCGTAGTATTTCTTCAAGAAGCGGCCGTTTATTGGCCTGAAAGGCCTTTCACCGTGCATGTCCATGAGTAGGTAGGCTCCACCCTGGTAGACCTTGTCTATGATGTACGGGCCTTCATAGTTTGGCTCAAATTTTCCTCGCTTGGCACGATTGGGGATCATAGGTCTTTTGACCACTAGTACAAGTTCGCCTTGGCGGAAAGTCCTCGGCCTGGTCAATCTTTCGTATGAGCACGTCATCTTTGCTTTGTAGGCCTCTAGATGTTGTTGCGCTATGAGCCGGGTTTCGTCGAGGGCATCAAGCTCCTCAAGCCGAAGGTGAGCAATTTCTTCGTTCGTCAGCTCGTGGTGGACTGCTACTCGTAGAGAGGGTAACTCTATCTCGAGGGGGAGCACTACTTCCGTCCCAAATACCAACGCGTACGGCGTTGTGTTCGTGGCCGTCTTGAACGTAGTTCGATAAGCCCAAAGGGCTTCTTGCAGCCTTTCGTGCCAGTCTCTCTTATTCCTGGAAACGGTCTTTTTTATGATCTTCGTCAAGGTCTTATTGAAGGCCTCGGCTAGCCCGTTAGCTCGTGGATTGTAAACCGAAGAATATCTCCAGTCTATATTGTGCTGCTGTGCGAAGCGGCTAATCTTATGGCTTCGGTAGGCCGACCCATTATCGGAGATAATCCGCCGTGGGGTCCCAAACCGGTAGATGACGTGCGTCTTGAAGAAATGGAGGATATTCTCCGTCTTCACTTCCCTCAGTGGTACTGCTTCTGCCCATTTGGAGAAGTAATCAGTCGTCGCCAGGATAAAACGGCGTCCCCGGGATGATGCTGGCTCAATGGGGCCTACTATGTCAGTCCCCCACATTTCGAATGGCCAACTAGCCACCGTTGGATGCAGTGGATTCGGATGTTGGTGAATGAAGTCTCCATGAATCTGGCATGAGTGGCATTGCTTCGCATACTCGAGGCAGTCCTGGGTCATCGTGGGCCAATAGTAACCCATCCGTTTGATTTTTAACTTCATCTTTGGGCCTGCTTGGTGAGAACCGCAAAGTCCGTCATGAACTTCCTGAATGACTCTTTCTGCTTCGTCAGGTCCTAAGCATCTCAGCCATAGAGAATCGAACGATCTTTTGTATAGAATATCGTTGACGAAAGCGAAGGATAGAGCTCGTTTCATGAGCTGATGTCTTGAGGACGCTTCTTCGGGCATTCGGTGGGACTTAAAGTAGTCTATGAAGACTTCCCTCCAGTCTTCGGCCTTCTCATGGTCTTTTATTTGTAGGGTCGTCTGCTCAGTTGCTCCCTTTTCTTCGCATGATTCCGGAGATATTTCTGCCGGGGTGAGCACTCGACGGCTTTGTACCACGATTCTGACGTCATCAAGGTTCTCGTCAGCCAGTTCTTTAGCAAGTTTAGCCAACGCGTCTGCTTTGCTGTTTTCCGCGCGCGGTATGTTCTCCAAAGTATAGGAGGGAATTTGGGTCAATAGTTGTTGCACCCTTTCGCCGTACTTCACCAACTCCGGCTTGCACGTTTGGTAGTCACCTTTTACTTGACTAACGACCAGCTGAGAATCCCCGTATATAAGGAGGTCTTCAATTCCCATGTCGATGGCGATCTCGAGGCCTGCTATCAGAGCTTCGTATTCAGCTTCATTGTTTGTCCGCGGCTCCGTTAAGGAGAAGGCGAAGCGCATTATCCCTCCTTGTGGAGTTGTAAAGATGAGGCCTATCCCCGATTTGATCATTGGGATACCTTGTTTCTGCTTCTTTATAGAGGACGCTCCATCGAAATAGAGTTCCCATCGGGTGCTTCCGCCGCTAATCGCATCAAATGCATGCTCGTCCGGCAAATCACAGTTCAGAGGAGAATCGGCCGGTATCGGGTGCTCAGCGAGGAAGTCGGCAATGGCCTGGCCTTTCACTGCCTTGAGAGGTTGATACGTTATCGAGAACTCCATCAAGAGCAGGGCCCACTTAGCGAGTCGTCCCGTCAATATGGCTTTCGACATCAAGTATTTAAGGGGATCTACTTTTGAAATGAGACGGACTTCATGTGCCAACGCATAGTGCCTGAGCTTTGTTATCGCGAAGATTAACGCCAAGCAATGTTTTTCAATGGGAGAGTAGTTGCTTTCTGCCCCCAGTAGAACTCGACTTAAGTAATAGAGCGCCTTCTCTCTCCCCTGATCGTTCTCTTGTGCCCATAACGCGTCCAAGGAACCTTCGAGGGCGGTCGTATAAAGAATGAGGGGTTTTCCCTTGACCGGCGCGGCCAACACCGGAGGGTTCTGCAGGTACTGCTTGATCTCGTCTGGTGCACCTTGACATTTGTGATCCCAAGCGAATGGAGTTCCCTTCTTCATCAGGTGGCTGTAAGGACGGCATTTGCCCGAAAGATTAGCGATAAACCGCCGGATGTATGCGAGCTTCCCTTGGAGAGACCGCAACTGCTTGAGGGTTCTTGGTGGGGGCATTTCCATGATCGCCTTAATCTTTGACGGATCTATTTCAATACCTCGGTGTCGAACGATGAATCCCAGAAATTTGCCCGAGGAGACTCCAAACGCGCATTTGAGGGGATTCATTTTCAAATTATATTACCGAAGGCGTCGAAATACAGTCTCCAGATGTTTTAATCTTTGTCATGGCCCTTTGATAGGTAGCGCCAGCGTTCTTTAGACCAAAGGGCATAACCCTGTAGCAGAATATACCCAAAGGGGTCCGAAAAGCGGTATGCTTCTGGTCTTCGGGATGCATCTTTATTTGATTGTATCCTGACGAACCATCCATAAAGGAGAAAACCTCGTGAGTGGACGTGTTATCTATCATTAGTTCGGTTACTGGTACTAGGAAATCATCCTTGGGACAGGCTTTATTGAGATCCCTGAAATCCACGCATATGCGTACCGTCCCATTCTTCTTCATTACCGGGACGATATTGGCGATCCAGTCGGGATATTGGACTTCTTGGATAAATCCAGAATCGATCAGCTTCTTGACTTCGGCGTTGATGCTCATTTCAAGCTCGAGTCGCATCCTTCTTGGCGCCTGCTTGACTGGCTTGATATCTGGGGATATTGCTAATCTATGCACAGCAATCTCCGGATCTAATCCTGGCATCTCGGAGTAGTTCCACGCGAAGCAGTCTTTATGCCGTAGAAGCACGTTCTTTAACGCAGCCACCCTCTCTTAGGATAACAGCTCGCTGACAAATGTCGGTCGCGGGTTGTCTGCCGATCCCAACTCAATCTTCTTGAGGTTATCTGCAGTAGTATGTATACCATCTTCCAGTTCTTTCGGAGCGGGCGAAAATTCTGAGATCACCTCATCATCGCTGTTCTCAAAGCACCGGGGAAAGTTATCTGCGTTCTCGGGCTCTTCTTTTAATATCGTAATAGTATAACAGGTGCGAACCCGCTCCCCGGACTGAGGTGGACCCGGTTCTGCTCTTGCGGCCTTGGGCTCATGCTTTTTCGGCGGCGTTACCTTCCAGCCGTCGGATAAAGCGAATCTACCCCGTCGGTACTGGTCCTCGACCCAGTTCTTGAAGGTGAAGCAGTCTTCGGTAGGATGTCCTATGGCTTGGTGATAAGAGCAATAACTCGGATGAGAGGCCTTGCTGGCTTGCTCAGGATGTCTAGACTCTGGAAGCGTGATCATTTGATGTTTTATAGCGAGGTTGAGTAACCTCTCCGTCTTGTCTCGGGGGAAGGAGTACGCTCGACTCATCTTCTTCATGAGGGACAAACCCGAGCCGCTTCTTGATTTATTTCCGTCTCTGCGTCGGGCCTTTCGTACAACGGATTGACGAGGATAAGCGTCTTTGTCTTTTGCAGCACGTTGCGATAGACGTTGCGTCCTGGCCTTCTCGTAGATGGCCATTTCGCGGTTGTGGTCTTCCCGAGCTTTCTGACCCATTTTACTGATAGGCTTGTCCACTCGCTCTTCAAACGACGGACTCGGCGCTTTAATCGCGGGGTCCAGTTTTGATGGGGGATTGGCATCTCCTGACAGGGCGTCCTTCTCTTCATCAAAGGTATACATAGCGTAGCTGCTGTGAGCCCGTTCCCGTTTTCCGGCTCTTGCGTATCCAAGCCCGAGTGTTTCCATCTTCCCGTTGGGCAATTTGCGTTGAGTCCCGGGGACATCCCAAATCCTGTTGTAGAACCGCGCCTGCCGAACGGTCTGTTCTAAAGGTACTCCTTGGCGCTTCAACAGCTTCTTTAATCCATTTGTATAGTATCTGGGCAGACGGATGGGTTGGAGCCTGTCAAGTGTAGCATCCGCGCCATGCCAGATCTCTTTCTCTATTTTCGACTCTGAGGATCGGTAGAATAGGATCACCTTCTCACCCTTTCGCCTGGGAGGGACGTAGAATGTTTGCAGGTCCTGCACATTGTGAGCCTGAAGCGTGTCGAGATCCTTGTAGTGTTCTCGCGGTACCATGGTGATTTGCAAGCTATGGTCATCGCCGGGGGGTGCTTGTATTGACAGCCGATTGGAGAACACAGCATTCACTTCATCTTCTGAGTCACTTCCGAAGACTAACATGGGGGCGGGCGTCCTCAGGTTGTTGCGTTGAGATGGCCCTGCATAGACTATCTCTTCTTCTTCTTCGGTATCGCTCCCGAAAATAGGGATGGTGGTGGCAATTTTGTTCTCCGGATTGCGACACCTTTCTGTATCCTCGAAATCTGGCAAAAAGTACTTCGCATCTTCGTATTTGCGGACTTCGTTCACGGAAAATGGGTTTAACTCACCTGTTACGGTATACTCGAAACCATCCTTAAAGTACTTCATACACTGATGTTGTGTAGAAGGGATGATATTGTACTCGTGTAGCCAAGGACGGCCGAGCAAGGCGTTGTAACAGGTCTTGGCGTCAATGACATGGAATTTGATGTCTGTGACGAGAAGTCCAAAGCGTAATGTTAGTATCACAGATCCGAGAGTCCGTGACGATTGTGAATCGAAACCGGAGATAGTAATTTTGTCACGAGCGAGGTGTTGCACGCTCATGCAGATTTCCTTCAACACCCGAACATTAAGGAGATTGACGGAGGATCCATTATCCACCAGGATCTTGCCTATCTTGATATCATGGCAGTATCCGGAGACATATAGGGGACGGTTGTGGTCGAACGTCTCGAGAAGGAGGTCTTCATCACCGAAAGTGATGTCGGCTGTATGCACTTCCTCCAGTTCATCCTTCATCTTTTCAGTGGCGAGGAAGGCTTGGAATTGCTCAGGTTCTTGTAACGCCTTAATTAGTGAGTCTCGCGCTTCTTTTGATAATAGGAGGGCATCGAGAATGCTAAGCTGAGAAGGTAGCTTCCTTAGGTGCGCGAGGATGTTATAGTCCACCTTACCTTTCCTAGGAGGGTCTTTGGCAGCCAGCTCCCTGATGACTTGGTCATCTAAAGTGATATCTTCAGTGACCTTTTCCTTTCCCTTATCCTTTCTATTCCCGGGCCTGAGATTCTTTTCTGGGAGTGTGCGATTGCGCAGCTGAATGTTCTCGCAGATCTCCGATTCCTCCTCTTTCCCCAACACGGATTCTTTAAAGAGAGGGCCCAGAGCGATTTCTTCATCAGAGTCGCTCCCAAAGGTAAGAACTTGTGACTCCCTGGCGTTTACCATGTAACAGTTGCCAGTAGCTCTGTCGTGCCCATCGATAGTACTTCTTCGCTCCCGACGGCTCTTGCGTTTCATGCGCTTAACATGTTGCCGACGAGCAACATATCCTTGCCACCATATCTTAAAGGCGTCGCACTCCTCCGTGGGATGTGATATTTTCCGATGATATGCGCAATAGTCAGGGTGCCTCTCTACCCCATCGTGTGTGTTTCCTTCCGAGGGTGGTAGCCTCATTCCCATCGACATGGCTTTGGCAAACCTTTTCCTTGTCTTGAATATCTTCTTATCTACCTCGGATGCCTTTCGCTCTGGCAGGGGTAGTTCAACTCTTTCGTTCAGTTGCCCGCATTTGGCTCCTTCCGACGTGGTCATCTCACGCTCCTGGTCCGCTTTACATTTTAGACGAATCTCGTCTAGAAAAGCGTCGATCATTTCGTCTGTTGGCCATGCACGCTCTGGTACAGGCTCTGCCTCCAGCTTTTTAGTGCCATGAGTTTTCCCATCATCAGTAAACGAGTGGGAGATCACGTTACAACTCGCCACATATCCTTCGGATTCATCTGACGAGCTCTCTCCATCATCTTCCTCTTGAAAGATGTGGTTGAGGAACTCTTGCAGTGTGACAGGAGTTCGCGCCTTTTAATTGTATTCTTCCAGCGCGTCGATTTGCTTCTGCAAGTTCGTGTGCTCGTTTCCAAACTTCACGGGCTTCTTGGATTTCTTCTTCTTTTTCTTCGAAGACTTTGACGGTTGGGCATGAGTATTTGGGCCATTATCGCGAATCTTTGTAGTTGGGCAGCGCCTTAGCATCCCTTCGATAATTTGAGGTTCAAGAGGGTCCTTCCATTCGATCGCAGGGCACGCATGAAGGTCTCTCAGCATTCTTTTGGTTTTAGTTGATAGCACGACCTCCCATGGAGCTTCTTCAATAAAAGAACATGTTGCCCCCGGTGTGTCTGCTTTCTTAGGAGTATGCGGTTGTGGTGGGTTCACCTTCCACTTTTCGGACAGTACAAACTTCCCCTGGAGGTATTGATCTTCAATCCATCCTTTGAAGACGAAGCAATCTTCAATCGGATGGCTTACCGTTTGATGGTAAGGGCAATAGTTAGGGTTATTCACCTCGGTGGGTTGCGGCGGTCGCCTTGGATTTGGTAGGCTTATAAGTCTGTTGCGTATTGCCAGCTCGAATAACCGTTTTGTCTTGTCTCGTGGGAACGAATAAGGACGTTTCATCTTTTCATTATAATACCGGCGTCTTTCTTCCAGTTGATCTGCCGGTTTCGGGGCGTTAGGTTGCTGTTGGGCATTCGCGACAAAGGTTGCCCTTCCCTTACCCTTGTCGTTCCGAGGTTCCGACTTCGGGGGAGGTGGTCTATGACCCATCTGGTCCATCTGAGCCAACTTGTCGATTAAAGCCTGGAATGTGGTTGGCTTAAAGAACATCATAAACTAGGAGATAGTTGCGTGGGGGTGTAGGGTTCCCACGAACATGCCCACTGCGGGTGCTTCCTCAATGCGTTGTTCACATCTCGACCACAAATTCCGCCAGCGTATAGCATACTGGACCCAGGTTTCGCCTGGTTTTACCCTGGCGTTAATCAATGCAGTTATTGGAGTGCGTTCGCTGGCACTTGCGAATCGTTGAGTGAACAACAACTCCATTTCAGCGAACGTTTTGATAGAATCGTTCGGGAGTTCCGAATACCATTCGAACGCTATTTCTGATAAGCTGCCCACGAACTGGCGGAGCAATAGTTTATCATCACCGCCGGTGTTACCGCAGAGGGCCCGGAACTGGGCGACATGTTGATGGGGGTTGCCGGTCCCCTTGTACATGTGGAATTTTGGTATCGTATAGCCTTGCGGGTATTTGATTTGGTCGTACCAGCTCGGATACGGCCGCCCCGTTTTCACGACTTGACCAGCTGCCTCAGTCGCGTGATGAACCCGGATTTGCTGGGCTATGTAGTCAGCCAAGTCAGCCTTAGAGATTGCCTCCTCCTTGGCCGTTGAGAGGGCTGGTGGTGGATTTGACGTTTCTCCTCGGTCGTCTTCAAGAACGATTGGGGGATCCTCGGCGGGTAAGTCCTGCTGGATCATCATTCCTATCATATCTTGGAAGAGGAGGCCCATCCGTTGTATGTTGGCCGCTTGTTCAGCAGCCTCTTTGTCCTTTTTCTCCAGTGTCCGGCGAAGGAATTCAGCGTCGGTTTCTTCCTCCCGGCGTGCGTCTGAGGACGTTTCTGGGTTCTCTTTTGGCCCGGTGAGCGCGGCCATAGCATTCATCATTTCTTGAAGCTTTTGTTGCTGCTCTTGGGCCTTCGTCACGGATCGGGTTAGCGGTCGGTGGCCCGTAGAAGTGCGGCTTTCCTCTTTTCCAGAGGCCATGTAAACAGTGTGCACCATCATATCCCCAGACTTAGGGCGTCTGGGCTCAGTGCTTTTAGCCGTCGTTGTATGCTGTGGAGTCTTCTCTGGCCTCCTCCTTTTATGAGCCAGTTGATCAACAGCCTTTTGGGGTTTAGCCTGATGACCAGCTTTCGGTTGGATTTTCAATTTCTTGTGCTGGCGGGAGAAGTTTGGATCGATGATCGAGTCTAGGGCCTGCCGCCAAACTTTATAGATCTTGGAAGATAGCCGTTGAGGAGATCGGGGCTGTTCGGGTTTTATTTCCACAACCTTTTCTAATGGGGGAGGAGACCTCTTCAGCACTGCAGTAGCAGAATTCCTTCGCACCTTATTTAGCATTTCGAAGCTGTTCCCAGTTGGAACAGCAGCATTAACTTCTGCCACCGGGGCCGATGGAGTCAACCCGGAGGGGGAGTTGCCCCCAGCCTTCCTTACTCGGCGCCAATGGCGACGTCGAGCGTGTCGAGCGGACGGTGTAGGGTCAGCGGTAAGAATGGTTTCGTCTTGCCCCCTGTGTAGGTGGGGGGTCGCTGTTGGTGTTAGCCTGTCAAAGACCGACGTCCTTCGGGCAGCAGGAGCGGGAGCGGGAGCCGTCAATCTTGTAAAGACCGACCTTTTGGCCGGAGAAGCCGCCTTGACGATTTCGGGAGCAGGAGCAGCCACTTTCTTAGAAGCAGCCTTCTCTGAGATTGTAGGCCCCATGATGGGTTTGCAGGATTTCTGGCCCAATCTAGAGAAGACCGAGGCGTTGACGTTGGGCGACTCGTTGAGAGGAGCCGTGACAGGGGTAAGACGATCAAAGACCGACTTCTTAAGAGCTTCCGTTGTCAGCACTGGAGCGGTGAAGTTTGTCGGCGGGAGCATGGTCCCAAAGAACAATCCTGTGGTGGCACGAGTGACCTGTTCCACGGGCATTGTGAATAGCGAAGCAACTTAGGGTCCGTAGGCTATACCTCCTGGCGAGACAGAGCGTTGGTTGCGATTGCAGTCTGAGCAGTTGGAGGATTTCGCAGAGGTAGAAGCCATAGATCCTTTGCTTTCTGCAATAAGCAAGACGCCAATTCTTAGTATCTTGAAACCCAAGGGCAACCATTAGCGAACCGCGATTGGTTCGCGAGTCACGACACACGAAGTGTGGAGTGGAAAGAGGAAAAGGTCCCACCGGGCGTGCCAGAATCTGTTCCCCTCCGAAAGACGGCGCGACGTGGGCGTCTCGCCTGAGATTCAGGGCAGATGCTAATTGGTGCTATCCGTCCACCTCTCCGAAGATGCCAAATTGATTTATGGCACCATGTATCGAAGGTTTAGACGGATGCGTCCGATGTAGCAGACTTCATCAGATTCCCCCTCGTTTAAGGGGTTTTTGATTGTGGGGACGCTCTTCCCTGCAGGCGCAAGCCTCTGCAGTTAATTACGCTACCGCATTGCGGTAACAACTTTCTCCTTCTCCAGATGGTCACTTCGTATTGTGGGTGTTTGTTTTGTATTTTGTTGCCCGTGGATTGTTTACGGAGACTGAGTTATGTCGTCGCCCGTAGGGCGTGGACTAATCCAAATCCGTATTATCTTAGATTTGGGTTTGGGGGTTTGGTTTGAGGATACGTCAGCCATGCTTGAGGCTAAGATCAACTCAAACGTTTGTTAAGGATACGTTAGTCTAACTTTGAGACTAAGATCAACTTAACGGGATCGTTTAGATCCGACAAAAGAGCATGCGGACTCTATTGTTCCAGTTTAGGGACATAGTGGTCCATCGTATGTATGGCCATCGGGACCCGTCACCTCTCTGACGACGCTGAAGGATTACAACGACGGATGTCAGAGTAGTTCAGAGATGTACCCTCGAGCCAGAGTTAATTGGGGGGATTCATAGTCCAGTCTGTTTGAAGGTTTAAGGATACGTTAGCCATCTTTGAGGCTAAGATCAACTTAAACGGGACCGTTTAGATCCGACAAAAGAGCATGCAGGGGGAGCTCTATTGTTCTAGTTTAAGGACATTGCGGTCCATGGGTAGTTTAAGGACATTGCGGTCCATGAGTAGTTTAAGGACATTGCGGTCCATTGTTAGTTTTAAGACATCTCGGTCAAGGTTAAGGACGTCGTAGTCTATGGGTTTAAGGACCCCACAGTCCATTGTTAGTTTTAAAACATCTCGGTCAAGGTTAAGGACGTCGTAGTCCATGGGTTTAAGGACCCCACAGTCCATTGTTAGTTTTAAGACATCTCGGTCAAGGTTAAGGACGTCGTAGTCCATGGGTTTAAGGACCCCATAGTCCAGTATGTGCTCTGGATGCTTCGCACGGGTTCACTGCCGTGCTTTGCGAGGACCAGGCTCCGCTCTGGACGTTTTCCACGGGGTCAAAGAGTGACATTATCCGCGTTCCACGTAACCAGGAATTTTGCATTAAACACGGGTTTAAGGACCCCACAGTCCGTATCAATGTGTGGTCGTCGGGACCCGTCACCTCTTTGAAGACATTGAGGGATTACAATGCCAAATATCAAAGGAGTGAAGAGATGTACCCTAGAACCGGAGTGGATTAAATAGTCCTTAGCCCAATTTGGGATCAAAACGAATTAATTATGTTATGAGTCCATTGGCCCAGTTAATCATAAATTGAGGACTTATGGCCATCTTGGGCTAAGTCCAATCAGGAGAGGCTTTGCCTCTATCCATTTAGGCCAATTGGGCCAAAGCCTAGTGTCAAACACTACAGAGCAGTCAGTGTTGAACACTGGGAATGAGGTTGACAAGTTAGTGTTTAACACTAAGAGATAATTGGTGTTAAACACCAGCAACAAGGCTTTTCAAATTAGTGTTAAACACTAAAACAGATCAGTGTTGAACACTGCAAATAAAGCTTTTTAATTAGTGTTGAACACTAAGGCCCAACAGTGTTTTAACACTGGGTTCGAGAGTTTCAATTTAGTGTTCAAACACTAAGGCAAGAGGGGTCACATGGCAGCACGTGAGAGCGCCCTCCCTTTATTTATTCTACTGAGATTATTGCGTCTTTCAGAGCGTCACGTGCCATCACGTGATAGGCATTCAAACGCTTATATGTTAAAGCTTCTGCCGGCGGTCACGTGGGTCACGTGGGGGACTGCCTCAAAGGGGGCTTTCTGTAGATCTCTTGGGGGGGTCACGTGGTGGCACGTGACCCTGCCTCTATGTATGTTGTTTAGAGGATCTGTTAGCCTTTTCTCAGGAATTAAATTCCTCGTAGGGTTAAACCCTGACAGTAATTTCAGAGGAATTAAATTCCTACTTCCTTTTGAAGGTTTATATTCTGAATAGAGTTGAACTCTGAATTTTCCGTAAGAATTAAATTCCTCATACATGTGGAGAACCAAATAGGGTTAAACCCCTAACAAAAGCTTTTTAGGGAATTTGAACTTCCATCCTCTGTTAAATTATGATTAAAGGCATTAAATTCCCGCGGTTTAGGGTTAAACCCTGTTTCTTTTTGTTCTGAAGGAATTAAATTCCCATGATACAGGGTCAAGCCCTAATTTTATTTTAAAGGAATTAAATTCCTATAGTTCTGTGAGAATTAAATTCTCGTGCTTGCATTCCCTCTCTATGTTTTGGATCTGCATGGCAGGATCTCAACCCATTGAGAATTAAATTCTCAACTTCAAGGGGAGATGTGCACTTTGCAGATCCTCTATCAAAGAGAGAAGAAATATGTTCTTCTGTTTTATGTATCAGAGTTAAACTCTGTTGAGAATTAAATTCTCCTTCTTTTTCAAGGAGCTTTTCCCTTTCTTACCTAGGGTTCTTGCAGAAGATCCAAGTCTTTTCAAAGTATCAAAGCTCTCCTCCTTTTCTTTTTTCTTCTTTGTGTCTGTGTATATATCTCTCTGTGTCTCTTGGCTCTTATTTATAGGAGAAGCAGCCGAATCAATCAGTTTTTGACGAATCTTCATGAAAGATTTGATTTGCATCCATCATTCATTTTGGACCTTTGGATTATCGGGTGAATTTTATTCACCATTGGATTTCAAATCCAGGGATTCCCCTTTATTATTTCGGTTAGATTTAAAGGGGAAATCTTTCCAAACCCGAGATTTTCCCATAGATAGATGATATTTCATCACCTCTGAATCTTTAATTCGATCGGTTCCAGATAGCCGCTTTCCTTTGGAAAGATTTGATTCTCCTTCAGAATTTAATTCTGTTTGACAAAATGGGCTTTGAATGCCGGTCACGTATGACCACGTGACCCCTGGTCACGTGTGGGCACGTGACCCCCTTTGGAATGAGCCTTTTCCTTTCTTTTGCGCTCTGTCTTCTGATCGTTGCTTAAACGTCACGTGCCACCACGTGACCCCTGGTCACGTGTGAGCACGTGACCCTTGTCTGGAGCCTCTTTCCTTGGTTCAACTGGAGAACGAGTCTGCTGCTTTGAACGTCACGTGCCAACACGTGACCCTGGTCACGTGGGAGCACGTGACCTCTTCTGAACCCTTTTCCTTGACTTGATCAGGGAACCGGTTTGCCTTTGACACTTGCATTTAAACGTCACGTGTCGCCACGTGACCCTGGTCACGTGGGAGCACGTGACTCTTTCTGAACCCTCTTTTCTTCAACGTAGTCAGGAAACTGAACTTGCCTTGCTGATGTGCTTAGGTGTCACGTGCCAACACGTGACCGCTAGTCACGTGTAAGCACGTGACCCTCTTCTGAAGCTTTTCCCAGAAGTTTTCCTGATTTTAAACCAGGAAACACTATCTTTGTATTCTTGGAATTTCGAGGATGAAATTCTTTTGTAGTTGGGTATAATGTAACACCCGAGCCCAATGCTACTAATTTCAGTTACCGTTTGAACGTAGTGTGGCACTTATTTCATTTATCTTGCTTGATTATTACTTATTATAATTTTACCCCGTCAATTCAATTCTGCATATAACAATTTATGGCATCTATAATAAAATTAAAAGTATTCATCTTGGCCTACTTGACACCCCTAACCCTGTTGTAGCGTCCGAGCATCGTGTTCTCGTCCCGTTCAGTGAAACGGGCGAGTTTGGACGGCTACGCGCGCGTACGTGTGTCCGTTTTGGGGGTATGCTTTTTGATTGTAAAATACTTCATTTTCACTTTTGGATCCCGCCTAAAAATTTCTTATTTCAATTTCGAATTTTTGGACCCGACTCGGGCGCAATTTGGAAATGTTTTACTTTGCGCCAAAATCCCAATTTCTTATATATTTTAAACCATCGTATATTTAATTTTAACCGCCTAAAATAATTTTTTTTATAACCTCAAAATATGTTCTGTTCGCTAAAATCTTTCACCAAATTTTATTTGGCCAGCCAATCAAAACTCTCAAATTTCCGTGGGCCCCACCTTATTTCTCTCCCCGTCTCTTTCTTTCTCTCTCTCTCGCTTTCTTTCTTTCTCTCTCTCTCTCTCTCCTTATATCTCTTTCTCTTTCTCCCCGATATCTCTCTTTCTCTCCTCTATATATATAAAACACCTTTCCCCCTCCATTTCTTTTCCTCAGAAACCCAAACCCCACCAGAACCCTACCGCCGTCTCCCTCGCCGCCGCAGCCCCAACGCCGACACCACCATCACTGGCCTCCTCGCCTCCTCGCCTTCGACCGATCCACCGCACCTCCCTCCTCCTTTTCCCTTCTTCCAGTGCACCCTGCACCAGCACCGCGGCCACCTGCACCCCTTTGCACGCGTCTGCGCCGCCGGAGTCGCCGCCGGTGACCTCGTCCCCGTATCCCCTACCTTCGTGCGCACTCAGTGAGCATCGCTTCCCCTCCTCTCCTTCTTCTCCTTCCTTCATTTTCTTTCATTTTTCTTTACAGTTCTTGATCGCCGTTGTCCCCTGCAGGAGGTCCGCCGGAGTTTCGTCGATGCCGTCGATCCTCACGACCCGTCTACAGACCATTGTAAGCCTTCCCTTCTCCATCCTCCTTCCCTTCTTCTTTGCTTTCTTTTCTTTTCTTGTTGCAATCCTTGACGTTCGCTTTTTTTGTGTTGGCCGGAATCCGGCCATGCCGGCGACGCGTCTCGACGTTCCAGCAAGGTACCCCGACCCGTGTGGTTCCACTGTTCGTCGTTTAGGTTCATTCCGTGAACCGTGCGCCCGTCGCAAGTTTTCCCCGCCGACGTTTTACGTTCCGTTTTCCCGATTCGCGACCCGTCGAGGCAAGTACCCCTTGCTACATGCTAAATAATATTTACATACATATTGATGACACCCTAAACCTGTAAATTTAGCTTTGGTACGATCATTTCTCATTTTCATGTACAATATCGATATATATCATTTTATCTTTCAAATTTGGAACTTACCTGTTGCAATTACTGTTTTGAACCTAATAACCATATTTACATGTTTTAATTTCACTTTCACTAATGACGTAGCCTATGGCACTTTATCTATCGTTTTACTTCATTCGGGCACATGTGTACATTTAACCTGCATAAACTGTGATTTCATCCATGGAACTTATATTTATATATATATCATTACATCCATGAAGTCTTAAACTTGGTAACATGATTAAATGGCTATAATTGTCTTACTGCATTCTTATAATGTTGAAATCATCTCTGTGACACAATTGATAACTGTATTGCTAATGGAATGAATCTGCCTATTGCTTAATTCATTGCTTAGATCATGTTGTTAACCATGCTTGATTATGTAACGGAGTAGGAGCACACCCATGATATTGTTTACATCTTGACCTGACTTGCTACATACATATTGATTGACCCGACATGGTACCGTATACTGCTTGACTTGACATGATGTACCATGGCCTGACCCGTTACCTGATCTTGTGTCTAATGCCAACAAACCTGACATGTAGTCCTCATGGACCGTTCCTGTTGTCTATCCAGACAAACATGTTTACCTGATCCTGTGTTGGCATTAGTTTCTTGATTTCGGGATACCTGACTTGACTTACACATATAACTTGGGGGTATGGGGAAATCAAAGATGAAACCTGACTTGTAACTCAACAGTTCACTACTTGTTCTGATCAGTTTTAGGCTAGGCCAGCCTTGGAATGATAATGCTGACATCATTCATCTGTACACATTCCTATTTAGTGCCTAGCGGCATGTCTCGGTTTCAGCACCGAGAATCTTGGGGCCGTGGTCCCGGGTATGTATGGGATACTATTGAGTTACATCGATGATTCATCAATTTGGTTTCAAAGACTTTAGAACAGAAAACCTGATAGAACAGTTAGTTTACCCACTGCACACTACCCTGCACTGCTCTGATTCATATTATTGTTACCCTTGCTTTATTCATGTTTATATTCGCATTGCCTGTTTATTATTTTATTACTTGATGACATGACGCGCTGACGTCTGGGTTTTGCATGGCCCAGATTCTGTACCGCTGTTGCAGTCCGAGCAGGAGTACTTCAGCCGACAGGCTGAGCTGTGAGTGTCAGCAGTAGTTAGTTTTCTTTCCTGCATTTATTTCCTGATGTGAGCCCGCATTATGGGACATACATTCCAGTTATTCTGTATTGGATCTTTCGCTTCCGCATTTATTTATTCTTGATTCATGTTATCTTGGACCGTGGACATGTTTAGATAGTTTTATTTTTGTTCTTGATATCTCTACAGCCGTAATGTGACTGTGGATGGATACTTGCTACCCACAGGTAGCATGGTTGGTTATGTCACGTGCCCACTTTAGCGTACTCTGGGAAGCGGGGCGTGACAATCACATACCCCTACGTGTGTGTATATATCACCCCTACACTTGGAAATTCAAATCAAGCAATTATACTCTTGTCCGTTGTCCAAAACACTTCTTAATAGGTGAATTTTTAGATGAATTTCGCTCACACATCTTTCATGCGACCGTTAATACTTCTTGAGGTACCAACAACCGATTACAAAATGTGTATGCACATTAAAGCGTAATTCCTAGTCTTTCAACACCTAAGGCTTTAGCAGTGACTCCCAAAACCAGTTGGTCTAAGGCACTGGGTGATGAAGCACCCTTGCTAAATATTTTTTCTATTTTTGCAGCCTTAAGTAATCACAAAAACCAGTGTACATATTTTTTTTTATTATCTCTTTATTCACAATTGAATTTTTATTTTATTTTCTTCGTACTAAGGACTTTAGACAAGAGCATTTCAAGGTCTCTTCTACTATTTCAAGTTTCAATGTGCGTGTTTGTGCAATTTTGTAGGGTATATATTTTCAGAATTTAGACTTAAGCTTAAGAATTATTTTTCAAACTTATACTTTAATAAAAATATCAATACTCTTCCCTTGTTTTAACTTAGCCCAGGAAGTCAACTCGAAATTTGCCTATTTCTAAATAAACTACAAAGACATATATTTTCAACCGTTAAATTTTAAGAAAGGTTATTTTTAGGGTTTTTAATTTACTAAGTTTAGGATCTACTTGTTCCTAACTAGTTAACCTTTATGTCAAACTCTAGTCAATTATGGCCAAAATTGAATACATTAATTTT
Source organism: Agapanthus africanus (assembly GCA_030015575.1). Classification (NCBI taxonomy): domain Eukaryota; kingdom Viridiplantae; phylum Streptophyta; class Magnoliopsida; order Asparagales; family Amaryllidaceae; genus Agapanthus; species Agapanthus africanus. Next base: position 44,658,758 of record JASDDO010000001.1, on the reverse strand, counting down.
TAGAATTTTTGAAATTTTTCGATTTTTTATGGGTTTTAAAATAAGTAATGCAAATGCAAAATGTACATATGAATGCGAAGGAAGAAGGCTTACCGAGCACACCCCCAAACTTAAACTTGACAGTGTCCTCACTGTCATGCTACACCAAGAGAGTCAAGATGGTCGGCAGTCCCCTGTTTATTTATTTATTTTTATTTTTTTTTGATTTTTTTTTGTTAATACAAAAAGAAAAAATATATATACATATATACAACAAGGCCCTCCCCAAACTAAACAAGGCCTGACACAGACCAAAGGTTAGCACCAACCATTCAAAAATTCTATCGTGATAATGGTAGGGTTGGTGAAAGAATGGAGTGTAGAGAAAGGAATTGAGAAACACACGAGACCGTGTGGAGATAGAAACGATATACTGTCTCGGTGGAGGAGAAGAATGGCGGAAGAGAGAAAGAAGTGTAGCACGAACTTGAGGGTGTAAATTGAGTGAATAAATTAGCACAATTTGTGATGACCGATGTATTAAAAGCGATTGTGCTAATCTATCAACCCATCGAGAAATGGGGTCAAATCCCTCAAGATTCGCAAGAAAACATGGGTACTTCGAACTTGGTAAACCCTCCAGTGAAAATGGAAACGCGACGGATTCTTGCGTGGTCGAAACGATAGGAAGGACGAAAGGGAGTGATTTAGGGATAGTCTTATTCTCACCTAAGTAATCTGTCTCAAACTTGAAGGATTCCATCAATAGTTTGAAATGACTGTAAGCAACCGAGTCTGATGGTTCAACTAACTCATCTGAAAACTCAAAGGACTTAAACTCGGGTGGTGAGTCTTCAACATCGTCCGAAAAAGTGAAGCACTCGTAATCGTTATCAGCTATGAGAACTGTGTCAGATTCAAAAGGGTACGCACTAGTGGCGTCCAAACTGCTGTGATCGAATAGAAATCTTTCAAGCTCACAGTCCTTCTGCGTGGTCGGAACGATGGAAAGGAGGGAGGGTGATTTAGGAAGTATAACAGTTAAAAGTTTAGGAGAATGAATTGGAAAATCCGACACATCAAACAAAAATGGTTCATCCTCAATACTATCTTCATAATCCTCCTCAATACTATCCTCATAATTCTCCTCAAAAATTATCTCATCCATGCAATTATCATCAAAATCAAGACGCATATGAAATTTGGGAGGAACATTTAATGACTCGGGATGATGAATTGGAGATAAAATTTCAGTCAAATCTACGGGTTCATCATCCAAAATATTCCCGGCGTCAATATCCTCAATCAAGTGAAAATCAATTTTTTTAGACACCTCATCAAATGGATGGATATTTATCAATTCAGGTTCTAGATTGGAGGTGTAGAGATCGAAAGGATTGGTAATGGTTTCACTCAAAAGGGACCCTTTACACTCTGGCAAATCAAGCACTACAAAGTCACACAACTCATTAAATGTGTTATTTTCAACTGATGAATCATTGGGGACACTTGTTTGAAAACTGGAGTTATGGAATTCAATTGGTAATGGGTAGATTTGATTTGAAAGGGTGCACAGCTCACTCTCTCCTCTCAAATTCTCACTCTGTCCAACCGCCTCCTCATACATTGGAATATGCGGAGCTAGTGGAAAACTAGCTACCGGTTCATTAGGTTGCATAAGGGCGGCAATGGACGCATCCACATTTCTAATCATTTGATTTGTCGCTGCCATATAAGCCTCCAACGACTGTTCTAGACTAGACATAGGTTGTGAAGGGGTTTCGGTAAAAGATTCAAAATTGTTTGGATACGTGAAACTCCCAAATGGCTGTGTAGAAGCAATGTCTAGGGAAGGTGGGAAAGTCGGGTAGGACCGGTAGGAATTGGATGGTTGGACAGGAGTAGGATCAACATTTGGATAAAAAGGTGAATGGACTTGTTGATCCCTAGAACTGGATGTGTGGAGAGGAGTGAAAGATCGGCTACGAGATTGTTCAATATGCTCAGCAATAGACATGGGTTTAGGAGTTACAACAGGACTCGAAAAAGTGGTATCAACGTACGAAGATGGTGAAGGTTGAAATGGTTGATACAAAGTGGATTGCAAAGTCGAACGGTTTCTCCTAGACGCTTCTATTCGATCTTTCAAAGAATTTTTGGGCATGGAGGGGTCGTCCGTAAATCGACCGAAACAATTCGCGTACGAAGCAAAGTTTGGTTCAGGGTACCAAAGTTCGACAAGAGATTTGTGAGGTGGGGTACCCATGATGTAAAAAGGAGAAGAAAAAGAAGGTAGGGTGCACGGATTTCTTAGCGACAAGATTTTGCAAGTTTTTATAAAAAAAAATTCTTTTTTTTATTGTGTTTTTCTTTTTTATGGGCTTTTTGCAAAAAGATTTTTAATAAAAGGCTTAGACACAAATGCAATCAACCACAAATGCACAATCAGGCCTAGATCTAGGGTTACCTAGATCAGCTAGACAGCTCCTAACTGTTCCAAAGGGCTAGAAATAGGACCTCAAACCGCCTCTTCACCGCCAATTGCGGTCAGGTAAGTGCCAGGTGAGTGGGAGGCTCTCCACTACAAGTAGTGGCCCTAATTAAGTAACCACTCGTCTTAGACACACTTGCCCAGACACCACAAAGTCAGGTTAGGATCAACGGCCAATGCCTACAACTAGTCCTCTGTCCTATTGAGCGCGGCGTCCTTAGGGCTGAGTCTAGTATTTTTTAATTAAATAATGGTTAATGCAATATGCCTTATGTGATTTCTGGGGTCCTGGGAAGGGTGATGAAATCCCCACCCAATCTGGATGGGTTTCAAGCCCTTTAAAGTCTGATTAAAAATATGCAAAGCAGTAACAATCACTTGCAAAAAAAATTTTTTAAGCGCAGCGCAAAGAATCCTGCACAAAATCAATTATTGGAAGGGGGAGAGATTTTTTAGCGCAAAGAATCCTGCAGGAGATTTTTCAGAGTAGATATCAGAGATTTGCAGAGGAGGAGAGAGAAAGCTCACAGAAAAATTTGCACGTGCTGATGTCACCAGGAGGCGGCGGTTCCGCGGTTGCAAGCAGGGTTAGGCGGCGGAAGCGCGGTCATCTGGCCTGTTCGGTTCCCGAGAAAAATTTGGAGATGATGACGTCACCTCCTGACCGCGGATGCGCGGTCAAAGCTGGGTCAAAGCGGCGGAAGCGCGGTCGGCTAGTCGGTTTATGCCTCCAAAAATCTTCTGTTCTTCTGTTATGGTACTCCTCTGATTTTCAGATCTTCTGTTTTCTGTTTCGATTTCTGGATTTTTCCAGATCTGAACTCGTTCGTCGATCCTGCAAAATTCACACGAAAAATACCCTTCACAAAATAAAAAATGATAAATTTTTATATTTTTTTTATTTTTCAGTTTTTATAATTTTTTTTAATTTTATATTAACCCGAAATTGCAAAAAGAAAATAACACGCCATCCCCGGCAACGGCGCCATTTGATTTGTTAGAGTTTTGCATATGCGTTTTCAAAAGATGAATCAAAAATATTTCTAAACCGCAATCAAGAACGACGTCGCTTAGTAGCTAGCCGGTGAGTACGGGTCGGTCCACAGGGATTTTTTGTATTCTCAAATTGTTCTAACGAGTTAATTCCGATTGGTCTCGGATTGATTAAATCTAAAAACTAAGTTGATCTAAACTAAAATCTTGCTAGGGTTAGGTTTGGAGAGTCAATATTCATCACCGCTTTCTATGCCCAAATTAAGATCTATGAGGTGTTATGGTAATTATTAATAAAGTGGATTAGTACCATCGGGAAGAAACGGTGTTTCTTCCTCTAGGTTCCTGTCCTTCCTTTCTTAATCCTTACCCTAACCTCCATGGAAAACACGCTCAACCGGTCGTTTATACTACGGTATCACCGCTACCTCGTGGGATAGGGTGCCGCAGGGAGCGGTGTGTGCATGTATGTATGGAGTCCTATAAAAACGTGTGATGGGCAAGAAAGGGGTGAGGGGTCTTCATCTCTCAAGCCTTCCCCAAATCGAACCCTAGCAAGCGAGGAGACTACTCGCTCATTAGGGAATTGAAGAACATATCTAAACTATCTAGCTAGGGCAAGGAATTAAAGATCTAATTAGGGCAGATAAGAAATTATACTAGGGCAATAAAATAAAATTAACTAGGGCAAGAATTGAAAACTTACTCTAATTTGATGCACTCTTCATTCATTCCAGAAAATTACAGATCTGAATTTTTTGATATAAAATTAGGCACAAGAAGAGGCATACCTCAAAAAGAGGTATTAGGGATTCATAGAAACCCTAGGTTTACAATCGACGCATATCTGCTATTACAAAAATACCCCCTAAAAAAAGACCTAGTCAACGTTCGCCAGCTGAAGACTTTTTCCACCGACGCTTGTGCCACGTGGCCGCGGATCCGCGGCTAAAGCCCACGTTTGGCCGCAGTTCCGCGGCCGTATGTGGGATTTGTTGGCTCATCTTTCTGGTACTTGGTCTGTTGCATTTTTCCTTGGTTTTTCTTCAGTTGTTTTCTCAGATTGCTTCTGGTTCTCTTCCAGATCTCCACAGTGAATAAAGTCGTAGACTTTTACCGCTTGCTTCGTGTCGAAGTCTTGAACCTTGCTCTGCCTTTGTTCTTTGTGAAATTGTCCGTTGATCTTCGTTTAGTCTTCAAACTGTAGGCATGATAAAGATTCTCTGTTTGTTGATCGAAGTCTCACTTTTGCATCGTCTTTTCATCATTTCACTGTTTTTATTCCGAGAACCTGTAACCTGCAACTATGCAGCAGACATGGGTCAAAAGCACCTGTTTATTTATAAACTGAATAAGAATGGGGAATAAAATAATGCAATATTATGATATGAACAGTGGGGACCTTCCCTATGTAGCAAAGAAGTCCCGCTAGTCTCCAAAGGAGCGGGAGGCGCCAAAGAATTTTATTTTATACATATTATTTTTTTCCTTTTTTAATCTTATTTGTTTTTCATTTTTGTTTATTTGTTTATTCGCTTGGTGTTCTTTTAAGTGCGGGAACCTCTCCGCTTATGGGGTCCCCGACAGTTCATGTCGAACTTTGATAGCATGTATTTTATTTAAAACACATGTATGCTTTTATTATCTGTTTTCTTTTTGTATTTTATTTAATTTTATAAACGGAGTTAAACGTGCTGATTTCAACGGATTTTCGGCAGCATGATTGTTGCACCCGTTGAAACATCATACGGAGAAGTGAAATACAAAAAACTCTGTATCCACCAAAAAGGAAATACAAACCGAGATTCATATTCCCAAGAGAAATACAGACCGAAATCCACATTCTAGATTTACGGAAAGGGAAATACAGATCGAACTCTGCATTCCCAACCCACCGAAAGGGAAATACGGATCGAAATCCGCATTCCCGAGGATTTTCCCAAAGGAAAAGCCTGACGACTTTCCCTTTGATGGGATCACCCTCTACCGTTTTCGATGCGGGTCTAAAAAAAATAATTCTTTTGAATCTTCAAGATTCTATATTGGATTCTGTTCTTGAATAATGAGAAGCTCTCTCTATTTTATCTCTGGATCTTGATGAGAGAAGAAAAGAATACAACGAAAATATCTCTTTCAAGATTAAATAAAGCCTTGATTATCTCTCCCTTTTTCTATTGGTTTAGGTCTATTTTATATTCAAAAGAGAGAAGACTTTATCGAAAAAAATATTTTGAGAAAAAGAAGAACGGAGGAGGCAGAGAGAAAAAACAAGTACGGCACAATAAAAATTAAGAAGAGACCTCTTTATTTCATTATAGAGTTGACTTTATATAGCCTTTACACTTTCATTTGGGACTTTGTGCTTTACAATTTTGGCTTTTTGCCCATTCTTTTACATTTATTCATATAGTAAAAAAAATATTAAATTTATTTATTGCAAAAATCCCTTTATTCTCTTAGTATGGGGCCGTCTCTACTAGGACTCGAACTTGACACGGGCCTGGGCCTACTTATCCGGGCATTGACTTTCTGACTTTGGGATTTTGGGCAAAAGGGTGTAAATTTTGACACAGCAGTACGTAAGGTTTGCTTTAAATATATATTTAAAAGCATTTTCGCCGTTTAAAAATTATGCAGCACATCTTTTGTAAATTTTAAAGAAACCCTGTACAATGAATAAAATATCAATAAGCATCCCCACACGGAAGCAAGTCGATGCCCAACGCAAAGAATAACAAGCGGAAACCATAAACGCTATATAACCAATATCAAGTCGACTCCACACGAATACGACATCCAAAACAATAAACATCTAAGTCTCGTCTCTAACTCATGAAATATACAAGTGGTTGATGGAGTTTTTAAGTAGATATAATAAGTATAATGGGGAGGCGGTTACGATACAATTGTGTAACCTACCTAACAAAAGCAATCACCCGAATAAAGGAAATGTGTATCGACGAAGCCACTAAAGATCCAAGAGATCGGTCCTGCAAGAAACTATGGCACAACGTGGATGGGTTGCTAACTCGTGAGTAGCAATATATCACAAGATAGAAATTGAATGCATAACGACCTACCTACAGGTCATAACATATAATACTAATATAATATGCGATAACACACACACACACACACACAGCATAATTAATATCAGCGCATCATAACGGATCGCGCAAACATAGAAATACACCATCCATAAGATCATCACAATCAAATAAATTATCATAAATCATATGTTAATCATTGACACAAAAATCTCAAATCATGAGGCGCTATCTCTCGAATCAACCCTTTTTTCAATCTCAATATAGTCCCGGTCGGTATCCTCCGGATATCCACCGTGCTTCAATACTATCACCGGTCGGCTTCATCCTCGCTAGTCTCACCGTCTTTCTATATGGGTTTCTTGCCCCTCGATACCGTACCGGATCCACCATGAATCCGAAATCGGTTTCCTCCCCTGTTTCGAAATCTAATAAAAGCAAACCATAAAACACATAGAAAACTCATGGTAAATGTATCATCATTACAAGAGAAAACCATAATTTTTGAAAATATAAGCAAGTTTTATAAATCATGCAGCGGTTTCTAAAATTCATGAAAAATATCAAGTTCATAAGAATACATATATAATTCATCTTTGCCACAGTTGGCAACAAACATACGTGAATATATATAGCAATGTCATTCGTATAACGAAATCATGATAGACAGCATTTAACACTAGCATGGAGATAATTAAAATACAATTGAACATGGTAATTCTATAATGTCATGGCAATACTAATGTTATGTAGTGTAGCATATGTGTCTGTGATCATGTAATATGGCAATTATTGGTAGTTATGCAGCGTTCTATAAATGTGCTCATACAAGCCTGGTATTGTAAACTAAATATACGAAGTATATAAGAACGAATAATATAACGTAGTGTAACTAATAAAATAATTGGAGCGCGAACGTATAACAAGCAAAGAAAACGTAACGTGTGCTGGGTTCCTTAGCACCCTCGCTATATTTTCTAAGGCATCAAGCGTGCAATTTTAAAAAACCTAGAATGCTAAGCAACCCAAAACCAATGATCTAACTAGAAGAATTAGGGTTTATCATAGCAAGTAAACATCTTTACTCAAGTTAAATAGGAATACAACCTTTGTAGACCGGTCATTCACTTCTAAACCTTCAGGTAGTAGTCTCTTTGCTCTAAGTAGTGGTGTCCCGAACTCTTCTTTGACTCCACTAGGTGAAAGGAACGAGCTTGCTCAAGGATCTTCGAGGCCGAAAATGATCTACGTCGAAGAATCTCTCATTCAAGCTAGCTCTTCACTAATTGAGAATTAGTGAAGCAAACAATCTATACTAAATGGCTGGTCTAGTGTAGATTGATGAAGTAGGAATTTTGCTCATTTTAGAATTATTTTTCTCTCATTCTTTTATCATCTCACTTGAAGCTAGAGAGCAATGAAGGAGATGAAGAAAAAGAACTCAAGTCTAGAATATGAACCATGGGTGAGAAAATATCATATATAACTCATGTGGAGACTAAACCATGGTTAAAAATAACGGTTAGGTTAATAAATATCTAGAGTAAAATAAAATTAGCGGACTAAGTCAATGGTTTCCACAAGCTTCTCCAAACTTCAAGCCATGACTAATTTCCACCTAATTTTGATTTACCCTTGATAATTAAAACCCCGTATTATCTTAAGTGTGGTGTGAGTCTCATACACCGATGTTCAATGTATCTGTCACGACCCGAAATTGGCACATGACGGCCCTTAAACCACGCAACATTCACAGGCGTAACGCAATCTAAGTAAGCCGAAAACCCAGCAATCTAAACCATCAAAAATAGTAAGTTATAATAACATTGTTAAAACTTTTGAAATCTCAAATACAAATTCTTTAAAGTCCTAATTTATTTCCTTTAAAAATTTGGCGGCAGCTCCTTTGTAAAACAAGCCCCCAAAAAGGGTACAACATAAATATATAAGTAAAGTATCCCCAACGGGAGCAAATCCACGCCCAAAGGATGATAACAACCACTACAACAGATATACGACGCCGTAGCGAAGAAAAAGGCGATATAAATAAAACTGCATAAAAGACCTCCAAGTCACAAAATAATATACAATATCATCCTCACAACTCGTCTCTAAGTCAATACATGAAAATGGTAGATGGAGAGTACATGGTACAAAGATATACAATGAGCAACATCGGATAACCGCAAAACCCACCTATAGCAAAACTGCACACGGTCAGCCGTAGCGGTATCCGCAGCAAAAGATGTTACGATAGGTAGAAAGCCCTGCCAACGACTGCCCTGAGGGACTATCTGCAAAACACTGTGGCACAACGGGGGTGAGTTGCCAACTCGTGGATAGTAAATAATATATGCAGGTAATCGCAAGTATGTACGTACTGCGCGAATCTATCACATGCAAGCTAAAAGCAATAATGGCCATATGTATGCAACAGCCATGAAAGGTACTTTATCAGGTACAACTAATACATGAAGCAATAATATGACAATATGTATATGCAAGAGTCATGAAAGGTACTCTATCAGGTACTACTAATACATGAAGCAATGCATATAAAATAAATATGGGATACGGGATAAAACAAGTCATCCTCACGGAATCCTCATCGTGGCAGGACCAATGTTCATCAAGACAATCCAAATCCCAAATATCCTCAAATCGGCCCTCAGGTCGGCCCTCATATCGACCCACAGATCGGCCCTCATATCGGCCCTCGTATCCAGTAATGCATAAGAATACATGCATAGATCATTGTGATATATATATATATATATATATATATATATATATATATATATAACATCGTCCCATACCACTGATATATATATATATATATATAACATCGTCCCATACCACTGATATATATATATATATATAACAGCATCCCATACCATTGATATATATACTTAGAGGTAAAATATCATGAAAACTAGTGTCTAGTATCGACACATAAATACTCATCTATCAGGCGTTGTCACCACGACTGCCCCTGATATGTACGTATCATACGTTCATCGGAAACCCGAGTGCTTAGCTTCGACATTTGAATTCCCCGTATCCATACGTACATGACTCCGGTCGATATCTATGCGATCACCGATGAGTCCAATACTGTCACCGGTAGGTATGATTCCCCTGCCAGGCTCATCGGCGTGAACCTTCGACATACCTTTCTTGCCCCGGGATACCTCCGGGCCCCACCATGTACCCGCACACGACTTACGACACCTCCTCGCATGGGGTATATATCAGAACCGAGAAATCTCATGGTGGATGCTGAAATATCATATCAAGAGAAACCGGGTTTTTCAAATAATGTATAATTTCATGAAACCACCACGGTTCTCAAATCCAGAAAACATCATATGAAATCCATAACTCAATGCGTAAATCCATGAAATGTAATATATGCAATATGAAACAGTAATATGAGCATATAAAGGAAAAACCGCTATTTAACTGCAACAAGTTATGAAATATATCATGCGGTTCCTAATTTCTCCAAATCCATACAACATCATATAAAGGTGAACATGTAGCTATAGCCAGGTATTCGTAACCATGTCGGTATAGCAAGATATGTGTATCTATCTATCAGTAATGATGTAATACCCTCCAGGTATATGTGTAGCTATATCAAGGTATACTGGTGTACATATAAGCATGTATGCAAGATGTACATGTAGCTATGTCTCATATGTGTGTATACCTATCTCTAATGGTACAATATCATATAGGTATAAGGGTAGCTAACATGTAGGCATGGTAAGGCATTTGTGTAAGCATGTTGGTATACATGTATGCTATATGTCATATGCACAATGGAATATGAATCAATATCTCAATGTCCCTAACCAAACAATATCATATATGTATGTGTGTTGTGCGTGCCATGGCAATTATTGACGGTGTGAGTGGCATACAATCAGTGCTCGTGCAACATGAGCCGTCAATAATTGTGCAGTGTCCAAAGGGTACAAGTCCAAACACAACAAGTAATAATATGCAATGAGGTGTATGCGCAAACTCTATATATGCAATAGAATATGCGAATAATATCATATCATCTCTATCCCAGACGCATAACGCCATGCGGGCAATTCCCTTGTAGATGTTAAATCTACTCACAGATGATCCTGGGGCTAAGTAAAGCCAACCACTTACTTCCCTTCTTTGCAGCGTCCGAAGTCCTCGCCTGCGATCCTAAAATCAGATAACAACAAAGCAAGTGTATATATTAGCAATCGACCAATAACACGTACAAACTACGTTTGATCGACGCATCAACTCCAAACATACTCTCAAGTGTTCGTCTAGTGGTTAACGTACGTAGCGACCCTACGAAACCAGCTCAAGAGCAAAAGCTACACAAAGACACGTACCGTGTCGGATAATGTAACGCGCGTAGTCGTAACACAAGAAACAAGCTATGTGATCCCAGATTTTGTATTCAGTGAAAACCCTAAAATCAAATAAGACCAAACACACTTAAATCACTGCAGACAGCTACCCAAAAAAACCCACACCCAAACTCCCTTCACAGGCCGAGGTCGCCGGATTTCCCATGAAAGTCACCGGCCAAATCCGAGCAGGTGGGTCTCGTGTTTCAGGTGAAGTCTTAGGGTCTTTGGTACAACATAACTACTCTGCTAGATTTTCTAGTATACTCTCGGGGTCATAGCAGATCACAGATATCACAAATGACACTAAAAATACGATATGTGCACGAAACAATACCTTAAGCATTCTAAACTGAAACTAAAAGGCTACACAACACTATAACATCATATAGAACAAATAGAGATCATTATCTAACCACAAAAGCTCAAAGATCCTAGCTTTCCAAGCTCCAATGGATCCTAGAGGCAAAACAAGTTTTAAGATGTGATTTTTGTGAGATTTGAAGAAGTTTATGAAGGATCAGAGGACGAGGAGGAGGAAGTGATGGGTCGGAATGAGGAGGTGGAAGAAGAAGAAGGTGGTGATGATGATGATGGTGGAGGGCGGCAGGAGAGGATAAGGGAGGTTGTGGGAAGGCGGGGGAGAAGGGGGGGAGGTCAAGGAGGTGATGGGAGGAGGTCAGGGAGGCGGAGATAGGTCAGGGCAAAGGTTAGAAATAGGGTTAGAGAGGGGGGGGGGGCACGGCACCGTGGTGGTTTAGAAATTAAGGTTTTTTGAACAAATTATTTTAGGATGAGACCGGAATGGGTATGATGAGGGTAATTTGGAAAATCATGAATTTTTTTTGCTGGCGTGGCACTAACTTTGATGATGTGTCACCGTTATCTTTGGATTTTTTTTGCGCCGATCAAACTTTTGGTTTCTGGGATATATGGCTAAACGAACTGGGGATTTAGTGAAATTTTAGCCTATTTTTTAAGTATATGTTGATTTTCAAATTCACTCATCTTTTGCATGCTTATGCCACAGTATATAACTTGTTGAAATAAAATGTTTTTTTTTTTTTTTTTTGACAAACATAAGATAGATAAATGCATCTGGTAAATGGGTTTGATCCAAATGTTCACGGGCATGGGTCTAGGTCTATTAGGTATGGACTCGTTAGGTTAATGGACAAGTCTGGGGCTATAAAAAATAAACGGGTATGATAGTACGTACATACATACTGGACCTGACTCTATCCGGTCGATATACAGAGCTACCTCTTGGGTTTTGATTATGATTGCACTAGAATTTGTATAAAAATTTATATGTATACGATTTTCCATATCAAGTTCCAAGATGTTTATTTTTGGTGGGGGTTGGGATGGGACGGCGGAAGCCGCCGGAGCGGGATGAGGATGATGTGGAAACTCTTAGCACTTAAAATGTAAATTGTAAGAAATTTTGACTCTATTTCGAGTTCCTCTTTAAAATTGACAAAATGTTACATAACATCCTGGAGTTCTAATTAAAATAGTAAAGGTAGATAGATTATTTTAAAGGGAAATTTGTTTAGAATGAGATCATAAAACCGATTTATTTTTAAACCCATGAACTTTTAAAATTGTAAAAAAAATCTAACGTAATTGCAATTCATTTATTCTGAAACAGCGGGCCTGCATGATAGATGCCATTTGTTTGTATTAGTGTATTATATATATGGTACTTTCCTATGAACCCATTTTAGATATATATTATTTGTCTTTAAATTTTAGTATCTATTTCCTATATTCAAGTTATTCACGTAGATATCTTCAATACTTAAATATGATCCAATACTTTTCACCACTGCAATAAAAACCCTAAATTTATAAACTAAATCATAATTGACTTTCTAAGCAATAAAAAATAATTCAAAACGAATCAAACCGGCAAAACAAATCCACATATATAAAATTTGAAGATCCAAAAGGGAAAATCACTAAAAAAAATTAAAACTTGGAGAGTGGAGTCAGGGCCCGAAAATTTGATGAATAAATTCTCATATCTAATTAAATAATGACATGTTTCATGAAATAATAGCATAATCGATTCATGAAAAAGCATAATACATATTGATTATTTGTTAGAATGTTACACAGTCATAACATATTTTGTTAAATCATAACATGTTTTTTTTCGAGGTTAATGGCTTGGCCGAGGTTTTTAAAATTTTAACTTAAATAAATTCAAGAATAAGCCTAAAAAATAAGGAAAATAATTGATTAAAAATGGCAAGGAAAATTAAAAGAAGAAGAGAAAATTGTTTGTAAATAATAACTCAATTTAATTAGGTAAAAAATAACTCAATTTAATTAGGTAAAAAATGCATTGGGCCTAAAACTTAGTATATTTTCATTGTTGCGTTTTCCACAATTTTTAAAATATGTGGAGTTAAAAATAGAGCAGTATGGTCCTAAGAACGTTCCGAGGATCATGTTCTCTGAGAACATGACTAGGGCCAAGGGCAGCCCCCGAGTAATATGACTCTTTTTGTTTGACTACATGTGGTTTTGAGTTTATATGATAGGTATTCTCACATTTGATATGTTACCAGCCGATAGTTTCCATGGCAGAACACTTTCATGAATTCTTGGTTGCGCATTATCATGTTGGAAAATTTCCGGACACGGCCGCAATTGAATAATATGAGCAAAATATCTTATTAGTGGAACATATTTGTTTCTAAAACCACCTAATTAAATATAAATTCAAAAAAGCAGACCCTAACCTTCTAGATGCAATTCTTAAGAGTCTTAGACTTCGTTCTTTGCAACGGAGAATTAGCATCAATTAAAATAGAAGAAGGTTTCTTTATGAAAACTTTCCGAAAAAAGGGAATCACCGATGCTTATATGTCTCTATCTTATTTAAGCACCAATTTGGGTGATTCTTTTTTCTTTCGTCTGTTTGCACTATATAAGACTACATGATCAAAATAAGCTCATAATTTTTGGCTAAATTTATTATGTACTAATTATTATGTTTTAAAATTACAAGCATATTTCATGAAGAGCTCCCTACTAGAAAATATAATAACAAGTTGGAAGGGGGCTTTGGGCCTCACATGGGCCACTTGCTTCAGTTGTAGAAGTATAAATCAAAAGGGGTTAGGGATGTGAGCATGTTAATGAATGAAACCCCCAACGCTACTTTCTCTCACCATTGACTCTGCCCTCTTCAACATCTCTCACATATCAGATCTCTCTGGTGTCCCTGATCCTATCGTCGTTGAGCTCTTCTTGGTAAACATCTTACTCTCTATTTCTTCCTTTTTTTTAAAAAGAATAATACTTTATGAATGAATCTGATGCTAATACTTTAGATTTGAGCAAGTTTGATCATCTCTCTCCCTTGTTTGGGAATTACCCAGTATTATTTGTGTTAGAGTATGAGAATAGATGTAGGGGATCAAACTTTTAGAAGCCAATCATGCGAGGTGAGGTTTAAGATGACAGAACTGAGAAACAAGATTCATGTAATGAACCCTAATTTTTTTTTGGGGGGTCTACAAGCTTTGCTGCTGCTGAGTGTGATTTATGTTGTATTTCTGCACGACCTGTTGTTATTTTCAACAGAAACAACAGGATTGAATCTAGGGTGGGAGGAAGGCAGGTTAGGTTTTGGATTTGTTGTTGAATAGAAGGATTAGGTATGTTAACAAAAGGTGGGGCATCGACACCTCAAAAGGTTATGAACGAGCTGCTATTTAGTTTTTAAGGAACACTGGAAACTATCATCTTTCAATACTTCTGCATTCTTATTGATGTTCTCTTGTGATCTTAATTTTTTCTCATCTAGCTAGCTAATGCCATATTCTATTTTGCACTTTGGTTGGAATCTTTTATGTCATAGGTCCACTTTATGATCCGACAAGATGAGGTTTGTGCTAAATTTCGACGTATTTTAACATCTGGTCAGTTATTACGTGCGTTTCAGCCTTGTTTTAGAACCATGCGGTATAGTAAAACAGTAAATAAAATCAAAAGAAGGGTCGATATGTAATCTCTTGGAAGATTGTGTACATGGGTTTTAGAACTGAAACGAGTGTCTAATAGTGTGATTAATGCACTGTAGATTATGTGGGTGGAACCATTACTAATTTAATAACCCGTATTCTATCACCATATATTTAGACCAACAGCTGACATTAAGTCCTTCAACCACATGGTGTGATACAGCGGGTGCAAATTTACAAACATATCGAGAATAAGACCGCATGTTTAACATCGTTTTACTATGCATGGCATAGTAACAGATCATACGGAAAGCTTTTGCGAAACTACATAGAGAACATGAAAGAAAAGATGAAGGAATGATTATCCGTTGATATTCAGTTATTTATGTTTATCATAATTGATGATGATGATCGGGTTGAAGGAATGATTACCCGTTGATATTCAATTGAAGATTACCTCTGAACTCGAAGAAAAAAACCGCAACACTTACAAAATCAGTAGCTTTTCTGGATGAGAATGTCATTGTCAGGCAACTAAGAGAGCTTAGGTAAAGTGAAAATGCTAAAAAATACGAAGTACCAAATGTAATATGCTAAATTCAGATGAAAAAATTAATGCATCTGTGAAAGAGGTTGAAAGATTACTTCACGCTTTCACTTTGAGAAAAGATGGTACATAATTGTTTGATATGGTTTAGTCATGTGCAATGGATGTTGGCAAGCGCCCTTGTAGGCATGCACTTCAATGGTTGTAGGAGCGACTACGCCTAGCGCTAAGCCAAAAGCAGGCTCTTATTTTTAGTCTGCTCTTCTCAAATGCATAAGGCTGGACTTTAGAACTTGGTTGCTTTGGTACCATGCGGAAGTCCTTGCTTCATCAAAACTACCAGGTTATGATAAGATTGAGATATGTACATTGACAATAAATCATATATCTGTAATATTGTGAAAAGTGTCCTATAGGGGCGGTGAATAGGACTTATGGCTAACAATTACAATTTATTGCTCAAACCAATAAAAGTTACGGAATATAAAATTAAACTAACAACAATAATAACAATAGAGCAATTAATATAAGAGAGTTTAGAGATTGCAAATTCTGAAGGACAACGGCAAATGATTATGGAGTTCTATACCACATATCTACGTCTCCGCCTATGTCTCTCCTTAGGAATCCACTATATCAACTTCTTAAGGTGAAGAAACCTTTACAACTCTTTGCTGGACCATTTCCAACTGGTAATCTTCTCCATGTGAAGATCAAACATTTACAGCGCACACTTGATGGACAACCTCCACCGGGTAACACCCATATGTTTGACAATCTCTACCGGATTTTAGTACAAGAAAAATAAAACCAAAAACTTCTAATCTCGTATATAATCAAACAAGTTTAAAAACCGAAGAATTAGGGTGTAAGATATTTCAAGATGAAGTATTGATCTCAAAAGAATTTGATAAAGGATTTAAACTTGAGATCGAGTTTTGGAAGAATTATACAAGCTTTGATGATCTTTGCAAAAATAAAATCAAAAGCCTTTTCTAAAACCAACAAGAATTGAGAAAGATGAAAACTAGGGTTTTTAAGAGCTTTTGAGATATGAATATTCGAAAATTTTCAATAATAGATCTCTTCGAAATTTCGACCAAAGCAAGGTAGTTTAATAGTTGGGAAAGAATCTCACAAAATAGGAAATATTTCGGGTCAAAATCAAATCGAAAATTCACAACGGCCAGATTTTGAGACGGCTCAAATATGGCCTGAGCCGTCTCAAACAAACAGAAGGATTCATCATTCAAGACGTGTATTGAGACGTCTTAAGGATATAGTAAGCCGTCTCAAGATAGGTGTGAGCTGGCTCATGTCCATCTCATGCAATCAGAGAACAAATTGATAACCAAGGGATTTGTGGGACGACTCAGGGAGACAGAGAACAAATGAATAATCCAGAGGACTCATGAAATGGTTCAAAATGATGAGCCGGCTTATAGCTGATATTTCTGATATTCATTAATAGTTAATACTTTAAAGTTGTATGGCACATACGAGATATATCCTACGACCCAAGAAAAGAGAATACATGATTTTACACTTTAGAAGCATGTTCTCTGAGTCGGTTTAAGTCGGTTTAAGTCTTCATCTCTTACTCTTGATAATCCATGTCTCCATGTCCTTTTAGATACTTTTTGTTTGATATCGTCAATCTTGTTATGTCTCTCAACACTAAAATCATATAACTTAATTACAAGCATCGTCGGTGTATAAAATGATTAAATAGTGTCTTATCTAATATCAAAACTAAGATAAATAGATTTTATCCAATAAGGTCAACAATCTCCCTCTTTTTGATATTTGGCAAAACCTATTTACAATATAAGAATTTGAGACAACTAACTTAAAAACTTAAAAGCCCCCCCTGATTTCAATATCCATATAAGTTTTACACCAATTGAAAAACCCATATGCATGAATAAGGTATATCGTTTTCTTCCAATTGAAAAAATATGTCAAAATTATTGTGAAAATATTGTTCTCTCCCTTTTTATCGAAAATAAAAAAGGTAAACTTAAAAACCATATCATAATCATGATATTACAAGTAATAACACCAATAAGTCCAAATATCATATACACCATGACTGTATCAATAATCCAAAACATAACCACACAATATCCATATCATGAATCCAACATAATTATAACCATAAATCCATAACACCATTAATTCAGAATACCATTGTTACACTAATCCAAAAAATATTACATCATATTTGTTTCACATCAAATATCCAAAACATCAATGGTTCATACATAAACAAAATAATCAAAATACGCTCCAATTTTTTTTATCTTCATTGAAGGATCTGCGAGGCAGGAGCAGCAGGATCTGGTGAAGTAGCAGTATGAGTAAGAGTAGGATACCGTAAGGAGGATCAGTGTGAGTAGTAGGATCAATGGGAGGAGGAATAACAAAAGTTGAAGATTCATTTAAAGTGGGAGGAAGATAGAACGAAGTAAGGGGAGTCATGCCATGGAGGGAGGCGATGCGTACTATGATTCGATTCTCAGACTCGATTTGCCGATTTGAGATACGGTTCTCAATGACATCCATCCTATCTAAGAGACGTTTTTCAACATCAATATAGAGAAACACTGTCTTCAATAGAAATGAGGAAGAGTCGTCTTAAGAAAAAGTTATTTTTGCTGAGTTGGCTCAAGAAATGATATGATATTCTGACATTAGAAAAGTTTAAGGATACTCTACTTGTAATATTAAGTTTTTAGAAAATATTTTAAGATATTAGAAAACTTTTAGAGATCGTTTAACTTCATTTCTCATTTGATGAATCGACTACCCTGTGAAGGGTTTCCTAAACTTCTCTACTAGACCCGTGAATAAGATTTATTGTTAATAACATAATCCACAACTGGGTTTCCCTTAAAAGGTTGTAGATATCATTTTGGCAAAATGAACTTAGAAGCTATTTATGATCCTAAAACAAAACATATGGAAATCCAAAAACAATATTAAAACATTTTTAACTTCCATAAAATTCTATAAAATCCAAAAGATACTTAAATATTAAAAGTCAACCAAAACTTATGAAATCATGCATCAATGTCAATTAAATTCAGGAAGCCCCTGATAAAAGTAAATCGAATCTTATTCAAGGGTTTTATAAAAATATCCGCAAATTTAAATTCAGTTGACACATATTCTAAAATGATATCGCTCTTATGATAATGGTCTCATAAAAAGTGATCGTGAATATCGATATGTTTAGTTTGAATGTTGGTCCGCATTTTTTAGTCATATGCACGATACTAGTGTTGTCGCACAAAATTGGAATTTTGGTGAAATTTTCATTTAGAGTGTATTTCATCGAGAGGGTTTGTGTGCAACAAGCACTGGCAATGATGTATTCTTCCTACGCCGTGGATAAAGCTACCGAGTTTTGTTCCTTTGAAATCCACGAAACAAGACAGTTATCAAGTAGATACAAGTGCCGCTAGTGCTCTTGCGATCTACTTGACTACCTGCATAATTAGCATCTGAATAACAAGTCAAGAAAAAATTATTGTTCTTCGGATATCAAAGTCCTAAATTAATCAAATCTTTCAGATATTTAAAAATACGTTTAAGAGTTGAAAGGTGTGATTCTTTAGGATCAGACTGAAAACGTGCACACAGACAAATACTAAATATAATGCCCGACCGACTTGCCATTAAATATAAAAGACTAACAATCATACCTCGGTATAGAGTTTTATCTATACTCTTACCATTTTCATCATTTGATAGCTTTACCGTTGTATGCATCGGCATGTCGTATGTGCGTGAACTTTCTAGACCAAACTTCTTAATTAGCTCTTTTGTATTTTTCGCTTGTTTTATGAATATTCATTTTGTTTGCCTTATTTGAAGTCCGAGGAAATAGCTCAACTCTTCCATCATGCTCATTTCGAACTCATCCTGCATAGACTTGGTAAACTCTTGACAAAGATCTTCGTTAGTCGATCCAAACATGATATCATCTACATAAATTTGCACTAACAAAATATTTTTATCAAAATGTTTGTAAAGAGTTTTATCAACAATTCCTTTTGAAAAACCAATGTTGATTAGAAAAGAACTTAGACACTTGTTCCAAGCTCTAGAAGCTTGTTTAAGATCGTACAAAGGTTTGTGGAGTTTAAAAACGTGATTAGGGAATTGATGATTTTCAAAACCGGAAGGTTGTGCCACATACACTTACTCTATTTTACCATTTAAAAACGCACTCTTTACATCCATTTGAAAAAGATTGAAATTCTTATAGCAAGCGTAAGCTAATAAAATTCGAATGGCTTCAAGTCGAGCTACGGGAACATAAGTCTTGTAGTGAATTCCTTGAACATAGCTATAACCTTGCGCAACTAAACGCGCCTTGTTTCTAACCACATTGCCGGAATCGTCAAGTTTGTTCCTGAACACCCACTTAGTACCAATAATTGGTCTATCATCGGATCTAGACATAAGTTCCCAAACTTTGTTCATTTTGAATTGTATCAACTCTTCTTGCATAGCAAGTATTCAATCATTATCTAATTCAGCTTCTTTAATGTTTTTAGGTTCAATTTTAAAAATAAAATCCAGATTTATACAAGTATTGAAATTCGAAGATCTAGTGATTACTCCCTGTTTGACATTACTTATTATTTGCTAATCTTTCTTGAAGCACCAATCCTTAGGAAACACTTGATTTTCATCACCATTCCGTTCGTTTTCCTTTGGATTTTTCGTAGTGTCATCCTTGATATCCATGTATTACAATTCTCCTCCAATATCTGCATCATCAACACTTGCAACTTCCTTGATATGAATGTTAAACTCATTAAAATTTACATGTATACATTCTTCGATATTTTGAGTCCTTTTATTGTATATTCTATAAGCTTTACTAGTTAGGGAATAGCTTAAAAAGATGCCTTCATCAATTTTAGAATTGAATTTTCCCGACTTATTCAAAGTGTTTAAAACGAAACATTTGCAACCAAACACTTTAAAGTATTTTATGGTTGGCTTATTTCCATAAAATAGCTTGGAAGGGGTTTTCTTTAAAAAAATTCATAATGAGATTCGATTCAAAATATAACAAGCATGATTAACTGCTTCTATACAAAAATAATTTGGTAAAGTATTTTCTTTTAGCATGGTTCCCACCATTTCTTATAGCGACCGATTTTCTCTCCACAACACCATTTTATTGTGGTGTCCTTGGACACGAGAATTCATGCTTAAAACCAAAATCTTCGTAATTTTTTTTAAAAAGTACGTTTTCAAATTCCCATTCGTGATCACTATGGATTTTGGAGATTTTCAAATCCATTTCATTTTAGATACGTTTGGAAAAGACTTTAAACTGTTAAAAGCATCATTCTTATTAGTAAGGAAGAATACCCAATAAAAGCGAGAAAAATCAACTATTATATATACATATGATTTTCTATCTAGACTCGAGGTTCTAAATGGACCAAATAGATCCACATGTAATAGTTGAAGAGGTTATGACGAAGTTATCTCGGTCTTCATTTTAAATGAAGACTTTACCTGTATACCCAATTGACATGCGTCGCATAGTTTAGCCTTTTCAAAATTTAACTTGGAAATTCCTCTTACATGGCCATCTTTCGTAATCTTCTTAAGCAAGTTCATGGACGCGTGACCAAGCCTACGATGCGAAAGCCAAGATTCTGCATCTTCAACAACTAAGAACTTGACTTTAACGTTAGTGAAGTCAGTAGAATCAACAATACAAGTGTTAAAATGACGTTTACTTAAAAGAGTACACTTGTCTTTAAGAATCTTAAAACCGGTTTTATCAAAGATGGCTGTGTATCCTTTGTTGCAAAAAATGATTTATACTAAGCAAGTTATATGTTTTAAATTTTCTACTAACATTACATCATCTATAGTGGTAGAATCCCTTACCACGATTTTACCCTTACCTTTTATATGGCCCTTTTTGTTATCTTCGAAGGTGATACTCCCCCATTCTTTTCTTAATAGTGAGTCAAAACTAGATATATCTCCGGTCATGTGACTCGAACACTCACTATTAAGATACCACGTGGTTTTATGTTGTAGCCCGGTACCTGAAATAAAAGGTTTGTGTCCTTTGGTATCCAAATCATTCTTGATCCACAGGAGTTAGTAGCATAAGGTGCTAAAAAAGTATATGATTTTGAGTTAACTTTAGGTACTCTACTTTTAGACACAAAATGATATTTATAGGTTGAGTTATTCTTGATCGGACAATATCTAACGGTATGGCCAGGAGTGAGACAATAGTGACACATTGTTAAAGCATGTCTATGGCCATATCGATATGTAGTGTCTCTAAGAAAACTATTGGTTGAAGTATCAGCTGATGTGTTAGGGTTAATACTGAGACCAAAAGTTTTGCGGTTCTCGTTATATTCACCAAGTACTATATCCAGCTTGTTTTTGCCCTTGGTGAATTTAACGAGGGCCTCTTCTAGCTTCGTGGTCTTAGTTTTATCACTAGCAAGCTCGTGTACCAATTTAGCATTTGTAGTTTGTAAATCTTTAAGGGAGGATGCTAAATTGTCACGATCAACAATGATAGATTCAAGCTTGGTATTCAATTCAGTATTTTCTTCTTTCAAATCATTTTCAGTTTTGAGTATAGTACAAGAGTAACAAATAGTAGAGGAAGATTTCTTTTTCAAACTCTTATATTTTGAAAATAATTTTTGAAAGTTCTCATGAAGTTCAACATATAAACTAATCAATTCAACTCTATTTAATTCATCAAAGTCATCACCACATAACTCGTCATTGTCCTCATACGCCATAAAGTACATGTTGGCATTGAGCTTATCTTCTTTATCGGAAGCATCTGAATCCGATTCATCCCATTTTGCTTGGAATGCTCTACGCTTTTCATGTCATTCGTTTTCTTGTTTTTGTTTTTGCCTTTATTTAAGCTTGGGCAATCGGCTTTTATGTGATCCTGCTTATTGCATTTATAGCAAGTAGGATAACTGTTAGAACTTGAAATTCCGTTAACTTTGTAGTTATCTCTCTTCTTGAAGTTTCCGAACTTCATGAGTCTGGTGAATTGCTTTCCAAGCGCCGCCATGTCGTCTTCACTTCCACTTTTGTCGCATTCACTCTCCGACTCTTCCACTGAAACACTTTTTGCCTTTAGAGCAAGGCTTCTTTTTGCGGGCCGTCAACCTTTTGCCTTGCCTTAATCATTAAGCTTCATTTCGTGCGTTTTGAGCTTCCCAATAAGATTCTCCGAAGTCAGTTCGTCTAGATCATTTGCTTCAATTGTCGTGATCTTAGGTTCCCATTTTTCCGTGAGAATTTTCAAGATCTTCAAGCACTTATCTTTCTCTGTAAAATTTTTGCTATAATTGAACAATTCAGTAATGATCTTATTAAATTTAGAATATATTACATCGGTCGTCTCATCAGTGCTCATTTTAAACTGTTCGTACTCACTCATGAGGCGATTGAATTTACTCTCTTTCATCTGACTCGTCCCTTTGTGAGAAGTTTCAAGAGCCCTCCAAATGTCATATGCAGTAGTGCACATAGAGACTCGGTTAAACTCGTCGAGTGAAAACGAGTGGTGTAATGCATTCATAGCTTTAATGTTCAAGACCATATCTTTCCGAACGCTCACTATAAGGCTAGCCAGTATAGTAAATTTATCTTCTACAACATCGAGAATATCAAGATCAATGCATTGCAAGAAAATTCGCATCTTGATTTTCCAGAAGTTGTAGTTAGTACCATCAAAAAGTGGTGGCCTATCAGTAGCTTGACGTTCTAGTGTTCTATTGTTTTTAGAATTGTTATTATTGTTAGCCATAAGATTTAAGCTCTAGGTTTTTAAGCTAAAAGTGAGCTAACCATTTTGATACCAATTGAAAAGTACCCTAGAAAAGGGTGAATAAGACTTATTGCTAACAATTACAATTTATTGCTCAAATCAATAAAAGTTGCGAAATATAAAATTAAACTAACAACAATAGTAACAATAAAACAATAAATATAAGAGAGTTAAGAGATTGCAAACTCAAAAGGACACCAGTAAATGATTACGGAGTCTGATACCACGTATCTATGTCTCCGTCTAAGTCTCTCTTTAAAAATATCAATTATATCGACTTCTTAAGGTGAAGAAATCTTTACAACTCTTTGATGGACCACCTCTAACTAATGATCTTCTTAAGGTGAAGATCAAACCTTACAATGCATGCTTGATGGACAATCTCCATCAGGTAACATCAATGTGGTAGATAATTTCTATCATATTTTAGTACAAGAAAAATAAAACCAAAAACAACTCCTAATCTCATATATAATTAAACAAGTTTAAAAACTG
Source organism: Agapanthus africanus (assembly GCA_030015575.1). Lineage (NCBI taxonomy): Eukaryota > Viridiplantae > Streptophyta > Magnoliopsida > Asparagales > Amaryllidaceae > Agapanthus > Agapanthus africanus. The sequence continues at coordinate 44,634,962 of JASDDO010000001.1, read as the reverse complement.
GAGAATTAGGGTTTAAGATATTTCAAGATGAAGTTTTGATCTCAAAAGAATTTGACGAAGGATTTAAACTTGAAACTGAGTTTTGCAGTGAAGGGTTAGACAAGCTTTGATGATCTTTGCAAAAATAAAATCAAAAGCCTTTTTCTAAAACCAACAAGAATTGAGAAAGATGAAAACTAAGGTTTTTGAGAGCTTTTGAGAGTTGGTGAATACTCGAAATTTTTCAATGATAGATCTCTTCGAAATTTCGACCTAGGCAAGGTATTTTACTAGTTGGGAAAGAATCCCACAAAATAGGAAATGTATTATATCAAAATCAAATCGAAAATTCACAACCGGCAGATTTTGAACCAGCTCAAATATGGCATGAGCCGTTTCAAACAAATAGAAGAATTCATAGACATGTATTGAGACGTCTCAAGGATATAGTAAGCCGTCCCAAGATAGGGTGTGAGCCGTCTCAAAATGGACATGAGCCGTCTTATGCAATCAAAGAACAAATTGATAATCCAAGGGACTTGTGAGACGGCTCAAGACATGTATGAGCCGGCTCAAGGAGACAGAGAACAAATGAATGATCTAGAGGACCCACGAGATGACTCAAAACGATATGAGCTGGCTTATAGCTAATATTTTTTATATTCAGATACAGTTAAAATTTTAAAGTTGTATGACACATACGAGATATATCTTACGACTCAAGAAAAGAGAAAATACATGAATTTACACTTTAGAAGCACGTTCTCTAAGTCGCTTTAAGTCTTCATCTCTTACTCTTGATAATCCATGTCTCCATGTCCTTTTAAATATTTTTTCTTTGATATCGTCAATCTTGTTATGTCTCTCAACACTGAAATCATGTAACTTAAGTACAAACATCGTCAGTGTGTAAAATGATTAAATAATGTTTTATCTAATATCAAAACTAAGATAATAGATTTTAACCCAACAAGGTCAACATATTGTTCGATATGTTGTGTCGGGATCCCTCACCAAATGATAAATCCGATATATTGTTGCCGATATATTATGGGATGTTGATATTGGCCAATATATCGGCTGTATATGATGCAATTCCGATATCTGCTATTTAAAAGCTTGAACGTTACATTTTAACAATATCTAAGCGATGGCTCTCATTCTCAATGATTGACTCAAAATTATCATGACTCCATGCTGCAGCTAACGATCTACAATTAAGTTCCCAGCACTAAAATCTGCTTACTGCAAGTTAAAAAGCATATTTATGCAGGCTTAGTGCTCAAGGCAAGTTAAGACTTAAGGAGCTATATGTATATGAGCCTACATATCAATAATCTTGAGCCCCCCCGGGGTGGGGGGACAAGTGTTTAATAGTTACATCGATGCTGTGAAGATTGTGTATGCGGAGGATTGCTAATTTACTGCTAGTGTGAGAACTATTGGAGAAGAGGAAATAGTGAATTTACTGCTCGTTACGCAATCTCCACCATTGCTTTAGATTTACAGATGCTATCAAGTCCTTAATCACCATGGTGCCAGAAAAATTGCATTAATTATTGGATGAGCCTGACATATCGAGAATAAGGTTTCATGGTTTATATTGTTTACCATGCATAGCAGAAATCTGGAAAAATCTTTGGAATCTAAATCTTTTACAATGGACAAAACTAAAATGGAGCATTCGGAAAGCTTTTGCGAAACTACATGGAAGTAAGAAAGGAAAGGTAAAGGAATGGTTGCGTGTTGGTGTTCATTCAGTCATCGATTATCATAGTTGTGAGATATAGGAGGATGTCTGTATTGATGATGATGATGATGATGATGATGATTGGGGTGTAGGATAAAAATTAAGCGAAAAACTGTTTATGCAATACTCTTCAATCAAAGATTATCCTTGAACTCAAAAGGAAAAAATTGTAGACACCAACACTTTCTCAATTTATTTCGTCTTTCAGAATGTTACACCATCGTTAGGTAGTTACTGCATGCTCTTTTTACCTCCATGAGGTCTCTATCCCAACTCTAGCAAAACCTTCATCTTTTCTTTAAATGGGCAGAAAACCTTGAGTGCAGGTAAGCTGACCGAAAAAGTTCTCAAGTTATTCGTGGCTACAGGCAACGAGGAAATTCTCCGCTCTGTTCAATCCCTCAATATAAAACAGATTCTCTCCCCTATCCTACCTACAAGTAAGTCCAGTTGCAATTTTGAACAATCTAATATGCCGTTGCTCGAACAACTCTTGTTAATTTTTACCGCATTTTGTAGGGTGCTCAGAGAAATTCTAGATCCTCGTCAATCAACATCAATACATTTTTAAAAGTCTATCAAACGAAATGTCTGTTCAAATCAATGAGAACGAGGTCGACATCGTCATCACAGCTCTTAAGCCCGATCTCACCGCTTTCTTAGAAGCATGGCGATCCATCTTCTCCCCCTTCGACCTCATAATCATCAAAGATCCGGATCTCGAACAAGACCTCAAAATCCCCCAAGGCTTCAACCACCAAATCTACACCAAATCCGACATAGACCAAATCCTCGGCCCCACCTCCTTCAGCTTCGCCGGCCACACATGCCGTTACTTTGGCTATCTCATCTCCAACAAAAAATACATCATCTCCATCGATGACACCTGCATCCCTGCCCTAGACCCTCAGGGCGATATCGTCAACCCAATAACGCAACACATCACCAACCTCAAAACCCCTGCTACACCATTTTTCTTCAACACCCTCTATGACCCATACCGCAACGGCGCAGATTTCGTACGCGGATATCCTTTTAGCCTCCGTAGCGGAGTTAGTTGCGCCCTATCCTGCGGTATCTGGCTCGGCGTGGCAGACCACGATGCCCCGACACAGGCTGTGAGGCCGAGATTGCGCAACGAGCGATATGTCGACGCCGTTCTCACTGTTCCTGCATGGGCGATGATGCCTATCAGCGGAATCAATATCGGAATCGACCGGGAGATGGTGGGGCCTGCAATGGTGCCAGGGCTGAGACTGGCTGGGGAAGGCAAGCGGAGATGGGAGACGATGGAGGATGTTTGGAGCGGGTTTTGTGTGAAGGTGGTATGCGATCATTTAGGGTTTGGGGTGAAGAGTGGGTTGCCTTATGTGAGGAGAGAAGATGGAGGGGGAAATGTGATGGAGAGTTTGAGGGAGTGGGATGGGGTTAAGATCATGGAGGAGGTTGTACCGTTTTTTCAGTCGGTGAGGTTGCCGAGGGAGGTTGTGACAGTGGAGGACTGCATGGCGGAGATCGCGAGGATGGTAAGGGAGCGGCTTGGGAAGGTCGATGAGGTGTTTGGGAGGGCAGCAGATGCGATGGAGGAGTGGATTAAGGTTTGGAAGGCTGTTGAGGAGAAGAAATTGCGAGGGTGATGAATGGCTTTCATTTTTGTTTGTTATAGAAGTCCGAAACATTGCATTCGTTTGGAAACAGAATATGGATTGTTATGGGACCTTGTAATGATGTGTAATTGATTGTCTGCTCTATTTTTTGTTTACTGTTTTCAGTTTATTTTTAGAGTTCAACTATCGAACGATCTGCTAAAAAATAACCTGATAGTTGCGGTTCTTTTTCCCAATGGTTATGTTCAAGTAGACTCCCATGTTCTCATTAGCTTGTTGCTTTAGAACTCTCTTAGATTTGCAAGGCATGCAGGGTTACTGAAAAAGGCGGTTTATGTCAATTTTATCACTGAAGTGAAAGTTCCACATTAGATTTTTACTCATGAATGCGGTGCAAGCAAAGCCTAGATGGGGTTTAAATCACCAGTTAGGGATATCAGTCATTCACGTTGTTTGCTCAAGAAGCTTGGCACTTGATCTCCATCTCAGTGGCTGCATCGAACCCACGCCCCCCAATACCATTGCAAAGTTGGATCTTGAATATGCAATCACATCACCGATATGTTTTAATCACGGCCTTGCTTGGGGGTCAATAACGAGTGAGTCAGGATGACTGGATGAGCGATGTGTTCCTGAGCCTGTTCTCTAATTGCACCGCTTTTTCGGAATTTCGGATAGTCATAGCTAGTTGTGCCAAATTGCAGTGTACACTATTCAATCTCAACCTGCCTGTTCTCTAATTGAACCGCTTTTTTGGAATTTCGGATAGACATAGCTAGTTGTGCCAAATTGCAGTGTACACTATTCAATCTCAACCGAATAAAACGATTGGAACACATAATCATATTAAGCAAGTGAAATTTCGGATATTTGCTACAGAAATAAACACTGATATTTGGTGCATAATAATGATCGAGCCCCTGCAGATTGTAGAGATTTTGCCTCCACTGAAATCCAATATCAGAGAGCAAAGATTTTTAGCTCAGTCAACCCCTTCACGAAATAATTTTGCCTCTTGGCCCCCTAATACTGCAAGTATAAATAGTGAACCAAGAACATGATTTATATGCATTTCCACTGTAATTATGACTCCCACAAGATACATGCTATATGCATTCCAGGCTTCTATATTTTGTGCCAACATGGCTACCAGTATATGAGCATTCCCTAGTAACATAGAATTCAAAGCACATTCAAAGCACATTGTTTACGGCATATTTAATCAGATTAATGCAAGTATCCGAACATACTACAGAAGACAGGAGTCGCAACGAATAAAAAGAAGAAAAAGAGGCCTCATTGTTCGATATGATTAACAACATAACTAGGAACAGTCACAAATTGCAATTGTTTTATTACAGATATTAAACAGAATTGGATAGAATTGCGCAGACAAATATCATAGTTCCAATTTTGAGCTAGAATTAGACAGAATTCGCTCACTTGATTCATCAGCACATCACATCTTTGCAAGAATTGAGTACAAACCTACTATATATCATATGCGAGTAAAGCAAGCGAGACAATAACTGACTGAAGTTTCCTCCAAGCCCATCATTTCTTCCCAGCAAATAAGGAGAAGGAATGCAGGAATTGAAATTTCAGCAAGCTAAGGAAACACAACTCTAAGGAGGTGCCATATAAAATTGCGACAAATGAGAAATTCCTTTTTGTTTTACCCCCTCAAAAATAAAGTTTGATATTAATCCACACAAAGTTTCAACGAGTTCTTTGAGATCAATACTTCAGCACTTTGTAAATAGTTGCATCAATCAAGAAAGAAGCCTGTTTCGAGGTTTTAGGAGTAGCAGATTTCCAATTCACCGGTGTGACAATAGGTACTTGAAACAAGTAGGTGTTTGATAGTTTTTATATTTCTAAACTTAATAATCTTGAAGCTCTTCTTCATAATGCAACTTTGTTTTTGATATTTCTAGACTTAATATTCTTGAAGTTTTTCTTCATAAAGCGACTTTGTTGCAGCTATCGGCCTCACTTGCTTCATTTATGGGCAGGCCGCTATTGGTTTCCTCGGTTTGAAATATTATCACGGGATTGTATTATGTGCACAGCTATTGTATTTCTTTAAGCTGTGTTGGATATATTTTGGTTAGTGTAGGTTTGTTGTCATTTTTGCATTGTGGTGGCAACGGATGACGACAAAAGGTCTACTCATCGTTCCATTTTGTATTGTGATAATTCACACTGAATCATTATCTTCCAGCCTTCTACGTCCAGATTCCTTTATTTTATTTCATAGATCGAATTGGGTGCCTTGCCCTACTTTTCATCCAAAAAAATAAAAATAAAAATATAAACCCTTCATAATATTGTAAAATTCCAACGAGAGGAAATTATGAGAGAATGAGGAGTCAAGGGACTTCCAGAATCGTAAAAGGCCAATTTCTTGCAAACGGATGAATAGGTTGGCTTTATTTCAGGCACAAGTATAGCTAGGAGCTAAATAAAATGCATTGCCATCTCTAACAAAGTTTTGATACTGTGAAATAAACATCGCCTGGTAAATTGAGTAAAAGGCCTGGATTCAAACCATGCTTGGATCAGGTAACGGCTTATTCTTTGAACTGCGAATGAATAAATAAATAAATAAATATTAACTTCAAGAAATATAATTTCTATGATGGCAGAGCATTGCAAATATCCATTTTTGTTAATGGTTTTCTTTGATGGTGATTAGGGAAAGCCCATGTTCAAATGCATTATTAGTTTGAGCTACTTTAAAGTTTATAGCGAATCTGCCAAACAAACCATTCCATGAATTCCATAACTTTAATCAACAACCATCGATTTTTCTTTCCCCATTAGGAATAATTTCCAACAAATTGGATCCCACAAAGAATGAAATCGAATGAATAATACATTTCACCTCGACATCTAAATTCAATTTACATAAAACTTACCTCAACCTCATCATCACCAACCTAATGCCCACCACTTCCCCGCACCTTGCATTCTCAATCTCAAACTCCCAATCCCGATCAAATATCCGCCCGACCCTGCACCGATCAAAATTTAAAAATAAAAATAAAAAAACTGAATAGAGAGAGAGAGAGAGAGAGAAGATTTGCAGATCTGAAGACGAACCTCGATGGATGAGCATTCAGGCGGGGTCTCGAACATGTAGAGGGAGAACTGCTTGTGGATGACGCCGACGTCGAAGTAGATGAGGCCGGAGTTGGGGACGTCGACGCGGATCTCGGTGACTGGGAGCCAGAGGAAGAGCTCCTGGGCCTCGATTCCGGTGAGTGACGATATCACACCGTAGCTGATGACGCCTGAGATGAGCTCCTCGTAGTGCACGTCGGTCTCGAAGTGGGCCGTGCAGGGGCGGCGAAGGCGGAGCTCGAACCGGCCCGCGGCGTCGACCTCGAAGGAGGCGATGGTGTCCTCGCTGTCCCGAGGGAGGAGCCCGATCGGGAGCCCGTAGGCCCGCAGGACCTCGTAGGGGGCGGTGACGCCGGCGGCGGAGAAGGCGTATAGGGCTAGGGTTAGGGTTAGCAGGAGGATGGCGATGGTGGAGGACATTTTTGGAAGCTAGAATTTGGGGGAATTGTTTGGTGCCAGCGAAGGATGAAGGAGGAAGATAAATTGAGAATGGAGAATGATGAGGGTGGTGGCGCTTAGTGGGCCCCGCGAGGCCTTTGCGCCTAATCGTTAGAAATCGGATCGCGTCATGGTCAGGGCCGACCCGACCCGATAATTGGGACTGCATTACTAAAACGCCCTCATCCGAGTGCCAGCGGAGATGTAAACAGATATAAATACTCCAAGCCATTGTCAATTTGTGTCCCTTCTGTTTTCTTTTTAATCAGATACTAAATTTTATCCCCGAATGTATTCGTATCCAACAACCACCACATGCAGATATGGTTAATTGCTATATATATATATTCGGAATATGTTTAAATGCGGATGAAAGAAAATCCCTTTTTCTAACCTGTGCTATTCTGAAGGTGTGGCCCATGCAAGGCCATAGCCCCTAAATTTCAAGAATTATCCGACAGAAACCTTGACATCAGGGTTTTGGTGCACTTTATGTTATGGAAATTTGAAAAAACTTATAGCATATACATTTAAAGATGAACTTTATGGTACAGGATGTGATATACAAAAACCAATAGCATACAAAAATTTGGAAAAAAAAGTGGAGTTGAGTGGTTCATCATTCATAGAGTTATCTTTAAGAACTGTACAACAAGATAGAATACGGCCAACAACAGCGCGATCTGATAAGCATCTCTTTGAAAACCATCATCTCTCTGAAAAAACTGAAACGAAACAAAACAAGAAACATGAAGTCTGTGGATTTACGATTAGCTCAATACTAGAAGGAGATCTTCATGAATTTCATCATGGTTGTCGGCGACATGAAGCTATTGCTAATCTCGATGTTTCTTTTTAAAGAAAAAAGGAAACGATAGTGCATACCTTTGCAGGATCCCCTGACGGGTCGGAATAGACCTCCGTATTCTCCTTCCCGGTTTTGAAGTTAGACGCAATATTTTTAGTCGCGTCGATTGTATCTTTTCCAGATTCGATGGCAGAGAAAAGCCTTCTCGACAACCAGAAATAAGCCTTAGCAGGTGCCGATGACGAGGATAAATCCCATGATTCCTCGTGCTCGATCACTTGGCCGCTTATTTGATTTAAAATAAACTGAGAATTGACTCCAAGTATCAAGTCTCCTCCTGATGCGAATACAGGATTTTTCGGTTTGCCTCGAAGCGTCCATTTGATGCTGAGGATGCTTGTAGATAGCATTACCATCTCCTGCACTGTCTGACACATGCATGACTCTTCGGTGAGTGCAATATCTAAATATTAAAAGAAAACAGATTAATACAGAATAATTGAGGGTAAATAAAAATTATTTTAAATTGATTGATGATGTTGAAACCAAAAAAATCTTCAGAACTAATGCTTTGATCCCATGTTAAAAACCGCTTTAGCCAGAAACTTAAACTACTAGGTTGTGAGATAACAAAGTATATACATAATATTTCATAACATGCTTCAATTTACTCGAGCTTCTCTGATCCAAATGGCGTGTCCTATGTTATAGTCTAACTATATAAGGCGAGGAATGTAATTATCGGCATCAAAGCATAGGCCTTCCAGTTTCGACTTGCCTAAAAAATGTAAAGAGAATCAAGGATATTTATAAATTTAAGGAGGTAGCAATTATTGTCCTGCCAAGTTCTGTTCAAAGGAAAAATATAAGTTGGTTCAGGTCTGGTATGCTTTTTGTGTGTGTGTTTTGCGCGCGGGGGGGGGGGGGGGGGGGGGGGGCGGGCAATCAACACAATATTTGCAATAAAACATGGGAAATAATACTGCTGCTGTCAGCTCTTACCACAGAGGGATTCTCCAGAGCACCGGTCACCCATAGTGGCCGTTTGTACTTTTCTCGGCCTGTGAAGGATCTAACAGGATCCTGCGATAAATGGATACATCTGCAATTAACATTTCATTTGATTGAAAATGAAATTTACATCCTGATGGAAATAAAATCAAGTTACAACCAGCAAATTGTAGCGCTGCCTATACAATCAAATGGGAATTCTAATAACCGGAGTCGAGTAATTTACAGATTGAGGAAGCGGGTTTGCAAATCCTTTTCATTTTTATTTATTGATGTGTTTATCAGAAATGTTGATTTAATCAACTCAAATACATGATGAGTTTTGATTCACCCTAGCCTCCTCGAATCATTTGATAAGTCAAGTATAACCTAATATCTATATCATATCGCGAATTTTCCTACTAAAGAAACCATAGCATATAGGCAGAGGAACAAAATGAGAAGGTCGAGCTCTAGCAATCCATCAGTTAATCAATACAGCCAAAACGACGATGGTTCTAACATAAGTATATCGAGCAAGTAAGAGAAAAGGAGTGTGAATGCTTACCTTGTATTTGACAGAAATGGCGAAGGATCCTAATGCACGATTTCCTTCTCGCAGCTCTAAATATCACGCACAAGTTGTCTTGCAGTCCGATTCAACGGTCTGGGCTACTGAGGCACTCGAATTCATTGCAAAGTTCACCGAAGTCCATGCCATCAACTAGCTTGTCTGATTCCGATCTTTCCTTATTCTCATCGATATATGATTTTGTTTCTTTGGATTCACCTATCACTGCTAGAATCATATAATCGGCATATCAGTAGTTAACCTTATTAAAGAAAGCTAGGAAGGAAATTGGTCTAATTTCTATGTTTCTATAGTAGAAAATCTAGTGAGTATAGTTCAGAAATTATATATATTGCCAAAATTGGAAAATTAGGATGACGATTACTGGAAGCAAGAAGGTGATAAATCAATACAGAAGCGAGATAGCTAGCTGTATATGCAAGCAAGAACATCACTAACAACGTCAGATCTTTGGCGGCATATTTGTATCTTCAAAAAAACGGAGAAAATTCATTTTCTATAAAGAAATGCATGGGAGTTCAGGTGTCTCCACTATAATTATAGCGGAAAATTATAAATCATTAGTAATTTGCGATATGGAATGATTGTTTCTAATCGGGAAACATACCACCATTTGGATGTAACCCGTTAAGAACTTAAGTTAAATGATCACTTGTGTAAGAGTTTATTTAAAGATTTTTATTTTCTATTTCAAGAATTTAAATAATGGGTTTTTACTTGTAGCCCCTTAAAACATAGCAAATTTCTTTCTGCCAAAAAAACTTGGTATTTACTTTTTAATCCCTCAAAACTAATAAAATACATCATTTTAACCCCGTTTATAATTTCTATCAACTTTTAACGGCATAACATCATGTTTTTCTTTAAAATATCCCAACCTCTCTTCTTGTTTAGAACTACGCAATTTCTTTTCTAAATTGAAATTAAGGTTTAAACTCCTGCTGCACTTTTCTAAAAATCGGCCATGAAATCAGAAGCATCTTCAACATTCTTCCCTAGTTATGAAAAAGTAACCTGTTGTCTTCGGATAAATGATAAATCTAAAATCTATAGAGAAAAATTAAAATTAAAGTTAACGGGGTTTTTTTCCGACGGAAATCGTAAAAGGTGGTAAAATGATGTATCTTATTAGTTTTGGGGGGTAAAAAATAAATACCAAGTTTTTTGGGGTTAGAAAGGAATTTGCTATGTTTTGGAAGGGTTACAGTTAAAAAACCCTTTAAATAAATAGCTAAATAAATTTAATTTAATTCAATTACATGCATACATACAGTGCATACAGACGGAAGCTTCAAAACAGCCCACGTTCCAGTGCTAGGAACTCCGTTCCGTATAAGTGCACCTAAGAAGACTACCACTGTCGTAGCTACGACATTCCATCACAAGTGGCGTTTCACGTTCTTGTTTTCGTTCCGCGGACTGAAACGTTCAGCGTTCCTGGTAACACACCTAATCCAGCTATCTAATATAAATGGATGACGGGATACAAAATTCATCTCCCTATCCGGTATATGATAGTGCTCGATATTGGCGATCCCCAAGATCATGACACGTGGCAGGTTATATGTCTCAGAACTCAGAAGAAAGGGCCCGCAGGGGCCGATCAGGCCACCCCGTGCCCGACCAGCAAACACAAGCTGGTCCCCCTTGGGGCCCCTGCAAATTGGCCTCCTTGGCCTCTCAGCTCGCCCCCGAGCTACCACAGGACCAAGACTCCTCGGCCTCCTTGCTCGTCCCCAAGCTCCCGCCGAGGACGTCTTCCTCGGCCCTCTGACCGCTCACGGGCGTAACCGCCGCTCCGCAAATCTCGCCATGCGCTGATTCTCCGCCAGCAACATCCCACGTTCCACGCCATCACGATCCCCATTAATGGGCGATCCGCTCTCTATGCGGGCGTGACGTCGGAAGCGTAACTGCCGGCGAGATTCTCGCGCCTGCTGCTGCGTGCCGCCGCTATATAAACCCTCATCACAGAGGGGTCAAGTAAGCCATTTTTTACACTTTTATGCCGTTACTCTACTCGGATTTCCCCTCTAACTTGATCGTCGGAGGGTCCTCGGTGGTACCAAACCACCCCGGGACTTCTTTGCAGGTACTTGGCAACAGCTTCCTCACCTCACCTCTTCCTCCAAAAACCCATTGAGACCCACACGCAACGAAGGATAATCAGTTAAGTTCACCGCGAGATCAACGGAAGACAACATCTGACGGAGGCCCGAAAAGGAGCTCCATCAGTTGGCGCCGTTTGTGAGAAAATAACTCCACCAAATACAAAGTTGGCCTTCCTATCTCCACCCTCATGGCAGACGACCATCCTGGGGATCCCGGTACCAGCCGCCGTCCTCCACTCACTGAAGGCGGGGATGAACCTCCTTCCATGATGGTCATCAACGCCCTCGCAGGCCGGATAGATCGCCTGCAATCCCTCGTGGAGGCCCTCGTCTGCGCCCAAACGGCCGCGCCCGGGCCCCAGATCGCCGTTCCACCGCCTCCAGAAGGCTCTGTCTCTGTCTGGACGGCCGATCACCAACAGGCCGCGTCCCCAGGCCGCCGGTCTCTCGAACCGGTGCTGCCTGGGGCCCGTTGGGAGCCCCAGGGCTCGACACCGAGATCCGCCGCCAGGGCGCCTCGCCTCGAGCCTCCTCGTGACCCCTATCCCCCTGAGGAGATGTCGGTCATCTCGCCTGTCCACGGGCGTGGTCGACCCCACCACCATCGGCGGGGCCGCACAGAAGAGGTCCGCCCAGGCGGCTCAAGAGCTACCTCACCCCGGGACCTGAGGCACCTTATTGAGAAGAACCGGGGACGCTCCCAGACGCACGTCACCTAGAGCGGGGGCTAGAGATCCCGAGGCGCCGACTTCCCGGGATACCACGGTCGGCTCGACGCCCTCGAGAAGAAGATCGAGGGCATGCGCCGAGAAGCTCACCTCTCTGTAGGGTGTTTTTCGTCACCCCATTGAGATGGGAATACGCGCGCACTTGTCAGACGTACTAAAGATTCCCCCTGCCTAGGGTAGACCAGGGTTTAATGATTGTGGGGATCCGAATCTCCGGCAGCCGCGGACTAAACTGCTGTTAATTACCCCTTGCCTTTGGAGCGAGAGAAACTCCGATTGACGGGTTAAACTGGTCATGCGAACTCAATGTGCAGTGTGCGTGTGATGTGTTTTGAAAGGAGGTTTTTGGATATGTCGGGAGCCACGCAGAGTTTTACGGGGGTCCCGCTATCCGGATAGCGGGCTGGGGGTCAAGGGGGCTAGCAGCCCCCTTGCGGGGCAGCGTCCCGTTAGAAATTCTTTTCTAACAGGGACAGTGTCGTGGTGTATGTGTATGTGCACATATGTATACATATGTGTATATATATATGTATATATATAAGAAGAAAAAAAGGGAAGAAAAGGCATCCAAAGGATGCGTGGGGGAAGCACCTTGGACGCTATGCGTCTAGATGCTGTGCGCTCAGGCGCTAGAGTGCCACGTGTCGGCACGTGGGCGCTCTGCGCTTGAGCGCTGGGAGCTTGAGCGCAAGCGCGCCACGTGTCGGCACGTGGGTGCTTTGCACTTCAGCATCCGACGCTTGAGCGCAAGTGCGCTACGTGTCGGCACGGGGGCGACTTGCGCTTGAGCGCTGGGCGCTTGAGCGCAAGGGCGCCACGTGTCGGCACGGGGGCGACTTGCGCCCGTGCGCTCGCGTTTGAGTGCAAGCGCGCCACGTGTCGGCACCGGGACGACTTGCGCTAGAGTGCAAGCGCGCCACGTGTCGGCACGTGGGCGCTTTGCGCTTGAGCGCAGGCCGCTGTAGTGCAAGCACGCCACGTGTTGGCACGTTGGGCGCTTTGCGCTCGAACGCTGAGCGCTTGAGCGCAAGCGCACCACGTGTCAGCACGCGGACGCTCTGCGCTTGAGCGCCGACGAGAAAAAGAGGCTTTTAGTCTAGAAAATTTCTCGGAAGAGAAATCAGAGAGGAGTTGGACTTCTGAGTGTGTTTTTTTTTTAGGGTTTAGTGAAAGGGGTTCTTCTTCTTCCTCCCCTGTTAGCTGGATCTTGAAGATCAAGAGATGTGAGATCTCAAAATCTCTCATTTTGGGGATCTAAAGACAGATCCAAGTTCCCCTTTGTGGGTTTGGTGGTGAAAAAATATTTTGTTTTTTAAAAGGAAGAGTAAAACTCTTGATTTAATTCAAGAGAAAGAAGAAAGTTTTGGAAGCTTGAGGAAGGAGAAAAGATCTCAGATCTAATTTCTTTGGAAAGAATGAAAAGTGTTATTTTATTCATCATCATTTTGCCTTATATAGGCTTACATATTTACATATAGCCCCTTGGGCTTTACAAAAATGGCGTTTTGCCAATCTCATGGCTCATGTGCCATTTCATTTTTGCACATAAGCCATGGACTTACAAAATATTGGTTTTATGCCCATTTTGCATATATTCATGTATAAAAAATTACATGAAAATTATTTATTACATGATCTATATTTAGGTATGGAGGAGGCTGGCCGCGGGCTCGACTTGGGTATGGGCCCGCTTGACCTGGGCTTGGGCCCACCTGGCTTGGGGTTGACCTTGACTTTGACTCGGTCAATGGGGGTGTAAATTTTTACCCCAACAAAGTGCCCCCCATCAATAAATGCACACCGCACATTTGAGTTGTGTGCATGAAATTGATGGATCTCGAAGCTGAACTTCGAGGTGGAACATCATTCCGGAGGCGAAGCATCATCCCGGGGAGCATGATTCCTGGGGATCGGAGCATCATTCTGATTCGCGGAGCATAATTCCAGAGATCGGAGCATCATTCCGATGAGCGGAGCATGATTCCAAAGATCGGAGCATCATTCCAAAGGGTGGAGCATAATTCCAGGGATCGGAGCATCATTCCGAAGGGTGGAGCATAATTCCAAGAGATCGGAGCATCATTCCGATGAGTGGAGCATAATTCCAGGGTTCGGAGCATCATTCCGAGGGACGGAGCATGATTCCAAATATCGGAGCATCATTCCGAGGGGCAGAGCATGATTCCAAGGATCGGAGCATCATTCCGAAACGCGGAGCATGATTCCAAGGATCGGAGCATCATTCCGAAGAGCGGAACATGATTCCAGGATTCGGAGCATCATTCCGAAGAGCCGGAGCATAATTCCGATTTGCGGAGCATAATTCCAGGGTCGGAGCATCATTCCGAAGGATCGGAGCATCATTCCGATTCGCGGAGCATAATTCCAAGGATCGGAGCATCATTCCGAAGCGCGGAGCATCATTCCGAAGCGCGGAACATAATTCCAAGATCGGAGCATCATTCCGAAGGGCGGAGCATGATTCCAGAGATCAGAGCATCATTCCGAAGGGCGGAGCATGATTCCAGGGTTCGGAGCATCGTTCCGAAGGGCGGAGCATGATTCCAGGGTTCGGAGCATGATTCCGAAGATCGGAGCATAATTCCAGAGATCGGAGCATCATTCCGAAGGACGGAGCATAATTCCAAGGATCGGAGAATCATTCCGATGAGTGGAGCATGATTCCAGGGATCGGAGCATCATTCCAATTTGCGGAGCATGATTCCAAGGATCGGAGCATCATTCCGAAGTGCGGAGCATCATTCCGATGAGCGGAGCATGATTCTAGGGTTTAGAGCATCATTCCGAAGAGCGGAGCATCATTCTGACCGAAGCATGATTTCGATGCAGAGGTAGATTCCTAGGCGAAGTATAATTCCGACAAGGAAGGCAAATATTCCGAGGCGAAGCATTGATTTCGGCACATGGTATATTCTGAGACGGAGCATAATTCCGGTGCAGAGCTTGTTAGCTGACTTGATTCCGAGACGAAGCATAATTTCGACAGGGAAGGCTGGTACACCGAGGCGAAGCATCATTTCGACACGGGGTGCATTCTGAGACGAAGCATAATTCCGACGCAGAGCTTGCTGGTTGACTTGATTCCGAGGCGGAACATAATTCCGACGAGGAGGTCGTTGGTTGATTCCGAGTCGAAGAATAATTCTGACAGGGAAGACAGATACACCGAGGCGAAGCATCATTTCGACACGGGGTGCATTTTGAGACGAAGCATAATTCCGACGCAGAGCTTGTTGGTTGATTTGATTCCGAGGCGGAGCATAATTCCGGCAGGGAAGGTAGATATCCCGAGGCAAAGCATGATTTCGATACGGGGTAAATTCTGGGACAGAGCATGATTCCGCCGTAGAGGTTGTTGGTTTGATTTGATTTGGGTTGACATCAGCATCGCTACACTGGAATATGGTACCAGGGGCGAATCATCATTTGTCATGAGAGAATTTGGGAATTGGTTTTGCATCTACATTGCTGCACTGGAATAATGCCAGGAGCAACTCATCATTTGCCCCGGGAGGATTTGGGAATTGGTTTTCTGTTTGGTATCAGCATCGCTACACTGGAATATGGTACCATGAGCGAATCATCATTTGCGTTTGCTTATTAGGAAACGATGGCTTAGAAGACAGGTTTTAGGTCCCTATCACCTAAGACTTTTCAATTTTGTGAGCCGTAAGGGTCTCACAAAGCATTTTCTCCCTACGGGTCGTAAGGATCCCGTAGGTGTATTTTCTCCTTGGGAGTCGTGGGGACTCCCAAGTGTGTTGCTCCTTTGTGAGTCGTAAAGATCTCACGCGGAAATTTTCTCCTCACAATGTCGAGAGGACCTTGTGAGTGCATTTCATCTCTTTCTCACGAGTTTGCGCCCTTTCGGGTTTTCACAAACTCGCCGGCAGTCCTGCTGTTTTTACTCACGAAGCCCTTTCGGGTTTTCATCCGTGCCCATTTTGCTTGTGAACATACCTTTTTTTATTTTTATTTTATTATTTTTGGAGAGATTGGGATTGTTTTACGTCCGTGGATTGTATACGGTTTTGCAGGATGTATGATCCAGACCGTAGGGCCATAAAAATTTTGGGACTTTGTTGGCGTCTGCATCGCTGCACTGGAATATGGTACCAGGAGCGATTCATCATTCGCCGTTGGGGTATGGGATTTGGAATTTGGTTGGCGTCTGCATCGCTGCACTGGAATATGGTACCAGGAGCGACTCATCATTCGCCGTTAGGGTATGGGATTGGGAATTTGGTTGGCGTCTGCATCGCTGCACTGGAATATGGTATCAGGAGCGACTCATCATTCGCCGTTAGGGTATGGGATTTGGAATTTGGTTGGCGTCTGTATCGCTGCACTGGAATATGGTACCAGGAGCGACTCATCATTCGCCACTTGGGGATTGGGGAGCGATGGCTTAGGAGACAGGTTTAGATCCCTATTAAGACTTTTCAATTTTATGGGCCGTGAGGGTCCCATAAAGCATTTTCTCCCTATGAGTCGTAAGGATCCCGCAGGTGTATTTTCTCCTTAGGAGTCGTGAGTACTCCTAAGTGTGTTTTCCCTTTGTGAGTCGTAAGGATCCCACAAAGGTTTGTTCTCCTCATGTATCATGAGGACACATGAGTGGGTCTTCTCAATGGAGCATAATTCCAAAGGCGGAGACCAGCCGCGTAACTGGTGATTGTGGTAGGACATGGGTATGACGAGAATTATTTGAGCCCGTGGATTGTATACGGCAGTCAATTTGGGGACTGGCCGTAGGGCTGGGAGAATTTTGGAAATTTGAATTTTGGTTGGCGTCTGCATCGCTGCACTGGAATATGGTATCAGGAGCGACTCATCATTCGCCTTTTTTTTTGTTTTTTTGTTTTTTTTTTGTTTTACCGCGATTGCTCTATCATTTCAGCTTTTCTTATCGCGAAGATCGTGATTGCCCTATCATTTCGGCTATTTATTCGCGGTTGCCCCATCATTTCGGCTTTATTCTCATCTTTATTTTTACTCGCTGATTTTTATTGCGAGTTGCCCCATCATTTCGGCTTTTATTTTTCTTTTATTTACACATTTTTTGTTTATTTACATTTTTTTTTACATTCCCAGTTTAACGACTTAGAGGTCGACTGTTCCCAGTTTAATGACGTGGTGGTCGACTGTTTTCAGAGAAAGGCAGATGTTTGAGAGAATCAGTTTCACGAAGAACTTCGGTCTCCGTTTGTATGAAATTGGCGGTCGCAGCTGGACTGTTTGTTAACACTTTGGACAGTTCTATCTCTCCTGCCTTGTATTGCTTTTCGACCCAATCTTTGAAGACGAAGCAGTCCTCAATGGCATGACCTATCACTCTGTGATAGGGGCGGTATTTGGGGTCGTCGGTCCTATTCGTTTCCTGCGGTCTTTTTGACTCTGGCAGTTGTAGACCGTTCCTCAGGGCGTCTTTGAATATTTTGCGGATTTTGTCCCTCCTGAAGGAATAGACCTTATCCAGCTTCTCTTTTAGTGGAGATTCTCCTCCCTCTCCGAACACTGGCTTCCGAGACTGGTTGGCATTAGGCCCGTTCAACCCTTGCTTATTTCGGTTAGCCGAAGTGTTGAAAGATTCAGAATCATCGGAGTTTCCGTCTTTGCGATTATCGTCCTTTCGGTTCTCCAGGACCTATTGTTATTTTGGGAGTCCGAGGAGGACTCCTGCTTTGAGCGCTCCAGCATCTGAACTTTCCTGGTCAGCTCTTGGAATGTTTTGAGACCCGCGGTGCATAGAAACGGGGCCATCCAATTGTTGAGATTTCCGACAAGGAGACTGACAGATTGGTCCTGCTCTATCGGCGGTTCGCATTTGACGGAGAGATTGCGCCATCGGGTTATAAAATCCGTGCCGCTATCGTTGTTCTTGGGCTTGGTCCTTACGAGCTCGGCAATGGTGATCTTATCGCTGACGCTCATGAACCTTTGTCGAAACAAAGATTCCATTTGGACGAAAGTAGTAATGGAGCCATCCGGTATGCTCGCGTACCAGTCGAAAGCAATATCGGTCAAGCTATTAACGAACTGGCGGAGGAGAAGCGCATCGTTGCCCCCAGTATTCCCGCATGAGGCTTTGAAGTAGGCGATGTGCTGATTCGCATTTCCCGTCCCATCGAATCTTCCGAACTTGGGGATGACATAGCCGGTAGGAAATTCTACCAGATCATATTGAGCAGGATATGGTCTCCCGCTACTGCTAACATCTTTTTGCGCTTCAGCTTCGGCTACCAGTGTTTTGACTTTGCTGGCAACCAAATCCATGATTTGATCTTGGGTTAGCGGGCTACTGTCATCGGTAGCCAAGACATTTTCCGAGATAGAATGCGACTGATTTTCATGCGGTTCGCCCACTTTTGGATTTGAGGGGATAGGCGTCGGCTGCGTTGGGACACCGTTTCCCGGTTCACGAGCAGAGCCTTGCGCTTGATTGGGCGGCTGAGAGGCAAGTCGGGCCGTAAGCTGTAGGACGACATTTGTGAAGTCGTCAATTTTTGAGTAGAGCTTGGCCATCTTCTTGTCTTTGTTTCTGAGCTGTTTTCGGAGCTCTTGGAGAAGTTGCTGCTCTGCGTTCTTGGGACGGAAGATTGGCTCATCTTCACTTTCCGAGCCCGACCCTTCATGGACCGAAGGGTCTTTCTGCCTGTCATCCTAATCGAGAGGGTTTTCATCACCCAGCAGAGGCGGCCGTTCTTGGGAAGCGGCCACCACATTCAAGCCAGATTGGGTTTGAGATGTGGTAGCCCCGTCCTTGCTCTTGCTGCGTGTGCCCACCGTGTAGACAGTGTGGACCACATACCCAGCCATTTCCTCATCTTCGGCGGGGTAACCCTGTTCTTCGAACCTCATGAGTTTCAGCCTGGCAGGAGCCATAGCCCTTTTGTTGGCTCTATATCTGAGCCTTTTCTTCCTCAGCTTCTCGATTTTGAAGGCTTGGCGGGCATCCGCTATCCGGGAAGCCATTGTGAGTTGATCAGCGGGGAGCTTAGAAAAGACACCCGATCGAGCAGTTATCAGGGGCACCATCGGAGCTTGCGCGAGACGCCCTGTCGCTTTGTTGGTGCTGATGGCCTTGCCCCCAGCTGGGGCTATGGAGAGTCGTTCGGAAACGGACTTGCGCTTGGGCTGAGGTGCCCTCGCGACCACCACATTTGGCCTCTTGCCTTTCGAGACCGGTATGTCTGTCACTGGGGCTTGAGGAGCCGGGATGGCGCCAACTGGCATGAACATGATAGAGTCGAATGGTAGCAGCGGCTCCTCCCATTGTCGTCCGAGACTGGACGGAAGGACCGTCCTGGAGTCTATCTTCATCGTGTAGGAGACGGGAGCTGAGTTCATCATCGAAGACATCGTCGGAAGGTGATTGCTTGAAAATCTGCATGAAAGAGCATTATTTTAGTATAAATACAGGTATGTATAATGATTGAGTTCGCATGAATGCTTAATCCGAAATATGGGAGGAGAGATTGGTCCCACCGGGCGTGCCAGAATCTGTAGGGTGTTTTTCGTGACCCCATTGAGATGGGAATACGCGCGCGCTTGTCAGGCGTACTACAGATTCCCCCTGCCTAGGGTAGGCCAAGGTTTAATGATTGTGGGGATCCGAATCTCCGGCAGCCGCGGACTAAACTGCCGTTAATTACCCCTCGCCTTTGGAGCGAGAGAACCTCCGATTGATGGGTTAAACTGGTCATGCGAACTCAATGTGCAGTGTACGTGTGATGTGTTTTGAAAGGGGGTTTTTGGATATGTCGGGAGCCACGCAGAGTTTTTACGGGGGTCCCGCTACCCGGATAGCAGGCTGGGGTCAAAGGGGCTAGCAGCCCCCTTGCGGGGTGCGGGACAGCGCCCCGTTAGAAATTTTTTTCTAACAGGGACAGTGTCGTGGTGTATGTGTGTGTGCACATATGTATACATATGTATATATATATATATGTATATATATATATAAGAAGAAAAAAAGGGAAGAAAAGGCATCCAAAGGATACGTGGGGGCAGCACCTTGGGCGCTGTGCGCCTAGGTGCTGTGCGCTCAGACGCTAGAGTGCCACGTGTCGGCACGTGGGCGCTCTGCGCTTGAGCGCTGGGAGCTTGAGCGCAAGCGCGCCACGTGTCGGCACGTGGGTGCTTTGCACTTCAGCGCCTGACGCTTGAGCGCAAGTGCGCCACGTGTCGGCACGGGGGTGACTTGCGCTTGAGCGCTGGACGTTTGAGCGCAAGGACGCCACGTGTCGGCACGGGGGCGACGTGCGCTCGCGCTTGAGCGCAAGCGCGCCACGTGTCGGCACCGGGGCGACTTGCGCCCGTGCGCTCGCGCTTGAGCGCAAGCGCGCCACGTGTCGGCACCGGGGCGACTTGCGCTCGAGCGCAAACGAGCCACGTGTCGACACGTGGGCGCTTTGCGCTTAAGCGCAGGCCGCTGTATTGCAAGCGGGCTACGTGTTGGCACGTGGGCGCTTTGCGCTCGAACGCTGAGCGTTTGAGCGCAAGCGCGCCACGTATCAGCACGCGGGCGCTCTGCGCTTGAGCGCCGGCAAGAAAAAGAGGCTTTTAGCCTAGAAAATTTCTCGGAAGAGAAATCAGAGAGGAGTTGGACTCCTGAGTGTTTTTTTTTTTTTGGGTTTAGTGAAAGGGGTTCTTTTTCTTCCTCCTCTGTTAGCTGGATCTTGAAGATCAAGAGATGTGAGATCTCAAAATCTCTCCTTTTTGGGATCTAAAGACAGATCCAAGTTCCCCTTTGTGGGTTTGGTGGTGAAAAACTATTTTGTTTTTGAAAAGGAAGAGTAAAACTCTTAATTTAATTCAAGAGAAAGAAGAAGGTTTTGGAACCTTGAGAAAGGAGAAAAGTTCTCAGATCTAATTTCTTTGGAGAGAATGAAAAGTGTTATTTTATTCATCATCATTTTGCCTTATATAGGCTTACATATTTACATATAGCCTCTTGGGCTTTACAAAAATGGCGTTTTGCCAATCTCATGGCTCATGTGCCATTTCATTTTTGCACATAAGCCATGGGCTTACAAAATATTGGCTTTATGCCCATTTTGCATACATTCATGTATAAAAAATTACATGAAAATTATTTATTACATGATCTATATTTAGGCATGGAGGAGGCTGGCCGCGGGCTCGACTTGGGTATGGGCCCGCTTGACCTGGGCTTGAGCCTACCTGGCTTGGGGTTGACCTTGACTTTGACTCGGTCAACGGGGGTGTAAATTTTTACCCCAACACTCTCGAGCGACGGAGCTAAGTACGCCTCCGACTCGCTCACGAAGCCGTTCACCGAGAAACTGCTCGCCGTCCACGTCTCCTCGCGCAACAAGCCCCCAAAGGTCTCTCTGTTTGACGGGAAAACCGACCCGAAGGACCACTTGGACGCTTTCACCGCGGGGATGAGCTTCCAGGATCACTCCGATGCCGCCCAGTGCAGAGCCTTCCCGGCCACCCTCATCCGCGCAGGTCGGGATTGGTTCCGGGGGCTCGAACCCCGCTCGATTTCGACCTTCGACGAGCTGGTTACTCAGTTTCTCGGCCATTTCGTGGGAACCGTCGACAGAAGCGCACGATCGACTACCTCTTCACGGTTAAGAGTGGGGACAAGGAAACGTTCAAGGCATGCATTACCCGTTTCTACAACGCCCTTCTCGAAGTGCCCGAGCACCGAGACGAAACCGTCGTAACGGCACTCAGATCTGGTCTGAGGCACAAGGAATGGTTGCGCTCCTTCGCGCTGGCGCAACCTAAGACCATGGCCGAGGTCAAGGCGTGGACCGAACGCGAGGTCCAGCTGGAATCCGAGGTGAATACTAACCTTCCCCGGGCAGAACGGCCCGACTAGAAGAAAAGGGCTCGGGAGGAGAGGCCGGAGCGTCAGCAGCCCTACCACCCGAAGTTCCAGGAGTATACCCCCCTCAACGTCTCCCTCGCGGTGTTGCTGGAGGAGGCCCAGAACGAGGGGTTCTTCAAGTTCCCTCCGGTCCCGCGTCAGGCCGCGAAGCGAACCCGGGGCCCCTACTGCGCTTTCCACCGGATACTGGGCCATGCCACGGAGGACTGCAAACAACTGAGGGACTACATCGAAGAGCTCATCCGGTCTGGGCACCTCGCCGCCTACCTGAGGGACACGGCAGACCGACCGCGAGCAGAAGCAGCATCGCCCTCCCGCCGACCTGACCATCGGTCAGATCATGCTTGCTTCAGCGGACGGCCAGCCCGGAGCTCAGGGAGCCCCATGCCCTATACCAAGTGCGGGGGCAGACAGCCCTTCAAGGAGCTCGGCCCCAGCCAATAAAGTCATCTTCTAGCATGTACCCTTCTTTTAAAGCAATGTAAATTCTTCCTAGGATCTATTGTTAATTTAATAAAGATCAATGGAGCGTTGCGAAAAAGAAAGAAAAGCTTTGTTTATTCAAAGGGTATTATGGGCTCCTCAGCCGTACATGCAAAAAAAAGGGAAAATTACAATAGTGGGGGAAGGGGGTGCAGCGAGCATTGCTCGTGGTACTCGGTAAAAATCTCCGCCAACCGGGGTCTCGCCAGTTCCAGCCTCTGTCCCCGGTTCCCCCCGCGGGCATCAACCCCGAGCCTCAGCTCGTAGCATTTGCGGATGAGCGCCTCTGAACGGGCCAGCCGGTTCGCGGAGATTAACCCGAAGCGCCTCAAAGACCGCAGCTTGCCCACGGCCTCGTCAAAGAGCAGCTCAGACAGGGGGTTGTAAAGCCCCGGCGATGCCCTCCAGATGGAATATATTAGCAGCTGCAGCAGGGAGGAGCGTCGGGGGAGCAGCCGGCCAAAATGGTCCTCGATACTCCCGTAGACCAGCTGCACCGTGTCCTCGGTGCAGTACGGGTCGTAGAGGTACACGTCTTCGAAGCGGACGATGTCGGGGATGGTGAACGGGAAGTCCTGCATTCTCGGCGACCTGTTTATGAAGGATGAAAAGACCAGTACTCCTTCAGCCTTATATAGCCCACTGCGCAGCCCAACCGTCGCATGCTTTCGCCCAAGGAGTCGCTGCCACGCGGCAGCCATCAAGCCTCCTCCGGTGGAATCGAAGCGACGCTCCCCTAGCGCTTCGCCTTCCCCCGCATTCGATAGGCTAGCTACGTGCGCCGTTGCCCCGACCGTTCCCATTCCCTATGCCTGCAGCTGAACAGTCGGGATACACCACGACAAGATTCAGCCCAGCAGCTTCCCTGCTCGGTCGTCCCCGGAGGGCAGCCTCCCTGCCGCGACGCCGGCGATCAAAAAGCCCTCCCAGAGGCATTCGAGCCCGAGGTCTCCCCGCTCGGCTATCCGCAGCTGGCAGCTTCCCTGCCCTAACGCCGGGGATCAAAAAGCCCTCCCAGAGGCAGTCGAGCCCGAGGTCCCCTCGCTCGGCTATCCCCAGCGGGCAGCTTCCCTGCCACAACGCCGGGGATCATAAAGCCCGCTCAGACGCAGTCGAGCCCGAGGTCCCCTCACTCGGCTATCCCCAGCGGGCAGCTTCCCTGCCACAACGCCGGGAATCAAAAAGCCCTCCCAGAGACAGTCGAGCCCGAGATCCCCTCGCTCGGCTATCCCCAGCGGGCAGCTTCCCTGCCACAACGCCGGGGATCATAAAACCCTCTCAGAGGTAGTCGAGCCCGAGGTTCCCTCACTCGGCTATCCCCAGCGGGCAGCTTCCCTGCCACAACACCGGGGATCAAAAAGCCCTCTCAGAGGCAGTCGAGCCCGAGGTTCCCTCGCCTGGCTATCTTTCAGGACAAAATCCCTCGCCAAGAGGCACTGGGCGGTAACCCTGCCCGGCCAAGGGTCCTTGGTAGGCTTCTTACAGCCTTATAGCTCTCCCCGTGCCAAGGACCAAAGTCCTCCCAGAGGCAGTCGGGCCTCGCTCGGCTATCCCCGGCTAGTAGCTTCCTACCACAACCGACATGGATCAAAGTCATCGCCAAGAGGCACTGGGCAGTAACCCTGCTCGCTCCCCGTCCTGAAGGATCAAAGCCCTCGCAAGAGGCGACCAAGCAGCTACCCTGCTCGGTAAAAACTCCGGCTGGTAGCTCCTTACCCGCGACGCCGGGACAGAAGCGGCTGCCCCGCTCATTCGTCCCAGGCCGGTGGTTGCTTACCCACGATGCCAGAAGCCAAAGCCCTCGCCAAGAGGCAGCCGCGCGGCTTCGCTGCCCGGACATCCCTAGTGGGCTTCTTACAGCCGCTCAAATGCTAAAGACCCAAGCCCTCGCAAGAGGCAACCGAGCAGCCACCCTGCTCGGCCATCCCTAGCGGGAGACTCCCCTGCCACCACGCCAGGAAGCTTGAAGCCTTTGCAGGGGAGACGGGGCAGCTGCCCTGCCCAGTCACCCCCGGATGGTGGCCAATGCTCTAAATCAGAGATGCTCTGTGGCCCGCGGAGAAACCGAGATCCCGGTGAGGGACGTCCAGTCTGTCCAGGTCCAAACGATCTCCCCTCGACTCCGGGGCCTAGGGAGATACCTCCTCGGAAACGCTCGTCGGTCGGCAAGTGATTGCAGTCAACTCGACGGGCGATCGTTAGACAGATGGCTGACCTAACGTAAAAGCACAACGGTACAAGCAAAAAATATCTCACGAACATTCTTCAACAGATGGCAGAGCGCAATTCTATGGAGCTGAAGAAAAACTTTATTACTACTGCCAAAGACAAAAGTTTTTCTTTATAAAGGGTATTTTTTGGGCTCCCCGGCCTTACAAAATTCAAAAGAAAAACAAATTGAAGATGGGAGAACGGGGGCTCTACACCTCGGAGCCGGGCGCGACCTCGGGGTCCTCGACCTCCACCACTTGGGGCGCTTGGTCCTCGGCCGCCTCCTCGCCGGGAACTTCTTCCCCTTGCTCGTCGGCGCCCACGAGAGGGAACTCAGCCCGGAG
This sequence comes from Agapanthus africanus, assembly GCA_030015575.1. NCBI lineage: Eukaryota > Viridiplantae > Streptophyta > Magnoliopsida > Asparagales > Amaryllidaceae > Agapanthus > Agapanthus africanus. The sequence goes on along the minus strand of JASDDO010000001.1, from coordinate 44,609,912 downwards.
ATCCGCGTCGTCGAACCCAGGCATCCGGGACTTAACGGCATTGAGGGCGTCGTGCCAAATGCGGGTCGTGGCCACGGCCAGGTCGTTATAAAAATCTTTCGACCCCTTATAGCTCGCCACGGCCCTCGATTCAGCCGACTTAAACGCCTCTGCTGCCGCCCCCAGCTCCTTTCGGAGGGCCTTCACCGTCCTCTTCAGGCTGCCGGCAAGCACCTGGGAGTCCTCGAGCTTGCCCTCGGCGATCACGGCGGCCTCGCGGTGCCGGGCGACCTCCTTTTTCCCGGCTACCACCTCGCCCTCCAGGGCGGCGATCTTCGCCGACATCGCCTCCTGCTCTCGTCTGGAGCTCTCTTGCAATGAGGCGAGCTGACCCGCGGCCTCCAACACCGGGGCTACCACCTCGGTCTCCACGTGGAGGGCGAGGGCCACGTGCTGGAGAACCTGTAAAGACACGAAATTGTCAGAAAACAGAAAAGGGCACCAAATCTCACGATGAACTGGGGGCTTACCTGCACGGACTCCTGGGCGATCGACGCCAGCTGGGCCCTGAGGGTCCCTCCAGGAACTCGACCCCCGGCCGAGGTCTCTATTTCGTGTAGGAGGCTGTCCGCGACTGACAGCCCCGACGACACCGCGAAACCGGAGCCCCCCTTCCTCCACTACGGTCGGCGAGGACTGGCCCCGAGAGGGTCTCCGCGAACTCTTCTTGAACGGCTCCGAGGGAGAGCCGATCTCCTCTTCCGAAGCCGTGTCCTCCAGAATCAGGGCCCGCTTCCGAGCCGATGTTCTGCTGGGGCCCGGGGTGGGATCCGCCACCGAGCGTCCTCGAGGCGCCGCCTCCGGGGAAGTAGGGGCCGGAGCGGGCTGCGCCCGAGAAGAGCTGGCGCCCCCGGCCCTAGTAGGCTGCCTCGGCTGGCTCATAGCATCTCGGAGAGAGCCGAAGTCCATGGATCCTGCATGAAACGAACACCCAACAGATCAGCAACACGAGTAAAATGTAAATCCGAAAAGCAAGCCTAACTTACCAACGAACTCGACGGGGCTAAGCCCGGCCCAGCTCAAAACCCTCTCGGACAGCAGCACGTTATGTCGAGGGACGGACTCCCATGACGCCACTCTCACCGCGGCGGGGTCATCGGACAGGTTCCCCGGCACACTTCTCCCTCGACCACTTGGTGGGCACCGGACAGTCCTCGCCCTCGGGAGGGGAAACGAAGAAAATTTTCTTTTTCCAATCATGAATGGAGGAGGGCAAGGCCACGACCCCGGTCCCGGCAACGACCCCTGGCCACTTCCTAAAAGTAAAGTAAACCCATCTTGGGTCGCCAGCTCGACCGTCAGGGTGACTCTTGAAAATGAGGGAGGAATCAAGAAGGGAGAGACTGAAAGGAACCGCCTGCAGCCTCAGGCGAATCAAGAATCCAAGAAGGATCCTCCACGCGTTCGGCACTAACTGGCCGGGGGCCAAGCCGAAGAAATTCAGAGCGGCGATGACCTCAGGAGAGAAGGGCAGGCGCATTCCGCAGCAAAAAACTTCCAAATACAGGGCAATCTCCCTACCCCGTACCTGGTCTGCCCTCTCTCCCTCCTCGGCTAGACGGAGCGTGTAGCGCGGGGGAATGTGGAAGCGAGCCCGAGCGCTGGCGAGCTCGTCCTCATGCCTCACCCAGCACGAGGCGCTGGGGGCCACATCTGCCGCCTCCTCCCTGGAGGCGGCCCCCGCCTCACGGTCCCGGGAAGAGGGCCCAGCCCCTGCTCCCCGAGAAGACTCGGAAACATCTAAAGGGACCCTAGCATCTACTCCTACAACGTCTACTGATTCTACAGAGGAAAACATCTAACCTGGGAAAGAAATTCTCCAAAGGTTGGAAACGAAAGGGGGGAGACGAGCGCCGAGCAGCTAAGGCTTGAGAGAGGAAAATATGAAAGAGTAAGGGCCCTAGGGCGGACCCCATCCATATTTATTGCCGCATATGGCCTCATCCAACGGCGCACATCGTCTCCCGCCGAAACGGCTCCTCGCGCCCAGCGGCTCCGATCGTTTCACGTGGCAGCCCAGCGCTGGACCGTGTCCCATTAGACGCCGCAGACCTGCGTGCGTCGCATCGGCTAATCGACGCTCGACACGTGGACCGTCGCTTCGACTGCAGAGTGCACGAACCGGCGCGCCTCCTTTAAATGCAAAGATCTCGCCTTAATTCGCTAGCGGAAAAGACAACCGACGACCCGAGGGCTCGCCCCGACGAAACCATAGAAGGGATCTCACCTCGAGAGGCCCGGCAGTCCACTCCTGGCCCGACCACCGGCTGGTTGAGACAAGAGTGGGGGGCTAATGATAGTGCTCGATATTGGCAATCCCCAAGATCATGACACGTGGCAGGTGACGTGTCCCAGAACTCAGAAGAAAGGGCCCGCAGGAGCCGATCAGGCCACCCCGTGCCCGACCAGCAAGCACAAGCTGGCCCCCCTTGAGGCCCCTGCAAATTGGCCTCCTCGGCCTCTCAGCTCGCCCCCGAGCTACCACAGGACCAAGACTCCTCGGCCTCCTTGCTCGTCCCCAAGCTCCCGCCGAGGACGTCTTCCCCGGCCCTCCGAACGCTCACAGGCGTAATCGTCGCTCCGCAAATCTCGCCATGCGCGGATTCTCTGCCAGCAACATCCCACGTTCCACGCCATCACGATCCCATTAATGGGCGATCCGCTCTCTACGCGGGCGTGACGTCGGGAGCGTAACTGCCGGCGAGATTCTCACGCCTGCTACTGCATGCCGCCGCTATATAAACCCCCATCACAGAGGGGTCAAGTAAACCATTCTTTACACTTTTCTGCCGTTACTCTGCTCGGATTTCCCCTCTAACTTGATCGTCGGAGGGTCCTCGGTGGTACCAAACCATCCCGGGACTTCTTTGCAGGTACTAGAGGATTGATTGATACATGATCAAATAGAGGTTTCCTTGCAAATAGAGGTTTCTTTGCAGGTACTAGAGGATTGATTGATACATGATCAAATAGAGGTTTCCCCTCTAACTTATATCTCTATGAATCCCTCAGAAACGTTTCCTTGCAACTAGAGGTTCCAATTAGGATCATTTTAACAGTTATACATGATCAAATAGAACTTGAATCTGATGCACATGAACAATAATGAAATTCACAAGGATTGATTGATGGTAAGGTACCTCGCAATGGGAGGAGATGGCGGGAACGACGATGAGGGATGCATCGGTGGTTGTGGACGATGATGGTGCGGTTGAAGGCGCAGCAGCAGCCAAGAGCGCTCATTCTCTACTTCTTCTTCTTGAATTAATCCCATTCTTTTGAGAAAAAACGGGGGCTTCAAATTTAAAAGAGAGAGTTAAAATTAAAATAAATAAGAGGCTCTCTTCTGCTCGTTTTGTGAACGACACAGGTTCCGCGCCCCTTTGGATAAGGCCATCTCAGCCGTTGGATTTTATAATAAAACCCCTCCAAATTGCAGTAAACCCCCTCGTTGTTTTAAAAGGTCTTTTTAAGAAAAATAAAAATGCATCTACATTTATGACTGCAAATCAAAATTCATTAAATCGACAAAAGATATGAAGCAAACACGTTTATTAAATACAACCATAGCCGACGTCCTGATGTCAAAAAAAATCCAAAACCGAAAGAAAAACTTGGAAGAAGAAAAATTGTTGTGATCCTTCGTAAATTAATGATAGAGAATCTATTCACGTTAAGCTTTCTCCATGGATCGCTGCTAGGAAGAGAGAAAAAGAGAAGAAAGAATAAGAGGTAGGCGGACGAATTGGCGTCGAGGCAAAACTAGGTTATTAATTAGGAAAGAGTATTAAGACCTTTCTGAACTTTTTCGCGAATGTAACAATGATTTAGAGGGGAAACTTAAAACTTTTTTTAGGAGGCGTATATCGGATTGGGTCACACACAAGTATGAGGCTGCACTCGACTCCAACCTCATTTACCACATGTCAAATTACTGATTTTGGGACGAATTTCATGCCTTAATTCATCAATTTGAGCTTCCCACTAGCGCAAACTGCAGGTCCTACATAATCGAATACTTTATCAAATACTATTTAGAACCTAATACTATTTAGAACCTCTTGGCTCTAACCAATGAGCAACGGCTCGGTTGGTATGGGAAAGGGAAGCGGCTACTAATTAACGCTTTTAGGCAAATTCGTGGATACTCTGCATGTATGCGTGTGATGTGTGTGGAAGCTTTGACGGGCCAATGCCAAAAAAAATAATAAAACAAAACAAAATAAAATATTGGCTCTAGAACATCATATGGAATAACTAATTATAATAATACACGCACAAGCCTTGTACATGCCAGAAACCAACTCGCACTAATTACCACATATTATCACATTTTATGCATGTAAGAAAACTAGCAATAACTTGTCTGCAGACCGACCGAAACATGCCATAAGGCAAACGAGTTGAAAATGATGGACACTAAAATAATGCCCACAGCACAACCAATGAAGCGATTTTTATCAAACTCGTGTTTCACAACCCATTCCAGATTTAACATTTCTTTAAGCGAAAAAGACTGAATATCGAAGTTGAATTTGAATCATGCATAACCTTGCTGTAAATAGTCCTCTCCGTAAGATACAGAAACTCACTCGAACACTAAAATTCGATTGGAATAAAAAAAAATTCCGTTCATGAAATTTAGGACCATCTTATTTAACTAGTTACAGGAGTCACACTAAAATTCGATCTTATTTAACTAGTTACAGGAGTCACACAGGAGCGAGAAAACTCTCTTCTTTTGGTTTCCAATTAAAATTGGATGAGTAATAAGGTAATAAATTAATGACAGAATTCCTTACAACTTATGATCGAATATAAAAATGGTGCTATTTTCAATGAGTAGGGTTGATACACAGAAAGCCCTGTAGCTTACCTCGTATAGACCCTTTACGTGATTAATCAACGCAAGCACCTCCTCTGTTTGTCAACCAAAACACTAACACATACAGATTCTGCTCATAACACAAGTTGTATAGTTAAATTAGACAATAATTTGAGTGATTGAGTTGTTTAGAGCTGAATTTGAGTGCTTTCAGAGTTTTGGTCGATGACCAGAGCAAACTGAAGGGGGGATTTTGTGCTAATAAATTGTTTTAGGGGGTACAAGGGCCACACGGGAGAAACTAATGGGGGATTTTGTGCAATTAACTCTATTAACTGATGATTCTGCTACGGTTCCATTTGCGGGACATAATTTTTCTAGATAAAGCAGTTAATATGTAACATAAAACCATCTCAAGTTCATAAGATATTCATTTATTGTACACACACAAATTCTGGGATGTAGTGTGACATACAAGAACATGTATTAACTAAAAATGCCAATGGTTCGAGTACTTCTATGCAGTTGGGTAGGATGGGTGCATGGCGATTCCACGGAGCCCTTCCTTGGCATCCGCATCCCTCTCCATCCTTATATACCCGCTCTCCCCCCATGACGCACCCCATGAATTCTTCACCAACCAAAACTTGGTCCCATCACTACTTGTCCCATAGCCGACCGCATCCACACCATGATCCAAATCTGTCCCACATTCGCCCATGAAAACCCCACCAAAATACAAATGGAGAGCACCAGCATCTATGGCAACAGAAACCGGTTGGTTGGCAACTGCTTGGAGAAGAGCGCCCTCGTCGTTAGCTGGCTCATCCTCGTACCCTGTTGTCAAGAGTTATGTTAGCTTGGTATACATTGTTATCACACTACCAATAGCTTAAGCTTTTGGGTAAAGTGATTCTTGACATGACACCAAGAAAACCAACCTTTCAAGAGATTCTGGGTTCAAACCTTATCATTGTCAATTTAAATATTATTTATTTACCCCTCTTTATTCTGCCTTTACAAGGGAAAGTTTCCGCTAGAGGCCTTTCCATGTGGCGGGTGGCCTAAGGACTACGTGACTGGGGAGTGTTAAGAGTTATATTATCCTAATATACAACCCGCAACTCAATTTTTTAAACTTTTGGGTAAAGTCGTTAGTGACACCTGTGATAGTGGTGGCGTGGTTGTTGGCCTTGCTGGCGTTGCAAGTGCCATCAGTAGCTTGATATGGGTAGTTGGATTCTGCGGTGAGGCCTTTTTTCTTGACGATGAACTCGAAAGCATCGTCCATGATGCCTCCATTGCATCCTTGGTCGTTGCCTCTGGTGTCACAGTCAATGAGCTCTTGTTCGGAGAGGGAGATGAGTTTGCCGGTACTGATCTGGTTGATTCCTTCTGTTGATGCTACGGCTGAGAACGCCCAACAACATCCTGTAGTGGAAATAGAATGTGCCGTTAGATTACGGAAACACACAGTATAATTTAAGTGTTGTATTTATTGTTAATGTAAAACTAATGGTTTTTGCATTTAGATATGTCTAAAACAGCAAACCCACCCAAGCTGAACTAGTTACAATATATCGATTAGATTGTATGTGAAATGAGATACATTGCTCACCACATTGTCCTTGATCCTTGACAGGAGTAACTGCACTAATGGTTCTCCAATCCATACTCTCCGGTGCAGCAGTGAAATTCTCGTACTTGAAAGATCCCCTTAACCTTTTCCCATTTACCTTCGAAGGTTTAAACCCATTGTAAGCGGCCCTGAACTCCTCGTTGGTGAGATCAGCAAATTGGTTAGCGCCGAGCTTGTACTTCTGCTTTCCTTCAGCATTGAACAATTCAACAAACTCAGTGTTAGCTTTAAATATCTCGATATGCCTTTTCTTCTAAATCCTTATATGTTCTCCCATATCGAGCCATCCATTGCTCGTGCCTTGCCTCCATCAATAGAGATGCAGTGGATGGCGAAAGCGAAATGCCCAAGATGAGCAAAGCAAACAAAAGGCGTTTTCGTGTTGCAAAAAGAGCCATATTTGGTTAATAAATACTGTAGTGATCTGTATTGGATTGATTGAAATATGAAGGGCTAGTATAGGTTTATATAGAGGTTTCCATGAGTGTTTGTATCTATGTGTACCATGAAGTTGCTGTTGATTCCTGATTTTGTCTCTATACAGTAAACCTGAGTAAGGATTCCCTGAAGCTTAAATCTATTTAATTTATTGAAGTTTCATCAAGTGTGCATGCATATTTTGGAGTTATTTGGCTATTGTGATGCGAAAATGATCCAATTTGGCATCTATACTGGCTAATTGGTGCCTGCTTTTGTTTGTAGCATCATGGAAATGCTTGCAGCATAAAATTGAAAAATTAAGTTATTTATTTGGTGCTAGCGGGGGATATGTTTCTAAATCTGGTACAAGGAATTGCTGTACCACCATGCACAATTATTGCTTGAAGCGCACAAACTGTCTGATAAAGTTATGATTCTAGCACACTAAGCAAGAAAACCCTATATCAGTTTTGCAAAACTTGAGGATTGTTCTCCTTTGAGACCTTTTGATTATTCAGCAGATTCACAGGAAAGTATCTTGTGAATGCAAAGCTCACTTGAACTCAGGTGTTACCTCTAACAAGTTTGCATCAAATAAACAACTGTTCAGGAAACAAGTTGCATAAAGTTTTACAACCCAATGCTAAAATTTCTATCCAAAGACTCGCTTAAACATACAACTAGATGATAAGCAGTACAGCACCACATAAGAACATTTGAATAAATGTCTCTGAAATGTTGGGTGTCTATAACAAAATCCACAGCCCCAAAATAACACTCAAACTGTAGCTAGAGATGAATTCACTAATGCAGTCAACAGATTTAAGTAAAAAAAAAGCTCAAACATCATAAAAAAATACGACCGCCTAGGACCCTAAGACCTAGAATAAGGATGGTAGCGGCCGCTAGGGCTAGGGCCCGGGCCCGCACCCCCATAATCTCGCCGGGCCCCATACAAGCCGGCCCCACCACCTGCATAACCGCCGGGCCCTCCTCCTGCATAACCGCCGCCAACACCCGGACCCGCATCATAACCGCCTCCATAGTCAACACCACCATATCTACCATAGCTCTCGCTTGGTTCATTATAGCCACCGAATCCATAACCCCTACCTAAGCCGCCTCCATAGCGAGCAGAAAACCCTAGTGAAGAGTCGCCTCTATAAGATCCTATGCCCGTGCCCATGCCTCCGTAGGATCCGTAACCCACATCTAACTCATTGGCGGCATATCCACCATAGCCCCTAGTAGGTCGATTATTTGTGAAACCGCCACCGCCGCCGTATCTATAAGGAGCAGATCCGATGCTACCATTGTAGCGATCCTTGAACCCCCCTCCTCTCCCGAAAGAAGGTCTAGGGTTGCCATAGTGCTTTGTTGACAGGGGAGGTGCAGGGGCATGCCCGGTCTTCTTTGGTTCAGCCTTCTTGATTTCTACCTGAAAGAAGATGAAGAATTCAATGTCACATGCAGTAGCACTTTTATGTAAATCATAATAATACAACTTGATTCGATTCGCAAAATGTTCACATTCTAGCTAGTCGGATAAACTAAAAAATAAAGGCACCGGTGCAATGGGAGATCCCAACTTGATCCAGATATAATTTGTAGACGATGAGCTGAAAACTTTGTATATGCTATTTTGGATGACCATTATAGAAAATCCGATATACAACATTTAATCAGCTGACAACGCAGGAGTCTAAAGTAAATATGAACGTCATTAGGCTCAGTCTCGTCAGCTTCTATAATGGATGAATTCACAATGGTCGCTGATCAACAATTTTACTTGTATTTTTCAATCTAATCCAGTATCTGAAATTCTTTGATACATTCAATTTACACCAACTTTGCTTTAATAAGATTGTTTCTTCAGGCTTCGATTTTATTCGAAGCAGTTCAGAACATGTTTGGATCCATATAGACTGGTATTGGATTCAAAAAATTTAGACCCAACTCAGCTGCAAATGCATGCAATTGTAGGTTAATAATCATGGTACTGAATAAACCGAAGCTCAATTTTGACAGTAACGTTCGCATGTGCGGCCTATGTACGATTTCCTTGAAATATGGTGCTCAGCTACAGAATGTACTGCTCTTCAGTTAATTATAATTACAAATAACTTTGATATAAATTCAAACTTTGGCAGAAAGGTTTTTTAAGAAAAAAATGTTTAAGCGAGAACTACTTGCCAATTGATCATACGAAAAGTAATATTTTGAAGAACTTTTTTTCCTCAAACAAAAAAAAGACTATTTTGCAACCCTATCATATATGTGAACCTGTGGAAGAGAGATACGATTCAACTAGTTAACCAACCTGAGTTCCCGCAAAGTCAATCTTGTTCCCCTTAGTCAAGAGCTCATCCACAACCTTCTCTGCGCTGAATGAGACGAAACCAAAACCACGGGAGCGACCAGATGTGTGGTCCCGCATGATCAGATGCTCTTCAACTTCACCAAACTTTGAGAAGAACTTCTTGAGTTCATCTGGTATACATCCACTCATCAAATTAGTTAACACTCATAAGTTTTTTAGAAGACAAAAATGGGCCTGGGGAGCTAACCAGGCCCAGTAACCTCTTTTTGCAATGAGTTAATTAAGAATAATTAACATGGAGAAACAAAAAAGACCATCTCACCCTCGTCAACAGTTGTGGGGATGCCACCAACAAAAATCTTCTTGGTCTTGAAATCCCTACCAGATATTGCTCCTTTTGGTATAGTTCTTTTGATTTCCACCTAGAATCATTGGCATAATGGTGTAAATTTATTATGTAGACCGACAAGGAATTGCCTGACTAAGTTAGTTAGGGACAGCTTAATGGTAGAGAAAATTTTATTCAAAACCCTTAGCAATTAATTATGCCAATACCCAGGCTTGTAAACTGCAATTTTTTGGTCATAAACAATGTTGAAACCTATTAGCTGGTTAGGCCATGTCAGGCAATGGAGTAAGGAAAACTAGAGTTTATTTTTAAGTGGAGGTAGAAGGGTGCAAGCCCCAAATTCCATCTTTAAATAAGCTATGGTTATGTTCGTAGAGATGTGTTTGGGAAATTGGAGTTTTACTAAACTTTGATCATATTAGAGTTTAGATAACCGCAGTTATCTCAACTTTGGAGTTGACATAACCATAGTTTTCTTAACTCCAAAATAGATTCCAAACATGGCAAAGTTAGCATTTTGCAGTTAAATTTTGCTAACTTTATGAAACTCCAATTTCGAAAACTTAAATCCATTCCCAAACACGCCCTTAGTAGCTAGAAATCATTTTCAACTGAGCGCCTTCTATTGTAAAGAGCATATTGTCTATAGAATGGGTAAAGGGGTAAATCAGCTCCAACAAAACGTTTGAATAAAGTTTGTCTATTAGTTTCCTTAGAAAGCTTACCCTATTGCTTCTGTTTGTTTTTCATTTCTATCTTCGTTCCTATCAATACTAAAATGGATCCAAGGGGAATACAAAAAAATGCTTATAAAGTACTCCTCGTAAGGAGGATTTCTACTCTCTACAGGGTGCTAAAGCCCACCTGATATAATAAGGGACCAATTTTTTTCTGATTAATTATTCAGTCCACCACCTATAAGAAATCTCAAGGTAAGAACAAAATTTAAGACTAAAAAATATACTCTTTCATATATTCGCTGACACAAGCAATCACAATTGCAAAGTCAAAAGTCAAATTGGTGTGAATCTAAAATCCTGCATCAATCGGCATACCTATTTCCCGATGATTCGTCGGAAGGGTCTGTGATATACATAGATTAGAAACTTCTGGCTATTTCTTTAACTACAAAATATGTAAGGGTCTCAAGGGTGGTTACAAGAGTGTTATTATAAGTCAGACGGGAAGTTTGCATCCTCAAAAACGCACAACAGTCTTAGAGTCGCATTTGGAAACCTGCTCTCTCTTTCAACTCTTTTACTTCATTAAGATATAAACAGCTTAACAGAGAAAAATTGAAAGTCACCTGTTTTCCGTCGAAAATGTGGGGATCAAGAATGACTGCTTCGACTGCAGATGGGTCTTCGAATGTGATGAATCCGAACCCACGGGGGTGTCCTGTACCCCGATGCTTCATTATCACTGAATCCACAATTTTCCCATACTTCTCAAAATGCTTAGTGAAGGCCGCTGCAAGAATGACCAATCGAGAAGTTGGTCAGTGTCAAGACTCTCAGCTCCACATTAAAATTTCATAATGACACGACGCTTATTTATAAGCAAGATCTTCGGTATTCCATGCCTAAATGTTTACCCACCAACAGCTACTAATAAAGACATTAGTAATCAATCTCCATTTCTTGTCAAACAAAATTCTACTAAAAGTTTGCCAAAACAAGCCAAATATACTAAATTCATGAATAACATCATGCTAAACTGATCAAATTTCAACTTTTATGGTATTTATAGGCCATTTCTACATATATTTCAATCATTAAACTACCAAATCTAATTCAAAAGCACAAAACCCTAAAGACTTGAACTAGGCTAAAGAGCAACAAACCATCAGTAGTATCTTTTGGCAGGCCTCCTACAAAAATCTTCCTACAAAACAACAAAATCTCAAATAAAGACCTCAACTTTTTCACACCAAAAACACCAAAAACAGCAGCAAGAGTAGAAAACAAGTTACCCAGGGCTGGCGCCTTCAATCGAAGGTCTAGAAGCAGAGGGATTCTCATTTCTACTCTTCTCACTCTCCTTCGCTTCCTTCTCCTCCTCCTCCTCCTCCTCTTCTTCGATTTCCGATTCCTTCATCTCTTCGTTGGTTTCTTCGTTCACCTCCGCCTCGTCGTTCTCCGCGGCGGCAGCGGTGGAAGCGTCATCTTCTTCTCCTTCTTCGATTGTGAGCTCCACTTCTTCCTTCGAATCCATGGCGATTTAGGGTTAGGATTAGGGTTTTTTCGCTGTTTTTTTAATAATTTTATTCGAGGGGATGGTGCTGTCCTTAAAGAGCAAACCTAGGGCGAGTACCAGCGTGATTATATCCTAGTTTTGGATAATGGGTCGGATTCGGTTATGAGGTTGAATTTGGATCCGTTAGCAGGTAAGAGGCTGTGCATTAGGAGTTGGGCTTTTTATCGGGCATTGTATGGAGGATTCATATAATTGGATTCATATTCTTATTGAACGGGGCCTAAGCTGCTGAAAAGTTGTACAAGGTTAGGCAATGCAACACTTTGAGTCTATCTTCGGTTCATCTTTAATATAAAGTAATGAATCCTACGTTTTGAACGGAACTGTTTGTAACCGGTGAAATGATTAGCGGCATGTGACCGGACGGTACATCTAGCTTTTATAGATCGTAAGGACTGGCATAGCTTTTATAGCCGTGCGTGAGTTTTGGTCCACCAGCATATGTGTTAGTCTGCCGCTAAGAAAAAATTTGTTTGTATACTTTTGATTTTTGTTTCTGTAGTACACTTCTTTCCCAAATATTGAACAAAGCGCGGCTGGAGTACTAAAATGAATACAACAAAAATTAAACCAAAATATTCATATTTGATAGGGGAAAAAACTCTCGATCAAACTTACAACATCTCACATTGAACTTAGCTCTAAAATGAAAAACCATTACATTTAGAAGAAAAGGATAAATTTTCAAAACACATGAAATTTGGACGGACAATCCATGTAATCCTCATCACCACTGATGACGTGATCTCTTGCTAACGGCTGTCGTCACTGTCTTCATCGGAATTCTCCTCTGGGTCCTCCACTGGATCTTCGTTCGGATCCTCTTCAGGCTCCTCCGAATCATCCTCCTTGCTCTTGACATCATCTCCACCATCCTCCTGCCAACCACAGAACAGGACATGGACATCATCATCACTAATTTCAATCAGTGTCGGATTGGCCGGGTTGTTCGTATCTCATTTAAATTTGCGTTCGTAGGTGCCCATCTCATACATTTTATTATGAAGAACATCATAGCTCGGTGCAGTGAGAAGCAGTGCGTCGACCTCTGTATGTGTACGTAGTTGCTCGACTTCAGACTGAACAACCTTGTTTTGTATGTGTGCGTAGTTGCTCGACTTCAGGCTAAACAACCTTGTTTTTTGATTTGCCAGCCGTTGTCTTTCTTGAGGTCTTTTTCATTTGAGACATCCAGGAGAACAAAGAAAAAAACAAATCCAAAATGAAATCAATGCATTATTTTCATATTTGGTAGGGAAGAAAAACTATCTTTTTTTAAATGATCGAATGTCTCACATTGAATTTATCTCTAGGAAGAAAAGCCCTAACATTTAGAAGAAAATGATAAAATTTCAAATCACAATAAATTTGGATGGAAGATCCATGTAATCCTCATCACCACCGACAACGTGATATCTTGCAAACCGCTGTTGTCACCGTCTTCTTCGGAATTCTCCTACGGGTCTTCCTCCGGATCCTCTTCAGGCTCCTTCGTATCCTCCTTCGGCTCCTCCTCCTCGCTCTCGCCATCCTCTTCGCCATCCTCCTCCCCACCACAGAACTGACATTGTACGTCATCATCGTCATTAATTTCAATTAATGTCGGGTTAGCTGGGTTGCTCGTATCACATTCAAATTTGCGTTCGTAGGTACCCGTATCGTACATTTTATTTTGAAGAACGCGTTCGGTGCAGTGAGAAGCAACGACTTCCGTATTAGTGCGTAGTTGCTCGGCTTCAGCCTGAACAACCTTGTTTTTTGATTTGTGTGTGGTTGTCTTTCTTGAGGTCCTTTTCATTTGTGGCATCCGGGAGAAAAAAGATAAAAACAAATCCAAAATGAAATCAGTGCATTATTTTCATATTTGGTAGGGAAGAAAAACTATTTTTTTAAATGATCGAACTTACGACGTCTCATATTGAATTTAGCTCTAGGAAGAAAAGCTCTTACGTTTAGAAGAAAAGGATAAAATTTCAAATCACATGAATTTGGACGGACAATCCATGTAATCCTCATCACCACCGACAACGTGATATCTTGTTAACCGCTGCCGTCATCGTTTTCTTCGGCATTCTCCTCCTGGTCCTCCTTTGGGTCTTCCTCCGGATCCTTTTCAGGCTCCTCCGTATCCTCCTTTTGCTCCTCTTCCTCGCTCTCGACATTCTCTCCACCATCCTCCTCCACACTACAGAATTGGACATTGTACGTCGTCATCATCACCAATTTCAATCAATGTCGGATTAGATGGGTTGCTCGTATCACATTTAAATTTGCGTTCGTATATACCCGTATCATACATTTTATTTTGAAGAACGAGTTCGGTGCAGTGAGAAGCAGCAACCTCCGTATTAGTGCGTAGTTGCTCGGCTTCAGGCTGAACAACCTTGTTTTTTGATTTGCGCGCAGTTGTCTTTCTTGAGGTCCTTTTCATTTGAGGCATCTGGGAGAAAAAGATAAAAACAAATCCAAAATGAAATCTATGCATTATTTTCATATTTGGTAGGGAAGAAAAACTCTTTTTTTTTTAAATGATCGAACTTACGACATCTCACACTGAACTTAACTCTGGGAAGAAAAACTCTTACATTTAGAAGAAAATGATAAAATTTCAAAACACATGTGATTTGGGCGGACAATCCATGTAATCATCATCACTACCGATGACGTGATCCCTTATTGCCGTCACCGTCTTCATCGGCATTCTCTTCCAGGTCCTCCTTTGGGTCTTCCTCTGAATCCTTTTCAGGCTCCTCTGAATCCTCCTTCCGCTCCTGATGATTCTCATAAGTGGGAATTTATCAGACCATGACACGTGGCAAATGGCTTGTCATCCGCGTAAAGCCCACTAGGCTCCTGGGGGCTGCGGAGGTAGAATCAGTGTGGAGCATTGGTGATTTTCCTCGGATGGTTTCCGAGCTTACACCTCCACTTCTTGCCCTAGAGCAATCCAGCAGCCGAACCTTCACCCCCTTTTGCTCGTCTCTGAGCTATTGCAGGGCTGAGCTTCCATAGTCTCTATGCTCATCTCCGAGCTGATGTAAGGCCTGAGCTTCCTCGGCCTCCCGGCTCGTCTCTGAGCCATCAAACAAGCCGAGCTTCCTCGGCTTCCCCGATCAACCGAGAGTGTGGAGCCTATGCGCCCCCGCAATGACTCTGCGTATCCCGCCAAAGCGATATATCCGCCGCCTCACGTTCCACGTCCCCCCATTAATGAGCGGACCCCGCCATCAACGCGGGCATGACGAGGGGCATAACTGACGGCGAGGATCTCACGATGGCTCGCTCCACGCGACCACTATATAAACCCCTCTTTTAGACGACTCAGGTAACTCGAACTCATTCCCATAGGGCGCTATGCTGCTGTAATTCTCCGGTACTAACTTGATCTTCGGAGGGTCCTACGGTGGCTTTCCATCCCGAGACTTCTTTTGCAGGTAGCTCAGCCTCAACAACATCCCACAACCCATTGAGATCCATACGCTCAACAACTCTCATATTAAATCCCAACCGTACAAAACCGCTCATTACCAGATCGATGGAGGACAACATATGAGGGAGATACCGACCTCCATCAGCTTGTGTCGTCTATGGGAACCCTTTCCAGAAGCTTCTCCACCCATAAAGTTGATCTTCCGCTCTTGACCCGATGGCGAGCGACGATCGCAACGATCCAAATACGAGCCACCACACCCACAACGGAGGTAGAAGTGGCTCTCCCCCTCCTAACATCATCAACGCCTTATCCGCTCGAATCAACAAGCTCACATCGATGGTGGATGCACTCGTCCGCGTTCAAGCGGCGGGCCTATCACGCCCCGCTTCCCGGTGTACGGGCAGAGGACGCGACGAGGCCCCCTACGTATCTACTCAAAAGTAAATACGCTATGCGTAACTAAACAATATAAAGTACAGTACACAAAAGACAAGATGTAAATGAACAACAACTTTATTTATTAAACATTCTTTTTACAATACAGCTGAAATGTAAATATATGGAATGAAAGCAATGCCTAAACAATGGCATAACATAAATGAAAATATGTACAAGTAATCTAGAGCTCTGGGTCGAAGGCCATCTGATCCAAGTCCTTGCTGCTGGGCTCTGTATTCAGAAGGTCCGATCCACCTGACAACATTCCAAAGAAATAAGAAGGAATGTCGTCAGTGAACAATCGATCGGTAAGTCCCAAAGAATAGGTATAGACAGAAGAAGAATGTAACTTTTAAAGTTGTATTATATTGTTAGCGCTGTTGTTTGTAACTTGGTACAGAAAATGCCAGTGTATACGAGAGGAGTCCCACTATTCCGAAGACTAAGGTATACGGAGCACAAGGAACCGTTCATCCACGGTACAATGATAATGGGTATTCAGGTTAGGTATCTTATGGTTACAGTCTCGTGCCACTTTTAACACCTTCCGTACCAATCTACCCCTTATAAACCCTGCGATGTCTTGATAGTATTGTATTATAAATTGTATATGGATGACTTGCCGGAACCATGATATCAGTAATATAATGGATGTACATGTAGATGGAGAATATCCATGGTTCGGTTAAGTTAATATATATTGATATAGATTGAATAGACGGATTCATGTTGAATTGTAGTTTATACTTGAATCACATTCAAGTCATATTGATTAGATTGAGACTCAGTCTGAGTCAGCCACTTTAAAAAGAACTTGAAATCCTGAATTAGTTTTGATATTATTGGTAACTGCTGTACATGGATGACAGGATTTGTGTTTTTTTCCAAGACAATTACCGTGTTGATAACACCGTTTGTTACATTGTCTACCTTAGATAGGCAAGCACCCATATCTCCGGCTCCCTGAGACTCAAGAGACTGGTCCCGTTTAAGCCTATGTTTATTAGGGTTCTTATTGTAATTTAGTATAACTTGAGGGGTTTTTATGCAAAAATAGTTTGATATAATTTTCAAAATACACTGCAAGCATTTAATTATCGTCTTTAGGGTTTTCATAAATGTATATTTTATAAAAGTGAAATTTCTAGTGAGTAAAACCTAACTTCATAATATATGGTATTTTCTTGAAATATTGGAATTGTTTGTATTTGGATGGTATTTTCATGTAATGGTGATTCCTTTGATTTAGAAAACATGGAATATTTATGTAATATAATTAAAGTAGATATTTTGTTAGTAGATATATACATATATATTTAATGAAAATAATTTTATTTATTTTCTTGTAGAAATCTCATTTTCTAAAGAAAAGTGCATAACAATTCCATTGAGATCGAATGCTCCTTGCGGAGGTCTGTATCTTGCTCTACTAGGTCCGAGGATGTGCGAAAATCCGCACCATCTCGAACGGGGTTCCCAAAAGTGGGTTGTAGAGGCGCAATTGCATGGAAATGTTTAATACATCTTTTTATAGAAATGCTTTTATAAGTTAAAGGTATTTATTTGTAAAGTCGTTTTATCCCATACTATGTTCCCAAAATTTCCATCGTGCTATATTAGAGACGTGTGTTGTGATGAGGTAGGTAATTACCTCGTGAACCATCTAAAGGTAATATGTTGTTTATGTCGGAAACTAAAGCATGTGGTATTTTACTGTAAAACCGCGATAAAAATTGCAATATAAATTCTTTTGATGTGAAACTTGTTTAATATATTTGTTAATATTTATTGAATATGATATGAAAGTTTGGTATTTTCTTGTTTAAGAAAAATAGGATTTTTAAAGAAAAACCGAATCGGAAGTCGGATTAACTCCAGTTCCGTCGGGTTTTAGAAATGAAAGTTTTTAGAATAGAGAAAGAGAGAGGAAGAGAGGACTTACTAGTTTCAAAGAGAGGGAAGAGGTAGGAGAAGGATTGGGAAGCGTCGGGATATCGTTTCGTCGCCGAAATCTTCTCGGAATTTCGTCGGAGCTTCGCCCTTCGCCAACTCCACTTGTACACCAAAAAGGACTTGAAAGTTTTTAAGAGTTTTGGCAGGGATTTGTGAGTGAGGATGTGTGAATTTAGGTGTGGTATTTATAGGAAAAACTAAGGTTTGGTGTATTGAATGGGTGAATTAAAATTTCTATTAAAATTGGATTAAATGGGTGATTCAATATTCTCTGTATGAATGCAGAGAAAACAAGCAGTATGAGAGGGAGTGGGGTAGACCAAGGGCTGCAGGGGAAAAGAATGAGGGCTTTACCAACGGGCAAGCCCGGCGGTGCAGGTCTTATAGTGCATTTCGCCGGGTCAATACCAGCGGAGGGGGCTAGGGTTTAAGGCACGTGTCAGGTCGTTTGGTATTCTTCAGTGCACATGTTTAAATAATTTGTAACTCTTCAGTTTACGTGTTGTACACGTGTAAACCATTGGGCTTCTAAAAATATTAAAAGAATTTTTTTAAAAAAAGAATGTGTGGCTGATGGGATTTGAACTCGGGTGCTATGTCACAGCATTGTAAGGCTTTACCAATGGGCTACAAGTGTCTTCTTGCTGTTCAAAAGCAAAACAAATTCTTATAGCATTCACAGGATTGCAAATATCCCAATTGTATATTAACTTTTAAACAATTTTATGTACATTGAAATTGGAGTTGTTACAGTCTACCCTCCTTACAAGAATTTCGTTCTCGAAATTTACAATTTATTTTAAGAACTAGTTTACAAATAAATGAGGATATCTTGCACGCATCTCATCTTCCCTTCCCCATGTTGATTCTCCTGGTATGTCCTTTCTCCACATCACTCGAACCAAGTTGACTTCCTTGTTCCGAAATGACTTCACTTTTCTGTCCAGAATCTCAACAGGTTGTTGCTCACAAGATAATTCTGGCTGTACAGTGAGCTCGGAATGATCAAGAATATGACTGGGGTCACTCACATACCTTCTGAGTTGGGATATGTGGAACATATTGTGCACTCCTTCCAATGAAGATGGAAGTGCTAAGTGATAAGACACTTCACCGACTCGTTCGAGTATGTCGAACGGTCCAATGTATCTTGGACTAAGCTTACCCCTTCTTCCAAAATGGATCACTCCACAGTTCGGAGATATCTTCAGAAATACATGATCTCCCGACTGGAACTCCAAATGACGGCGCTTGGCATCAGCCCAGTGCTTCTGTCGATCTTGGGTTATGCGCATTCTTTCCCTGATAGTGCGAACCACGTCAACAGTTGCGACTATCATCTCAGGTCCAAGGAGTTCTCTATCTCCGATGTCGTCCCAACTTAATGGCGATCGGCACTTCCTTCCATAAAGTGCTGCAAAAGGTGCCATTCCTATGCTTGCTTGGTAGCTGTTGTTGTATAAAACTCTACAAGATGTAGGTGATCTTCCCACGATCCTCCAAAGTTTAGAATACATGCTCTTAGCATATCTTCTAGGATTTGAATAGTTCGTTCAGACTGACCATCTGTTTATGGATGATAAGTTGTGCTGAAATTCAGACTTATTCCTAAGCTCGCTTGCATACTCTGCCAAAATAGTGCTGGGGAGTTAGGGGTAGGTGAAGAGGTGTGTGTGCAAAGCACGGAGGAGTTTGGGCCAAGATCGACCGTCGGTGCCGGTTTTTGAGGGGATTTGGCCGGTCGATTTGTGATGTATGGCTTCGAGATTTGTGCCAACTGATTAAAGCCCTGTTTACTCCATTTTCCATATGTTTGATTTTTCTGTCTTTTCATTTTTCTGTGTATTGCACGTGCAAACTTTTGGGCTTCCAAAAATTAAAAAGAAAAATCAGAAAAAAATATTGTGTATGATGGGGTTCGAACACAGGTGCTACATCACAGTAGTGCAAGGGCTTTACCAGTGAGCTACAAGTTGTTTCTTTCTGTTATTTAACAAAATTAACTTATAACTCAAACTCAGGCTGTAAACTCATTTCTGTACATTAAACTGAAAAATTTCGTACAGTAAATTCAGAGTCGTTACAATCACCTACACCTTATGGAGTTTTCATACAACAACAGCTATCAGGAAAGCATTAGAATGTCACCATTCACTGCACTATACGGACGGAAGTGTCATTCACCGCAAAGTTGAGACGACGTCGGAGATCGTGAACTCCTTGTACCAGAGATGATCGTGGCAACTGTGGACGTAGTTTGCATGATCGGGGAAAGAATGCACATAGCCCAAGATCGACAGAAGTATTGGGCAGATACAAAGCGGCGACATCTGGAGTTCCAAACTGGAGACCATGTTTTCCTAAAGATATCTCCAAACAGAGGAGTGATCCGCTTTGGTAAGAGGGGTAAGCTAAGTCCAAGATACACAGGACCATTCGACATACTCGAACGAGTTGGAGAAGTTGAATACCGTTTAGCACTACCACTCTCATTGGAAGGTGTGCACAACGTGCTTTATATATCCCAGCTACGACGATATGTGAGCGGCCCCAGCCACATACTTGATCACTCAGAGCTCACAGTATAGACTGACCTAACTTGCGAGCAACAACCAGTTGAGATCCTGGACCGAATGTGAAGACATTACGGAACAAGAAAGTAAACTTGGTCCGAGTGATGTGGAGAAAGGATTCGCCAGGAGAATCAACATGGGAACGAGAAGGAGGCATGTGTGCAAGATGCCATTATCTATTTGAAAATTAGTCTCTATGTAAATGTAAATTTCGAGGGTAGAATGTAACAATTCTGAAATCTTTGTACATAAATTTTTCTGTTAATATATAAGAAATGAGTTTTACAGCATGAATTTGAGTTATAAATTAACGTTCTTAAATAAAAGCAAGAAGCCACTTGCTGCTAGTCCTCTTGACCCCCATCCCAGTATCCGGGTATCGGGACCCCCGTAACTCTGTGAGGCCCCTTACATCCCGAAAATCCCTCAAGGTACACGCACGCACACTGCACATTGAGTTTGCATAACTAGTTGACTTGTCAATCGAAGGTTCCTTCGCTACAAAGGCGAGGGTAATAAACGGTTGTTTAGTCTGCGGCTGCTGGAGATTCGGATCCCCACAATCAATAAACCCCGGCCTATCCTAGACAGGGGGAATCTATAATACATCTGACAAGCGATGTGTATTCTCATCTCAATGGGGTGATGAAAAACACCTTACATACTCCTCCCGTGAAACCCATCTCCACCAACCTCCAGCTCCCCTTACCGCCGAACACCACCCCACGCCGCCGCCAACCGCATTGACGCCAACGAGCCACCACCTGGACCGCACTCACCTCGACACCAACACCTCCTCCTAACACACTACCTCTCGCTACAACTCACCTCATCGACAGGCCCTTCGGACCATCGACCTCTCCTCGACGCCGATCAACACACAGCCCCATAACGTCGTGCCCCACTTTCAACTCGCCGGCCACCCACCACCAACGTCTCCTCCCTTCCTCCCTTACCCAAGCCACTGCCCGCTCTCGTTGGTAACTGTCGCTTGCACCATGATCGCCTCCGCCTCTTCCTCCTTCCTCGCTCACCCTACGCCATCATCGCCGGCGACCCCAGAGCAACTCTAACCTCTTCTACGACTCCCTGGAACCTTCGACGACCTACCGCAAACAGTCCTCTCGAACTCCTCACCTCGTTGCAACCCATCGTCGGTAGTATCCTCCTTTCCGCTGCCACCATACCACAGCCGCGCCAGCCCTGTGCCACCGCAGCACTTACACTATGCCACGATTGTGCCTCCGCTGTGCCAATCCCCCATGCCCACTTCCCTGAACCACCATGCCCATTTTGAGTCGCCCTCATGCCCACCTTCGTGCCACTCTGTGCCCAACACCGCATCACCATAGTGCCCACTTCGTGCCGTCATCGTGCCCACCTCCGCACCACGACCGTGCCCCCTACCACACCACCACCGTGCCCAGTAGTGCCTAGCACCACGTCCAGTACCATATCACGCCGTGCCACACCCGCACCATTCACCGACCCAAGACCGTGCTTAGTACCGTGTCACGCCCGCGTCATCATCATGCCCACTACCGTATCACACCTGCGTCGCCACCGCGTCCAGTACCGGGTCACTACGCATCGTGCACGCGCCCTGTGTCTGGCATCGTGCCGTCTCATGCGTCGAGGCGAATTCTGCACGTTGTGTCGCTTCTATATCAGCTCCCGAAAGCAAGTGAAACCTTCATTTGTTTATCATGCTACTATAAACTTTAGCATTGAAATTTACTAGAACTAGATATATATAAATAGATATAATTAGATAGTAGATCATCATTGAAATTGTGTAGCAAACTATAGTACCATCTTATTGATTAGAGCTCGACTAGGGCTTATTACTGTGTTTCGTATAATGTAGGAGTTATATGGTCATTAATTAGTTTTGTTTGGCTAGATGAATCAGGAGTTGTGATCGATAACCGAACGTTTACCTAGATGTTCGATAGGTTAACCGAATGAAAATCCTATTTAACTTGCCCGTGTTTTGTGAACGTCGAATTCCGTTACTTTTGGTGATATTGTGTAGTGATTTAAGTTTAAAATATTGAGAATATCGTCATGAAACGTCGCCCCAAAGAGGCGACGTCAAATCTGACTTTTAATGTACACGTCGTGGTGTTAAATTGATATAAATTTTTATACATACCATAATGTATTGTTCTATGGCTCATATTGAATCAGACTCGATAAGTTAGACCCCCCAATAGTTTATATTTCGATACTGATACATCACGATGACGAAAACTGGCTTGGAATGCGGCTCTGGACTGCAGTCCAGAGCAGCATTTCATATTGACCCCTGGTTCTAAATAAATGCATACCTCTGTATGAAAAGGAAATTATGTAGAACCCTATACCGTTGCGAATATAATCCTGTTAGATAACTATAGATGGTGGTTTCGTTTGATATTTTAATTGCATTTTAAACCATTGATGTGTACTGCAGTTTAGTACAGAGACAGATTGTATACCCTAACCTTAAACAGTGCATATCTCCAAGCACGTAGTGGATATTGTCGATCCGTCTGGTGAGTTGGAAACATAATTGATACATCTAAACATTACCTAACTGTAGAATTGCCTAATTATTATCCCAACATGGAGTAAACTGTGTTTCGAAACGGGCTTTCAATTCTGAAACTGGATTTCCAGCAGCGAACACTTAAAATGGAATGACCGTAACTCGCGAACCTGAAATCCGTTTGACCTGAAACTAATTTTGTTAGACTGCTGTTTAAGTTTACTTTATACCCCTTTTTTTTTATCATTTTGTCTAATTATGATCATACAATTTAATATGTTTTCCGAACTTATTATGCACGCGTGATTTTATTGGATTTTCCTAATCCAAACGACATCAGCTGCTTATATATTATTAGTAGTGCATTTTACTGCATCTCCATCATGTTGCATGACTGTTAAACCCCCTTTAACTAGTGTTCATTTGCATCGATACCATAGAATTTGTTTTTAGTTTACCGAAGTGTCAGTGATTAGATTGTGGTAAGTACATTAGCATAAAAGCAAGAACGAATAGTGATCATGATACGTACTTGTATACAATCAGTGTAACCATTTAGTTATTGCATTTTCGATGCCTATGGGGCATATATAAGTGTAACTATAACTGGTATGGGATAGGTATGGAAGCATTTATATTAGAGTCATAGGTAAGGTATCGAGGACCGTCCACTTATCTTGGATATCGGTCGAGACATGCTTGATGGAGAGCCTGTATCCAATTCTCGCATAGACTTGTCATGGAGCGACTATTATTTAGATTCATGGTCGGTATTTGATGTAAACCGTGGGGTGTAGGGTAGTTTGAGTGCGAGTTCGATCAACGGAATCTCAGGAATCCCACTGCTAGCATATTTCGTGATTTCGTGATTTTGTTACTGATCGTGTTGCTGATTCTTACTGATCGTGATTCGGGTCCGTATTTCCTTACCCCTGGGGTTTACCCTTAGCTTGGGAATACTCCTGCGGTGGTTGACGCTCACACTTGGACTGTCGATAGGTTTAGTAATATGGACATTGCATTGATTACTGTTTCGATACACATGCTTTACAACCTGTACCGGTTATTTCATACTCACGTCATTACTCTATACTTATTGCATCATGTTTATCATCATTGCACATATTATATATATATATATATATATAGTTATTGTATCGCTCTGATGACCTGAGTATGCATGCTCAGAATGAGAAGTGGACTTAACTCGGATCAGGACCTGCCTTATCTTGAGAATATTGCGGACATTTAGACCGCGACATCAGCGCTATCGTCTTCTACTTGCTATAAGAACTTTATTATTACTTTGGTTAGTTATTTTTTTCATGCAAATAAATGTATCCTAAACTCTGTCGTTTTAATGTAATAAAGTTGTGAGCGGTGATTTTCTTTACTTTAGTGCTATATTTACCGATTACCATGTAATACTAGAAACCGAGGTGTGACTACGACAGGATTATTCCTTGACCGTAGGAGTATGGCTGGTCTAGTCACCCTTCGTATTCCGTATTTTGATAATCGGGACGTGACAAAATATTACTTATATAAAATATAGACGAGAGAGACACTGCCTATTAGGTTAGAGGGCACTTGGTATATGAAATGAAAGATTATTGAAAATTCACACATTTCAAGAAATGTGATCCTCGGACATATGATTTTATGAAATGCTGCACTAACATGATTGATACATTTTGATCATTTCCCGATAATATATGTGCACAAAAAAACGGACAGTAACGGTTGTGAATATTGTAGAGGAGGACAAAATGGTGTCATGCGGCAACGAAGGGCAACGATCGTCTGATGGCAACCGACGACGAGTGGGCAACGGTGGGCACCAAACGGTGTTGTGGGCAATAGTGGAGGATGACGGGCGTTGCCTGGCATAGGAGTTGACAATGAAGGATGACGACCGGTGTGACCAGTGAGAGAGGGCCATGGTGACGAACGATGACAGCAGGCACCGAGAGACTTTGACGGAGGGCAATGGCTAACGTCGGCAGAGGCGACATCAAACGACGAGCGACGGCAATGGCCAGCGGCGGTCGATCGATGGTGGCTAGTCGTTGAGCGGGAGAGGGGAAGGGGGTAGGCAGCTGACTGGCGAAAAGTCATAACATTAGTTGCGCTGAGCATGAATATTTGGAGGTAACATAGGATTGACACCTATTTGAGAGCTTATCTGATACTGGGAAAATCCTAAATTACCAAGAATATCAAAACAAGTATGATTATATTTCTTTGAGTCTAGAATTTCCCTCTAAATTATCACATACCGATGGAGGGGGTGTTTCCGGTCTCCTTCAGATGTTGTTTCCCGTTGATCTGCCGATGGCTGCGATTGACGGCTGGGATTTGATCTCCCGCGATGTGTGGATCTCAATGGGTTGGAGGAGATTTGCACCGAGTACCTGTAAGGAAGTCCCGGGGTGGTTTGGTACCACCGAGGACCCTCCGACGATCAAGTTAGACTAGAGATCCGAGTAGAGTAACGGCTTAGTGGAGTAAAAATGGCTTACTTGATCCCTCTGGGAGAGGGGTTTATATAGCGGCAGAAACATGCAGGGGTAGGCGCGAGAATCACGCCGGCTGTTAAGCTCCCGACGTTACGTCCGCGTGATAAGCGGATCTTCCTATTAATGGCGAGACAGGCTCGTTAATGTGGATCGTAATGGCGTGGAACGTGGGATGTCGCCGGCGGAGATCTCGCGCATGGCGAGATTCGCGGAGCGGCGGTTACGCCTGCGAGTGGTACCATTAGTCGGTCGATGAAACCGAGGAAGATGGCCTCGGCGGGAGAGCTCGGAGGCGAGTGAAAGAGCCGAAGCATCTTGGTCCTGTGATAGCTCGGAGGCGAGCTAGGAGGCCGAGGAAGCCAATTTGTGCATGGGGGCTCTGAGGAGAGCCAACTTATGCTTGCGGGTCGGGCACAGGGGTGGCCTGGTCGGCCCCTGTAGGCCCTTTCTTCTGAGCTCTGGGACACGTCATCGGCCACGTGTCACGATCTGGGAGATCGCCGATATCAAGCATCATTATTAGCCCCTCACTCTCATCCTTTCCAGCTGATGGGTCGGGTCGCGCGTGGACTGCCGGGCCACCCGGGGTGAGCTCCCTTCGAAGATATCGTCGGGACGTGTCCGCGGGCAATCTGTTGTCTTTTTTGCCAGTGAATCATGAGCGATATCTCTGCATTTAAGGAAGGTGCGCCGGTTCGTGTGTTCCGTCACTGAAGCGACGGTCCACGTGTTGAGCGTCGGTTGGGTGACGCGACGTGTTGTAGACCTACGGCGTCTGATAGGATGCGGCCCAATACTAGAGCGACAGGTAGAGCAATCGGGGTCGTCGGACGCGAGGAGTCGTTTTGGCGGGAGATGAAGGGCGCCGTTGGATGAGGGTGATGGCAGTAATAAATAGGGATGGGGTCCACTCCAGGGCCCCTATATCTCCATATTTCCCCCACTTTAAGTCCTGATAGCTCGGTGCTCTTCTTCCTTAGGTCGGATCTATGGATCGATCCAGGGCTTTGGGTGCTCGTCCTGGAGGGAGGCTAGTGGTGCAGCCGAGCCCCCGACCGGCTCGAGCCCCGCGCTGCATTTTCTGCCGGCGGCGGGGCCGTCTGCTTCGCTGAGAGCTCCTGGCGATTGTCCCGGCAACGGCCTGAGGCGTCCACGGGTTTCCGAGCCCCAGACGAGGGATGCAGGGGAGGGTGAAGACGGGACTCCCCTTAAGAGGAAGAGGACGGTCTCTCGTGCACCGCCGTCGAGAGTCCCTGAGGGAATTCCCGTGCAGGAAGGGGACGCCGTTTTCATGTTTCTGTCTGGGCTTTCCGTTGCCGCCGACCTGCTCGCTGGAATGGAAGAGTTGGCAGGGGGCAAGCTCCCGCATGGCACCCTCAGGGCCCAAGCGGCGGCCATAGCTCAAGAGGCGGTTCAGGTACGGACTCCTTTTCGTGTTGTTTTGACTCTTCTTTCTTTGTATCGAGCGGCTCAAAATTTCTCATCCATTTCTCGTCAGGTTCTTCAACACTGCACCCTTGTTACCCGCATGGAGGCCGAGAGGGCTTTCCATGCTGCGAAGCTGGTGGGAGAGTCTTCTTCGGAGGCCGAGGTCCTGCGACGTGACCTGCGTCTGGAGAGGGAGAGGGCCGATGTCCTGGCATCCCGATCGGAGTCCGCGGAGCTTGCCGTCTTAATGTGTCGGGAGTCCTATCGTCGCCTGAGCGAGTCCCACCGACTCGTTGAGGCGAAGCTGACGGAACTGGCCGATCGCTTCGCGGCCATGAAGAAGGAGAGAGATGCCAGCAGGAGGAATGCCGAGGGGGCGCTCCAGGTGGCTGAGGTCGCCGAGGTTCTAGCTAGGAAGGCGGTGGCCGATTACAAGGTGTCGGAGCAGTTTTACGCCAAACTTGGTGAGTATACCGCCGTCGCGTGGAACAAGGCTCTTGATACCGTCAAGGAGCAGTTTCTGAGTTTGCCGATGGTGAGCTCCATGCTCGGGTCTCGCTCTCGGTGGTCAAGCCTCCGGCAGATAGTGATAAGGGAAGTGAGGCGTAGGGGGCTCGTGACTTAGGTCTTTCTCTCTTTTTGTAAGCTTCCGGGCTATTTGATAAGGCTGGGGAGCCCACAATACCCTTGTAAAGATATTGGTTTTTAAGCGAATAAAACTTTTGTTGTTTCATTGCTTGCACATTGTCCTTTGTTTGTGAAGAATACTCGTAGAATATTCGGATTTGCACTGTTGAGCTTCCATATCAGGCCAGTTCTTTGTATGGCGATCGCGCGTCGAGTTGATTTCGTTGGAAAGAAGATATCTCCATGGCCCCGAAGTCGAGGGGGGATCGCTCAGGCTTATATAGACCTGGTGTCTCTTGGAGAGCGCTTCAGATCGGCGGTGTTTGATGGGCGGTAGGCTGCCCGCTGTAGATGTGTCGAGCCGAAGAGAGCTCGGTGCCTCACTCTGAGGCCTTCAGATGCCTCTTGGCTAGGGCTTTGATCCCTGGCGTCGTAGGTAGGAAGCTACCAGCCGGGGATGACCGAGCAGGGTAGCCGCTCGGCTGCCTTGTGGAGAGGGCTTGGATCCCTGGCGTCGTGGGTAAGGAGCTACCAGTCGGGGATGACCGAGCAGGGTAGCCGCTCGGTGCCTCTTGGCGAGGGCTTGGATCCCTGGTGTCATGGGTAGGGAGTTGCCGGTCGGGGATGACCGAGCAGGGTAGCCGCTCGGTGCCTCTGGGTGAGGGCTTGGAACCCTGACATCGTGGGTAGGGAGCTACCAGCTGAGAATGACCGAGCAGGGTAGCCGCTCGGTTGCCTCGTAGGGAGGGCTTGGATCCCTGGCGTCGTGGGTAGGGACCTACCAGCCGGGGATGACCAAACAGGGTAGCTGCTTGGTGCCTCTTGGCGAGGGCCTTGATCCCTAGTGTCGTGGGTAGGGACCTACCAGCCGGGGATGACCGAGCAGGGTAGCCGCTCGGCTGCCTCGTAGGGAGGGCTTGGATCCCTGGCGTCGTGGGTAGGGACCTACCAGCCGGGGATGACCGAGCAGGGTAGCTGCTTAGTGCCTCTTGGCGAGGGTTTTGATCCCTGGCGTCGTGGGTAGGGACCTACCAGCCAGGGATGACCGAGCAAGGGTCAGGCTCGACCGCCTTTAGGGAAGGCTTTGATCCTTCAGGACGGGGGCCGAGCAGGGTTGCTGCCCAGTACCTCTTGGCGAGGACTTTGATCCCTGTCGGTTGTGGTAGGAAGCTACCAGCCGGAGATAGCCGAGCAAGGGCCGGGCTCGGCCGCCTCTAAGGAGGACTTTGATCCTTAGCGCGGGAAGGGCAGTAAAAAGCCTACTAAGGATGGGGGTCGGGCAGGGTTACTGCCCGGTGCCTCTTGGCTAGGGCTTTTGTCCTTTAGGATGGGGCCGAGCAGGGTTACTGCCCGGTGCCTCTTGGCGAGGGCTTTGATCCCTGGCGTCATGGGTAGGGAGCTACCAGCCGGGGATAGCCGAGCAGGGTAGCCGCTCGGCTGCCTCTAGGCGAGGGCTTTGATCCTTAGCGTTGAAGGGGCCGTAGGAAGCCTGCTAAGGATAACCGTGCAGTAAAGCTGCACGGTTGCCTTTTGGCGAGGGCTTTGATCCCTGGCGTTGTGAGTAGGGAAGCTACCGGCCAGAGATAGCCGGGCAGGGTAGCTTCGCGGCTACCTCTAGACGAGGGCTTTGATCCTTAGCGCTGGAGGGGCCGAAGGAGGCCTGCTAAGGATAACCGGGCAGTGAAGCACGGTTGCCTCTTGGCGAGGGCTTTGATCCCTGGCGTTGTGTGTAGGGAAGCTACCGGCTAGGAATAGCTGGGCAGGGTAGCTGCGCGGTTACCTCTAGACAAGGGCTTTGATCTTTAGCGCTGGAGGGGCCGTAGGAGGCCTACTAAGGATAACCGAGCAGTGAAGCTGGGCGGTTGCCTCTTGGCGAGGGCTTTGATCACTGTTTCCTGATTTAAAATCAGGAAAGCTTCTGGGAAAAGCTTCAGAAGAGGGTCACGTGCTTACACGTGACTAGCGGTCACGTGTTGGCACGTGACACCTAAAAGCATCATCAAGTCAGGTTCAGTTTTCCAACTACATCAAGGAAAGGGCTTCAGAAAGGGTCACGTGTCGGCACGTGACATTTAAATGCAAGCGTCAAAGGCACACCGGTTCCCTGATCAAGTCAAGGAAAAGGCTTCAGAAGAGGTCACGTGCTCCCACGTGACCAGGATCACGTGTTGGCACGTGACGTTCAAAGCAGCAGACTCGTTCTCCAGATGAACCAAGGAAAGAGAGTTCAAATAAGGGTCACGTGCTCACACGTGACCAGGGGTCACGTGGTGGCACGTGACGTTT
This sequence comes from Agapanthus africanus, assembly GCA_030015575.1. Lineage (NCBI taxonomy): Eukaryota > Viridiplantae > Streptophyta > Magnoliopsida > Asparagales > Amaryllidaceae > Agapanthus > Agapanthus africanus. Next base: position 44,580,277 of record JASDDO010000001.1, on the reverse strand, counting down.
AAGCAGCAATCAGAAGACAGAGCGCAAAAGAAAGAGGAAGGCTCGTTCCAAGGGGGTCACATGCCCACACGTGACCATGGGTCACGTGGTCACACGTGACCGGCTTTCAAAGCCCATTTTGTCAACAGAATTAAATTCTGAAGGAGATTCAAATCTTTCCAAAGGAAAGCGGCTATCTGGAACCAATCAAATTAAAGAGTCAGAGGTGATGAAATATCATCTATCTATGGGAAAATCTCGGGTTTGGAAAGATTTCCCCTTTAAATCTAACCGAAACAACAAAGGAGAATCCCTGGATTTGAAATCCAATGGTGAGTAAAATTCACCTAGTAATCCAAAGGTCCAAAACGAATGATGGATGCAAATCAAATCTCTCATGAAGATTCGTCAAAAACTGATTGATTCGGCTGCTTCTCCTATAAATAGGAGCCAAGAGACACAAAAAAGGATATATATAGAGATATACAGAGACAGGGAGAAAAAAAGAAAAGGAAGAGAGCTTCGATACTTGGAGAAACTTGGATCTTCTGCAAAAACCCTAGGTAAGAAAGGGAAGAGCTCCTTGAAAGAAAAAGAGAATTTAATTCTCAACAGAGTTTAACTCTGATACATAAAACAGAAGAACATATTTCTTCTCTCTTTGATAGAGGATCTGCAAAGTGCACATCTCCCCTTGAGGTTGAGAATTTAATTCTCAATGGGTTGAGATCCTGCCATGCAGATCCAAAACATAAAGAGGGAATGCAAGCACGAGAATTTAATTCTCACAGAACTATAGGAATTTAATTCCTTTAAAATAAAATTAGGGCTTGACCCTGTATCATGGGAATTTAATTCCTTCAGAACAAAAAGAAACAGGGTTTAACCCTAATTAAGAACCTAGTTCTGTTGAAACAGCGGGAATTTAATTCCTTTAATCATAATTTAACAGAGGATGGAAGTTCAAATTCCCTAAAAAGCTTTTGTTAGGGTTTAACCCTATTTGATTCTTCACATGAACAAGGAATTTAATTCCTGCAGAAAATTCAGAGTCCAACTCTATTCAGAATGTAAACCTTTAAGAGAAAGTAGGAATTTAATTCCTCTGAAATTACTGTCAGGGTTTAACCCTACGAGGAATTTAATTCCTGGAAAAGATTAACAGATCCTCTAAAACAACATACATAGAGGCAGGGTCACGTGTCACCACGTGACCCCCCCAGAGATCTACAGAAAGCCCCTTTGAGGCAGCACCCCACGTGACCCACGTGACCCTCGGCAGAAGCTCTAATACATAGGCATTTGAATGCCCATCACGTGATGGCACGTGATGCTCTGAAAGATGCGATAATCTCAGCAGAATAAATGAAGGGAGGGCGCTCTCACGTGCTGCCACGTGACCCCTCTTGCCTTAGTGTTTAACACTAAATTGAAACTCTCGAACCCAGTGTTAAAACACTGTTGGGCCTTAGTGTTCAACACTAATTAAAAAGCTTTATTTGCAGCGTTCAACACTGATCTGTTTTAGTGTTTAACACTAATTTGAAAAGCCTTGTTGCCGGTGTTAAACACCAATTATCTCTTAGTGTTGAACACTAACTTGTCAACCTCATTCCCAGTGTTCAACACTGACTGCTCTGTAGTGTTTAACACTAGGCTTTGGCCCAATTGGCCTAAATGGATAGAGGCAAAGCTTCTCCTGATTGGACTTAGCCCAAGATGGCCATAAGTCCTCAATTTGTGATTAACTGGGCCAATGGGCTCATAACATAACTAATCGGTCTTGATCCCAAATTGGGCCAAGGACTATTTAATCCATTCCGGTTCTAGGGTACATCTCTTCACTCCTTTGATACTTGGCATTGTAATCTCTCAATGTCTTCAAAGAGGTGACGGGTCCCGACGACCACACATTGATACGGACTGTGGGGTCCTTAAACCCGTGTTTAATGCAAAATTCCTGGTTACGTGGAACGCGGATAATGTCACAAGTTGGAACACGGATTTGGGCTAGTCCACGCCCTACGGGCGACGACATAATTCAGTCTCCGTAAACAATCCACGGGAAACAAAACAAACACCCACGACACGAAGTGACCATCTGGAGAAGGAGAAAGTTGTTACCGCAATGCGGTAGCGTAATTAACTGCAGGGGCTTGCGCCTGCAGGGAAGAGCGTCCCCACAATCAAAAACCCCTCAAACGAGGGGGAATCTGACGAAGTCTGCTACATCGGACGCATCCGTCTAAACCTTCGATATACGGTGCCATAAATCAACTTGGTATCTTCGGAGAGGTGGACGGATAGCACCAATTAGCATCTGCCCCGAATCTCAGGCGAGACGTCATGTCGCGCCGTCTTTCGGAGGGGAACAAATTCTGGCACGCCCGGTGGGACTTTTTCCTCTTTCCACTCCACACTTCGTGTGTCGTGACTCGCGAACCAATCGCGGTTCGCTAATGGTTGCCCTTGGGTTTCAAGATACTAAGAATTGGCGTCTTGCTTATTGCAGAAAGCAAAGGATCGATGGCTCCTACTTCCGTGAAATTCTCCAACTGCTCAGACTGCAATTGCAACCAACGCTCTGCCTCGCCAGGAGGTATAGCCTACGGACCCCAAGCTGCTTCGCTATTCACAATGCCCGTGGAACAGGTCACTCGCGCCACCACAGGATTGTTTTTCGGGACCATGCTCCCGCCGACAAACTTCACCGCTCCAGTGCTGACAACGGAAGCTCTCAAGAAGTCGGTCTTTGATCGTCTCACCCCTGTCGCGGCTCCTCTCAACGAGTCGCCCAACGTCAACGCCTCGGTCTTCTCTAGATTGGGCCAGAAATCCTGCGAACTCATCACAGGGCCTACAATCTCAGAGAAGGCTGCTTCTAAGGAAATGGCCGCTCCTACCCCCGAAATCGTCAAGGCGGCTTCTCCGGCCAAAAGGTCGGTCTTTACAAGATTGACGTCTTCAGCTCCCACTCCTGCTGCCCAAAGGACATCGGTCTTTGACAGGCTAATACCAACGGCGACCCCCCACCTACACAGGGGGCAAGACGAAACCATTCTTACCGCTGACCCTACACCGTCCGCTCGACACGCTCGACGTCGCCATTGGCACCGAGTAAGGAAGGCTGGGGGCAACTCCCCCTCCGGGTTGACTCCATCGGCCCCGGTGGCAGAAGTTAATGCTGCTGTTCCAACTGGGAACAGCTTCGAAATGCTAAATAAGGTGCGAAGGAATTCTGCTACTGCAGTGCTGAAGAGGTCTCCTCCCCCGTTAAAAAAGGTTGCGGAAATAAAACCCGAACAGCCCCGATCTCCTCAGCGGTTGTCTTCCAAAATCTATAAGGTTTGGCGGCAGGCCCGAGACTCGAGCATCGATCCAAACTTCTCCCGCCAACACAAGAAATTGAAAATCCAACCGGAAGCTGGTCACCAGGCTAAACCCCAAAGAGCTGTTGATCAACTGGCTCATAAAAGGAGGAGGCCAGAGAAGACCCCCCAGCATGCAACGACGGCTAAAAGCACTGAGCCCAGACGCCCTAAGTCTGGGGGCATGGTGGTGCACACTGTTTACATGGCCTCTGGAAAAGAGGAAAGCCGCACTTCTACGGGCCACCGACCGCTGACCCGATCCGTGACGAAAGCCCAGGAGCAGCAACAAAAGCTTCAGGAAATGGTGAATGCTATGGCCGCACTTACCGGGCCAAAAGAAAACCCAGAAACGTCCTCAGACGCACGCCGAGAGGAAGAAACCGACGCTGAATTCCTTCGCCGGACACTGGAGAAAAAGGACAAAGAGGCTGCTGAACAAGCGGCCAACATACAACGTATGGGCCTTCTCTTCCAAGATATGATAGGAATGATGATCCAGCAGGACTTACCCGCCGAGGATCCCCCAATCGTGCTGGAAGACGACCGAGGAGAAACGTCAAATCCACCACCAGCCCTTTCAACGGCCAAGGAGGAGGCAATCTCTAAGGCTGACTTGGCTGACTACATAGCCCAGCAAATCCGGGTTCATCACGCGACTGAGCCAGCTGGTCAAGTCGTGGAAACGGGGCGGCCGTATCCGAGCTGGTATGACTAAATCAAATACCCGCAAGGCTATACGATACCAAAATTCCACGTGTATAAGGGGACCGGCAATCCCCATCAACATGTTGCCCAGTTCCGGGCCCTCTGCGGTAACACCGGCGGTGATGATAAACTGTTGCTCCGCCAGTTCGTGGGCAGCTTATCAGAAACAACGTTCGAATGGTATTCGGAACTCCCAAACGATTCTATCAAAACGTTCGCTGAAATGGAGTTGTTATTCACTCAGCGATTCGCAAGTGCCAGCGAACGCACTCCAATAACTGCATTGATTAACGCCAGAGTAAAACCAGGCGAAACTTGGGTCCAGTATGCTATACGCTGGCGGAATTTGTGGTCGAGATGTGAACAACGCATCGAGGAAGCACCCGCAGTGGGCATGTTCGTGGGAACCCTAGACCCCCACGCAACTATCTCCCAGTTTATGATGTTCTTTAAGCCAACCACATTCCAGGCTTTGATCGACAAGTTGGCTCAGATGGACCAGATGGGTCATAGACCACCTCCCCCGAAGTCGGAACCTCGGAATGACAAGGGTAAAGGAAGAGCAACCTTTGTTGCGAATGCCCAACAGCAACCTAACGCCCCGAAACCGGCAGATCAACTGGAGGAAAGGCGTCGGTATTATAATGAGAAGATGAAGCGTCCCTACTCGTTCCCACGGGACAAGACGAAACGGCTATTCGAGCTGGCAGTACGCAACAGACTTATAAACCTGCCAAATCCAAGGCGACCGCCGCAACCCACCGAGGTGAATAACCCTAACTATTGCCCTTACCATCAAACGGCAGGCCATCCGATTGAAGATTGCTTCGTCTTCAAAGGATGGATTGAAGACCAGTACCTCCAGGGAAAGTTTGTACTGTCCGAAAAGTGGAAGGTGAACCCACCACAGCCGCATGCTCCTAGGAAAGCGGATACACCGGGGGCAACATGTTCTTTTATTGAAGAAGCTCCATGGGAGGTCGTGCTATCAACTAAAACCAAAAGAATGCTGAGAGACATTCATGCGTGCCCTGCGATCGAATGGAAGGACCCTCTTGAACCTCAAATTATCGAAGGAATGTTGAAGCCCCGCCCAATTATGAAGATTCGCGATAATGGCCCAAATACTCACGCCCAGCCGTCAAAATCTTCGAAGAAAAAGAAGAAGAAATCCAAGAAGCCCGTGAAGTTTGGAAACGAACACACGAACTTGCAGAAGCAAATCGACGCGTTGGAAGAGTACAATCAAAAGGCGCGAACTCCTGTCACACTGCAAGAGTTCCTCAACCACATCTTTCAAGAGGAAGATGATGGAGAAAGCTCGTCGGATGAATTCGAAGGATATGTGGCGAGTTGTAACGTGATCTCCCACTCGTTTACCGATGATGGGAAAACTCCTGGCACTAAAAAGCTGGAGGCAGAGCCTGTACCAGAGCGTGCATGGCCAACAGACGAAATGATCGACGCTTTTCTAGACGAGATTCGTCTAAAATGTAAAGCGGGCCAGGAGCGTGAGATGACCACGTCGGAAGGAGCCACATGCGGGCAACTGAACGAAAGAGTTGAACTACCCCTGCCAGAGCGAAAGGCATCCGAAGTAGACAAGAAGATATTCAAGACGAGGAAAAGGTTCGCCAAAGCCATGTCAATGGGAATAAAGCTACCACCCTCGGAAGGAAACACACACGATGGGGTGGAGAGGCACCCTGACTATTGCGCATATCACCGGAAAATCTCACACCCCACGGAGGAGTGCGACGCCTTTAAGATATGGTGGCAAGGATATGTCGCTCGTCGGCAACATTTTAAGCGCATGAAACGCAAGATCTGTCGAGAGCGAAGAAGTACCGTCGATGGGCACAACAGAACTACTGGCAACTGTTACATGGTTAACGCCGGGGGGTCACAAGTTGTCACCTTTGGGAGCGACTCTGACGAAGAAATGGCTCTGGGCCCTCTCTTTAAAGAATCCGCTTTAGGGAAAGAGGAGAAATCGGAAGCCTGCGAGAACATTCAGCTGCGCAATCGCACACTCCCAGAGAAGAATCTCGGGCCCGGGAATAGAAAGGATAAGGGAAAAGAAAAGGTCACTGAAGATATTACTTTAGATGACCAAGTCATCAGAGAGCTGGCTGCCAAAGACCCTCCTAGGAAAGGTAAGGTGGACTATAACATCCTCGCGCACCTAAGGAAGCTACCTTCTCAGCTTAGCATTCTCGATGCCCTCCTATTATCAAAAGAAGCGCGAGACTCATTAATTAAGGCGTTACAAGAACCTGAGCAATTCCAAGCCTTCCTCGCCACTGAAAAGATGAAGGATGAACTGGAGGAAGTGCATACGGCCGACATCACTTTCGGTAATGAAGACCTCCTTCTCGGAACGTGCGATCACAACCGTCCCCTGTATGTCTCCGGATACTGCCATGATATCAAGATAGGAAAGATTCTGGTGGATAATGGATCCTCCGTCAATCTCCTTAATGTTCGGGTGTTGAAGGAAATCTGCATGAGCGTGCAACACCTCGCTCGTGACAAAATTACTATCTCCGGTTTCGATTCACAATCGTCACGGACTCTCGGATCTGTGATACCAACATTACGCTTTAGACTTCTCGTCACAGACATCAAATTCCATGTCATTGACGCCAAGACCTGCTACAACGCCTTGCTCGGTCGTCCTTGGTTACACGAATACAACATCATCCCTTCTACACAACATCAGTGTATGAAGTACTTTAAGGATGGTTTCGAGTATACCGTAACAGGTGAGTTAAACCCATTTTCCGTGAACAAAGTCCGCAAATACGAAGATGCGAAGTACTTTTTGCCAGATTTCGAGGATACAGAAAGGTGCCGCAATCCGGAGAACAAAACCGCCGCCACCATCCCTATTTTCGGGAGCGATACCGAAGAAGAAGAAGAGATAGTTTATGCAGGGCCATCTCAACGCAACAACCTGGGGACGCCCGCCCCCGTGTTGGTCTTCGGAAGTGATTCAGAAGATGAAGTTAATGCTGTGTTCTCCAATCGGCTGTCAATACAAGCACCCCCTGGCGATGACCATAGTTTGCAAATCACCATGGTACCGCGAGAACACTACAAGGATCTCGACACGCTTCAGGCTCACAATGTGCAGGACCTGCAAACATTTTACGTCCCTCCCAGGCGAAGGGGTGAGAAGGTGATCCTATTCTACCGATCCTCAGAGTCGAAAATAGAGAAAGAGATCTGGCATGGCACGGATGTTACACTTGACAGGCTCCAACCCATCCGTCTGCCCAGATACTATACAAATGGATTAAAGAAGCTATTGAAGCGCCAAGAAGTACCCTTAGAACAGACCGTTCGGCAGGCGCGGTTCTACAACAGGATTTGGGATGTCCCCGGGACTCAACGCAAATTGCCCAACGGGAAGATGGAAATACTCGGGCTTGGATACGCAAGAGCCAGAAAACGGGAACGGGCTCACAACAGCTACGCTATATATACCTTTGATGAAGAGGAGGACGCCCTGTCAGGAGATGCCAACCCCCCATCAAAACTAGACCCCGCGATTAAAGCGCCGAGTCCGTCGTTTGAAGAACGAATGGGCAAGCCTATCAGGAAAATGGGTCAGAAAGCTCGGGAAGACCACAACCGCGAAATGGCCATCTACGAGAAGGCCAGGACGCAACGTCTATTTCAACGTGCTGCAAAAGACAAAGACGCTTATCCTCGTCAATCCGTTGTACGAAAGGCCCGACGCAGAGACGGAAATAAATCAAGAAGCGGCTCGGGTTTGTCCCTCATGAAGAAGATGAGTCGAGCGTACTCCTTCCCCCGAGACAAGACGGAGAGGTTACTCAACCTCGCTATAAAACATCAAATGATCATGCTTCCAGAGTCTAGACATCCTGAGCAAGCTAGCAAGGCCTCTCATCCGAGTTATTGCTCTTATCACCAAGCCATAGGACATCCTACCGAAGACTGCTTCACCTTCAAGAACTGGGTCGAGGACCAGTACCGACGGGGCAGATTTGCTTTATCCGACAGCTGGAAGGTAACGCCGCCGCAAAAGCATGAGCCCAAGGCCGCAAGAGCAGAACCGGGTCCACCTCAGTCCAGGGAGCGGGTTCGCACTTGTTATACGATTACGATATTAGGAGAAGAGCCCGAGAACGTAGATGACCTTCCCCGGTGTTTTGAGAACAGCGATGATGAGGTGATCTCGGAATTTTCGCCCGCTCCGAAAGAACTGGAAGATGGTATACATACTACTGCAGATAACCTCAAGAAGATTGAGTTGGGATCGGCAGACGACCCGCGACCGACATTTGTCAGCGAGCTGTTATCCGAAGAGAGGGTGGCTGCGTTAAAGAACGTGCTTCTACGGCATAAAGACTGCTTCGCGTGGAACTACTCCGAGATGCCAGGATTAGATCCGGAGATTGCTGTGCATAAATTAGCAATATCCCCAGATATCAAGCCAGTCAAGCAGGCGCCAAGGAGGAGGCGACTCGAGCTTGAGATGAGCATCAACGCCGAAGTCAAGAAGTTGATCGATTCTGGATTTATCCAAGAAGTCCAATATCCCGACTGGATCGCCAATATCGTCCCGGTAATGAAGAAGAATGGGACGGTACGCATATGCGTGGATTTCAGGGATCTCAATAAAGCCTGTCCAAAGGATGATTTTCCAGTACCAGTAACCGAGCTAATGATAGATAACACGTCCACTCACGAGGTTTTCTCCTTTATGGATGGTTCGTCAGGATACAATCAGATAAAAATGCATCCCGAAGACCAGAAGCATACCGCTTTCCGGACCCCTTTGGGTATATTTTGCTACAGGGTTATGCCCTTTGGTCTAAAGAACGCTGGCGCTACCTATCAAAGGGCCATGACAAAGATCTTTGATGACCTCATACACGACGTCGTCGAGTGCTATATCGATGACCTCGTAGTAAAGAGCATGTCATAAGAAGATCATTTAAAGCATCTGGAGACTGTATTTCGATGCCTTCGGCAATATAATTTGAAAATGAATCCCCTCAAATGCGCGTTTGGAGTCTCCTCGGGCAAATTCCTGGGATTCATCGTTCGACACCGAGGTATTGAAATAGATCCGTCAAAGATTAAGGCGATCACGGAAATGCCTCCGCCAAGAACCCTCAAGCAGTTGCGGTCTCTTCAAGGGAAGCTCGCATACATCCGGCGGTTTATCGCTAATCTTTCGGGCAAATGCCGTCCTTACAGCCACCTGATGAAAAAGGGAACTCCATTCGCTTGGGATCACAAATGCCAAGGTGCACTAGACGAGATCAAGCAGTACCTGCAGAACCCTCCGGTGTTGGCCGCGCCGGTCAAGGGAAAACCCCTCATTCTTTATACGACCGCCCTCGAAGGTTCTTTAGGCGCATTATGGGCACAAGAGAACGATCAGGGGAAAGAAAGAGCACTTTACTACTTAAGTCGAGTACTGCTGGGGGCAGAAAGCAACTATTCCCCCATTGAAAAGCACTGCCTGGCGTTGATCTTCGCAATAACAAAGCTTAGACATTACGCATTAGCACATGAAGTCCGTCTTATTTCGAAGGTGGACCCTCTCAAATATTTGATGTCGAAATCCATATTGACGGGGCGACTCGCTAAGTGGGCCCTGCTCTTGATGGAGTTCTCGATAACGTATCAACCTCTCAAGGCAGTGAAAGGCCAGGCCATTGCCGACTTCCTCGCCGAGCACCCGATACCGGCCGATTCTCCTCTGAACTGTGATTTGCCGGACGAGCATGCATTTGATGCGATTAGCGGCGGAAGCGCCCGATGGGAACTCTATTTCGATGGAGCGTCCTCCATAAAGAAACAGAAACAAGGTATCCCAATGATCAAATCAGGGATAGGCCTCATCTTCGCAACTCCACAAGGAGGGATAATGCGCTTCGCCTTCTCCTTAACAGAGCCGAGGACAAACAATGAAGCTGAATACGAAGCTCTGATAGCAGGCCTCGAGATCGCCATCGACATGGGAATTGAAGACCTCCTTATATACGGGGATTCTCAGCTGGTCGTTAGTCAAGTAAATGGTGACTACCAAACGTGCAAGCCAGAGTTGGTGAAGTACGGCGAAAGGGTGCAACAACTATTGACCAAAATTCCCTCCTATACTTTGGAGAACATACCGCGCGCGGAAAACAGCAAAGCAGACGCGTTGGCTAAACTTGCTAAAGAACTGGCTGACGAGAACCTCGATGACGTCAGAATCGTGGTACAAAGCCGTCGAGTGCTCGCCCCGGCAGAAATATCTCCGGAATCATGCGAAGAAAAGGGAACGACTGAGCAGACGACCCTACAAATAAAAGACCATGAGAAGGCCGAAGACTGGAGGGAAGTCTTCATAGACTACTTTAAGTCCCACCGAATGCCCGAAGAAGCGTCCTCAAGACATCAGCTCATGAAACGAGCTTTATCCTTTGCTTTCGTCAACGATATTCTGTACAAGAGATCGTTTGATTCTCTATGGCTGAGATGCTTAGGACCTGACAAAGCAGAAAGAGTCGTTCAGGAAGTTCATGACGGACTTTGCGGTTCTCACCAAGCAGGCCCAAAGATGAAGTTAAAAATTAAACGGATGGGTTATTACTGGCCCACGATGATCCAGGATTGCCTCGAGTATGCGAAGCAATGCCACTCATGCTGGATTCATGGAGACTTCATCCACCAACATCCGAATCCACTGCACCCGACGCTGGCTAGTTGGCCATTCGAAATGTGGGGGACTGACATAGTCGGCCCCATCGAGCCAGCATCATCCCGGGGACACCATTTTATCCTGGCGACAACTGATTACTTCTCCAAATGGGCAGAAGCAGTACCACTGAGGGAAGTGAAGATGGAGAATATCCTCCATTTCTTCAAGACGCACGTCATCTATCGGTTCGGAACCCCACGGCGGATTATCTCCGATAATGGGCCGGCCTACCGAAGCCATAAGATTAGCCGCTTCGCACAGCAGCACAATATAGACTGGAGATATTCTTCGGTTTACAACCCACGAGCTAACGGTCTGGCCGAGGCCTTCAATAAGACCTTGACGAAGATCATAAAAAAGATCGTTTCCAGGAACAAGAGAGACTGGCACGAAAGGCTGCAAGAAGCCCTTTGGGCTTACCGAACTACATTCAAGACGGCCACGAACACAACGCCGTACGCGTTGGTATTTGGGACGGAAGCAGTGCTCCCCCTCGAGATAGAGTTACCCTCTCTACGAGTGGCAGTCCACCACGAGCTGACGAACGAAGAAAATGCTCACCTTCGGCTTGAGGAGCTTGATGCCCTCGATGAAACCCGGCTCATACCGCAACAACATCTAGAGGCCTACAAAGCAAAGATGACACGCTCGTACGAAAGATTGACCAGGCTGAGGACATTCCGCCAAGGCGAACTCGTACTAGTGGTCAAAAGACCTATGATCCCCAATCGTGCCAAGCGAGGAAAATTTGAGCCAAACTATGAAGGTCCGTACATCATAGACAAGGTCTACCAGGGTGGAGCCTACCTACTCATGGACATGCACGGTGAAAGGCCTTTCAGGCCAATAAACGGCCGCTTCTTAAAGAAATACTATGCTTAATAAGCCACAGCCTGGGTCAATGATAGATGACGACGACTATGTCCGCTCACTATCTTCCTAGGCTCAGACTTTACAAGCAGCAGCCAGCCTTCCCATATCGACGGACCGAAACGTCCTTAAACTAACGGCGGACCGAAACGTCCTTAAACTAACGGCGGACCGAAACGTCCTTAAACTATCGACGGACCGAAACGTCCTTAAACTAACGACGGACCGAAACGTCCCTAAACTACTACCGCAACATCCTTAGGTTGACGAGATGGGTAAAAAAAAAAGAAGAAGATAAAAAAAATGATAAAAAAAAACGGTATGTCCATAAGCAAAGTGGGCACAGATGAAAACCCGAAAGGGCTCCGTGAGTAAAAACAGCAGGGCTGCCGGCAAGTGTTCGTGAAAACCCGAAAGGGCGCGACCTTGTAAAAAAAAAAGTGAAAAAGAATATAAAAAAAACGGTATGTCTATAAGCAAAATGGGCACGGATGAAAACCCGAAAGGGCTCCGTGAGTAAAAACAGCAGGACTACCGGCGAGTGTTTGTGAAAACCCGAAAGGGCGCAACCTCGTTAAAGGACACTTACAGAGTCCTCTCGACCTTGTAAGGAGAAACCACCTGCGTGAGATCCTTACGACTCACAAAGGAGCAGCACACTTAGGGATCCTCACGATTCCTAAGGAGAAAATACACTTACGAGATCCTCACGACTCGTAAGGAGAATTCTCTTATGGGACCCTCACGGCTCATAAGATTTGAAAGTCTTAAGTTACAGAAGTCTGAACCTGTTCTTAAGCAAATCCTCCACAACCTTCGATATTGCCCTACAAGAGGCTCAATACTGACCCTTGTATACAATCCACGGGCGCGAATAAACATTTCCCCAGCAAAGTCTAACCCTTGTAGGTCCTCTCGACCCATAAGGAGAAAACCCTCTTGTAGGATCCTTACGACTTACAGAGGAACATACACTTAGGAATCCTCACGATCCCTAAGGAGAAAATACACCTGCAAGATCCTCACGACTTGTAGGGAGAAATACCTTTGTGAGACCCTTACGGCTCATGAAGTCGAAAGCCTTAGTCGACAGGACCTTAACCCTGTTTGCTAAGCCACCTTTGTTCAACATCGACAGAGGCAAATGATGATTCGCTCCTGGCAATATTCCAGTTGCAGCGATGCTGATGCCTAAACCGGTATCAAATCCCAAGTTCTTTCATGGCAAATGATGATTCGCTCCTGGCAACATCCCAGTTGCAGCGATGCTGATGCCGAAATCGGTGTCCAAAATCCGAGCTTGCGGCGAAAAAGCTAGCAAGCCACACATGCCTACAAAATAGCCGAAATGATAGGGCAACTTGCAATAAAAAGCAGCAAGTAAGAATGAAGGCATAAAAAATAGCCGAAATGATGGGGCAACTTGCAATAAAAAGCAGCAAGTAAGAATGAAGGCATAAAAAATAGCCGAAATGATGGGGCAACTCGCAATAAAAAGCAGCGAGTAGAAAATAAATAAATAGCCGAAATGATTGGGCACCGCGAAAAATAGCCGAAATGATGGGGCAATCGCGACCTTCGCGATATAAAAGCTGAAATGATAGAGCGTCGCGGAAAAAGAAATAAAATAAAAATAAAATGTATGCCTTACAGGTGATGTTCCATCACACCCTATATACAATCCAATGGCATAAACAAAAAGGGAACGTACCTCCCTCCCCCAGGTTTCACCAAAGAACGAAGCTAAATCTCGACGGGCCACAAGCGACCTAGAGATCATCCCAACACTCGTCTCGTAACAACGGACACAACTTCAAGCTAAGCGGAACAGCGGCAACTCCCAGTTCCATGGCTCGGTGGTATACATATCGCCAACAGTCAAACCTTCATCCCGTGAAATGCAGATATATAGTGCAAAATTCCTGGTTACGTGGAACGCGGATAATGTCACTCTTTGACCCCGTGGAAAACGTCCAGAGCGGATCCTGGTCCTCGCAGAGCATGGCAGTGAACCCGTGCGAAGCATTCAGAGCGGAGCCTAGTCCTCGCCTAACGCGGCAGTGAACCCGTGTGAAGCATCTAGTGCAAAATTCCTGGTTACGTGGAACGCGGATAATGTCACTCTTTGACCCCGTGGAAAACGTCCAGAGCAGATCCTGGTCCTCGCAGAGCATGGCAGTGAACCCGTGCGAAGCATCCAGAGCGGAGCCTAGTCCTCGCCTAACGCGGCAGTGAACCCGTGTGAAGCATCTAGTGCAAAATTCCTGGTCACGTGGAACGCGGACAATGTCACTCTTTGACCCCGTGGAAAACGTCCAGAGCGGATCCTGGTCCTCGCAGAGCATGGCAGTGAACCCGTGCGAAGCATCCAGAGCGGAGCCTAGTCCTCGCCTAACGCGGCAGTGAACCCGTGTGAAGCATCTAGTGCAAAATTCCTGGTTACGTGGAACGCGGATAATGTCACTCTTTGACCCCGTGGAAAACGTCCAGAGCGGATCCTGGTCCTCGCAGAGCATGGCAGTGAACCCGTGCGAAGCATCCAGAGCGGAGCCTAGTCCTCGCCTAACGCGGCAGTGAACCCGTGTGAAGCATCTAGTGCAAAATTCCTGGTCACGTGGAACGCGGATAATGTCACTCTTCGACCCCATGGAAAACGTCCAGAGCGGATCCTGGTCCTCGCAGAGCATGGCAGTGAACCCGTCCGAAGCATCCAGAGCGGAGCCTAGTCCTCGCCTAACGCGGCAGTGAACCCGTGTGAAGCATCTAGTGCAAAATACCTGGTCACGTGGAACGCGGATAATGTCACTCTTTGACCCCGTGGAAAACGTCCAGAGCGGATCCTGGTCCTCGCAGAGCATGGCAGTGAACCCGTGCGAAGCATCCAGAGCGGAGCCTAGTCCTCGCCGAGCACGGCAGTGAACCCGTGTGAAGCATCTAGTGCAAAATTCCTGGTTACGTGGAACGCGGATAATGTCACTCTTTGACCCCGTGAAAAACGTCCAGAGCGGAGCCTGGTCCTCGCCAAGCACGGCAGTGAACCCGTGTGAAGCATCCAGAGCAAATACCGGATTGTGGAGTCCTTAAAATCCACGGACTATGATGTCCTTAACCTCGACCGTGATGTCTTAAAACTAACGATCAACCACCCCGATTCCCTACGGATTCTGCCTTGGTCTAAGGGTACATCTCTTCACTCCTTTGATGCCCGGCGTTGTAATTCCTCAACGTCTTCAAAGAGGTGACGGGTCCCTGCAACCAAACACCGGACTGTGGAGTCCCTAAATCCACGGACTATGAGGTCCTTAACCTTGACCGTGATGTCTTAAAACTAACAGCGGACTGTGGAGTCCTTAAATCCACGGACTATGAGGTCCTTAACCTTGACTGTGATGTCTTAAAACTAACAGCGGACTGTGGAGTCCTTAAATCCACGGACTATGAGGTCCTTAACCTCGACCGTGACGTCTTTAAACTACGATACCTTAATAGACCCCTGACTCCGTGAAACACGGATAAGGGTGATCACATCCGGCACCTGCAGGCCCTCACGACCTGTAAGGAAGAAAAACTCTCTTGTGAGATCCTTACGACTCTCAAGGGAAAACTCGCTTGAGGATCCTCACGATCTCTAAGAAGAACTTACACCTATGGGACCCTCTCGACCTGCAGGGAGAAAAACTCTTTATGAGACCCTCATGGCTCGAAAAATGCAAAAGTCTTAGGAAGCAGATCTTAACCCTGAATCCTGAGCCATTGCTGTCCTGCAAGGAGATCAAGATAGAATATCCGCAGAATACATTCGATGAAAAGGAGACACATCATTGAGAAGAAAAATGTATCTTTATTCATAAACCAAAATGGGTACAAAGTACAATTCATGAAAGAAACAAAAAGAAAATACTCTCATCCATGAGTATGTACAAAAAGGAAGGAAAAGATACAAATGTTTCAGGCCGGCGGGCGATTCAGCAACTTGGTCAGCTCATCCTGCTTTTGTTGGACCACGGCTTCATGACGCAAGATCTCCAAAAGACGAGCCTCCGCTTGAGCTTGTTGAGCCTGATACGAAGCGAGCCGGGCTTCAAGCTCTTTCTCAGTGGCCTTATGAGCCTCGACCCTCTCACGAGTGAACGTGGCAGCTTTATCGAGAGCCACCACCTCTTTGATGGACTCCTGAAGCACCCGCCAGAGTTCATACGCTTTGTTGGCTTTGGCTGTGAGATTGGCTTGGAGCTCGCCCAGCGCCTTGGAGGCTAGCTCCCTTTCCGAGAACTTGCGACCGAGCCTCTTCTCACATGACGTCATGTTTGCCGCGCACCGTGCTATCAGCCCCCGTAACTCCGCCTTTGCAGCCACGGCCTCCGAGGAAAGGTGAGAACAGTCAAGGGCGTGCAGGCAAGCCTCCACTCGCCGGCAAAACTCCACCCAGACTCGCAGCACCTCTTCTCTATGGTAGGTGGCAAGAAAAGGAAGAGAACCGTTAGCCTCGGCAGCGAATGCTTCAGCCGTGGTCGTGCTGCCAGCACGAAGCTCCTCGATCAGAGACGACAAGGAGACGAGGCTTAATTGGGCCAAGCGTTCTGAAGCCCGCAAGGCATAAGGGCCGGGTGGCATCACGATGCGTGACTCCAACGCCGTGGAGACTGGCAGAGCTGTTCAAATTTGGAAGACGTCAGCAAAATTCTTAATCAAAGAACGAGTGAGAGTGCAATGAGATGTCACTCACCGACAGTCGTGCAAGTAGGAGCTGAAGGCTCCCCTGGCCCTTCGAGAACCTCGACCTCATCATCGGCTTCCAGAACTGTAGAAAACATTAATGTCAGTACGCAAAATAACGACGATGCTATGAGAAGGGATGGACGACACCAACCTTGCCCAGACGAGAGGACAATGCGTTGAGGGGAGATCGCCTGCGGAGCTGCCATCTCCAATAAACGCTGAAATGACTGTCGAGGCGACAGATCCGCGATCGTGGCCGCCAAACCGCGCAATTCTGGGAAAGATAAAAGAGTTCAGACTATGAAGGGGTTGCTAAATTAAAATACAGAGGAATACCTTCAACAGTCCTCCCATTCTGAGCCGGGGGGATAGCAGCTTCAACGGTCTCCGCCATGACCTCAGGCTCCAACAAAGGGAGAGTAGTCCCGACTACCTCGCTCCCAGCCTTTGGGCCGCTCGCAGTAGGAGTCATTGGGGCGGCAGCCTCCAAAGGAGCCTCCTCCAAAGGGGCAAGCACTCCCTGATCAAGAACCGCTGCTGGAAGTTCCACCATGAGAGGAGCAGCCTCGTCAGCCCCCTCCATATCCAGCAAGGCCTCATTGAGAATTTTGGCGGGCTTTAGCTTTAATGGGCCCGTAAGGAGCTCCCCCAGCGTCGAAGACTCTGCACGATTCAAATAAGAATAATGATATATATGCACGGGCATAAATGATCGGAAAAACTACAAAAGAAACACAACATACCTATACGCAAAGAAGCCCTCAATATGGCTTCTTCAAGCCGCTTCTCCTTCTCAAGGAGGTAAGCTCGCCGAGGTTCAAGGGTAGACTCATGACCGCCGGTCCATAAAGAAAGTGCATCAGCTGCGTCTTCTGAAGCGGCCTGCTTCAAAGCCCTTTCCCCCCATTCCTCCAAAGGGCCGATAAATCGCCGCCGAATCCACGAAGGGTCTTCGTAAAAAATTACAGCGGGATAAGACTTCTTCGGAACCTTGGCATTATGGGACGCGTCTTTTGAACGCCGTATGGCTTCAGCCAACTGTGCAGCCTCCTCATCAGCCGAACTCAGGAAGAGAAGTCCAGCGTTTGACTCTTGCAAGGCCAATGGTTCGTCTTCAAGGATAGGCTCAGACTCCACCATAGAATCAAGCGGGGTGGTAGCCGCTTTCCTCCGCCGTTTAGATCCAGAGCCGGTCGCTGAGGACGACCGCTTCCTCCCTCGCGAAGCCTTAGGGCGGCGCTGACCCACGTCGCCCTCAGCACCCTCATCCCTGTTACTCTCGCTCGGTGCCACAACCGAGGACGACATCGCCATTGTCGACGCCACGGGGGGCGGTGCCGCCACCAGCAGAGGTGCTACTACTGGGGCCCGTCTACCCTGCGATCGGGAACCCAAGGGCATACCAGCTGTCGGAGTAAGGTCGACCCCTGACTCCCCCGGAATGAGGGCGGCGCCAATCTCCCTCAAAGGGAAGCGGACTGGAACCCTCGGTCGTAGCTTAGCCCCAGGAACCAGAGGAGGGGCATCGTGGCCGAGAAGCACCCTCCTTTCCTCGAGAATGATTGGGCTGACCCGATGAAGATACCAACCCGTAAACGCGCCCACGCATCGGGGCATGTACTCGGCTTCAGGGACCATGAAATAAGAGCCGGTATTCAGCCTCATGAAATGATGAGCGGCATCGCGAACAGTATCGAGCGAAGGGATCGGGGCAACTATAAAAGCCTCGAAAGGAACGCCCTGGTCGTATCCGAGCTGTCGGGCAAATCGATGCGGATTGTACCGCATGAAAAGAGCCGCACTGTCCTGGCGAAATACCAAGTAACCCGGTCTAATTGCATACAAATGCGTGGCCTCCCGGGGCTTCAGAGAAGGCGCGTTGTCTTTCGACTGGTCCCAGAGTTGTTGGACGGGACCCGAAGGAGTAGACAAGACCCGATCAGTAAAAACCAACCCGCCAGCGGTGGCATGAGGAGAAATCAGCACCCGAATGGCCCCAAATTGGGTCGGGTCGGCAGCAGAAGCACCCACCAGTCGCATAAGTCGCGGGAAGGGATAGGCGTCGTAAAAGGCGGGCCTCTGATGCATAGCAAAAGACCCCAGCATATGCATTTCGATCCACGACGTGAAATAATGAAGCGAAAAGTTCACTACGTCCATGCCAGGAGTAGAGGTATTAGCTGCGGTGCCCAATCCATTATAGAGGTGCGCCAAGGCCGGGATGCCGATGGCCAACCGCATCCCCTCAGCAATACGATGAGCCGGGTAGATGACCGAGGCTCTCATGAAGCGGCGATGCATGGGGATAACGAACCAACTAAGCCAGACACTAACAAACCCCACAAAGAACGTCTCCTCGTCCATGCCCGGGACAGCAATGGATTCAAAAGATATCGGCGATATAATAGGGATGTAATATTGAGGTAGATCTGACTCGTTGGTCGGCAACCTCTTCGGACCGAACCCAAAGGGGTCCCCAATGTTGGCAAACTTCGGGGCTGTCTTCGATAAGGCGTCCTCACGAAGGAAACAAGCAATGAAGCTCTTGAAAGTGACACCCTGCTCCTCGGACTCGGTGAATAATCGGTCGAAGATGCCTAGGGCCTTAATTAAACTGGGGCGCTTATGGCAAACAGCATTCTCAGCGGACAGGCCGTCAAACGGTGCAGACTCGGGCTCGAAGACATACTCGTCAGGAGGCAAAAACTCCTCATACAGTGCGCCCCTGATTGGCAATCCCGAGATTTCATAAAATTCTGCAAGAGAGATCGAGACCTCACGATCTCCTAGAATGAAAGTGTTGGTGGGAAGATTCCATTGGTTCAAAAACGCCTTAACCCACCAGGCATGCGGGGACTTATAATGGAATAGTGACGCGTATATGGCCTGATAAAGCCCGACTTTCTGCAACCGCGCACGATGGGCAGAAAGGATGTAGCGAGCCCAGAGAAGATAGCCCGTAGGATGCCGGGGAGTGAGCCCTATCTTATAAATTTGCCCCCACGGGTGGGCCTCACCCTGGCAGATACGCCGCCCCAAGATGTCTATGGCCGGAATCGGATGGTTCGGAATACCGGTCGTCGAAGGCTCAAGCCTCCCCGTTGGAGTCCAGTTGGGCATTTCCACAGCAAAAGTTGTCCTTGGAGGATCCATCGGTAAAAAGGAGAAAGTGGGCTCCGTTGGCACCGCGAAGAGAAAACTCCGACGACCCTGAATAACCTGACTATACCAAGATCCCCATTGAAGAAGGTTGGTGCAGTTCGGGTCATGGGCCCGAATCATCGCCATCGCCTCCTCATCAGATGGTGACTGAGGAAAAGCCGCCTCCGAGCGAGAAAAGGGAAAGCGTGGAACAGAAGCCATCGCACCTGAAATCCAATAAAGGGAGACCGTTAAAAGGAAAGTCAGCGATATATATTCATGCATGAACATGAAGACTGGTTAAAGAAAGCAACAGCAGAGTTTTCTGGGACCATTGGCCACAAAACATATGGGCCCCACAGAATCCGGATGACGGCTCATTAATAATGAGACCAAACAGTTACAATAAAATAAAGGGAATATCCTCATTTAATAAAAAATGATGACCATGCACATTCCCCTCAACAAGATCTGTCTAGGGCTCTACAATGAACCCAACAAAATCAAAGGAATTAAATTCCCACAGAAGACATCATTACAAAAACCCCATCGCATTAATTGCAGAAGAACAGCCTCGGGCCAAGAGACCCCAGGAAGCCTCTGTGTGAAGAAAACTGAGTTCTTCATTGGAATTAAATTCCTTATTGAGAAAAGGGAATTAAATTCCCAGAAACATTTTTGATGGAATTAAATTCCATGGAGTTGAAACGCCATCATCATCTCCCCAAGGATCATCTAAACCCTAAAAGATCTACAGTTTGAAGGTTAAGCGGTTTCATGTTCTTATGGAAAAATATGAAGAAAAAAGGGTAAAAACCCTTGTTTTGGATTTAAAATCCAGAGGAATGTGAAGGTCCATCGTTGTCCAAAAACATTACCTGAAGAAAAGGATTCTTTTCGATCAGAGTTAAACTCTGCAGACTGTTTCAAGACAGAGAACTAAGCTCTGGAAGCGAGAATTAAATTCTCAAGGAAGAAGTTCTCAGAAGAAGAAGATGAACAAAGTGAAGGCTCCTATGAAGAGACAGAGGTATTTATAGAAGACAATGAAAACGTTTCATCTCCCCAGATCCCTAGAGGAATCCAACGGTCACAAGAGGTGACAGCGTTGCACTCACGTGCAGACACGTGAGAACAACGCTGTGGGGGCATTTGTTTCCTGATTTAAAATCAGGAAAGCTTCTGGGAAAAGCTTCAGAAGAGGGTCACGTGCTTACACGTGACTAGCGGTCACGTGTTGGCACGTGACACCTAAAAGCATCATCAAGTCAGGTTCAGTTTTCCAACTACATCAAGGAAAGGGCTTCAGAAAGGGTCACGTGTCGGCACGTGACATTTAAATGCAAGCGTCAAAGGCACACCGGTTCCCTGATCAAGTCAAGGAAAAGGCTTCAGAAGAGGTCACGTGCTCCCACGTGACCAGGGTCACGTGTTGGCACGTGACGTTCAAAGCAGCAGACTCGTTCTCCAGATGAACCAAGGAAAGAGAGTTCAAACAAGGGTCACGTGCTCACACGTGACCAGGGGTCACGTGGTGGCACGTGACGTTTAAGCAGCAATCAGAAGACAGAGCGCAAAAGAAAGAGGAAGGCTCGTTCCAAGGGGGTCACGTGCCCACACGTGACCATGGGTCACGTGGTCACACGTGACCGGCTTTCAAAGCCCATTTTGTCAACAGAATTAAATTCTGAAGGAGATTCAAATCTTTCCAAAGGAAAGCGGCTATCTGGAACCAATCAAATTAAAGAGTCAGAGGTGATGAAATATCATCTATCTATGGGAAAATCTCGGGTTTGGAAAGATTTCCCCTTTAAATCTAACCGAAACAACAAAGGAGAATCCCTGGATTTGAAATCCAATGGTGAGTAAAATTCACCTAGTAATCCAAAGGTCCAAAACGAATGATGGATGCAAATCAAATCTCTCATGAAGATTCGTCAAAAACTGATTGATTCGGCTGCTTCTCCTATAAATAGGAGCCAAGAGACACAAAAAAGGATATATATAGAGATATACAGAGACAGGGAGAAAAAAAGAAAAGGAAGAGAGCTTCGATACTTGGAGAAACTTGGATCTTCTGCAAAAACCCTAGGTAAGAAAGGGAAGAGCTCCTTGAAAGAAAAAGAGAATTTAATTCTCAACAGAGTTTAACTCTGATACATAAAACAGAAGAACATATTTCTTCTCTCTTTGATAGAGGATCTGCAAAGTGCACATCTCCCCTTGAGGTTGAGAATTTAATTCTCAATGGGTTGAGATCCTGTCATGCAGATCCAAAACATAGAGAGGGAATGCAAGCACGAGAATTTAATTCTCACAGAACTATAGGAATTTAATTCCTTTAAAATAAAATTAGGGCTTGACCCTGTATCATGGGAATTTAATTCCTTCAGAACAAAAAGAAACAGGGTTTAACCCTAATTAAGAACCTAGTTCTGTTGAAACAGCGGGAATTTAATTCCTTTAATCATAATTTAACAGAGGATGGAAGTTCAAATTCCCTAAAAAGCTTTTGTTAGGGTTTAACCCTATTTGATTCTTCACATGAACAAGGAATTTAATTCCTGCAGAAAATTCAGAGTCCAACTCTATTCAGAATGTAAACCTTTAAGAGAAAGTAGGAATTTAATTCCTCTGAAATTACTGTCAGGGTTTAACCCTACGAGGAATTTAATTCCTGGAAAAGATTAACAGATCCTCTAAAACAACATACATAGAGGCAGGGTCACGTGTCACCACGTGACCCCCCCCAGAGATCTACAGAAAGCCCCTTTGAGGCAGCACCCCACGTGACCCATGTGACCCTCGGCAGAAGCTCTAATACATAGGCATTTGAATGCCCATCACGTGATGGCACGTGATGCTCTGAAAGATGCGATAATCTCAGCAGAATAAATGAAGGGAGGGCGCTCTCACGTGCTGCCACGTGACCCCTCTTGCCTTAGTGCTTAACACTAAATTGAAACTCTCGAACCCAGTGTTAAAACACTGTTGGGCCTTAGTGTTCAACACTAATTAAAAAGCTTTATTTGCAGCGTTCAACACTGATCTGTTTTAGAGTTTAACACTAATTTGAAAATCCTTGTTGCCGGTGTTAAACACCAATTATCTCTTAGTGTTGAACACTAACTTGTCAACCTCATTCCCAGTGTTCAACACTGACTGCTCTGTAGTGTTTAACACTAGACTTTGGCCCAATTGGCCTAAATGGATAGAGGCAAAGCTTCTCCTGATTGGACTTAGCCCAAGATGGCCATAAGTCCTCAATTTGTGATTAACTGGGCCAATGGGCTCATAACATAACTAATCGGTCTTGATCCCAAATTGGGCCAAAGACTATTTAATCCATTCCGGTTCTAGGGTACATCTCTTCACTCCTTTGATACTTGGCATTGTAATCCCTCAATGTCTTCAAAGAGGTGACGGGTCCCGACGACCACACATTGATACGGACTGTGGGGTCCTTAAACCCGTGTTTAATGCAAAATTCCTGGTTACGTGGAACGCGGATAATGTCACTCTTTGACCCCGTGGAAAACGTCCAGAGCGGAGCCTGGTCCTCGCAGAGCACGGCAGTGAACCCGTGTGAAGCATCCAGAGCACATACCGGACTGTGGGGTCCTTAAACCCATGGACTACGACGTCCTTAACCTTGACCGAGATGTCTTAAAACTAACAATGGACTGTGGGGTCCTTAAACCCATGGACTACGACGTCCTTAACCTTAACCGAGATGTCTTAAAACTAACAATGGACTGTGGGGTCCTTAAACCCATGGACTACGACGTCCTTAACCTTGACCGAGATGTCTTAAAACTAACAATGGACTGTGGGGTCCTTAAACCCATGGACTACGACGTCCTTAACCTTGACCGAGATGTCTTAAAACTAACAATGGACCGCAATGTCCTTAAATTACCCATGGACCGCAACGTCTTTAAACTACCCATGGACCGCAATGTCCTTAAGCTAGAACAATAGAGCCCCGTATGCTCTTTTGTCGGATCTAAACGGTCCCGTTCAAGTTGATCTTAGCCTCAAAGATGGCTAACGTATCCTTAAACCTTCAAACAGACTGGACTATGAATCCCCCCAATTAACTCTGGCTCAAGGGTACATCTCTGAACTCCTCTGACATCCGTCGTTGTAATCCTTCAACGTCGTCAGAGAGGTGATGGGTCCCGACGGCTATACATACGATGGACCACTATGTCCCTAAACTGGAACAATAGAGCCCAAACGCTCCTTTGTCGGATCTAAACGATCCCGTTAAGTCGATCTTAGTCTCAAAGTGAGACTAACGTATCCTTAACAAACGTTTGAGTTGATCTTAGCCTCAAGTATGGCTGACGTATCCTCAAACTAAACCCCCCCAAACCCAAATCTAAGACAATACGGATTTGGGCTAGTCCACGCCCTACGGGCGACGACATAACTCAGTCTCCGTAAACAATCCACGGGCAACAAAACAAACACCCACGACACGAAGTGACCATCTGGAGAAGGAGAAAGTTGTTACCGCAATGCGGTAGCGTAATTAACTGCAGGGGCTTGCGCCTGCAGGGAAGAGCGTCCCCACAATCAAAAACCCCTCAAACGAGGGGGAATCTGACGAAGTCTGCTACATCGGACGCATCCGTCTAAACCTTCGATATACGGTGCCATAAATCAACTTGGTATCTTCGGAGAGGTGGACGGATAGCACCAATTAGCATCTGCCCCGAATCTCAGGCGAGACGTCATGTCGCGCCGTCTTTCGGAGGGGAACAATCACAAAGACAGAACTCCTCCTTTTTGCAATGCTCTAATATTCCCTTTATTTTAAATAGAAAGGATTTTTAGAGAACATTTACACCGTCTTGCAAAAGGAGAGGTACACACTCGTAGGCCTTGGTCTCATTGGTACAGTTTGAGCTTCTTGGCGTTGTAAGGCCGCAGGAACTTGCGTCCATCCACGTCTTGTAAACGAAAGGCTCCGCCGGGGAGTACCTCGGAGACAAGGAAATGACCGTCCCACTTCGGGAAAAACTTGTGTAGCCTGCTTTGATCGACGAACTCGTTTCGCCGCAGACCAGATCTCCGGTCTTGAAGGAGCGATGCTTAACCCGCGCGTTGTAGTATCGAGCAGTTTGTTGCTGGTAAGCGGCAACTCTGATTTGAGCCCGGTCTCTCTTCTCTAGCAAGATGTCCAGGTTGGTCCGTAGCACCGAGGTGTTTGCTTCATCGTTGAAGTGCTCGACCCGATGACTGGGTAGCCCGATCTCCGCTGGGACCATTGCCTCGGTCCCGTAGCAGAGGCTGAAGGGGGTTTCCCCATTGGGGGTCTTCTTTGATGTGCGCAGGGCCCATAAGACCCGGGGCAGTTCTTCGACCCAACTGCCTTGTCGTCCTTCTAGGCGGGTCCGGAGACCTCGGAGGACGTCTCGGTTAGCAACTTCGGCCTGCCCATTGCATTGGGGGTGCACGACCGCGGCGAATTTCATGAGGATATGGTATTCGCCGCAGAAATTTTTCACTTTTTCATTTTCGAAGTTCGTCCCATGGTCGGCGATAACACACCTTGGGATGCCGAACCGAAGTATTAGATTGTTCTGTAGGAACTTGATGGTCATGGTGGCATCCGTTTTCCTGATGGGACGGCCTCGATCCACTTTGTGAAGTAATCTACCGCGACGAGGACATATTTGTACCCGCCCGCACCGGTAGGGAACTGGCCTATCATGTCCAACCCCCACTGGGCGAACGACCACAGGGATATTAAGGCGGTCAACTCGGTAGCTGGAATGCGTGGTATGCTGCCGTGGAGTTAGCAACTTTTGCACCTTCTGACGAGCTTGTGGGCGTCCTCATGAACAGTGGGCCAGTAGTACCCCTGGAGCAATGCCTTCTAGATCAAGGTTCGGTCCCCTTGGTTTGCGCCACCGACCCCTTCATGAATTTCACGGAGGACGTAGTCGGCTTCGTGGGTGTCGACGAACCGGAGCAGGGGCTGGGTGAAGGATTTCTTGTAAAGGTTTTCATTGCTCCAGATG
This sequence comes from Agapanthus africanus, assembly GCA_030015575.1. Lineage (NCBI taxonomy): Eukaryota > Viridiplantae > Streptophyta > Magnoliopsida > Asparagales > Amaryllidaceae > Agapanthus > Agapanthus africanus. Next base: position 44,554,733 of record JASDDO010000001.1, on the reverse strand, counting down.
AAGTGACGGGATTTGGCCCGAAGACGGCGGGCTGCTCCCTGATCTTCTGGGAGCGTACCGTCCCTTAGGAACTCTACGAGGGGATTCCTCCAGTCTTGGTCGTCTTCCCGCGCCGTATATATATGGAGTATCGTCGCTCCGTCCTCCACGCTGGGCTGGGGCAAGGTCTCGAAGAGGATATACCGCTTGTTGTTGGCCGAGTAGGACGAAGCCAGCTTGCTCAGGGCGCCGGCTTGGGCATTGGGCTGCCTGGGTATTTGCTCCACCTGGACTTCGTCAAAGTTTTTCCGTAGCTTCCTTACTTCGTCGAGGTACTTCATCATCAGGGGTTCCCAAGCCTCCAAGCGGCCGGTTACTTGGCCGACGACTAAGGCTGAGTCGCTACAAATTCAAATTGTCTTCAGCCCCAGCCCGGAGGCCATGCGCAGTCCAGCCAGTAGGGCCTCGTACTCTGCCGCGTTGTTTGAGGCCTTGAATCCGAGCTTCAGAGAGTACTCCATTTCTTCCTCGTTCGGGCCCCGGATGATGAGGCCGGCACCACAGCCTTCCTCAGTTGAAGACCCGTCGACGTAAATGACCCACTCAGGGACCGAGCCGGGCCTCTCTACAATGGGGTGTCGGGCTACGAGGGCTGGCGCGGATTCCGGTTCTTTGCCGGGGATGGTGCATTCAACTATGAAATCGACCAGGGCCTGGGCTTTGATGGCCTGCCTCGGACGATATTTTATGTTGAACTGAGATAGCTCCCATCTCCACTTCTCTAAGCGGCTCGAGGATTCCGGTGATGCGAGGATAGCCCCCAACGGGTGCTCGGTGAGGACGAGGATGGTGTGTGCCTGGAAGTAGTGTCGTAGCTTCTTTGAGGTCACCACGAGGGCCAAGACAATCTTTTCTATGGCCGGATACCTCGTTTCTGTGTCCTTGAAGACGTGGCTCACATAGTACACCGGCTTCTGCACTCCATCGAACTCTCGGACGAGCACCGAGCCCGCTGCTTAGTCGGATACCCCCAGATACAGCGACAGCTCGTCTCCTTTGACTGGTCGGGTGAACAGTGGTGGGGTCGGGAGGTGCCTCTTCAATTGGTCGAAAGTGATCTGGCACTCCTCCGACCACTCGAACCTCAGGATCTTCCTCAGAGCTTTGAAAAACGAGAGGCACTTCTCCCCTGACCTTGACATAAAACGGCTCAGAGCGGCCACTCGCCCCGTGAGCCGCATGATCTCCACGTTGGACTTGGGCGCGGCCATGTTGAGGATAGCGTCGATTTTCTCTGGGTTAGCCTCGATTCTATGGTGAGTGACCATGAAACCGAGGAACTTTCCCCCGGTGACTCCGAATGCGAATTTGGCAGGGTTTAGCTTCATTTTGAACTTGCGGAGCACTTCGAAGGCTTCGCCCAGGTCCTTGGCGTGGTCGACCGACGAAATGGACTTGACAAGCATGTCGTCGACGTAGACTTCCATATTCCTTGCAATCTGCGGCTTGAACATGCGGTTGACCAACCGTTGGTACGTAGCTCCGGTGTTCTTGAGGCCGAAGGGCATCACCTTGTAGCAATATACCCCCGGTGACTCCGAATGCGCATTTGGCGGGGTTTAGCTTCATTTTGAATTTGCGGAGCACTTCGAAGGCCTCGCCCAGGTCCTTGGCGTGGTCGGCTGACGAAATGGACTTGACAAGCATGTCGTCGACGTAGACTTCCATATTCCTGCCGATCTGCGGCTTGAACATGCGGTTGACCAACCGTTGGTACGTAGCTCCGGCGTTCTTGAGGCCGAAGGGCATCACCTTGTAGCAATATACTCCCGGTCCGTAGTGAATGCGGTAAGATCTTTGTCTGCCGGATTCATACGGATCTGATTGTAGCCGGAGAAAGCATCCATGAAACTCAACAGCTCGTGGCCGGCCGAGTTGTCGACGAGCTGATCTATCCGAGGAAGGGGGTAGTTGTCCTTGGGGCAGGCCTTATTGAGGTCGGTGAAGTCGACGCACATGCGCCACTTCCCGCTTGACTTCTTGACCAGAACTACATTTGCCAGCCACTCCCAGTAGGGTACATTCCGGATGAAGTTGGCGGCGAGAAATCGATCAACTTCGTCTTCGATGGCCTTCTGTTTGACCAGGATGAAGCTTCGCTTCTTCTGCCTGACGGGTCGGGCCGTAGGGTCAACCTCGAGCTTGTGAGAAATGATCTTGGGGTCGATCCCAGGCATGTCAGCAGGCGCCCAGGCGAAGACGTCAGAGTTTTTCCTGAGAAAACAGATCAGGTCCTCCCGCTGAGTTCTTGTCAGAAGTGATCCGACTTGGACGGTTTTTTCATCGTCCCCCTCTGCCAGGGGTATCTCGGTCAGTGGTTCGACCGGGGTCCCCCGAACCTCTTTTTGCTCGTCTCGGGTGTCCAGCGAGCCCTTGATGTCGTCCCCAACCTCGGCTCCATCGGCCGGCTGCTCGGACGAAGATGTCTCGGTGACGCATACCTTTGCAACCCGTTGGTCTCCATAGGCCCGATCTATCCTACCCTGATTGAGGGGGAACTTCATTGCCAGGTGATAGGTCGATATCTGGGAGTGAGTTCAGCGTCGGGCGTCCGAGGAGGATGTTGTAGGCCGCTGGGATTCTTGCTGTGATGAACTCCACGGGCAATGTTCGCATGCGGTCGGCCTCCCCGACGTTAAACTGCAGAGTGGCCACCCCTTCGGCCGGGATGGAGTGGTTGGTGAACCCTGAAAGGACGTGCGAGGCCGGCCTTAGGTCTGCCGGGGTGAGCCCCATGCGCAGAAAACAGTCGTGGAAGAGGATGTGTGCTGCGCTACCCGAGTCGACCAGTATCCTGTGCACCTCGTATTGGTGGACCCGAGCAGTGATCGCTAGAGGGTCGTTGTGTGGCAGAGATATTCCATGGAAGTCCCTGTCGTCAATAGTGATCGGCTCGCGGTCCCTGGCCTTCTTCATCGGGCGGATGTCGGCCTCTACTGCCGGCGGGGGGTGCGGAGTCTCGCAAGGGTTTGATGGGCCTCCTGCTGATACGCCCATGATTTTTGATGAGCCTCGGCTCCTTCCTGCAAGGCCCCTTAGATCCTCCGGCGAGGACGTCTCTGAGCTGTCCTGGCGAGTCTCGTGGGCGTGACCCCGTCGGGGGAGGGGGTGCTGGTCATGCCTGGAAGCAGGCGAGTTGACCATCACCGCCTTGTAAGAGACAGGGGTGCGACGAGATTCGGGGCGAAGCTCTCTGATGTGAGACCTCGAGGTTAAATGGAACGGCTTGGGGGACCCGCGACTGTCGGAGGCCACGAGGCGGCGGCCAACGGAGGAGGAGGTGAGGTCATACGGCGGAGGATGATCCGCGCCTCCGTTGAGGGGGAGGCACCGGTTGGTGCTTGGATCTTCAGAGTGATTGCTCGCCATGTGGTTGGAGATCGGGAGACGAACTTTTGTTTTTGTGGAGTTAATTTCCCACAGACGGCGCCAGCTGATGGAGGGGCATTTCCGGTCTCCTTAAGATGTTGTTTCTCGTTGATCTGCCGATGGCTGTAATTGACGGCTGAGATTTGATCTCCTGCGATGTGTGGATCTCAATGGGTTGGAGGAGATTTGCGCCGAGTACCTGCAAGGAAGTCCCGGGGTGGTTTGGTACCACCGAGGACTCTCCGACGATCAAGTTAGACTAAAGATCCGGGCAGAGTAACGACTTAGTGGAGTAAAAATGGCTTACTTGATCCCTCTGGGAGATGGGGTTTATATAGCGGCGGCGGCATGCAAGGGCAGACGCGAGAATCACGCCGGTCGTTACGCTCCCGACGTCACGCCGGCGTGATAAGCGGATCTTCCCATTAATGGCGAGACATGCTCGTTAATGGGGATCGTAATGGCGTGGAACGTGGGATGTGGCCGGCGGAGATCTCGCGCATGGCGAGATTCGCGGAGCGGCGGTTACGCCTGCGAGTGGTACCGTTGGTCGGTCGATGAGACCGAGGAAGATGGCCTCGGCGAGAGAGCTCGGGGGCGAGCGGGAGAGCCGAGGCATCTTGGTCCTGTGATAGCTCGGAGGCGAGCTGGGAAGCCGAGGAAGCCAATTTGTGCATGGGGGCTCTGAGGAGAGCCAACTTGTGCTTGCGGGGCGGGCACAGGGATGGCCTGGTCGGCCCTTTCTTCTGAGCTCTGGGACATGTCATCTGCCACGTGTCACGATCTGGAAGATCGCCGATATCGAGCATCATCACATACCAAATGTGTCAGATATTTTAGATGGAAACTCAACCATATTGAAAATTCGTATGACTCATTAACAAATAACGAAGAGTAAGAGGATAAATATCCAATTCAAACATGGTGACAAAGTATGGTGATAGTTGCAAAATAAGGAAAAGAAAGAGGAAAGTCGACAGAGGAGAGGTGACCCAAACCCACAAAGAAAATTTAAAAAAAAAACCTAAATCCTATTTGTATTTGGGAATAGACAATTCCGTCTAAAAAGGCTCGGAATTTGAATTGCCGAAAAGTTGATGTAAGTTTTCATTTTACTGATATCAATTTCTAAAACATATGATTCCTGTTCCATGCAATTAAACAACGAAATGACATGCCATTCCTCCACTGTTTATTTAGCGAACGATGTCTTATCTCTCAATTCTCCAATGTTTTGGCAATTCTCAGCAAACAAACAGCCCCTAAAACGAAATCATTGGTTTTGTGAAAATCGCATTGTTTTCCCAGAAAAAAAAAAAAGAAGAAGAAAGAAAAGCTTTTCTAATATCAATTGATGAGTATGAATTATAGCTTCAAAATTGCATATTTTTCGGACGCTTTGACATGTATTGTTTCTTCTAAAAAATAATCATGTCATTTGTGTTCCTTGAATTAACAAGATACAAGAGAGAGGATTCTTGAAGAAATTAAATCAACCATACATTCACCTTTTGGTTTCATGATTCTAACCCTCGGTCCCTTACCTTCACCTCCATATGTCATCTAATTTGTGCACAATTAGTTACACCTTTTAAGTTTGGGAAAATTGTATTTAAAACCTTAAGATCTAAAAGCAACCTAATTAAGTCCCTAGATCCAGAAGACTTGTGAATAAACCCCTTATACCAAGGATTCCTTTGTTTAAATCTCTGCAGTACAATATTGATATTAATTATTATAATTCTATTTTGTTATTACCCACATTCCCCTTATCTCTCTCTTCTCCATCATTCTCTTTCCCGTAAGCTTTTAACTTTTCATTCATACCTCTCTTTATATCCATCTCCAAGTGATTTTTAACTAATCCAATATCTCAACAAATCAAATGCCCATCAACAACTCCAATTAAGAAGTCCAAAACTCTAATCTTTCTGATTTTTTCTTTCTTATTTCTTTCTCCTTCCTAGGCAAAACAAAAGGAATCCATAATAAAAATCCAAACCTGGTTATAATTTTGATTTGAAAGCTTTTGAATGTTAAATTTTTTGGGAAGAAAAAATATTTGATTTAGAGTCGATGGGGAAAAAAAGAATTTTGATTTGATAGGGTTTGAAAAAAAGGTGACGGTGGAGGAATGAGGAAGAAGATCAAGAAAAAACAAAAAATAAGATAAATGTAGCAGTTTCACTGATAAATATAATAGTTTTATAGATAAATATAGCAGTTTTACTATAATTATAGTACTTCATACATAAATATAGTAGTTTCAATATAAATATAATAGTTTCCATGTAAATATAGCAAATTTATAGTAATTTATGAAATAAAGTTTCTATAAAAGGACAGTAATGAAATTAAAATGGTTGGGGAGTTAAATAAATGAACCTTTAAAGTTAAGAAGTATTTTTTACATAGGGGTCTAGTCCTATTCCTTTTTGGACATGATATTATAATAAAATATTACCGTCTCTCACGTTGCGAAGGCTTCTGTTATATCATCGCCGCTCCTACATCATCTTTATATTTCTCCGGTTCAGGAGAAATTGAATAGGATATTCAGGTTGTCTTTTATCATTACCTTCTCTCACGTTGCGAAGGCTCCTGGTATTTAGGAGAGTACACCTATTACGTTTATTGGATAGTGTTCTTCCAAACCATAGATTGGTGCCAAAAGGTAGAGAAGGAAGAAAATTAATTAGCCTAAGTGTGGTGTACAGAAGGTAATGAGTAAAGATAAATAAAGAGATTGAAGAGACAACAAGAAAATATACGGTTATAGTCATGAATTATCATTACTGTTCAGGAAAAGGGAAAAAATAAAAACACTTGCAACTAGATCTGTATGAACACCATAAGTTTACGAGTTCTCTCAAAAGTCTGGATTAATTACAATGTACGCTATACATGTATTCCATGGACAGATGGCAAGTGACTTTCGGTCTGGATCCTGTCCGGTAGAGTTTCTATATAAATAAGGATACGTTGTTTTCTTGTCCGTACATAAAAGAGCTGTCCAGTGGGTAAGAGACATCGGTTTTCCTACAAGAAATTGTATCCTAAAGAGGATCCGGCTGATCCATAACCTTTAAGAAGAAAGCTCCTCGACAGAAGTTAACGGCGGTGTCCAGCCATCGAGGGATCCCTTCCTCATCATCTTCGTCTTCCTCATAATCATCATATTAAACTCCTTTGAATTCTTCTCGTTCTTTCCCTTCAGAAATTTTCTCATAAACCACTGCGCCCATTTTGTGCCCGTAGCATCACTATCTTTATCATAGCCAACACCCTCCTCACTTTTCTCGCCATCGTCTATCTTTTCCTCAATTTGCGCTTTATCCAGAACCGATTCTTCGTTCTTAACTTTCGGATGTTTCCGCTGCAGTTTCTTCACGGTCGATCTAGGCACAAGATAAAACTTCTCACCCGGGTAAAGCGTTTCTTTACGTGAAACGAGCGATTCATGAGGCTTTTTGAATACTTCCGGTCGAGCAAGACATAAACCTGGGTATTTTTCCACGATAGACCGAGCGGAGATCGCGTGATCATAGACCTCGACCATGCCACTAGCAAGAACAATCCTCACGACCGATTCTTTGTTCTTGAGGGAAGATATGTTGGAGCTCAATTCACCATATAGCACCATTTGGCAATGATTTTGTGTTAATGCATGTGTAAAGATTAATTAGCAATGAGGAAGATAATTAACATCTCATAATGAAATGTGTTTGTGTCAAGTGTGAGAGGTATAATTGAATACAGGTTGTGTCAAAAATGTTGTCAGTTTTGTTGTTGGTTGTTTTTGGTGATGAGAGCAATGCTTATGAGATAGAGGAGTTTGTTATTAATATACCGTCTTGCTTTGTGATTATCACCATTTTATGATCTTATGTGATTAATGGGCGGCTCCAAGACGAATAGGGTTGATTAATTAATGAAAGAAGAGAATCTATGGGGGGGACATGGTCAATGGGAATCATCAATTTTTCAAATTTTTCTTAGGTTGAGATAAATGAATGCAGTGAAGATAAGAATCATATATATGACAGGATGAGGGAATTTGGGATTATATGAAGAGCTCATCTATGATTGCCAATGGAATGCACTTATCATCAACTTGATATCCTGCAATGTTTTTCGATTGTAATTTAACGTTTTAAGAATAAAAATATATATTTGTGATAGATATAATTTGATATGTTTAAGTGATTGGTAAGATTTAGATTTGATTAGATTATAATTTACTTAAAAGTCAAGTTATGGTTACTTGGTGGTCAAGTATTAAACCCTAATAGTTTATTATAAATAGAGAGGTAGTGATGATGCTCGATACCGGTGATTCCCCAGATCATGACACGTGGCAGATGACGTGTCCCAGAGCTTACAAGAAAGAATCAAGAATGGTACATTGGAAGCATACCCCGGGCCTTCGACCCAAGGATGTTCCCAACGTTTGGTGGCCTTCCAGACCACTCTCATGCCCGCCTTACAAACAACTGTCAGCTCGTCTCTGAGCCTTTCCACACGCTGAGTTCCCTCAGCCCCCCGCTCACCTCTGAGCTATCACAGAACCAAGCTCGCTCGGGCTCCCGCTCGTTCCCGAGCCTCCTGCCGAGCCTAGCTTTCTCGGTCTCATCGACCGACCACCAACATTGATCACAGGCGTCTCCGCGAATCTCGCCAGACGCGAGATATCCACTGCCCATGATCCCGCGTTCCACGCCATCGAGTTCCCCCATTAACGAGCACATCTCGTTATTAATGGGGTATCCCGCCTTTCACGTGGGCGTAACACCAAGAGCGTAATGGCCGGCGTAAATCTCGCGCCCGCCAGCCTATGGCTGCCACTATATAAACCCATCTCTCAGACAACTCAGGTAAGTCAATTTTACCCGAATATGCCGTTACTCTGCCCATTTATCCCGTCTAACTTGATCGTCGGAGGATTCTCGGTGGCACAACCATCCCGGGACTTCCTTGCAGGTAGCTCGGCCTCAACCACTTCAAGCCCATTGAGATCCACACGCTTCAGGAGCCAACCTCCCAACTCAATCTCAGCCGCTCGTCTCCATCAGTTGGCGCCGTTTGTGGGAATCGAACCCACGACCACACTCCCGCTGCAGATCAACAGAAGATAACATCTGAAGAAGATCCAGAGATCCATCAGTTGGCGCTGTTTGTGGGAATCGAACCCACGACCACACGCCCGTTGCAGATCAACGGAAGCTAACATCTGAAGGAGATCCAGAGATCCATCAGTTGGCGCCGTTTGTGGGAATCGAACCCACGACCACACGCCCGCTGCAGATCAACGGAAGGTAACATCTGAAGGAGATCCAGAGATCCATCAGTTGGCGCCGTCCGTGGGAACGCTAGTTCCACTCAACGAAAGTTCACCTTCCGATCTCAACTTCATGGCGAGCGATCACCGTGATGATCCAAGCACCAGCCGTCGCCCTCCTCACAATGGAGACACGGGAGGATCCCCTCCTCCCTGAACGCCATTCACACCCTATCTACTCGGATAGATCGGCTCGCGTTCGTCGTGAATGCGCTCGTCCGTATCTAAACGGCCGGGCAAACTCCCCAGGTCGCCGCTCCTTTACCTCGGGACCGGGACCCCAACAGAGGGAGAGATGTAACAACCGAGTCCAATTATACCAATTTCTGTTGCCGCATGTGTTGTTTGTGGTATTTATTTCATTTACCATGTTTGGTTGTGAATGGTAGTTTACTTGTATTCGACCCGCTTGCTTGAGCTTGTTGTTTCATGGTCATAGAATACCCTAACATCATATATTTTGGCATATAACAATTTAAGTCACTTAAAATAATTTAAAAATACATGACATGGCCTGCATGATACCGCTAACCCCGTGGTAGCGTTCTTACATCGTGTTCTCGTCCCGTTCAGTGAGACGGACGCATTTGGATGGTTACACGCACGTACGTGCGTCCGTCCTTGGGGGTATGCATTTCTGTTACATAATCCTTCATTTTAATTTTTGGAACCTGCTAATAATTTTCATATTTCAAATCCAAATTTTGGACCCGACCCTGGCGCAATTCTGAAATATTTTGTATCCCGCCAAATTTTAATTATTCTTAAATTTCTTTAATTCTTTAAATATTTCTTCACAGCTTAAGATCGTTTCTTTTTGATAAAGAAAATATTTTTTTAACAATAAAAATCCTTTTAAAATTTTCTCTCTAATTAATCACAATCTTCTCTTTTTCACCTGACCCCACGCTCGTTTCTCTCTCTAATTTCCTTTCTTTTCTCAGCCAATCGCATTCCTCCCTTCATCTGCACCGGGCCCCACAGATCCCTCTCTCTCTTTTCCCTTTCTCCTTCTCTCTCTTCCCCACGAGCTCTCTCTCTCTCTCCCCCCTTTCTCTCTCCTCTCGCGCCTTTCTCTCTCTGCTCGCGATTATTGTGCGTTCCTCGAGTCGCGTCACCGCCGCGTGGATCCCATCACCTCCCTCTTTCTATTTCTTCTTCTTCTTCTTCTGTTCCTTTTAAAACCCCATGCACGAGAAAAACCCATCCAACTCCTCGTCGCCTCCTCAAACCCTAACCCTATTCCTCTCCAAAACCACCGTCTCCATCCTCATCTCCTCTTCTCCTCCTCTCCAGCTTCTTCTTCTTCTTCTTCCCGAGCCTCTCTCCCCCTGCACACACACCTACACGAACCCAAGAACCCACCTTTCCTCTGCCGCCGACCATCTTCCTCATCTCGTCGTCACCTCCTTCCTCTCCCTCTCTCCCTCTCCTCTGCACTTCCTCCTGCACCGAGACCCTGCGCATACCCTCCAACAGCACCCCAGCAACCAAACCCTAACCGAACTTTCACAGCCAACCCCATCACCGGAGCTCCGTCGATCCTCACCGTCGACGCCGTCACCCCTCTGCAATCCAGTGAGTAAGCCTCTCTCCTCAATCTTCTCTGTCCTCCTTCAGTTCTTCTCTTTTCCTTTCAATACATTTTCTTTCTTGTAGATATTCACTGTTTTCTGTGATCGCCGGAATCCGGCCATGCCGTCGACGATCCCGACGCCCCAGCGAGGATACCTGACCCGTGTGATCCCATCGTGTGTTGTTTGGACTCATTCCGTGTACCGTGCGCGTGTCACGACTTTTCCCGCCGACGCGTGACGTTCCGTATACCGCTTCGCGATCCGTCGAGGCAAGTGAAAACTTGCTACATGCTATCTATAATATTTTATACCTATTAAACTGCATAGTAAAACTGTAGATTACTTATAGCACCGCCTGTTCCATTTTTCCTTCTCGATGTTCCGTATATCATATTAGTTTCGGATCTTGAATTATAACTTGTTGCATGTTAAAGTACAATATCGTGTTCCCATATCCGTGTTTAAATTACTTAATAATTATCTGCATAACCCATAGCACTTTAAAATAGTTTCTACCCCCGAATACCCGGTTGCATCCATTGAACATATTATACATATCATTGCATCCCTAGATCATTTAACCCGTAATAACGAGATTTAAAAATTCCATATTCGTTTAAGTGTATGATACTTAATGTTGGAATCATAACCCTAACTCTAATCGATAACCGTACATCTAAATAGTTTAATCTGTACCTATTTGCATATCATATTACATGTTCCAGTTTATCGTTCTATTAGTACCCATGCTTGTCTTGTATACCCATGTTTATGCTAGTTTGATTATGAGCACCCACTTGACGTCTTGTGCACCCTGACATGACTTGTTACGCGTTTTACTTGACACGACATGGTACCGTGCAACTCTGGACATGACATGACACCTATATACATTACTTGACCTGACCTGATGTACCATGACTTCACCTGTTACCTGATCTTGTGACTAATGCCAACAAACCTGACCTGTTGTCCTTGCGGACGTTTCCTGTTGTCTATCCAGACAAACCTATACCTGCCTGATCCTGTGTTGGTATTAGCTTCAGATTATTTAATACCTGACTTGAATACATATAACCTGGGGGTATGGGGAAATCAATGATAAAACCTGACTTGTAACTCGACAGTTCTATACCTGTTCTGATCAGTCTTACGGGCTAGGCCAGCCCCGGAGTGATGCTACGGACATCACTCGCCATTACCTACCATCCTTTACTGCCTTGCGGCACGTCTCGGCTTCAGCCCGAGAGTCATAGACCGTGATCCCGGGCACGCACGGGATACTATTGAGTTACATCGATAATTCATCAAATTGATTTCAAAGACTTGAGAGCAGTTCACCCAATAGACCAGTTTAGATTACTCACTGCACACTACCTTTCACTGCCCTGATTTATAATGCTGTTACACCTGCTTTACCATTTATGATTATACTTGCATGTCTTGCTACCCTATTTATATATTATTGCCTGATGTTATGATGCGCTGACGTCTGGGTTTTGCATGGCCCAGATTCCGTACCTTTGCTGCAGTCCAAGCAGGAGTACTTCAGCCAGCAGGCTGAGCAGTAAGGACTCATTAGTAGTTAGTTCTTTTACTTTCCAGTATTTTATTCCTGATGTGAGCCCACATTATGGGACATACATTCCAGTTATTCTTGTATTGGATCTCTTGCTTCCGCATTATTTATTCTTGACTCATTTTATTTTGGCTTATGGACATGTGCTAGATAGTTTTATTATTGTTCTTGATATCTCTACAACCGTAATGTGACTGTGGAAAGATAATTCCTATCCACAGGTAGCATGGTTGGCTATGTCACATGTCTACCTTAGCGTACTCTGGGAAGCGGGGCGTGACAAGAGAAGACACTGCCCGCGACGGCACGACCGAGCACCGCCTTGCTGGCAGACGCAGATCCCCTGTGGTGACCAATTCAATGACCCACTGGGCGCCACACAGCTCAACACTGAGGTCTCTCGCCAGAGCACCCCACCCTGAGGCCCATCGTGCTCCTGTCCCTCTCAAGGAGGTGTCGGTCAGCTCGCCTCCACCCAGGCATGACCGGCACCCCCTCCCTCGACGGGGTCGCACGGACGGGACTCACCACGGTAGCTCGAAGATGACCTCGCCAGGGGACCTAAGGAACCTCATCAAATGGAACCGGGGCCGTGGCCAGGCGCAGGTCTCCTGCAGCACAGGCTAAAAATCAGAGTATGCTGAATCATCGGGATACCACGGCCGATTCGACGCCCTCAAAAAGAAGATCGAAGGCATGCATCGGGAAAATCGTCCTTCAAGCGATGGGGCTAAATATGCCGCCGACTCGCTCACGAAGCCCTTCATCAAAGAGATACTCGCTGTCCACGTCTCCTCCTGGAACAAGCCCCCGAAGGTCTCCCTCTTCGACGAGAAGTCCGACCCGAAATACCATTTAGACGCGTTCACAGCCGGGATGAGTTTCCAGGACTGTTCCGACGCCGCACAATACCGCGCTTTCCCCGCCACTCTCATCCGCTTTGGACGAGACTAGTTCCGAGGACTCTCGCCACGCTCAATCTCTACCTTCGATGAGCTGGCCACCCAATTTCTCGGCCATTTCGTCGGGAACAGACGGCATAAGCGGACCGTTGATCATCTCTTCACCGTAAAGAGCGGGGATAAAGAATCCTTCAAAGGATATGTCACCCACTTTTACAACACTCTCCTTGAGGTCCTGGAACACCGAGACGAGACGGTCATTACGGCCCTTAGGTCGGGTCTTAGGCACAAGGAGTGGCTACGCTCCTTTGCATTAGCACAACCTAAGACCATGGCCGAGGTAAAGGCCTGGACCGAATATGAGATCTAGCTTGAGTCTGAGGTGAACACCAACCTGCCTCGGATAGAACAAGCTGATCAGAAGAAAAGGGCCAGGGAGGAGAAAGAAAATTGAGTGGCCAAAGCCCTACTCCCCGAAGTTTCAGGAGAACACCCCGCTCAACGTCTCCCAGACGGTACTGTTGGAGGAAGCTAAGGGCGAGAGGTTTTTCAAACTCTCTCCAGTCTCGAATAGGGCGGCAAAGCATACCCGGGGCCCCTACCGCGCTTTCCACAGGTCGCAGTGCCACTCTACCGAGAACTGCAAGCAGCTCCGAGACTACATCGAGGAGTTAATCCGCTCGGGGCACCTGGCAACGTACTTGAGAGACAAGCGGCAAGACGACCGTGAGCAAGAGCACCATCCCCCTCCCGGCGAGTTGACAATCGGCCAAATCATGGTTGTGTCAGCGTGGAGTACAACGGAGACCGACGAGACGCGAAACCCCTCACCGATCGAGGGGACTGGCAGCCACCTAAGGAAGAAGGCTAAAGCGGCCGAGCCGATCATCTTTACCGACGAGGACCTCCACGAGATATCCCTGCTTCATAATGACCCACTGGTGATCATAGCTCGGGTCCACCGCTACGAAGTGCAGAGGATATTGGTCGACTCGGGAAGCTCGGCGAACATTCTCTTTTATGACTGCTTTCTGCGTATGGGACTCATCCCGTCGGACCTAAGGCCAACCGCCCACGTCCTATCAGGGTTCACTAACCACTCCATCCCGGCGGAAGGAGTAATCACCCTCCAATTTAACATCGGGGAAGCGAGAAGTACGCGCACCGTGCCTGTGGAGTTTATCGTCGCAAGAATTTTATCGGCCTACAACGTCCTCCTAGGTCACCCGACACTGAACTCCCTCCGGCCCAGATATCGACCTACCACCTAGCGATGAAATTCCCACTCGACCAAGACGGGATAGGTCGGACCTACGGGGACCAACGAACCGCAAAGGTTTGCTTCACCACAACATCTATGTCTGAGCGGCCAAACAATGACATTGAGGGCGAGGATGATATCAAGAGTTCTCTGAACACTCGAAACGAGCAAAAAGATGTCCGAGAGACCCCGGTGGAGCCACTAACAGAGGTCCCCCTCGCAGAAAGGGACGATGAACAAACCGTTCAGATCGGGTCACTCTTAACGGAGACTCAGCGAGACAACCTGGTCCACTTCCTCAGAAATAACTCTGACGTGTTCACCTGGGCGCCTGCCGACATGCCTGGGATCGACCCTAAAATCATATCGCATAAGCTCGGGGTGAACCCTACGGTCCGACCCATCAGGCAGAAAAAACAAATCTTCGTCCCGATCAAACAAAAAGCGATCGAGGACGATGTGGACAGGCTCCTCGCCGCCAGCTTTATTCGGAATGTGCCTTACTCGGAATGGTTAGCGAATGTAGCCATGGTTAAAAAGTCAAGCGGGAAGTGGCGTATGTGTGTCGACTTCACTGACCTCAACAAGGCCTGCCCGAAAGACAACTATCCCCTCCCTCGGATAGATCGGCTCGTCGATAGTTCGACAGGCCATGAGCTACTTAGCTTCATGGATGCGTTCTCCGGCTACAACCAGATTCATATGAATCCAGCGGACGAGGATCTCACCGCATTCACAACGGATCGGGGGATATACTGCTATAAGGTGATGCTTTTCGGTCTTAAAAACGCCGGGGCTGTGTACCAACGCTTGGTTAATCGCATGTACAAGCCACAGAAGACGGAACGAGTTCGCCGACCAAGGCAAGTTGCATAAGTTTTCCCCAAAATAGGACGGTCCATTTCTCATCTCCGAGGTCCTGCCCGGCGGAGCCTATCGTCTACGAGTCGCGAATGGTCGCAAATTTCCATGGCCTTACAACGCCGAGAAGCTCAAGCTGTACCTCTGAAAGAATATCTATGAATGTATATTTCTTCTTTCACAAAAACGATGTAAATTCTTCTAAGTTCTTTTTATTTAAATAATAAGAAGGAAACAATAGAGCATCGCAAAAAGGAGAATTTTATTCATTCAAAAGGTATTGTGGGCTCTTCAACCTTACATGAAGAAGAAAAAGAAAAATTTACAACAGAGGGAGAACGGGATCGAGGAAGTACTCCTGGTGATATTCAGAGTAGATTTCCGCCAATCGGGCCCAAGCCCCTGCAGCCCATTCCTACCGATACTGCTCGCGAACCCGGGACGCCACGGAAGCACCCGGCGCTCCGCCCTCCGCGCCCTGGCTCACGATGTACCTCTTTTGGAATCACTCCAAAATGAGAGTCAAGGATCGGTCGTGCATGGCCTTCAAGATGAGGCCGAGCATATAGATCGAGCGCACCTTGTTGAGCGCCTCGTCCAGCAACTCCTCGGAGAGGGGGTTGTATAACCCCGGGAACCTCCTCCAAATTGCATACATCAACAATTGTCGGAGGGACGACCGCCGAGGGAGAAGCCGGCCGACGTGACCCTCGAGGCGCTGAACTATATCTCGGTACCTATCCCCAGCCAGGGTCTGATCATACATGAAGTCGTCGTCGAAGGTGATGATCTCTTCGATCGAATACATAGGACCGGTCATCTCAAAAAGCGACGCTGAAGAGTTGATGTCTCCTTCTCTATTTATAACCTCAAACATAATCCCTAAGGACCCGAATTCGCCCGCGCATTGGCGCGAATCCTGGGATTCACCCAAATTACTCCAATACCGCACCGCCACATGGCGGAACTGACGCGGCTCTTCGAAACGCTTCGCCTTCCCCATGCGTTCCTGACATGTGTTGTCCGCGACGGTCACTCTTCCCGATGTTCGCACACCAAGGAAGGTTAGACCGAACCTCGCAAAGCCGAGCGGCTTCCCTACTCGGTCCATCCTTGGCTGGTAATCTCTTACCCCACGACACCAAGGATCCAATCCCTCATCAAGAAGCCACTGTGTAGCTTCCCTGCTCAGTCCGTCCTTGGCTGGTAACCTCTTACCCCATGACGCCAAGGATCCAAGCCCTCATAAAAAGGCAACCGAGCAGCAACCCTGCTCGGTCCATCCTTAGTAGGCAATTCCTTGCCCTCCCGCGCTAAGGATCGAAGCACTCGTCAAGAGGCCACCGAGCAGCTTCCCTGCTCGGTCCATTCATGGCTGGTAATCTCTTATCCAACGACGCCAAGGATCAAAGCCCTCATCAAGAGGCTACCGAGCAGCTT
The DNA here is from genome assembly GCA_030015575.1 of Agapanthus africanus. Classification (NCBI taxonomy): domain Eukaryota; kingdom Viridiplantae; phylum Streptophyta; class Magnoliopsida; order Asparagales; family Amaryllidaceae; genus Agapanthus; species Agapanthus africanus. The sequence continues at coordinate 44,538,367 of JASDDO010000001.1, read as the reverse complement.
CTCTGCTCGGTCCATCCTTAGCAGGAAACTCCTTGCCCTCCCACGCTAAGGATCGAAGCCCTCGTTAAGAGGCCACCGAGCAGCTTCCCTGCTCGGTCCATCCTTGGTTGGTAATCTCTTACCCAATGACGCCAAGGATCAAAGCCCTCATCAAGAGGCCACCGAGCAGCGTCCGTGCTCGGTCTATCCTTGGCTGGTAATCTCTTACCCAACGACGCCAAGGATCAAAGCCCTCAGCAAGAGGCCACCGAGCAGCTTCCCTGCTCGGTTCATCCTTAGCAGGAAACTCCTTGCCCTCCCGCGCTAAGGATCGAAGCCCTCATCAAGAGGCCACCGAGCAGCTTCCTTGCTCGGTCCATTCTTGGCTGGTAATCTCTTACCCAACGACGCCAAGGATCAAAGCCCTCATCAAGAGGCCACCGAGCAGCTTCCCTGCTCGGTCCATTCTTGGCTGGTAATCTCTTACCCAACGACGCCAAGTATCAAAGCCCTCATCAAGAGACCACCGAGCAGCAACCCTGCTCGGTCCATCCTTAGCAGGTAACTCCTTGCCCTCCCGCGCTAAGGATTGAAGCCCTCGTCAAGAAGCCAACGAGCAGCTTCCCTGCTCGGTCCATCCTTGGCTGGTAATCTCTTACCCAACGACGCCAAGGATCAAAGCCCTCATCAAGAGGCTACCAAGCAGCTTCCCTGCTCGGTCCATCCTTGGCTGGTAATCTCTTACCTAACGACGCCAAGGATCAAAGCCCTCATCAAGAAGCAACCGAGCAGCTACCCTGCTCGGTCCATCCTTAGCAGGCAACTCCTTGCCCTTCCGCGCTAAGGATCAAATCCCTCATCAAGAGTCCATCGAGCAAGTTCCATGCTCAATCCATCCATAGAGGATGACTTCCTGCACGTTTTTACTAAGCAATCCCCACATCGACATCGGGGCCATGGAGATACCGACTGTGCACCTGTCTTTGCACACTTGGTTGAATTCAACTCGACGTGCGATCGCTAGATGAAAAACTGATCTCCGACCTAACGCATCATGAAAGCAGTACCGCACAGATAAATTTTTTTACCACAAACAAAGGGAAAATGTGCATGCAAAGAACACTGCAAAAAGATTTTATTCACAAAACCGGAAGACTTTATAGAGGTATTATGGGCTCCCCAGCTGTTCATATCATAATATTGCAATTCATACGCCCCACTTTTATTCATTTTATAAGTAAACATGTACTCTTGATGCACGTTTGTTGCATATTACAGGACACAGGCTCTTGGAGCGAAAACAGTGAGAAAAGACAGAAGATGATACAAAAGAGAGACTTTTGACCAACAAGTAGACGGATCCTAGCCACGAAGAACAATTTACAATTGTATAAGGCAATGCAGTCCGAAATGTCAAAGTGAACGGACAAAAGATCCTTACAAGTTTTTCACTGAAGATCTGGAAAAGACCAAGAAGCCAAACAAAGAAAAACAGTGAAGAATAAACAAGCCCAAATACCCAGCATGCAGACCAGAAAATTTGGTGAGCTGAACTCACCAAAGGGCTGCGGAACCGCGGCCCAAGGCCCATCATTGCCGCGGTTCCACGGCCATTAAGTGCGCACGTCGGTGGATTTTTCTTCTGTCGGTGCGTCGGTGCGGGTGTTGGGATTTTCAGTGGGCATATCTGTAAAATCATGTGTGCGAGAATCTGTAACCCTAGCTTCCCTGTTTACTTATAAATTGTACTCACAATCTGTAAAAAGCGATGTCTCTTTTCAATCAATAAAATTCAGAATTGTTGGGAGATCAAGAGCATCATTTTAGTAAGTTTTTATTTCTTTAAATTTTGTTGTAGTGTTAATTTAATTGTTGCCCTAGTTCTCTCGTATAATTCTTGCAGTAGATAAATCATATCATTGCCCTAGTTAATTTAGTGTAGTCTTTCAAATGCAATCGGTAAGTGCTTTAAAAATGTCACTATTAAAAGACACCCTAATGAGCGAGTAAAATCCTCGCTTGTTAGGGTTAGGAATAAAGGAGGGAATGAGAGATAAATATCTCTCATCTCTTTCAATGCCGAATATTTTTAAATAGAACTTCATGCACGCATGCATGATCCGCTCCCTACGGCACCCTACCCACGAGGTAACCGTGACACCGTAGTATAAAGGACCGGACATGCATGCGTCCATGAAGGTTATAGCAATTAGTAGGAAAGGACGGACAAGGATCAAGAGGAAGAAACTTCGTTTCTTCCCAATCATCATAATCCCCTTTGCTAATAATTAATATAACTTCTAAATCAGGTTTGAATCAAAAGCATTGAAAGAGGTGTTAATCTTTATCTACTCATCCCTACTTTAGACCTAATCCTAACAAGTTCTTCAATATCGTATAATTTAGTTTTTAAATCAATCAACAAAGACCAAACCACCGTCGTAATCAACTCGTAGAAACACAAATCAGAAAATTACACATCTCTGTGGATCGACCCGTATTCACCGGCTAGCTACAAAGCGACGCCGTTTCTGATTACGGTAAACATAATATTTTTGGATTAATCACCAGCCTTACAAAAACGCCCGGAGGTTTACAAAATTTCAGCGCAAAAGAAAATTGGGAGGCGAGGAGATTCAGGTCTCGGGGTTAGGGAGAACCTTGATGAGCTCCACTTCTACCACGACAACCGGGGTGTCATCTTGAAGGTCGGCGCCTACCGTAGGAGCCTCGGCACCGGGAGTCGGGACGACCAACTTCTCTCCAACGCTCCCACCAGGGGCCTTTCCCCATGCAGCGCTTCCGGAGGCATTCCCCTGCGCCTCACCCCCAAGGGATACTCACCCCGGAGCTCGCCGTCAGGAAACTCTGGCATCAGGGTCTTGACGACGTCGAGGGCATCATGCCAAATTAGGGAAGCGGCTCCAGCGAGGTCGGTGTAGTACTGGTCCTACTTCTGGTAGTTCTCCACCGCTTTCGACGCTCGGAGGTCGGCACGCCTCACTCCTTCCTTCGCCGCCTCGCTCTCCCCCCGGAGGGTGTTTTCCGTCTTCTTCAGGGTGGCAACAAGTACCCTGGAATCTTCCAACTTAGACTCGGCGGCTCGAACGGCCTCTCGGTAGCTGGCGATCTCCCGATCCCCGGCCGCCACCCGGTCTTCGAGGGCGGCGACCATCTCCATCGCCGCTTGCAGCTCCAGCCTTGAGCTCTCCTCCCGCAAGGAGAACTCGCCCGCGGCCTGCATTGCCAGGGCAAGTTCCTCGTCCTCCATGTTGACGACGAGGGCGCAGTGCTGGAGGACCTAAAGAAAACAAAGGAGGGTCAAAAAAAGAAGGGGACACCCAATCTTACAACAAAAAAAGTACTGAATGAAAACCCGTGTGAGGTACGAACACTGACCTGCATGGCCTCCTGGGCTATGGCCGCCATTTGAGCCCTGAGGGTCCCCCGAGGGATTCTGCCCCCGGCCGACCTTTCCATCTTCGAGAGCAGGCTGTCGGCGACAGAAAGCCCCGAGGGTACCTCAATGAGAAGCTCCCCTTCATCCACGATGATCGGGAAAGCCGGGGAACGGGGCACCGTCCTATGGTACCTCTTGAGGAGAGATGCAGGAGAACCAGTCTCACCTCCCACCTCCAAAACCCGGTGCTCTTGCTCCCGAGTGCGTTTTCGACTCGGTGCTTGGCTGGACTCCGGGACCCGGGGCGCGCTCGAGCACCTGGCTGGGGCGGCCGCCGATGGAGACGGAGCCGACGATGGGCGAGAGGGGCCGGCACCTCTGGCCTTCTTCCCTTTCTTCTGTTCGACTAGGGCCGCCTGAAATTTAGCCATGTCCATGGGTTCTGCATAAGACGAAAATACAAAGAAGGAGTTAGCAATACCTGAAAAAGTGGAAGAATACACAAGTCTAAAAAGGTCGCCTAAAAACTCCTAACTTACCCGCAAACAGAGCGGGGCTGAGCCCAGCCCAACTGAGGGCCTGCTCAGACAGCAACACATCGGCCCGGGGATGGGCTCCCACTCCGCCACCGCCACCATGTCGGGATCATTCGACCGCTTCACCCGCGGGCAGTTGGCCCTGTGCCACTGGATAGGCACAGGCCAATCTCATCCTCGGATGGCCCGACAAACAAAAACTTCCTCTTCCATTGGTGGATAGAAAAAGGTACTACGATGACCCCCGACCCGGCAACACCTCCCCGGTGTTTTCTAAAAGAAATTTATACCCAGCTCGGCTCATCCTTGCGAGTGCTGGGGTGGTTTTTGTAGCAGAGAGAGGAAAGGAGAAGGTTCAGACTAAAAGGGATCGCTCGCAATTTCAATCGGACCAGGAACCCGAGGAGAATCCTCCAAGAGTTCGACACTAACTGGCCTGGGGCTAACTCAAAACAATTCAACGCCGCACTCACCTCGGGGGAGAAGGGCAGGCGCATCCCAGCCCAAAAGGCTTCCAGGTACAAGGCAATCTCCTTGACCCGTACCTGGTCTGCCCTCTCCCTCTCCCCGGCCAGACGAAGTGAGTAGCCGGGAGGAATGTGGAAGCGAGCCCGGATGGTGGCAAGCTCGTCTGCATACCTCAGCATGGATGACGCGTCACGAACACCCTTAACCTGCGCTCTGGGGACCACCCCCATCGCACGACTCCGGGAACCATGGCCAACCCTAACCTCCTGAGGGGACTCCGACTCAGACGAAGAAGAGGAAGAAGCAGAAGAGGAAGCTACAGAAGACTCCCTAGATTCTACCCGGGCTATTTCTACAGACTCCTCAGTAGAAGACATCTAACCTGATTAAAAGGATGAATCCTCGGAAGAGAAAATGCAAGGATCCCGACCTAAAGGGAAGAGCGCCGAGCTAACACGCGGAGGGACGAGGAAACTATGGCGAAGTATGGACCCTGAAGAGGATCCCACCTTTATTTATAGCTGCTGGCATACGCATCCTACGACGCCGATCGTTTCCCGCCAAAACAGCGCTTCGCAATCAACGGCCGACAACATTCCACCTGTCACACTCATATTGGGCGCGTCCCATCAGGCGCGAAGGACACCGGCAGTACGTCACGTCAGCCAACGAGTGCCAGACACGTGGACTGGCGCTTCGATGAACGTACGCATGAATCGGCGCTTCCTCTTTAGTGCGAGATCTCTCCCCTGATCCGCTGACGTCATCAATAAAATACAACTAATTGCCCGGGAATACGCACTGACATATCTTCAAATAAAAGCTTACCCCGGGTGACCGGTCAGACCACTCTCGACTCGACCTATGAATGGGTGGGGGCTAATGATTATGCTTGATGATTGTCAGAGTTTTTATGTGTTTAAATTTACCGCAATCAAGATGGTGTCGCTTGGTAGCTAGCCGGTTAAGTACGGGTCGATCCACAGGGAGAAGGAATCTTTTTCTTTATGTTCTAACGAGTTAAATCCAATTAAGTTGGGTTTTGTTTTAAGATCTACGAATGAGAATAAGTTGATAAAAAGCTTGCTAGGGTTAGGATTAGATTAGTTCGAGATAGGGATCTTCTCACATCTTTCAATGCCCTAGTTGTGAATAAAGGTGTTAGGGTAATAGTCAACAACGGGGATTAGCACGACTAGGAAGAAACTTAGTTTCTTCCTTTTGGTCCTTGTCCGTCCGTTCTTGGCTCTTAGCCCTAGCCTCCGGTTAATTCAACCACAACCGGTCTAACTAGAAAATCACCGCTATCATGTAGGATAGGGTGCCATAGTGAGCGGATTATGGTTGATTTAAAGAGAGTCCTTAATTAAAATTATTTGGGCAAAAAATGAGTGAGAGAGATTTCCTTCTCTCAAACCTTCCCTCTTCTATCCCTAACAAGTGGGGCATTACTCACTCATTAGGAAGATAACAATAAAATTCATTTTTTTTATTTTAATAGTTGAACTAAATTGCAGATAAATAAAGAACAAATAAAAGTGCAGATAATAAATTGCAGATAAGAAGAATGCAAGATAAAATAAAATAAAAGACTTACTTTATTGATGACCTCTCAAGAACGCATTGCAATTAAAATTTAGATCTAGAATAAAAAAGAGGAATAAAAAATGAAGAGAGGCGTCCTCCAAAAAGAGGCACGCCTAATTAGGCTTTTGGCTTTCCTATTTATAGACAGAAAAAATCCTAGGTTACATTCTGATCCATACATGAATTTACCAAACTACCCTAAGAAAACCGGGTCAAAGCACCGACACCTCCACCGACACGTGCACCACACGGCCGCGGTTTCGCGGCAGAATAGCCTGTTTGGCCGCGGTTCCACGGCCAATTAGTGGAATCGTGGGCTTATCTCTTCAGGGTTGCTTCATGTTGCTTTTATCTTCTGTTTTCTTCACTTGGTTTCTCAGAATCTCTTCTATTTCCTTCCAGATTTCCAACAGTGCAGAATGATGTAGACTTTTGCCTTGAGCTTCGCGTTGAAGTCTTGAATCTTATGCTGCTCTTTTGCTTTGTGCATTGAACTGGCTAATGATTTCCATTTGTCCTTTGAACTGGTAGGCGGCATCATACGGATTCATCTGATGTTAGTCGTAGTCTCACATTTATAGCGTCTTTTCATGGATTTCACTGTAACAAGCTAAAAACCTGTAAACAGCAACTATTTAGCAGACATGGATCAAAAGTACCTACTTATATGCAATATGATTAAGAATGGGCGGTATAAAAATGCAAAAATCTGATATGAACACTCGATACAAGTGATTCCCCAGATCATGACATATGGCAGATGACGTATCCCAGAGGTTATAAGAAAGGATCAAGAACGGTACATTGGAAGCATACCCCGGGCCTCCGACCCGAGGATATTCCCGACGTTCGGTGGCCTTTCAGACCACTCCCATGCTCGCCTTACAAACAACCGTCGGCTCGCCTCCGAGCCTTCCCACACGCTGAGTTCCCTCAACCCCCCAGCTCACCTCTGAGCTATCATAGAACCAAGCTCACTCGGCCTCCCGCTCGTTCCCGAGCCTCCCGCCAAGCCTAGCTTCCTCGGTCTCATCGACCGACCCCCAGCACTGATCACAGGCGTCTCTGCCACGGCTCCGTGAATCTCGCCAGACGCGAGATATCCGCCGCTCATGATCCTGCGTTCCACGCCACCGCGTTCCTCCATTAATGAGCACATCTCGTCATTAATGAGATATCCCGCCTTTCACGCGGGCGTAACGCCAGGGGTGTAACGGCCGGCGTAAATCTCGCGCCTGCCAGCCCATGGCTGCCACTATATAAACCCCTCTCTCAGACGACTCAGGTAAGCCAATTTTACCCCAATAGTCCGTTACTCTGCCCATTTTGTCCATCTAACTTGATCGTCGGAGGGTCCTCGGTGGCACAACCACCCCAGGCCTTCCTTGCAGGTAGCTCGGCCTCAACCACTTCAAGCCTATTGAGATCCACACACTTCAGGAGCTAACCTCCCAACTCAATCTTAGCCGCTCGTCTCCATCAGTTGGTGCCGTTTGTGGGAATCAAACCCACGACCACACGCCCGCTGTAGATCAACGGAAGGTAACATCTGAAGGAGATCCAGAGATCCATCAGTTGGCGCCGTTTGTGGGAATCGAACCCACGACCATACGCCTGCTGCAGATCAACGGAAGGTAACATCTGAAGGAGATCTAGAGATCCATCAGGCAGAGTTGTCCTCCTCTCATAATAATATCATTGTAGTTTTCTAATTTATCAATAAACCATTGTTTCTCTTCTATTTTTCAAAATGTAGTCTCTTCATTATTTTCCACTCCTCCTCTAACATTTATGTTTCTTAACGTGGTATCAGAGTCTAACCCCGACACTTAACCATCAATCCTCTGTTGGGGTCAAAAATTACATCCCGGTTGACCAAGTCAAAATCAAAATCAACCCCAAGTAAACGGGCCCAAGACCAGATCAAGTGGGCCCATACCCAAGTCGAGCCTCGCGGCCAACCTCCCCATGCCAATATGAAAATTATATAATAAATAACTTTGATGTAATTTTTATGAATAAATGTAAGAAAAATGGGTATAAAACCAAATTTTTGTAAAGCTCATGGCTCATATGCAAAAGAAATGAGCACATGAGGCATGAAATGGGCAAAATGCAATTTTTTTTAAAGCCCAAGGGCTATGTGTAAATTTGTAAGCTTATATAAGGTAACATGATAATGAAATGAAGAAGAATAATTCATTCCTCTCAACATCTAGAGTTTATGTGCCTACTTCTCCTTTCTCAAGTTTCTAAACCTTCTTCTTTTTTTTGAATTAAATCAAGAGTTTAACTGTTTCTTTTTCCAAAAAGAAACAGTTTTTCACCATAAAACCTTTGAAGAGAAACTCAGATCTCTCATCAAATCCCCAAAAGGGATGATTTTTAAGCCTCGTCTCCCTTTTCCCTCCAAGATCTAGCCAACAGAGAGAAGGAGGAAGGAGACCCAACTCCAAAAATCCTACTTTATGAAAGATCCAAGGCTCAAGAGAAAACTCAGGTCTCAAGAGAGAAGAAAGGGGTTCACTTTCATCATCTCCGAAAATCTCTTAGGAGTTTAACTCCACAAAATATACATATATACATACATACATATATATATATATATATATATATATATTTATATATATATGAGAATAATGGAGGAAAGATGCCATAGGAGGGAATTTCCTCCTATGGCGTCAAAAAAATACACCTTCCCTCGTTTTATCCGACGATCGACACCCATCATCTTCATCGTTATCATTCAAGATGTGGATACACCAAATTTCATGTGATTCTATAATTTTTTCACCGTTGATTTAGTGGGTTCAAGATTAACGGTTTACCGACAACATAACTTTTTGTTTTGCTAAATCAACGGTGAAAAAGTTGTAAAATCACATGAAATTTGGTGTACCAATATCTTAGATGATAACGATGAAGATGATGGGTGACGATCATCGGAAAAAAAGAGGGAGGGCATACTTTTTCGACGCCATAGCAGGAAATTCCTTCCTATGGCCTCTTTCCTCCATTATTCTCTCTCTCTCTATATATATATATATATATAATAAATCTTTCTTTTTAAGAGTTCAACTCCAAAAGTCAATCGGGAGTACAACTCCCGCTGCAGGGGCTAAGCTCCTTTGTCCTTCTTTTAGAAGTTTAACTCCAAAAGTCAATTGAGAGTACAACTCCCAGTACAGAGGCTAAGCCCTTTTTTCACAGGCGCCCAGCGCCCACGTGCCGGACGCGTGAGACGTTGGCGCCCAGCGCCTGCGTGCTGGGCACGTGAGGCGCTGGCACCCACGCGTCCTTTGGACGCTATTCACCCTTTATACACACACACACACACGCTCCACAATACTTTTCCTGTTAGAAAAAATTTCTAACGAGGCGCTGTCCCGCACCCCGCAAAGGGGCTGCTAGTCCTCTTGACCCCCAGCCTGATATCCGGGTAGCGGGACCCCTGTAAACTCTGCGAGGCCTCCGATATATCCAAGACCTCTCAAAACACAACACACGCACACTGCACATTGAGTTCGCATGACCAGTTTGACCCGTCAATCAGAGGTTCTTTCACTCCAAAGGCGAAGGGTAATTAACGGCAGTTTAGTCCGTGGCTGCTGGAGATTCGGATCCCCACAATCAATAAACCCCCATCTACCCTAAGCAGGGGGAATCTGTAGTAAGCCTGACAAGCGACGCGTATTTACATCTCAATGGGGTGACGAAAAACACCCTACATCCTCGTCGTGCCATACCCCATGCACCCATTGTCGCCCTCGTCGTCACCATCAACAGATCCGCCGTGTCGGAATTTGAGGATATCTTTATTACTGTTTTTATTATGTTCAAGAATGATAGTTTCGAAGAAGAGTCAAAAGGGGTTAACTGCAAAAGTTTCGATCGGATTGAGTCTTGGTCGATTTTCGGTTATGACAATGTCATCCCTGTAATTTAGGTCTCAATAAAAATTGCAGATTATGAGTGTGTAAAAGCCATAGGAATCTACAAAATGATCTATGATTCTTTCTATGAGAAGGCACATGTGTATGTTGAGGTTTATAGAAAGTTAGCTGCATCTGTTGGTGGAAATCCAAATTTGAGTCTTGAAGAGCTGCTCGGTGCACTAACTATTTGTAGAAATGTTGCGATCTCACTCGATGATTTTATAGACAACCAGCTAATTGGATTGGACAAGTCATCGGAAGATGGCTATGTGAGTTCAGCCACATTGCCAGCTCTTATTGCCTTAAGAGATGAATGTAATAACAAAAGGCAAGAAGAAAACTTGAAAGCCAACTATTTGTAACGACCCTGAAAACCCTGTACAATTGTAACACGGTCAATGTATAAAAAGGTGTATTTCAGTCTGATTAGGAGTTATAAATAATTCTTATAAAATAAGTGCAAAAAACAACTTGTAGCTTACAAGTTAAGATTCTCCTCTATTGGCCCTTAGCCCAAGTGTTCGAATCCTAATGAAAACAATATTTTTTATTAGCTATTTTTACGACTTTTTTGAAGCCCACAAGTTTGCACGAGCATAACACAGAGTTATGAAAAGTTTCAGAAGAAAAGATGTATGCAAGTGGACCAAACGAAACAACTCGAGTACATGACACAAACCCTGATGATTGAACCCAACTTTGGGCTGAGCTTTGGCCGAGTTTTGCGGCCTGGTTAAGTCCAAGTGGGTCTGTGTTTGGCTCATGCGTCCTTTGGCTTCCCGACTGTTCGTTTCAATACCCCAAACGTCCCCATTCAACCCGAGACTGCTCAGACTTTTCATTTCACCATTAAAACTCTTTTTAATACCAATTTATCACAATTCTTTACACCCTTTAATCCACCTTACTCCCTAATGTTGGGTTATACCAGCACCCTGGCTATCAAACCGTGGCCGAATGTGGAACAAAATTTTTCTAAACTGGTGCTAGAACAACCCCAAATACGGATCGACCATAAACCCTAAAGCTAGCAAACTAAATATAGGAGTTTAGACAGGTTATACCGAATGATCCGTGTCCTTCGGTCTTTAATCATCATCCCAAGCTCGTAGAGGCCTCCATGATCAAGCTTGATCTCCAGTCTCCCTCCATCGAAGATGATCTCCATCGAAGATGATCCACCTGAGGATTTGTATTCCGAAGTCCTACCTCAATAGCCGAGGTAACTAGGGTATCTAAATCGCTAAACTAGATAGCTTAGAGGATGTAGAGTGTAGTGATGGATTAATTTGTCTCATAACACTCTAGGTTTCTCAACACATAAGACTTTAATGGTGAAGGTAGAAGAAGAAGCTTGAGGATGAGAGTGTGAGGCAACTCAAGAAAAATGACTAAGTGTTTTGTGTTGTGTGTGTTGTAAGCAATAATGAAGTATCCAATAAATATCTCAAGACAAGAAAATATCTCAAGTCTAGAAAATATCTCACAACAAACAAATATCAAGCATGGTAGAATAGTATCCATGAGTCACCACAAAGCCATGTTACAATAAATGCAATAAACATCTCATCCTCTCCACCTCATTAACCATTTGATCCTAAATAGTTAAAACTAGATGAGGTAGCATCTTCTAGAAGCACCTTGTAATAAATTACAAGAATACCCCTCATCCGTATATACATACTCGTATCCGTATTCTGAAAAATACGAATACAAAGAGACGAAATAATCCAACAATATAATACAAGAATCTGGCTTAAACTAAAACCCATTAGTATTATCCGTTCGAATCATGATACGTGCACAAGTGCACGTATATGATCGAACCCTGCCGTAAAATCATACGGTCTCTACATCGTTTCTCCCGAAGCAGGGAATCCCTCTGTGTGGGACTCTAAAGAATGGTCAATACGATGGCAGTGGCAAGAAGGAATCCGCCAGAGGAGGGGCTCGCGGGTTTAACCACAAGCACATCAGCGGCACTAGCTGTACGTAACGGCTACCCAGGTATTGAGCGAAAGGGAGGCCGACGAGCAAATTCATCCGAACCCCTACTAAGCCTGTCCGTTACAATATCCGTACAGTCCGGTCTGTTCATCTAAGAGTATCGCACATCGAGTTTAGGGGGGAGGATAAGTCAGACCCCTAATAACGCGACATTTCGTGTCGGTATGAAGCCCATCACCAATTGAGAAACTACCGATCTAAATCAGTAATTCTCGACTACCTTGGCTAAGGATTTCTGATGATGGCCACCCGTGCACTGCGCGACATCAACTCCCAATACCGGGAGAGACGAATCCCCGACGATCCGCTCACCGCCTCCATGTGGCTCGGGACTGTATCCAACTAAAACCTGTTTGCACGACTCTTTTGAGCTGTGGTAGGGTAGTAATCAAAGCACAGTGGGAACTCACGCGAGACAAATAACGATCTCAGATCGACAGACTAACCTACACACATGTCACCTGAGAACTGCTATCTGACAATAGGTGTACTACCAACTAGTATGTTCCCGGCGAGTCCGTCCAGTGTACTCATAACCCAATGAGCACCTGTATACTATCTTAGGTGAATAAACTAACACCAATGGCTTGTGAGACCTGGCCACCGCCCCTCCTCGGGGTCTCGATCAGTAAACACTAGTTTACTCTGGAGTATCGAGGCCCAGTCTCAAAACTCCCACGACTAGGGACATTTAAGGATGTGCTTATAGACCACCCAGCTTCACATATATGATCGCCATCATAATACTGGTAGTCAAGCAAGAATCCTATGGGCTCTATCAACATGTAATAGTGATCTGTAATACCGCATAAAGTATGTACATGATGATAAAGATAAACCAGATAGCATACTATTATTTTGAGTAAGATTATTCTATCTGTATAGGTCCTCCCTCAATCATCGCAATCACGTGACTGCGATTCAATAATTGGCTTGAGGGCACTATAGCCAACACCTAACTCTCCTATAAATACCCCCACTCAGTTCTAGCCTCTTTTCCCTATGCTTATTACTCTCAAACTTTACTCTCTCAAGTTTTTAATACATCAAGTTTCCACAAGCAGTCAATCACCTTCATCTTGCGTCGTTGTTTTCTCAAGCTCCTTTCTCTCTCTCCATTGCTCCACAACTCGTCCAAGTGACGTCGGTAGATCGAGCTCGCCCTCTTAGTCGCGTTCACGGCCTCGGTTCTTCAAACCAAAACCACTTCTCTTTAATTCCTCGCTCATACGAGTACGAGCGGTTCCAATAATTCCCTCTCATTCTTCTTATTTTTGAACCTTCTCTATTGTCATGTCATAGAATTGTTCTCATGCTTATAGGTAAGTCCCCCTTGACTTCTCTATTTTGTTCTCCTCTCATCATCGCCACAAATACGGTATTATAAGCTAATTTTAACTTGAAAATACATATTCATTGCAAACTTGACATGTTCGTTAAATTGACATGATACTAAGAAAACATGAATTGCCATCCTATCATCTTGCAATCCATTTCTTATGTAATTTTATATGTATTTAAAATAAAATTGCTATGTTAAATAATATTTAGAATGCGAATAACGAATAAATACCATGAACTTACACATACCCTTTCATCTTTGTCATAACATATACCTATAGAAATTCACGGAGTAATGACCTACCCCAGTCACATACACCATGGTTTCATAGCATGATATTTTGGTTACGTATTTTATCTAAAAGAAACAATTTGCATTAAAATACCATCGCTTTATAAACATACGTTTTAATCGCTATTTTTAACACCTTTGCAATTATACCTCTACAACCCTTGTTAGGGGACGCATTTTTGGATGGTGCAGATTATCGCACGTTCTTGGGATAGTAGAATAAGATGCAGAACTTCTCACGGAGAATTCGGTCTCGAAAGAAATAATATACGATTTTAAAGAATACGACTTTTAAAACAAACTAAATCGTTGAAAATTTATATAAATCATGAATCCATATTTTCAGTAAAAACAATTTGTGAAAATTATATTTTTAAATGAAAAATTAGAGTTTTAAATAAAAATACCATCAAGTTTCCAAAAGTGATAGTTTTCATTAAAATACCATAAACTTTAAAAGTTAGATTTTTATACTAAAATACCGTAAAATATAAAATACGTTTTCATACAAAAATCTTGACATTTTAAACAAAATATTTTTATTAAAACTTATTCGAGATTTTAGGACGAATTAAAAACACTCGAGAATTTTTAAATGAAATTTTTACTAAAATACCCTAGAAATTAAAATACTAGTCTAGATTACGTATTTAGATTACAGATTGATTTGAGTGGTATCTTCTCTTGTCAGTTGTTTCGGGGTTACCGGAGACAATGATGCATCACTTGTCTCTCTCTAAATATAGATCGTAATTTTAGGATGGAAATTATCAAACGATAATCATTTTTGAAAAAAAAACACAAATCCTGTCGTTCATATGCAGCGGGTATAGATATTTTCCAAACTTAAGAAATTCACAAGATTAAAGCTATTAATATGATATCCCTAGAACCTTAATACAAACTCGAACTTGATTTGAACTCGAACTCGAATCTAAATTCGAACCTAATCTTGAACTTGAACTTGAACACCTAACTTGACTCGATTCAGGATTGCAACTGACATGACTCGCAATTCTACTCAACTTACTCGACTTCACTCTTCACCTTTTGGAATCTATGGTTTCGATCAAGACTTGTAATTTTAACTATAAATTAACATATACGGGGATAAGGGGTAGTCTGGTAAAGAAGGTATATCGTGGCATGAGAGTCCACTAAAAATCACCTAACATGAATCAATGTGCTATTGTTCTGTGGCTTCATGGAGCCTTGAACGAAACGTGTTGTTGGTCCGTGGCTTCACGGACTACTATCGTATATACACGCATGCCTTCTTTACCGAACTTCAAATAACACGTTAGAATAGAGTAATAAAGTTTATAGACATTGTCATGCGTTTATAGAACGCCATGCTTAAAAGATATTATCATGCTCATGTTTGAAAGACACTTTTACCTATCTGTTACCACACTAAAAATTTATATTCTACTTATATATTGTCCTTTATCATACTCACATTCATAATTCTTTTGGGGGACTTACCGAGCACTAGTTCACTGACGACATTCCTTTCTTTTTGTTTCCTTGGAATGTTCGTAAGATACTGGAGAGATTGAACCAAGTTCAGAGGTTGACGCTCAACTCGAAGCACATACTAACTTCTAGTTTCATTCAGCTGTTTATTTTCTGTATGCCACCTGTTAGGCATTTTCATTTCACTTTTATTTTCAGTATCTTGTATCAAAACTATGTGGAAGTTAAATGTAAAAAAATTTGTTGAATTTTTATTTCACTTGTCACATTTTCTTGTAGTTTATATTATTTATAAACGCTTAGCGTATTTATTGCGGAAAATGAACTTCTCGGAATAAATACGTCGCGGGCTTGTCACATGCCTGTTTCCGTATTTTTGGGAAGCGAGACGTGACAATATTATTTTATGACTCTAGACAAGAACAAGTTCACCATTGAAACCGATTCAACCGCCAATGATCCAATCCGTCATGAGATCTTTTCTCGAAAACCTAGATTTTAAGCAACCTTGAGATAAAACCTTTTCCTTCTTAAAATAAATTGGTGAAGTTAAAAGTTTGAAATTAAAGATGAAGTTTGTTGTTTTTCTTTTGTGCTGATTGTTCGTTGTGATAATAAGATTTTTTTCCCTCGTGAATCTTCTTTCAATGATCCATGTACGGGGGGTATATAGGGTATATGGGTAAAGTACCCATTGAAGATGAAGTTGATATTTGAAGTTGAAAATGAATTTGAGATTGAAAATATTGAAGTTGAAGAAGAAATTGATGAAGTTTGTTGGTTCGTTAAATTTGTTAGAAGTTGAGATTGAAAATGTTTGTTTGAAGATATTGAAGTTTGAAGAACTTGTTAGTTGAAACTTCTTGGTATATTGACCTCAAAGTTGTTAAACTTGTGGTATTGATCTCAAAGTCGTTAAACTTGTTGATTGACCTTAAAGTCGTTAAACTTGCGGTGTTGACTTCAAAGTCATTAAACTTGCGATGTTGACCTCTAAGTCGTTAAACTTGCGGTATTGAGGTTTAGGTCGTTAAACTGACTGATTGATCTCTAAATCGTTAAATTGGTTGTTGAGCTGTTCGAAGGAGTTGTTAACGAAAGTTCACGAAAGTGTGTGCAATATGACACATTTATGAAAGTGTTTGAAGAAGATATAAACGAAAGTTCACGAAAACCACAAGTTTTCCTTCAAAACTCTTTATAAAAGATTATCTCAGCTCAAATCAAATTGCAAGTTTCTAACATGAATTACCGAAGAAAGATTTTAAGATAGCATGAAAGTCAAATTTTCAAGACAACAAAGAAGATGCAAGATGATTCGCTGAAATTGCAAGTTTTATTTTTAGAGTGAGAAATTAGTTTTGTAACAAGCTGAGAGCATGTCATATGTGTCCTTCCGTTTGAGAGGGAGTGTTAAGAATAAAGATATATATATATATATATATATATATATATATATATATATATATATATATATATTTATGAGAGATATGATTTGATATGTTTGAGAGATTGGTAATATTTAAATTTGATTAGATTATAATTTACTTAGGAGTCAAGTTAGGGTTACCTGGTGGTCAAGTATTAAACCCTAATAGTTTATTATAAATAGAGAAGTAAAGTTGACATTCTCTCATAATAATATCATTGTAGTTTTTTCTTTTATCAATAAACCATCATTTCTCTTCGATTTTTCACAATGTAGTCTTCCGCTCCTTTTCTGATACTTATGTTTCTTAATAGTTCGTACGGTAATAATTATATCCATACTGAAAAGAAGCGTAAGACGTTGAATTGAAAATAAGAAGCTTATGTCGTCTGATGTTCGCTTCATTTATTTATGGTATAATTTACAACTTTAGTTATATTTTGTCAGTTTAGTGTAGAATTTTAATTTTATAAGACAGAGTCCTAGTTCATGGTAGAAAGATTTATTTTTCCCGAAATGATAGGTCGTAATATGATGTAAACAGGATTTAAATATCAGATTTTTTGTTCGGCGGCAGGGTATTAATATTTTTACTTGCACAACCATCCGAGTGAACGGGCCATTTCATATAGAGGTGCTCTAAACAAAGGCAAAGTTTATAGCAATCAACCAAAAGTCCAAACCAAAATTAAGCATCTCTTAGCTTAGAATCTGCACCAAAGAGATCTCATATAAAATCAACAACTAAACAGAAAGTCCTACCACCAAAATGAAGGAAAATTTAAATACTCAGTCTCGTCCACATTAAAATGTACCTGAAATCTTGCACACAACCAACATTATCCAAACGAAAACCACTAATGTTATTATAGCATGTAATGGGTTAGGTTTGGATTGGACCCGACCTAACTCACTTCGTCATCTAATCTAATAACATCGCTTTTCTCTTTCTTGGGAAAATAGACGGATGCAACCACAAAAAACATTTACCCCTAAGCTAGCTATTGTGACACTTGCTTCTTGCCGATTCTTTTGGTTAAAAGTGTTTGACCTTGATATATGTCAATGGAATATGTATGATATTTTTTAAGACATCAGAAAATACGGTGATATCAAAAAAATTTATGGGCAATACGAAGATGTCTCCTCCCGTTGTAGACACAATCCGGTATTTATGAATATGTATTTTAAAAAAGGTTGTTACTTAAGATTTGGAACCTCAATCAGTCGCTTAAAAAATAGAAAAGAAACAAAATAAATTAACATATCCTTAAACTTCCGACACAACTTTAAAATTAGATACGAAGATGATATAGCTGCATATACTTTAAAATTCGTGACCGACAATATGCTTTAGCATTACCTATAATATACTGGCCTGCAAGTTTTCATACTCAATTTATAAACAACACACTATATTACAATTACAATTGCATAGATTGATAAAGAAGATTGTGCACTAAATTTATCCTGGGTAGTTTAGCAGACACAACTTTTAATGTTTCACTTTCTACATCCCGTATTTACCACTTATCTCTGTCTATTTCAGCATTTTCAAACACGTTTTGTGTTTTAAACCGTATCTTATCGAAAAATTATTTCATATGCCGATCATATATATCCAAACAAAAAAATAAATAAATAAAATTGTGGGTTCCATACGCTCTCTATCTGTCCGTTGTCCGGATATATTACAGGGGACACGCTGATTAATTTCTCCAATCCAGAACCCACATCTTTTTTCCTTTTTCCAAATTCCCAAATCGAAACCCTTGACCCATCTCGCTCCTCCTCTCTCCTCCTCGCCTGTCGCCGCCGCCACCTCCACCTCCTCCTCATCTTCCTCACCTCTCTTCGCAACTCTCTCTCTAAGGCTCCAACAGCAGCAACTGCATGAAGCAGCACCCATCAACAACAACAATATCTTCATAAGGTACTTGTATAATTTTGTTTCAATGTTCAATCTTTCATCAATCTTTCATTGCTGAAGGCAATCAGAAATATAGTTTTTAGTTGTTTATTCAATCTAGGAGGTGAACCTTAACGAAGCTACATGAATGATTCAGTTAGCCGATCCCATTATGAGTCAAATAATTAGGTTTTGATTAGTTTTAGGATCGATTTTTGTGATGATTTCTACTTTTTTCTCTTTTTAAAAGTTACTTTTTTATATTAAAAAATCTTATATTATTCCCTGAAAAGCATCAGCTTTTATTGGTTTTCATGAAACTGGGGATTAAAAATATTTTAATTTGCATTTATGCTTAAAAAGCATCAAGTTTTTTCCCTTTAACTAAACTAATCTACAGTGTCAATCTCTTACCCATATTCCTGTTAGTTATTTCTTTCCACTTTTCAATGCAAATCTCCAATATCGTCAATTTAGTTAAACCCTTACCCGATATAACTTCATTATCGATTCATGCTATTTTTTTGGATCGTTAGGAAGTCGATCGTGCAACACTTTCAAATAAGCAAGGCGTCTCATCTATGAACATTGTTAGTATATTTAATTGATGAAGTTGTTAAATGCATGGTTAGGAATTGCATAATTTTTTTGCCCCATATTACGGAAGGTCCAGGCCTGACTGACTATCTTCATCCCTTTTTCTCCATCTCCGTTTCTCTTTAAATTCCTATTCAGATGGTTACCATTTTCTACTAGTAATATGTGTTTAGTGATTGCATTTTAGTATGATTCTATAGTTCAATTCTTAATAATTAAATTGTTATTACACTTTAATTTAACTGTATAAGAACAAGTATAATGGCAATCTATGCTCACCGGTCACTGTTATTTATTACGAAAAACATACAAATCTATATAGTTATTCACTCATTCATTGTTTAATTAGATGTTTATTGCTTGAGCTTCCGATGTTAAAATTTATACACTCTATTTTTTCACTTTTAATTCTGATATTGTCTTTGTTTTTTGATATCTACTTTTTTAATGTTGCTAATCATGTAGCACACTTAGAAAATAGTATGGTGGTGGTTGTTTCCTCAACGATCATAGAACACTTCTTTGGATTGTTATGACGCTTGACATTTAAAGATATCAACCTGTCATCGAACATGGAATTCTACTGGCCGACCTACATCCAATGATAGAACCTTTGGATACAAGACTGTCGATCTTTAGTAAATTCTTATTTTTTGTTTCCCTTGCTCCGTTTAATTTGGTGTTCTTCTGTAGCTTGATTTTGGCCTTATTTAAATTCTTTCATAATACATTATTCGCATACATGGTAGTCTTTTATATCATGAAGTAACAGTATTCTTTTCTCTTTTTTTTGTTTAGAATAATTTCTCGAGAAAATTGTGAAGAATGATTATACACCAAAATTTCCTTTTTATTTGTTTTTGTTTTCTGACATGTAGTATTTTTGATCCCTTGCATTGATATCCATTAGGGGTGTTTGTATTTGAGAGATCTGCCATGGAGTACAAGGTAGATGTTTCCGCTATACAACGCAAAGCACTGAGTAGACCGGTAAGACCATATTCCTTGTATACTTTCCTTGGGTTCGACTGAGTGTGTAAAATGAAATGTAATGTTTTCCTGTTAAAGATGAGGTAATTATTGATGTCTTAGCAACTTATATGGTTTGTCTTAACAATGCTTATACTATCATATATCAATTTCTATCTCTTAACTAATAAGTTAGCACGAAACCGATGTACTCGTATCAATTTCAAATAAATCATAAACAAGATACTCCTAAACACATATATGGTGTTTTTCAAATGTGTCTACGATTTAATAGAAAATTTTAAATTTGGTCCACTTACATTTTGTCTTGGTTTGAAGGATAAATTTTTTTTTGGGTGGAGGGTTTGATCCTCTTTTTTTTGGGCGGGGGGATTCAGAAAGAAAGTTGCTTTCCTTTGTTTTGGCTATACAGACAAATGAGAAAGAGAATAAAACAGGAAAATGAGAAATCAGTGGCAAAATTTTCTTTTTAATTTTCTCCTCTCAAATAGTGAAAGTGGAAGAAAGCATAAAATCAGGAGCACAAATCTTGAAGGATCTTTCTTGAAACTCGTTGTATTGTACTTAAGTTTTCCCTCTCATCGGTTGAATCAAGTTTAAACTTGAACATCAATTTTCCATTAATTCCTTGTCGAATTATTCTCATTTCCAGAACAAAGTCTTTAGTTTCAAACTAAGAAAAGTCAAATTTCCTTTTCCTTCTCCATTTTTTTATATTCCCCCCTTTTCCTTTCATTCCTTCCTTAGAAATCACTTTTAAATATTTAAACCTTAAAGCTTGGCACTTCTCAACATTAGTTTTGAGACATCTCTTACATCAAAATCTACTTTTGTTTTATTTTTGTATTAAAGAGCAACCACTTACTGGAAAAGATATCACAATAGTGATTTATACATAGAAAAAACAATGCCCTATATGTATATTTAATAGTGGATATACACTAAACTACTGTGCAAGTCCGTGGCAGGGTTTTTTTTTTTGGGGGGGGGGGGGGGGGGCGCTGCGGCAGGGGCAGTCAATTAGAACTAGAACATAGTGGGATTAATAGATTTTTTGAGTGTTTATGTGATCTTGGAGCCATACATTCATCACAATACCATTTAAAGCTACTTATTGTAAATCAACTCCTGTAATTTGCTAGTCAATAGAGGGCATGCTTCTACTATCTATTTTAGACTATTTGCTTATGTGTGTAATCATACTAAAAACTTAACAATAAAGCCTTTCCTTGCTAGTCTCATCCGATATGTTCTAGTGGTGGTTGTGGTATACGTACACAAGGGTGTTGATCTGCATGCTTATTTCTTTTTCTTTTTTATGCTTTTTTTAACTTACCATCCTGGCTCTCTATACCGACTTACTTTTGGCCACCTTGTGGACTTGCACTCCATAGGTGACCCGGATCAAATGGTATAGAGCATAGATGATGTTGATGACGATATATTTCTCTCTACTTTTGACAATGTGCTACTATTCTTTTCACATGAATTTTGAGCTTATGTCCTCAAGAGTAAAATTACTCATGAATTTTTATGAAACCACATAGTTATTTGTGTCGTTTTTAAGAGTTAAATTGCAGGACCCCCCCCCCCCCCCCCCCCCTGCTCTTATAGCAGAATACAATTTTCTTTTCAAAGTGCTGTCGTTTTTTTCCTCATCTCTACAACTTTTATCCTGGCACCTCTCCTCCATGAAAGTACAAAATGCACAATATCTGTGATGAAAAAGTGGCAGAAAATCAGTGGTACTGTAGCCTCTGCTAAGTAGATAAATTGGTTTTGTTGGATTTTGATGCAGTATGATGCTAAATACACTTAATGAACAGGGCTCATCCAAGACCCTCCCTAGGATTGCACAGATCAAACTTGTGAGCCAACACCCTGAGGTTTACGAGCCCTGCGACGACTCATTCGCACTGGTTGATGCCCTCTTAGCGGATCGATCCAACCTCTTACTTCACCAGCCGTTGCTCTGCATGGAGATCGGCTGTGGGAGCGGGTATGTGATCACTTCTCTCGCCATCATGCTTGGTCTCGACAGCCCTGGGACCCATTATTTTGCTACCGACATCAATCAGCATGCAGTTGAAACCACCCGTAAAACCCTAGAAGCCCATTCTGTCCATGCGGAGGTGGTCTCGACAGACATAGCATCTGGGCTTCGGAAAAGGCTTAAAGGTTTAGTCGATGTGGTGGTAGTCAATCCTCCTTATGTACCGACCCCAGAGGAGGAAGTTGGTCAAGATGGGATTGCTTCTTCTTGGGCCGGAGGTGAAAATGGACGGAGAGTGATTGATCGGATACTTCCTGTCGCCAATGAATTGCTTTCGGAGAAGGGGTGGCTTTATATGGTCACACTTACGGCCAACAACCCTTCAGAAATCTGTCGGTTGATGAGGGATAGGGGGTATGGCTCTCGGATTATCGTCCAGAGGTCAACAGAGGAGGAGAGCCTTCATGTTATCAAGTTTTGGAGGGAGAATGTTGATGAAGAAACGGGAAGCACGGGCTCGGGCACGGGGTCATGGATTTCTCAGTTGCCTATCTGGTCTTTCTGGAAAAACAGCTAGCTTGGGGCGGTTCCCTTGTTTATAACTAGTATGAGATTATTTTCAGTTTTAAAGGGAAATTGAGAAAAATCATGGACTAATTTGGTGTAGATTTGGTGAAAGGGTCAAATTTACTGTGTATTTATCAGATCATTTTGTTTTGTTTCCTGTATCTGGTAGCAACAGAAGATTCCTTTTGAGCACCAGGTTTCTGCTGTACCCACTTTGTGAAGCTGCTGTTGGAAATATTCTCCATTTCAGGAACATCAAAATAAAAACTTCCTGTTTCTTATGGTCGTTTGCAGCAAACAGATGTATTGTGGGAATTATTAGTTAGCCTTGTGGTAGCTTCCTAAAACTTGTCATCTTGTTCCTAGCTGTTGATTACATCTGCTCTTTGTTCAAGGTTCCTAACTTGAAAAGTTGTGAATTTTCCTAATTACCAAGCAATGCCTGCTGAAATGCGTGCTATACATAGTCATCTATCTTATACATAGTCATCTATCTTGATTGTTTCTTCGATAGACATACGATTAGGACTAGACCATATCTAGTCTAGACTAGGACTAGACCATATCTAGTCTAGACGGAAAAACGATCCCTTTTGTCATATAGATATTTCGCTCCAAAATTGGAAATGTTTCTGCTTTCAATTTGTTTATATGCAACTGAATGGCTGGATTATATTTAACAAACTCTCAGGTAGAATCATGGGTTAAGTTACAGTTTAATATCCAATGTTTCATTAATATAACATTTAAATACCTAAGGTTTAAAATCTTGCACTCCACTGCCAAAATTCTTACGTTATAGCATTTTACCACCTACTACTCTTTCAGATTCGTGTATATCCATTTCTAGATTTCCAATAACAAGCAAATGCATAAGAAAGTAACATGAGCACCAAATGAAAATCTAGCTAGAAGGGATAACGGTAGTTGGTAAACTGGCATGAAGTAGTAAAATTTTAGGTATTAAAATACCATATTTTATCATAATGAAATCCCCATAAGTTGGGGGAAGGCTTGGATGTCTAGTGTCCCTACCTCAAATCTGACACTCTGCCCCATCTTGCCTCCTCTTTTATCTCCATTAGGGGATGAGGGAAAATGACTATTTTTTGGATTTCTATTCTCTTTTGGCCTTTCAGTTGGATATCATTTGGATAACAAACTCCCCCCCCCCCCCCCCCCCCCTTCTCTCCCTTCAAATAAAAACACTATCAAATATCTTTGCTTCACTCTCTCAGTTGTTTCCTCTTCCTTCTGTTGTTGCACTTTTCTTTTCAAAAGCTTGTCTTGTATCAAGAAAATGTATAATCGTCGTCGTCATCATCATCACCACATTCCTTGTTTGCATTGCCACCCCCATAACTACATTAGGATGGTAAGTGCAAGCTCTGCCTTTTTATCTGTTTTTATGTCGGTGGATGCGCCTGCAGTTAGAATTGCTACACTTTTTCAAACCCAATAATAGATTAACTGTGATAGAAAAATGCAAGTGTAGGTTCAGCACTTGATAGAGAGGTGTTTGGTCCTTCGGATGAGCCGTGATGGCTGCGTCAGGGCACTAGAGGAGCGTGCCGGCATCGAACCACTCGTCACGCTCACTGGTACCTCTCTCTCTCTCTGAAAATTCTTACTGCATGAGCTATGTTCAAGTGGTTCTCACTCTCAAAGTAGAGCTCTGACGGATGGGGGCTGCTTCTTTTGCAGTTTGGAAGGAACTGATGAAAGAGAACAGAAGCTTCTTTCATGCCTACTCGAGACACATTGCACTAAGGCATCATGCTTGTAAGACGATCACACAATCATGGATTCTTTTTCTTTGGATAAGAAATGGTTACTACATCAATTGTTAAATTGTGTTTGCTTGTCATCTAAAAGTCCTTGAAGTTTGAATATAAGATGTGCGTGTATTTTTCGCAGATAAATACTTGCAAAATGTATCAAGATGAAGAGGAAGAGGATACTATTTGAAATGAAGAAATTTTGCTTTGAAGGCATATGCGTTTCCTAAGGAAGTGGCCTTAGAAATAACATTTCAATCATTAGGTTATGTTGGAACTGTTTTAGGCCTTTTTTCCATGTATTTTCAATAAAAATATGCAGCTTTTCTTCTTCTTCTATTTGCATATGAAAGTAACCAAATTTCATGAGCATATTCTTCAGATGTAAGCAAATTGGGGTTTACTACATCCGTAGATTATAACATATATAATATTAATATATTAAACGGCCGATACATGTCTTTCAACAGATATCTTCCTATGATGATGATGCGGTAATACTCCGTAGTCCATTGACTCCATTCAAAATCACTATATGAGATCATAATGCTTTATTATTAGTATCATATATACAAAGTATCTAAATATTCCAAAATATCTAAATTATATACATCATCTTCAAATCTTTTATGTTGCCTTATTTTTTATTTAGCGTGTAAAAATATATCATCTAACCGTAGGACATAAAAAAAATACAAAAATATCCCTATATTTGTCTTCTTCCCCACCACGTTCAATATAAATGAGTTATATGGTCATCTTTTTTTACCAAATTATCTAGCAACTTGATCTCCAATAAATTAGAGGCAAATTCCATTAACTCTTATGATTTCTCGTCGATATCTCCTATTTCTATTTTGATATTTTTTTTAGAGAAAAAAATTCATATA
The DNA here is from genome assembly GCA_030015575.1 of Agapanthus africanus. NCBI lineage: Eukaryota > Viridiplantae > Streptophyta > Magnoliopsida > Asparagales > Amaryllidaceae > Agapanthus > Agapanthus africanus. The sequence goes on along the minus strand of JASDDO010000001.1, from coordinate 44,513,193 downwards.
GGAATCTATCTATAAAACTTTTTATATGGAGGAGGTGAAACCATACACGTGGCAGATTGGGTGTGAATGAAGAAAAAAAGATAGGTTCTCACATCCAATTGGTCATCGTTTACTTTAATAATTGTCTCATGCATTAAATTATAAAATTTAATCTACTTATCTTAGATACATTTTATGAAGCAATATCGAATTTCAGGTAAGATAGCACCACTGAACTTCAAACAAAATCATAAACCCTTTCTGAACTTGCAATGTTGTATGAAATTGTTAGTCTATTTTAAATTGAAAAACCCCAAAAAAACCTAGCATGTGAACCGGATAACCCAAAAAGAACCTAGATGGCATTTCTTTTTCACAGAAATACATTTAAATTTTTTGGCAAAAATAACCTTTAAGGTATGTTCATGTTATTCTTAAAGTCTCTCACAAACTCTGAAAAGTCAACACTGATTTATAAAATTACCCATTAAATCATAAAATTTAATTTACTAATTCTAATAGTGAGGCCAACAAAATAAAAATAATATTTTCTACTTTTTATTATAAGCATAGGCTCACCATAGAACATCTAGGTCGCATGTTTCAAAGATTCAGATTATATCGGTCGCATGTTATTACAGCTCGTATTGGGTTATATCGGTCGTTTGTTCATTCCACAGTTGGGCCCGTGTTTTCTTGCCCATGAAGCACTACTCTTAGGTTAGGAATACTCCTGCAGAGGTTGACGCACGCACTCGAGCTTATGATAGAATAGTTTACCTTTTTAGTGACCAGTTAGGTTATGACTTGACCTTTTTACATATTTGTTTCAAAGTATTAATGTGTGTGTGTGTGTTTTTACTTACGCACACGGGCTTCACTACACTTATATATACTCATGTTTCATACCACATATACACCTTATACTACTTGCTAGGATGTTCTGACATCCCTGAGATATGCCATCTCAGATTTATAGGCAAATTTTCAGGCTGAGCAGGATCGGAGCGGCTATCAAGACTTTGCCGAAGATGTAACGCATAGGATTATTTCCTTTAGCATGTGCGTCCTTGTGGGACATTAGGTCTTATGTATCTCTTTTCGGATCTTGTTCTTATTTCGAACCTTTTGTATTGGGTATTTATTTGCATCAATTATCTAGTGGACCCATTTTTTAGTATTCCTTGTGGTTTCGTTGCGGCATGATTATCAGTATTATCCTTTTTAGTATTGGATTTTATTTTTGACAGGTTAAGCTAGACAGCCTTATATGACTATGGAAGGATCTTTCCTTACCGTAGGTAGCACGGATGACCTTCGCTACTTTTCGTATTCCGTATTTTGGGAAGCGGAGCGTGACATATGTTCATGGTATTTTTAAAGTCTCTCACAAACCCATTAAATCATAAAATTTAATTTACTAATTATAATAGTGAGACTAACAAAATAAAAATAATATTTTCTTCTTTTTATTATAAGCATAGGCTCAGCATAGAACATAGAGAGATGGACAAATGAGTGCAGTGTCCATCAACAAAAAAACCTCACAAACCCTAATCATCGTCTTTCTCTCCAAAGCCCAAAAAAGACACATGCACCTTCTCCTCTCTTTCATGTGCAGACATGTGGGTCCCTTGTTATTCAATAACACCATCCCCGTCCCTCATTTAAAATTCCGCATGTTTTGCTGTGATCAAACCCCTCACCAAAACAAAAAACTTTAAAATAAAAGAAAAATCTCTTAACAAAATCACACTTTGTAATCACACGCAAGATCTAAGCACAAGCATCATTTTTTTTGGGTTTCATTTGTGCAAACTTTATTGTTTGCAAGCAATAACAACAGCCTCAAGATTGCGTTGCTTCTCCTTTTTCTTGGAGAATCTCACCCCATTTGAGGTAACAATCGACGCCCATTTCTTTGCTTTTGATTCTTTAAGCCATTTTTTGATATGGGTTCTCTTCAAAATTCTTCAATCTTGTTGTAGTTTGAACATAGAGATAGTAACAACAACAGCCTCAAGATTCAATTGCTGCTGCTTCTTCTTCAAGAATCTCCCCCCATTTGAGGTAACAATCGATGCCTATTTCTTTGTTTTCGATTCAATAGGCCATATCTTTTGATTCAATAGGTCATTTTGTGATATGGGTTTTCTTCAAAATTCAATCTTGTTGTAGATTGAACACAGAGATTAGTGATGAGATGACAACTTCATCTACTGCATCAACAGCAAGAAAGAACCCACTTGGATCTTCAAACCCTTTAACTAGTTTCAAAGAATTTCACTCCCATCACAAGACGAAGAAGACTATTAGGCAGGTTCTTCTTCAAAACCCCGATGTCGAATCCCCAACCAATTCCCCAAACACCCACATTCCCCAAAACCTCAAATCCCCAATTGCTGATCCCATTCTTGAAGCACCCGAATCGTCGTCGACTAGCCAGTGCTATCAAAGTGCTATGAGCATTAGCTTTTCCCAGTACAACGAGCCTGCGAAGGATAGTTTCGTGACTGCCCGGATCTCCGAGGCCACGACTGTTGCGGGCAGCATCAAGAACATAGAAGAGGAGCCCACCACGGGCACAGGCAGCTCGTGCAGTGAAGTTAGTGATGATAGTTCGTCGACTTGGTTCATTGGGGGCAACATGAACAAGCCGCACAAGGCGAACGATTCAAGATGGGAGGCGATTCGGGCGGTTATGGCTCGGGATGGAGGGATTGATTTTAGCCATTTTAGGTTGCTGAATAGGTTGGGGTGTGGAGATATTGGGAGTGTGTATTTGGCGGAGTTGAGTGGCACGAGGTGTAATTTCGCGATGAAGGTGATGGATAAGGTGGCTTTAGAGGCGAGGAAGAAGCTGCCAAGGGCTCTGACGGAGAGGGAGACTTTGCAGTGTTTGGATCATCCTTTTTTGCCGACGCTGTATACACATTTTGAGACGGAGAAGTTTTCTTGCTTGGTGATGGAGTATTGCCCCGGGGGTGATTTGCATGCGCTTAGGCAGAAGCAGCCGGGGAAATTTTTTAGCGAGCAGGCGGCGAGGTAATTTTCTATTGATTTTTTGATTCAGATTATAATGCTTTGGATAAATTTAGATAAATATATGATTTCATAATGTAAGGAATTGACCAGAAGCATATCTTACTTAGGAAATGACCATTTGGTATTATATGATTAATCTTGATCGGTGAAAGATCAATTTTTGTGCATGTTACATCCAAATATTTACAGCTCTGCTAATGTTTCATGTCTTCTGTCATTGAGCATTCCATAATATGTGGTCTGAAAAAACATTGTAAATCTTTTGTATTTTTCATGAGCTAATCACAAACTATTCATGCTTCACTAGATAGCTGATAAATATTTACCTTTTGTTAAGTAGCTGCATATTCCGATGCTTTCTGTTTTAGCATACTCTTGTAGATAGCATATCGGCGAAAGTCATCTTTTTAAGTTTATAAGGGCATCATCGTTTCAGCAAATCTTGATATTTATGTCTATGCAAAGTCAACATTAACCTGCCTCATGGTTGAATACTACCCAAATTATTGATATCAGATTAGGACGATGGTCATGCATTACCTGATTTTCCAAGTAATGGCAAGAGATTAAGCTACAAAAGGACATAGCAGTTTCCACCACAAATTACTTGCTTTTGGTTAAAGAGCTTTTATAGTTTTCATGTTAACAGTTGCGGAATGTTATTTCATCAGCGGAATTTGTGTATGCTGGTATATTAAAAAGATTCCATGAGCAAAACTACCATCACTAAACTTGCGTCTACAATGGGAGTGAACTAATAGCAACCCAAGGAAAAAGGGGTTTTCCATTGGGGATGTTAATGCTGATCTATGTTTGTGGCTTGAGTGAGTAACTGAGTATAACTTCTATAATAGCTAGGGTAATAGAGATTTGTAATCTCAGGAGCATATGCTCTCAATAGATGATATTCTTGTAGAGAAGATCCGGTTATGGGATAACCCTTATGAAGGTGTGCTTGTGCGTGTTAATCCTAACTACGGCAGAATTCAGAATATGTTTCATATAACCGAGTATAACTTTTAGTCCGAGGAATAGCATGTTGAGAAAAAGGATTATGTTAAGACAGAAAGCATCAATGAAAAAGAAAACACATTCTCCACAAAGTTATTTAAATAAAAACAACATACTTCAAACCAATTTGCAGGATGAAACCAATCCTAAATCTTAGCCATCGAATTTCAACAATACGTCTTTAGTCTACCACCGGCATACATCTTATAGGAAAAATCTTCATAATAATAAAAAAAAAAATTATGCTGATATTACATATGGATCCTTATTCCTGATATGGGCCAGTATACACCATCATCCACCAACCTAAGCCTTTTCTCATCAAAGTTAAGGTTGCTTTGGAGAAAGAGTCAATGCTTTTTTTTGGAGGATAGAAATAATCCATACCACCATGTTTCCTCAAAGATATGAAACATAGAAATTACATTTAACATCGAGCGACCACGCTTTTCCAACATAGACAACCAACAACGACCCATCCAAGCAACCCAAAATACATCAAATGTATACCAATCATATACAAAGGCAACAAACCACAAGTATGGACACCCCATGCTGCACAGCTGCCGGCACCTCAGCATCTCTGAACAAAAGCAAACTGTGTCCTCACCACGGTGTCAATGACTTCCGCCAGTGCCATTCTGATCTATGTCATGCTGCTATGCAGCGGCGGAAAAATAGTTTTTGCCTTAATTTTGTCCCCAGGCTTTAAAGCTTTTCCCGAGAAAGAGTCAATGTTGAGAAAGATCAACAAAAAGAAAAGACCAAGCTTTTATGAGACTGTTAGGATGACATGCATCCTTAATGAATTGGTGTCAAGTTCCCAGCCGGGGCAATTTCTTAGGACTAGATGGCTAGTTAGCTGTGTACCTAAACCTTCTCATTTTGTCTTGGAACCAAGAAACAAACTCTCTAATTCTCCAAAACCACGAAAGAATCTTTATGCCGAGTGGTGATATAATCTGCTATGGATTCATCTCAGGGCACCAAAAAAAGGAAAGGAGAATCAGATTTCCATACTTTTTTTGGTTAGAAAGAAAATAAGTTCGTGTGACTATATCGGCAATTCATTTATTTATTTGTCTTTTTTCCCACCTTGAAACTGGCCCGTAAGCCTCACCCAAACACACACCACATCCATACACACAACACACGCGTGCACCAAGGGGCCCATGAATTTGCGCTGAAAGCGTTAATTTGTGGCCAGGTTCGAACCCGCACTCCCCAGGAGGGGAAGTGCCATACCAACTGAGCTATTGCTCATTGGTTTATTTATTTATTTATTTTTCAGAAACCTGATTTATATTCCGCATGACTCTTTAAATCGTTAAATAGGGAAGAAAACAAGGTACCATTGTCCCAGATTCTGCAGGATCCAGATGTGAATCAAATGTCACAAATCTACACCCAGATCCCACTATATAATTGACTGTCTGAAATCTGTTTCTTGGGTTGCACCGACTCCTTGTATTCCACTAGAATTTATTTCATATCAGGAAGTAATACATATATGACATTGCTTGATCATGCCACTTGGTATTTTATGAACTTATTTTAAACTGCAAGTAGAAAAGCATGTCCAAGTGCCAAAATAAAACATTGTTCAAATAGCATAGAAGCCATGCTTCAAGTTCATGGCAACGTGTGATTTCGTTTCTCTTAGCAGTAAATAATGGTGATTCCTCGTGACCAACTTATTAATATTCCCTTTCTGTCTAAATGTTTCTGCCTCTAGTGGAATTTGGATAGCTGCATTCCTGTTATTCCTTCTTTTCCCCTGAGATAAAATTGCTATAAAAATCATATCCCCTTGTTAAGGTTCAGAATCGATGAATTATATTTTCTACTCGAATAAATTATGCGATAGGAAATTTATTATAGATTGCCAGTAGACTGTACTCTAGATATTGGTTTAAGGTACAGGTACTATATATTCAGTTTCAGTTTTTTTGTTTTTTTTAAAAACTGAATCCCCTAAAATTTAAATAAACTTGACCTTATTGGAACTACAAGGAGATACCCTGTAATCTAATTTCTTTGGTAGCCTCGGGTTTGTTATCAAACTCAAGAGACATATTAAACTGCAGATCTCAATGAATGAATTGGGCCACTGAACCTTAATTTTCTTCTTTCACATTTACTGTACAATGATCTTGGAGAATTCAAGATGCGATTTTTCGGTGATATGGCTCAACTTGCAGTTTGTTAATTAAGACGCTGATGATTATACTTGTTCATAACACTCAGGAGGCACATTAAAACTATGATTCACCATGTACAAGCTCAATTTCTATACTTTCTGTTGGTGCATTTATCTGAATAGAATGTTTTATGTCAGAACATACAAAATTTGCATATTTTATCCTTGCATTGTGTGTGTAGGTTTTATGTAGCAGAAGTCTTGCTGGCGTTAGAATACCTCCACATGCTTGGTATCATCTATCGAGACCTCAAGCCTGAGAACGTCCTCGTCAGAGAAGATGGCCACATCATGCTCTCTGATTTTGACCTCTCTCTTCGCTGCACCGTCTCTCCCACTCTCGTTAAAGGCTGCTCAAAATACGCCTCCACCTTCGAAAACACATCCTCAAAGACTTCCAACTACTGTGTGCAACCCCCATGCATCGAGCCTCCCTCATGCATCCAACCCACCTGCTTCGCCCCGCCCCGCTTCCTCAAACCCAACAACAAGAACATCAACCCGAGAACCCATGACTACTCGGGCCCCACTCACTTCCCCGAGCTGCTAGCGGAGCCCACGAGCGCCCGCTCCATGTCGTTCGTTGGGACCCACGAGTACCTCGCCCCCGAGATCATCAAAGGTGAGGGCCATGGCTCCGCCGTCGACTGGTGGACTTTCGGGATCTTCCTCTACGAGCTCCTGTTCGGAAAGACTCCGTTTAAGGGATCGGGGAATAGGGCGACGCTGTTCAATGTGGTCGGCGAGCCGCTGAAGTTTCCGGAAGTCCCGAGCGTGAGCTTCGCGGCGAGGGATCTGATAAGGGGCTTGCTGGTGAAGGAGCCGCAGCAGAGGCTTGCGTATAGGCGTGGGGCCACCGAGGTGAAGCAGCACCCCTTCTTTCAGAGCGTGAATTGGGCGCTGATTCGGTGCATGAGCCCGCCGGAGATTCCGAGGGCGGCGGCGGGCCCTGCCGGTAAGAAGATTAATGGTGGTGTTGATGTGAAGATTGGTGGTGGGTATTTGGACATGGAGTTCTTTTGATCGGTATAGAGTTTGTTGTTGCTGTTTTTTTTTGTTTGTATGTGTAGCAGGAGATTGTGAAACCTTTTTGGCTGAAGAATAAATAATCAATTTTTTTCCTGGCTGTCTGTATGTCTTCCAATTTGTATGTATCTATGCAGATCTGGAGCCAAAATAATACTTGATTTATTGTTCATCGACATCGCTTTCACCTTCAGATGTACGTTGATTCATCCCAGTCACCAATAATAAGTAGAGGTTGGAGGAATGCCCTCAAATCTTGTCCCATTATCAACCTTGAGAACCTGTTATCACCTTTAGATTGCTGCAGGAGTTTTGTGATCGGAATGGAAGCCTTTTTAATTCCGGTGAGCCCTCCAAGACTAAGGTTCCCAGCGAGGGAAGATCCAATGCACCATCACCACAGATGCTACTCAATGCCCTGAGCTGTACCAAGAGTAGCACACGTAGTTTCGGAACGGCGGTATGGCTCCGAAGATTACTGTCTTCTCCCAAATCCAACAACCGCCTCATGTTTTCACAGCTTTCCACTACCAAATAATCAAGACATGGCAGGTTAACGATCCAGCTGACGTTAACCAGACATGGGCAATCCCTTATCCAGACCATAGTGAGCTTCGGAAGCAGCACAAACGCGGGTTCCATTCCACTCCATTTTACCTCATTAAACAAATCGATATGCACGAGTTCTAAGGAATCGAGGGACGGCAGGGGTCGATCAATATCTAAACTCCCGACTCCGGCACAATTAATTTTCAGATTTTCCAAGTAAGAATGCATGTGATCGCTCCCCGGATAATTCGGTGACATTAGTTGTACGTCCACATCACATTCATCGCCATTACCTTCTACCAATAAACTTAGAGACCTTGTGGGTATGCCAGACAGCTGAATCAACTCCTTTAAGCTGTTAGGATGATCCACATTGAACCCAAGAGCTGTCAAGCGTCCCTCCAAGCAATCCATTTTATCAAGAACTTGTGAGTCGGTAGCAAAACACGGTGATTTGTTCTTATAACTGTGGTGATTGCACACATTTAGCTCTAAGAAGCTAACCAAAAAGTCGGCAGCAACTCCAAAAAACTCTGTCAACTATCATCACCATAAATTCTAGTGTTCCGCACGAAGAAATACTTCAAATTCATGAGGTTTTCTAGCTCCTTAGGAACCTTAGGAACGAATGTTGTAATACCCGGTTTCCTTATAAATATCTTCCGTATTTTACATAAATACTTTTCCCAAAAATTTTCTATTTAAATTTTTACAATTAATATTTCCTATATTTTCTAAATATAAATTCTAAATTTTCCTAACCTAAACCTTAAACCCAAATCCTAACCCTTTTTAATTTTTCCTAATTCCTAACCCCAAGCCCAGCCCACACTCTACCCACACCCGAACCCGACCCGAATTCCCCACGTCCGCTTCCTCTTCTTCTCCTTCGTTTTCCCGCTACAAACCCCGTCCCTCCTCCTCTCGCGCCCGTGCCGCGACGACCGCATCCACTGCGCCGACGTCCCCGCGAGATCTCCTCCTCCGAATCCTCACTCTCTCCCTTCTCTCGCATCGCCGACGTCCCTCACGACTCGTACAAAACCATGACCCCTTCTCCTTCGCCAACAACCGCTCCGTGATCCCTTCGCCTGCCCTCATCCTTCGCCGCAACAGTCCCGATTCTCGTGCCTTATCCCATCATCTTCTCGTCTAGCCCCAACCAACCGTGCTCCCCTGCAACCTCCTCGTCCCTTCCTCCTCACCACCAAACTCCTCTCACCATAACTTTCCCAACACCACCATCAACCTTCACCATTGCATCGAACACCTCCGCCACTCCACGACAGAGGACTCCTTCATCTGAACCCCATCGCCGCCGCTGCACCCTAACCGTTGCCATCAACTCACCAACCCTACTGTCCCTGCATCGCCGACAAACTACCGACCACTCTGCTGCTTCCTCTCATCGCCGACGAGCTTCCCACTCCTCCTCGTCTTCTCCTCTCCTCACTGCCACCGCCACTGTCCGCTGCCGAACCCAACCGCCCGCCACCCTCGCCTGCAAGCCATCGCCGACGCCCCTCAGCCACCGCCAACACCAACGAAAACCCCCATGACCCGATTCCTCCTCTCACCGACGAACCCATCTCAGCCTGAGCACCACCGACGAGCTCCTCTCACCGCCAACGTCTGCTCACCACCGCAACCGCCTCCACGTTGTCTCCAATACCATAACCCGAGCCCCTGCCATCGTCTTAACCTCGTCTCGACCCCTCTTTCTCCCGCCGCCGGAGCTTCCCCAAACAGCCGCAACCTCCACCAATGAGCAGCCCCACAACTCTTCCTTCACCGCCGGCCGTCTCGTCGCTGCCCCGTGTCATCGCCGGAGCCGAGCCCAAGCTGGTGTTGCTGTCGTTGCTGCTGCTACTTGTGTTGCGTCGTTGAGCTGTGATCGTGCCGTTGCTGTCGACGTCGTCATCACGGTCATGTCTCCGATCATCTTCAGGCAAGTTAAAACACTTGTTGTACATGCTATATATATAGTATACATTTGTGCTATCTAGATCCAACTAATTACTGGTAATCATCTTGTTAATTTAACGTTGGGGCCTTCAAAAGGTTACTATCCGTGTTTAAATCAAGTAGGAAATTTATGAAATAATTTTCATGTGGATGAATAAAAGAAAAAAATAATTCGTTGGAATATATCGTATACATATATAGCCGAAGTGTTTGATGCGAATCTCATGAGAAAATAAAATCTAAAATGGTAGAACTCATGATGTTTAGAACCTAATACGGTTAACAAACACTCTGTACAAGTTGGTGGCAAATCGATATCGTTTTCACACATAAAGTGACGCCCTAATTTCAATACCGAAACTTGCGTTTTACTGAATACTTGACACTGTTAAAATCATAATTAATTCCAGAAAAATCCAATCGCAGCGTACCTGGGTTCGTTGTGAAGGGTACTGCATAATATTTAACACGACGTGTGGGTTTACTGTTAGATATATTCTCTGAATATCGAAAACAAAGAACTTATATGACTATGCATTTGTATACCTGAAACCTTAATGTTTAATTGTGATAGTGTGCGGAACCAATTACCTTTGCATATACAATTGTTTTAGCTTTCCAATTGTACTGGTTTCAATGAATTCCAGTATCATTTGGTATTTAAATCATATTTTATACGGATGACATGTACGGCAGTTTTCTGTCATTTCAGCTGGCACCCTTCATCAGTAATCTGATTACAACTCCTAAACCAAGATGACTATTATTAATCCGTCTGATGCGTTGGAAACATAACAGATAAATCTAAATATTGTCTGACTGTAGCGTCGCCTAATTATACTCCCAACAGGGAGTGAAACGTGTTACGAAATGGACTTCCAGTTCTGAAACTGGATTTCCAGCGGAGAACACTTAAAATGAAATGACTTATAAACCTGATGCCCGATTGACTTGAAACCAAGTTTGCTGTACGGATAATTGAATATGCTGCTTACTCCTTTTATATCGTTTTGTGTAATTATGCACGTGTGATTTTATCTGATTTTTCTAATCCAGCCGACACCGGTTGCTCATATGTATCAGTAGTGCATTTACTGTATTCCCGTCATGTTGCATGACTGTTATATCCTTGCAAATAGTGTTCATTTGTATCAACATCCTAGTGACCGTGTTACATTACCAAGTGATAAATGTTAGCGATTGGATTGTGGCAAGTACGTTAGTGTAAAATCATGATTGAATAGTGAAAGTGACACGTACTTGTACATAATCAGCGGAACCAATTTGTTATTGCATTGTCGACGCCTATGGGGCATATATAAGTGTAACTATAACTTGTATGGGATGGGTATGGAAGCACTTATATTAATGTCATAGGTAAGGCATCGAGCACGGTCCATTTATTTTGGATACCAGTCGAGGCATGCTTGATGGAGACCCTGTCTCAAGTTCTCGTGTAAACTTGTCATGGAGCGACTAGTATTTGAATTCATGGTCGATGTTTGATGTAGACCACATGGTGTGGGGTAGTTTGAGTATGAGTTCGATCAAAAGAATCTCAGTAGTCCCATTGCCGGCATATATAGTAGTTTCGAGAGTTGTATGGATGGTATTTCTGATTATTAGCGAGCATGATTCGAGCCCGTATTCCCTTGCCCCTAGGGCCTACCCTTAGAATGGGGATACTTCTATGGTGGTTGACGCTCACACTTGGACTGACGATAGTTTTAGTGACTTGTACATTGAGACTTAGAGACCGATCACTTTAGTGATATGGACATTGCATTGATTACTGATCTGATACACCTGCTTTATTGTTACATGTACCGATTATTTTATACTTGCGTCATTACTCTATACTTACTGCTTTATGTTTATCATCGTTGCATATATATATATATATATATATATATATATATATATATATTGCTATTGTATCGCTCTGACAACCTGAGTATGTATGCTCAGAGTGAGAAGTGGATTTAGCTCGGATCAGGACCTGCTTTATCTCGAGAATATTGCAGACATCTAAATCAGCGACGCCAGCGCTATCTTTTCCTTGACTATATCTGGTTAGTTTTACATCTGTTTTGATAGAATTAGTGACTGCATTTCTCATTACCTGTGCTATAATTACTGATTACCACGTAATATTAGAAGCCGAAGTGTGACTATGGCAGGATACTTCCTTGACCGTAGGAGCATGGCTGGTTTTGTCACCCCTCGTATTCCGTATTTTGGGAAGCGGGGCATGACAAATGTGATGTGTGTTTCCGATAGGTTGAGATATTCTAATCCTTTGAACTTGCTTATCCCAACCGGAACACTTTCCAAGATAGTTTGGGACAAATCCAAGTATGTAAGCGCTGGAAAATAATCGGCAAAGTTGATATCAACGCCATACTTAAATTTTTTGTTATCTTGGAGCATTAAAGTGTTGAGCTACTTATCTTGGCGCCTAAAAATTCACTAATATACACTACAGAAAAATGGGTGTAATTTCGATGGGATTTTTTTAAAAATTTATTTCGACGGAATAATCCCGTCGAAATAGTATAAAAATTTGAAATTTTGTTGACTTCAGTCAACAGTTATTTCGACGACTAAATATCATCAAAATATAGTTGACCGAAATCAACAAACTTTTACCGTGATCACAATTTCCTCTTGTTTTCCTCATTTTCACCCGTGCCCCCCTTTCCCCATTTTCACAAAATTTCTTTTCCCCTCCCGCGTCTCCACTCGATCCGGCCTCCCGCCACCAATCCAGCCTACCTTCGAGCACCTGCCTCCGAGCACCTCCGATCTTCCACCTCGACCTTCTTCCGAGTCCCTCCAAGCATCCTTCAAGCCTTTTTCTCCTGCTCCTCCACCACTTCGCCTCCTTTCCAATCCCTGGCCTCCAATCTACCGGCTCCAATCCGGCCCCCCGCCTTCGACACCAAATCTGCAAGTAGTTTTTTTTTATAATTTAGTTAAATTGTTAATTTTTTTGTTAAATTTAATTAATTTTAGAGTTAGTTTTAGGATTAATTTTAGGGTTAGTGTTAGGATTAATTTTAGGGTTAGAGTTAACATTTTGTTAATTTTAATTAATTTTAGGGTTAAGGTTAATTTTATTTAGGATAGGGTTAGGGTTAGGGTTAATTTTATGGTTAAGGTTTGGGTTAGGGTTAATTTAGGATTAGGGTTATGTTAGGGTTAATTTAGTTAATTTGTTGTTAATTTTAGTTAACTGGGTTAGACTTAGGTTGTTGTTAATTTCAGTTAATTATAGCTAGGAGAATATACATATTGTTATTATTTATAGAGAAGGGAAATACTAAGCTGAACAATTGTAATTAAAAAAAATTGTGATTGTAGAGTTGACGTCGGCGTGATTGCCCCTGTTTTTTCGCATTCTATATACGTCAGTTTCCGGTACACAACTCTATCCCTTTTATGTAATACTCGTTGTATGGATGCGTTTTTGTTTTAATGAATCCAGAAATTTCGTTAATAATATCAATTTTTTGAGCAATTTACCATTCAAACTGAAAATTCCAAAACTCTAAACTAAATACTTCAATAACTGACGATATGGAAACGATAACCATCAAAACCAATCTAATCAAGTGCATGCTACTCCACGATGACAAAAATTAAACCGATACATATCGTCATCAAGTATCTCACATTAAAAAAATATCGCGACTTAGAACCCGTCTATCAATTATATGCGTACAGTTATTTTCGTGACATAAAACTACACGTGCGTTGTCAAGCTCGAACATTAATCGTTTTTCGTTGACAACCATCTCGTAGTTTATGTGACGAGAATACTAGTCACACTATAACCGATAGATTTTTCCCGTTTTGGACAAGTTAAGAATGTATAACGTATACACTTCCCTGATACTTATACTTTTCATTCGTTTCGAGATGAGTTTCGTCGGTACCTTTCCGTTTGTTCTCGGTGTACGAATATAGTTGAGATGATTATCTCAATACTGATAGTATTGAGATATTTATCTCTTCTATTGCAGTATACTCGGAGAATAGCGGGGTGGTGCTGCCGAAATTTTCTCCAAGCGAATGAAAGCATAAGTCTAGAGGGTGTATGCGTTATACATTTTTAATGGGATAGAAATTTTACTCCCGACAGCTGTTACCCATTGACATCCAAGATAGAAGTGTTAATATTATTTCCAGTCATGATAAATCACTCAAATGTATTTCCGAGACACTGTTGTCATTCTCTTCTTTGTTTATAATCATCTCATTCTTAACTTTCTCACTGTGGTATAAAATTGTTAATACCGTGTATGATTTTAAATTTTTTGTTATGATATAATAATGAATTGTGAACTGTATTAGGTTTTACATATCAGAAAAGAATGGATAAGATTTGGATAAATAAGAACAAATTTGGCTCTGAATTTAAAATCGGTATAGAAGAGTTTATACAATTCTCGTCCAGAGTGGATGGTAGTCGGATCTCCTGTCCCTGTAAGAAATGTTGTAATGGCAGAAGTGATAGTCGAGGGGAGGTTGTTAGTGTATATGCCCTAGAGGCCATTACTGTATCATACTAGTTTGTATATTACTTAATGGAAGCTTGGGATATTTACAGTTGTATAGACAATCTTGCTCAAAATGGTAGTATGCTACTTGGTTTGTTTCTACTTTAATGTGTACATGTGTTTCTTTTAGTATATCATCTATACACATTAGTGGAGCGCTTAGGATCTTTGCTTGATTACCAGCGTTGTGATAGCAATCACACTCGTGGGGGCTGGGTAATCCACAAGCACATCCTTATACAGGTCCCTAGTCGTAGGACTATCGAGACATGACATCGATACTCCGGAGTAGACTGGCGTATACGCTTCTCATCCCAGCAGGGGAAACGGTCTGTCCCATAGCCGTCAGTACGTCGTACTTGAGATAGTATGCGAGTGCTCGTTAGGTTACGAGTATACTGGACAGGACTCGTCAGGAACTGATTGGTTGGTACTATACCTATCGTCAGTTATCAGTTCCCAGGTGACATGAGTACAGCTTAGTCCGCTGACTTGACACTGTCACTTCGCCTCGAGTGTGTTCCCACTGTACTTTGATTACTACCCTACCACGGCTCAAAGGAGTCGTGCAAACAGGTAGTAGTTGGGTGCAGTCCCGAAGCACTTGGAGGCAGTGGCGGTTAGACATGATTCGTCTCTCCCGGTATGGGGAGTTGAAATCGCGTTGTGTCAAGGAGAGCCATTACACACAGTCGTCCCTGGCCAGGGCAAGCGAGAAGCACTGGTAGGTTTCTAGTGTTATCTCAAGGTGTTCTGGGCTACACTCCGACACGACTTGTACCGCTATTAGGGGACTGACGTTTACCGCCCCTCTAGGCCCGCCATGCTATATTCTCAGACGAACAGACCGGACTGTACGGAGACTGTCACATTCAAGCTCAGTAGGAGTTCAGATAGGTTTCACCTCGTCAGTCTTCTTATCGGCATCTACCTGGGGGTCGTTACGCACAGCTAGTGCCGCTTACGGTCTGTGGTTAAACCCACTGCCAGCGTAGTGTCGAGTCTTTAAAGTCCCACACAGAGAGCGATTCGCCTTTAGGCAAAAGAGTAGAGGTCGCATGGTTTTGCGACAGGGTTCGGTCATATCCGTGCATTTGTGCACGTTTGGTGTCCGGACAGTTATTACTAGCGGGCTTTGGTTTAAGCCAGATCCTAGTATACGTTTTGGGATTGGTTTTATCTTGTTTGTATTCGTGTTCCTCGGAACGCGGATGCGGGTGTGTATGCACGGTTGACAGAGACAGAGGCAGAGGATTCTCATTAGGGTTGTTGACTGTTGACTTTTGCTAAACCCTAATGAGAATTAGAAATATGATTAATAATAATATTAATTAAGTATTATTGTGCCATGGTTGGGTTGAAAGGTTGACTTTGTTGACTTGTTGACTTTGTTGACCGGTTGACTAGGTTGGACTTGTTGACCTTCATCATGACAATGGTTATCATTTCATGGCATTGACCTTTGCTTGCTTGTTTTGTTCACAAATTGCATTTAATGCATGAAATAATATTGCCATTTGATATAATAACAACCATCACATAATACTTAATTATTATTATTTGTTATGATTATTTTGGATTATGAGAGTAAGGGTGGAAAAAGTCTTTCTCATTCTATCATTCTCATTCTCTCTCATCCTCAAGCTCTCCCTCTTGCTCTTGCTCTCTCTAGCTCAAGGAAACTCCCTCTCATGAGTTGAGAACCATTTTCTTGGAGATAAAAACCCAAAACACTTCTCTACTCATCCCAGTATACAAGGTTTAGCAAACCAAGTGTTCTAGTTTCCTCTAGATTGAGGTTGGTGCCAAAGGTAGAAGCTTTCGGGTGGATCCATCTTCGGCACAAGGAGACGATGAGGAGAGAACCATCCGACCACCACAAGGAGTCGAAGAGAAGGAGTTCAAGTTAAGGTATAACCCCCTAACCGAGTAGGTAAAACTCCTAGTTAGGTTGTTAGATAGTTAGTTTAACAAAGATCCGTTTTTGAGTCCATGTTACCCCACCGTAGAAAATCGTTTTTCACCATTTCCGCAACCCTAAAGAACCGGGGACGGGTAACGTGGACTTACAGTGGTATCAGAGCCTAGTTAAACACTATCTAACATGTTAGCAAAGTAACTAGAAGTTCGATCGAAAAAAAACCCGCAAAACACCCCGAAAATATCAACTTTCTGCTGATTTTGTTTTCTGTTCAAAAAATAATAAATCATATACTAAAAATCGGCTCAGGGTTTTTAAAACACACCAAAGAAAAATGGTCCAATGAATCGGTCAAAGCGCCGCGGAACCGCGGCAGGAGCGTGCTCCCGCCGCGGATCCACGGCAGGAGCGTGCTCCCGCCGCGGATCCGCGGCCGAGTTGACTCGGTCGTGGGCAATTTTTCCTGCAGTGTGTTCAGTGGGGTGTTTTGGGATTTTTACAATGTGTTTTTTTGCCCAGATTTTCCAGAAAGCAAAATTTGTTTTTGGGGTTTAAAAATCCGTATTTTGATCGAACTTCTAAAGACTTTAGCTAACGGGTTATATCTGTGATGTGATATATGTATTGAACGTCTGCTAATCGCTATGCGTCGATTAGTGGGGGTTATACTTATCTGTGATCTGTAATGTTGATGGTATGCGTATATGAATTCATTGGATTGTCGCGGATGAATAGCCGGGGGGTTGTGAGATGAGAGTTTTCTTTATCTTTCAATTCATGTAATTTGTAATTGATGTAATATTATTTATTTGGCCGCACATCCGGGATGAGGTTGTAGCCGCCATTGTATAATTTCTTTTACTGTTTTTGCTCCTAGGATAGACCCAAGGAGGGGTGCACAAACTACCGGGTACCTCGAAGTGCCGAGTGGCCTACTCACGTTGTTGAGAGAGGTTGCTTCACTTCGGGTATTTGGCGGGTAGTTTACTGCACCCGTAGAGGTCTAGGGTGGGGTATTGGCTATTCACCGTGACCGTGTAATCCGCCTTTCGTTACAGGCTCGTACGGAATGCGGATTCCTAGTATATCCAATGTGTTCATCTGTGATCTGGAATGGCTATCATTGCATCTGACGAATGTATATATCTATATATGATATCTATTTAGGCGTTGCTTATGTTTTGCATCCGCGCTAGTCCAGCCCCCGCTTTGTCGTTAGTTAAGTAACCTAACGGGTAATGACGGGGCCCCATGGCGAATGCGGATGGCATAAGCGTACGTCATATTTTCGTTGTTTTCCACAATGGTAGGATTAAATGATGGGACGCATTAAATTAATGCAAGAAAATAAACCAAAGTAAAGTCGTTGGAACAATTTCAAAAACCACTCGGTTTTTTTTCAAAAACCAACTTTTAAACGCGGAGCTTAAGCCACTCCTTTTAAAAGCTATCTCGTTCCTTCGATTATATCAAGTTTACTACGTTCACGGTTTTGCCAAAACCATTCGTAGCCCTCCGTCATTTCACATGGATAGTCAATAGTATTCAAGCTATGTTTGTTGGCCAAAGTCAAGGCATAGTGATTGGTAGCTATTGGGTATTCATGTGCAGCATAGATAGATGCGTTGGTTTGGGACAGTCGTACTGCCTTGTTGGCCAAAGTCAAGGGTAGGTACGGGTGGGTTCAAATTAACCTGGAGAATGACGGGTAGAACTTAACATGTGACTTATGATTTGTTGGCCAAAGTCAAGGTTATAAGAGCATGGGGCAAAAATCCACATCGGGAGTTTCTAAAGAACCAGAAACTTGCTAGCTCTGCATACCATTTGGAGTGTGATCATTCTGGTAGGATTCCTTCAGTTTCGTCACGCGATGATATTTGGATCCCGATCCTACTGTGAGTATATGCTACTCCTCGGGAAATTTCTCACTTAACGATCAATGCTATAAACCAAGTAGGTGTCTAGAAAGGTGTTAGCGGGGCTACGCCCCCAGGGAAAAGAGGTTATTTAATTAAGGAACTTCGCGAAAGCGTTGGAAAACCTCCATCGAAGTACCAACACTGGCCTGGCTGAACGGTTAAGCAAGTATTGTACGGTGAGATTGATCCCGACTAATTCTTCCTTTTTGGTTTGAGGAGGAATTCGAGAAACAGTGGGAGCCATCCTGTTTAGACAAACTAAAAACCACTCTAAACTTGCAAGAGCATCATGCTAAAGTGTTTCTTCTCTCTCTCCTAATTGCAGCGACCAATCGTCATGACCGGACTTAAGTTATTACTAGATAAAAACATACTGACAGGGCCAAACTACAAAGATTGGCTCAGGAATGTCAAAATGGCAATCACTTACGACAAGCTGGGGTATCTTCTTACCTCCAAAGCTCCCCCTGTCCCAGGTCCCACCTCCAGCGTCGCGGATAAGGAAATCCGTAAGACCTGGGAGATTGACTGCGCGAAGGCCAAGTGCCTCGTGCTTGCCTCTATGGACAATGAACATCAGAGGAAGCACGAGAATATGGACCTTGAATCCATATTTCTCCATACAAAAGAACTGTATGGAGAGCAATCCCGTATCGCCAGATACGAAGTCTCGAAAAAGCTGTTTTCGGCGAGATTGGCCGTCGGATCATCGGTAGCGGAACACGTGCTTAAAATGATTGGCTATATTGAAGAGCTCGCGGACCTTAGGACCACGTTAGAGAACGAGCTCTATACTGACTTGATTCTCCAGTCCCTTCCTTCCACTTACGCCCAGTTTATCCTGAACTTTAACTTGCAAGAAAAAGAAGTTGAACTTTCAGAACTCCTCAACCTGCTGAGGAGTGCAGAGGGCACCCCACAGAAAGGTAGGAAAACATCCACTTTGTTTGTAGGAGGATCTTCCTCTTCTAAGCCCAAGGCGAAAGCCAAGGGAAAGAAGAAGAAAGCCCCCGCCAAACTAAGGGGCGGTGTTAGTAAAGTGGAAACGAAGGGAAAAGCAAAGGCAACAAAGATAGCGGGGCAGTTTGTGGGAAAGAAAGAGTGCTTCTATTGTCATAAGAAAGGACACTGGAAAAATGATTGCAGGGCTTGGAAGGCCAAGAACCAGGACCCGAAATAAGTTGCGGTTTCGGCTTCAGGTGTGTATGTTATTGAAAACTGTCTATCAATAAACTCTACTTCCTGGGTATTGGATACCGGATCAGGATCTCATATCTGTAATTCCATGCAGGCACTGAGAAAGCGTAGGGTTTTGAAGGCAGGTGATATGACCCTCAGAGTTGCAAACTGAGCTGGCATGGATGCTGAGTCCGTGGGGGACTATCACTTGGGAATGTCAGATGGACATGTTTTGGTTTTGCGTGATTGTTATTTTGTACCCAATGCAACTTGTAATATCATATATGTATCTTTATTATCTAAAGAAGGTTATGAATTTGCATTTGTAAGCAATGTTGTAAACATTCACCTTAATCAAGTTTTGATTGGGTCAGGTACATTAAGCAATGGTATATACGTATTAAACCAACCACAGATTTTCAATGTCCAGAATACACACAAAAGAAATTCTCCGGAAACAAATCAGGCTTTCTTATGGCATTGTAGACTGGGTCACATCAATGAGAGAAGGTTGACGAAGTTACATACAGAAGGATATTTGGATCCGTTCGAATATCAATCATATGCAACTTATCAATCCTGTCTCAAAGGAAAGATGACAAAGACTCCGTTCACTGGACACGGAGTAAGAGCGAGCGAGCTCTTAGGGCTCGTACACAGCGACATGTGCGGTCCAATGTCTACACATGCGCGAATTGGTTATTCTTACTTCATTACTTTTACGGATGACTTTTCAAGGTACGGATATGTCTTCTTAATGAAACATAAATCCGAAGCCTTTGGAAAATTCCAGGAATATAAGAGTGAAGTAGAAAAACAAACCGGTAAAAGTATCAAGACACTGAGATCTGATCGAGATGGTGAATACTTGAGTGCCGAGTTCCTGGATTACCTAAAAGAGAATGGAATTCTCTCTCAGCTTACTCCTCCATACACTCCGCAACACAACGGTGTATCGGAGAGACGGAACCGGACCCTATTGGATATGGTACGTTCCATGATGAGTAACGCTGAGTTACTGCGATCATTCTGGGGATATGCACTAGAATCAGCTGCATATCTTTTGAACCGAGTTCCAACTAAGACTGTGCCTACCATACCATATCAGATGTGGTGTGGGAAGAAACCCTATCTTAAGCACATTAAGACATGGGGATGTCCAGCTTTTGTTAAAAAGTAGCATGCGGACAAACTCAAGGCACGCTCAGTACAGTGCAAGTTTGTGGGATATCCAAAGAACTCCAAGGGATATTTATTCTATTGCGAAGAGGAACAAAAGGTTTTTGTTTCTCGTCATGCCTGCTTCTTGGAAACTAAGTTTTTGGAAAATCAGATAAGTGGGAGCGCAATAGAATTGGAAGAAATTCCAGAACCACGAGCTATTACTGAAATCTTAGAAGAACCAGAGGTTTCGAAAGAACATGACATTCCTACGCCGCTCCGCAGGAGTAGTAGGCAGTCTCATCCGCCCGAGAGATACTACAGTTTTCTCATAGACGGGGATAGAGAGGATTGCATCATTGATAGTGATAAACCTACTAGCTTCCAGCAGGCCATTTAGAGCGTTGACTCAGTAAAATGGCTGGATGCAATGCAGACCGAAATGGAGTCCATGTACACCAACAAAGTATGGACTTTGGACATTGCTCCAAATGGGGTAAAACCCGTAGGATGCAGGTGGATCTTCAAGAAGAAGATTGGTGTAGATGGACAGGTTGAGACCTATAAGGCTAGACTTGTTGCAAAGGGTTTTCATCAAAGACCTGGTTTGGACTATGACTAAACCTTTTCTCCAGTGGCTATGCTGAAATCCATTCGGATCCTTCTTGCCATTGCTGCCTTCCACGATTATGAGATTTGGCAGATGGACGTAAAGACCGCTTTTCTAAATGGAAATTTAGAGGAGTGTGTCTATATGGACCAGCTAGAGGGTTTCATTCAGAGTGGGAGCAGCGGAAAGGTATGTAAGTTGCATAAGTCCATCTATGGATTAAAGCAGGCATCGCGGAGTTGGAACATCTGTTTTGATGAGACAGTCAAAGATTTTGGGTTTATCAAAAATCCAGATGAACCATGTATCTATAGTAGATTTGTAGCAAGAACTGTCGTATTCCTCGTTTTATACGTGGATGACATTCTCTTGATAGGAAATGACATTCCTATGCTACAATTTGTCAAAGGGTTCTTGTCACACAGGTTCTCCATGAAAGACCTGGGTGATGCCACTTACATTCTGGGGATCCGGATCCATCGTGATAGATCCAAGAGGATATTAGGACTTTCGCAGTCCAGGTACATCGACACCATACTGAAAAGATTCAGTATGGAAGATTCCAAGCACGGTAACCTACCGGCTTGTCACGGGATCACCCTCTCCAAAGAGATGTCTCCCAAGACTGATTTGGAAAGGGATCGCATGTCTATTATACCCTACGCTTCTGCGGTAGGCTCTATAATGTATGCGATGTTGTGTACCAGACCAGATGTAGCTTATGCACTGAGTGTGGTAAGCCGGTATCAGTCAAACCCTGGGGAGAAACACTGGATAGCGGTAAAGAACATTCTCAAGTACCTGAGAAGGACTAAGGAGATGGTCTTGGTGTATAGCAGAAAAGACCTCTAGATTGAGACCTTTGCTGACTCCAGCTTCCAGAGTGACAAGGATGATTCCAAGTCCATGTCGGGTTTTGTCTTTACCCTCAATGGAGGGGCGGTGTGTTGGAAGAGTTCCAAACAGGAAACCGTTGCTGACTCGACGATGGAAGCGGAATATATCGCTGCTGCTGATACCGCAAAAGAAGCCGTCTGGATGAGAAAGTTCTTAACGGAACTTCAGGTGGTTCCGTCCATTGTTGATCCAATACCTCTGTATTGCGACAACAACGGGGCTATAGCTTTAGCAAAGGAACCCGGGTCCCATCAGAAGTCCAGACACATCTTGAGGCGGTATCACCTGATCAGGGAGATCGTAGGTCGCCAGGAGATCGAGGTTCGGAGAGTTGCTACGGAAGATAACACTGCTGATCCACTCACGAAGGCCTTACCCCAGACTCAGTTCGAGCGGCTGATCGAGATGATAGTTCTTCGATACGCCAGTACATGGCCTTAGTGCAAGTGGGAGATTGTTAGTGTATATGCCCTAGAGGCCATTACTGTATCATACTAGTTTGTATATTACTTAATGGAAGCTTGGGATATTCACAGTTGTATAGACAATCTTGCTCAAAATGGTAGTATGCTACTTGGTTTGTTTCTACTTTAATGTGTACATGTGTTTCTTTTAGTATATCACCTATACACATTAGTGGAGCCCTTAGGATCTTTGCTTGATTACCAGCGTTGTGATAGCAGTCACACTCGTGGGGGCTGGGTAATCCACAAGCACATTCTTATACAGGTCCCTAATCGTAGGACTATCGAGATATGGCATCGATACTCCGGAGTAGACTGGCGTATGCGCTTCTCATCCCAGCAGGGGAAACGGTCTGTCCCACAGCCGTCAGTACGTCGTACTTGAGATAGTATGCGGGTGCTCGTTAGGTTACGAGTACACTGGACAGGACTCGTCGGGAACTGATTGGTTGGTACTATACCTATCGTCAGTTATCAGTTCCCAGGTGACATGAGTACAGCTTAGTCCGCTGACTTGACACTGTCATTTCGCCTCGAGTGTGTTCTCACTGTACTTTGATTACTACCCTACCACGGCTCAAAGGAGTCGTGCAAACAGGTAGTAGTTGGGTGCAGTCCCGAAGCACTTGGAGGCAGTGACGGTTAGACAGGATTCGTCTCTCCCGGTATTGGGAGTTGATATCACGCTGTGTCAAAGAGAGCCATTACACACAGTCGTCTCTGGCCAGGGCAAGCGAGATGCACTGGTAGGTTTCCAGTGTTATCTCAGGGTGTTCTGGGCTACACTCCGACACGACTTGTACCGCTATTAGAGGACTGACGTTTACCGCCCTCTAGGCCCGCCATGCGATATTCTCAGACGAACAGACCGGACTGTACGGAGACTGTCACATTCAGGCTCAGTAGGAGTTCAGATGGGTTTCACCTCGTCAGTTTTCTTATCGGCATCTACCTGGGGGCCGTTACGCACAGCTAGTGCCGCTTGCGGTCTGTGGTTAAACCCATTGTCAGCGTAGTGTCGAGTCTTTAGAGTCCCACACAGAGAGCGATTCGTCTTTAGGCCAAAGAGTAGAGGTCGCATGGTTTTGCGACTGGGTTCGGTCACATCCGTGCACTTGTGCACGTTTGGTGTCCGGACAGTTGTTACTAGCGGGCTTTGGTTTAATCCAGATCCTAGTATACGTTTTCGGATTGGTTTTATCTCGTTTGTATTCGTGTTCCTCGGAACGCGGATGTGGGTGTGTATGCACGGTTGACAGAGGCAGATGATTCTCATTAGGGTTGTTGACTGTTGACTTTTGCTAAACCCTAATGAGAATTAGAAATATGATTAATAATAATAATAATTAAGTATTATTGTGCCATGGTTGGGTTGAAAGGTTGACTTTGTTGACTTGTTGACTTTGTTGACCGGTTGACTAGGTTGGACATGTTGACCTTCTTCATGACAATGGCTATCATTTCATGGCATTGACCTTTGCTTGCTTGTTTTGTTCACAAATTGCATTTAATGCATGAAATGATATTGCCATTTGATATGATAACAACCATCACATAATACTCAATTATTATTATTTGTTATGATTATTTTGGATTATGAGAGCAAGGGTGGAAAAAGTCTTTCTCATTCTATCATTCTCATTCTCTCTCATCCTCAAGCTCTCCCTCTTCCTCTTGCTCTCTCTCTAGCTCAAGGAAACTCCCTCTCATGAGTTGAGAACCATTTCCTTGGAGATAAAAACCCAAAACACTTCTCTACTCATCCTAGTATACAAGGTTTAGCAAACCAAGTGTTCTAGTTTCCTCTAGATTGAGGTTGGTGCCAAAGGTAGAAGCTTTCGGGTGGATCCAGCTTCGGCACAAGGAGACGATGAGGAGAGAACCATCCGACCACCACAAGGAGTCGAAGAGAAGGAGTTCAAGTTAAGGTATAACCCCCTAACCGAGTAGGTAAAACTCCTAGTTAGGTTGTTAGATAGTTAGTTTAACAAAGATCCGTTTTTGAGTCCATGTTACCCCACCGTAGAAAATCGTTTTTCACCATTTCCGCAACCCTAAAGAACCAGGGACGGGTAACGTGGATTTACAGAGGTTCGACTGTATATACTTGCTAACGGATTCTTTGAAGATTACACTATTTGGCACTTGTATGGAAAGGTCATGGACTATAGAATCAGTGCACATCATCTGTTGCCGCCTCCTATGAGAACCCCATCAACCACCAGTTTAAATGTTATGATGGACGAGTTATATGATGGCATGAACGATGATACCCCTATGGATGATGCGGTTTCAGATTCCGAATCTGCTAGTTTTTTTAAGTATATAGAGGATGCTAAGAAAGCACATTACGAGAGTGCAACAATGACGAAGTTGGATTGGATGGTTCGCATATTTCATCTTAAATAAGATGCAAAAGTTTATGGAGCAATAAGTCAGTCAATGACTTTCTAAACATAGAGAAGAGGGCTTACCAGAATTCCGATCTCCTTGCAAATTTTCAAGAGATGAAGAAAATTATTGCCGACATCGGTTTCAATTATCAAAAATTCGATACATCTCCAAATGACTGCATGTTATTTACGACAGATGATGATAGAAACTTAAATAAGTGTAGAAATTCTGGGGAATCGAGATGGATATTACCTAAAAGGCCCCCAAGGGATGAGGATTCAATTCCGAAAATTCCTGTGAAGGTGTTGCACATTTTTTCTATTAAGAAAAGACTACAGAAGTTATTTCTGTATTCTAAAACCGCCGAACATATGATATGGCATGCAGATGGTCGCAGGAAGGATGGAGTCTTATGGCATCCCGCTGATGGTGAAGATTGGAAAAAATTTGACGCTCAATTTCCCGCGTTCGCTGCGGAAGCTCATAATGTGAGACTTGGATTATCGGCTGATGGATTGAAACCATTTAAAGGATGTGCATCTCACAGTGTATAGCCTGTTACACTAGTAGTTTATAACCTCCCGCCGTGGATGAGTATGAAACAATTTTACATCCAAATGTCTCTGTTGATCCCTAGAAGCAACTCTCCTGGTATTGATATCGATGTTTGTTTGAAACCGTTGATTGATGAGTTGAATGAGATGTGGGAGACCGGCATTGTTGCTTATAATGTCCATAGAAAGAAGAGATTCACACTGCGCGCGACGTTGCTTTGAACAATAAATGATTTTCTGGCATATGCCATATTGTCGGGATAGAGTACGAAAGGTCATCGTGCTTGCCCTTATTGTCAAGAGAACATCGTTTGTGAAACGCCAGTAAATCGGATTTCCTGTTACATTGGACATCGTCGTTGGCTAGATATTGATCATCTTTATCGACGCAATGGAATCAAGTTCAATGGTGAGCAGGAGAATCGGTCCTCTCCTCCTGAGCTAAATGGGATAAAGGAGTTTGTGAACGTAAAGCACATCAATATTATTTTTGGTAAGAAACATATGCATACTATTCCGAATGAGATATCAAATAACTGGAGAAAAATATATATCTATATTTTATGATTTGCCGTATTGGCATTTTCATAATCTTCACCATAATTTGGACATCATGCACATCAAAAAGAATGTCTGTGAGCTCTTGCTGGGTACCCTGTTGAATACCAAATTCAAAAACAGAGACACATTAGCGATACGACAATGGTTTGGTACAAAGAATTTGCAGCCAGAATTGCATCCAACTCTGAAAGAGAATGGTAAATGGGTTATTCCACCAGCAAAGCATACGATGTCCAATAATGAGAAGCTGAGTTTCCTTAAGGTACTTAAACAAGTAAGGGTACCGGATGCATATTCTGCGAATATCATTAAATGCGTAAATTTGAAAAAGAAAACTCTCGTCAGTCTGAAAAATCATGACTGTCATGTGATCATGCAGCAATTGCTTCCCATTGCTGTTAGGGCATTACCATATAACGACACTGTATCAGTTGTGATTGATTTGTGTCATTTCTTCAAAGACTTATGCTCCAAAAATTACTCGGCAAACAATTTTAGTACCCTGGAGAATAAAATACCTCGCATATTTTGTAGAATGGATATATTGTTTCCACCTTCTATTTTCACCGTAATATTGCATCTCGCTGTTCACCTTGCTCAAGAGGCATGTTTAGGTGGTCCCGTGAATTATCGGTGGATGTATCCGTTCGAGAGATAAAACTTATATAACAACTCTTTACTGTTCATAAAAAATCGAATATTTATAATAAAACGAATTAAATTTGTTTGCATCCGTCAGGTTCATGTACAAAATAAAACGGTATATCCGTAACAAGAGTCTGCTTGAAGGGTCGATCCCTGAAGAGTTTCTTGCGGAGGAATGTATGACGTTCTGTTTTATGTATCTAGAGGGTATTGAGACTGCATTAATAAGCCGAGACGTAACGAGGACATGATTGACAGTAGACCTCTAATACCATGCCCCGCTTCCCAATAGACGGAAACGGTGACGTGGCAAGCCCGTAACGTATTTACTATGAAAATAAATACGTTAAGCGTAATTAAGCAATATAAAAATGAACAAGAATGACAAGAGTAAAAAATAAAACAACAAATTTATTTACATTCAACATTACATACAACTGTCTAAAAATAAAAGATATAATAAATAAAGCAATTGCCTAAACAATAGCATACAGAAAGTAAGTGCAGGCTGGAAAGAGCTAGTAATCCGGCTGTGTAGCAAGCTGGTCTAAGTCCTCCGGGCTTGGCTCTATCTTCTCAAAGTCCAGTCCTCCTGACGAACATCCCAAAGAAAGAAACAGAAATGAATGTCGTCAGTGAACTAGCGCTCGGTAAGTGCCAAAAGAAGTAAGAGAAAATGACTGAATGGTATATGACGTGAATAGAAACCAAGTAAAAGTAAATAGATAGGGTTGTATTTGAGAGTATCTAAACATGTTCACTTATAGGTATAAGATAGCTATTCTAACGTGATTGTTTGTAATTTGATAAAGAAGGTATTCATGTATACGAGAGAAGTCCATCTTACCCCGTAGACTATGGTAACATTTAGTACAAGTCCCCGTCATAACCTTTAGGAAAAACTTCATGGGGTAACGACCTACACCACACGTATACTTTGGTTTCATAGCATGATACCTTTTTGTATGTATTTTTGTTCGAAGAATAGTATTTACAATAAAATACCACATAATTTAAAAACCGAATTTCTTTTAAAACGGTATTTCATATTCTTTTGCAATTATGAATCTACAACCCTCGTTAGGAAACCCGCTAATGGATGATGTGGATTATCGCACATCCTGAGAATAGTAGAGCGAGATGCAGACCTTCTCACGGAGCATTCGATCTCGAAAGGAAACAAATACGGTTTTTAAGAAATACGAATTTTTCTAAATAAAACTAAATTTTTAAAATTATATAAAATTATAAATCCATATTTTCAAAATATAATAAACCTATGTTTTTCTTTTAAAAATGAAAGATTAACAAATACCAATGAAATACCATCAAGATACCAAAAGAACAAGTTTTTTAATAAAATACCATAAACTTTCAAATGCTAAGTGTTTATCATTAAAATACTCCAATACTTAAAATACATGCTCATGAAAACCCTAAATAATACAAATCACCCTCGAGATTTACTTTTTAATCTATATTAAAATATTTTTCATAAAACCCCTCGAGATATACAAAACAATATTTTAAAGACTTTAGTAAATATAGGTTTAAGCAGGATCAATTCTCTTGAGCCCTGTTCTCCGCCGAACACAGAGATACGATCGCGTAGGTCCGTCTTGCCTGAATTTGGGGGCAGATGCTATTTAGGTTTTATCCGCCCACCTTTCTGAAGATACCAAGTTGATTTATGGCAACATGTATCGGAGGTTTAGACAGATGCGACCATTGTACCAGACTTTGTCAGATTGCCCCTTGTTTGAGGGGTTTTTGATTGTAGAGACGCTCTTCCCTGCAGGCTCAAGCCCTGCAGTTAGTTACGCTACCGCATCGCGGCAACCACTTTCTCCTTCTCCAGATGGTCACTACGTGTCGTGTGTGTTTGTTTTATTTTTGGTTGCCCGTGGATTGTATACCGAGACTAATTTATGTTGTCGCCCGTAGGGCATGGATAAGTCCAAATCCGTATTTTCTTAGATTTGGGTTTTGGTTTGGGTTTAAGAATACATTAGTCTCATTTGAGACTAAGATCAATTTAAACGTTTGTTAAGGATACGTTAGTCTAATTTTAGACTAAGATCAACTTAACAGTTTGTTAAGCATACGTTAGTCTAATTTAAGACTAAGATCAACTTAACAGGATCATTTAGATCTAACAAAAGAGCATTTGGGCTCTATTGTTTTAGTTTAGGGACTTTGCGGTCCAGTTTAAAGACGTCATAATCTGTAAAGTTTAAGGACATCATAGTCCATGAGATTAAGGACCCCACAGTCCATGGAATGTCTGGTTGTCGGGACCCGTCATCTCTCTGAAGACGTTGAAGGATTAAAACGACAAATATCAGAGGAGTGAAGAGATGCACCCTTGAACCAATATTGGTTGGGAGATCTGTAGTGGGGCTAAGATCAAAGATTTATGAGCATATGGGCTCAATTAATCTGAAGTAGGGTTCTGTGGCCACTTTGGGCTCGGCCCATTTAGTTAAAATGTTGAACTTTTAACAATGCTGAGCATTGGTTTGGGCTCTGACAATCTTTTTGTCTTTTATTGAGTGCTGAGCACTTATTATAGCTATGAGGCCTTTTTTATAGAACAGTTTATATTCTCTCAGCGCACACGTGAGGAGTACGTGGCGCGCTTGGTGCTGAGCGCCAGTCAATGAGCGCAGAGTGCTTCTGTGAAATAGTGCACACGTGAGGAGCACGTGGCGCGTTTGGCGCTGAGCGCCAGTCAATGAGCGCATTGCGCTTCTAGTGAAGTAGCGCACACGTGAAGAGCACGTGGCGCGCTTGGCGCTATGCGCCAGATAATGAGCGCAGTGCGCTTCTAGTGAAGTAGCGCACATATGAGGAGCACGTGGCGCGCTTGGCGCTGAGCGCCAGTTAATGAGCGCATTGCGCTTCTGGTGAAGTAACGCGCACGTGAGGAGCACATTGCGCGCTTGGCGCTGAGCGCCAGTTAATGAGCGCAGTGCGCTTCTATCAAGTAGCGTACACGTGAGGAACACGTGGCGTGCTTGACGTTTGCGCCAGACAATGAGCGCAGTGCGCTTCTTTAAATTTGGAGCGCTAAGGCTCTTTTTAGGCAGCTTTGCGCCCTGCGAATTAAATTCTCTTTCTTATAAAAGACTTTGTCTCATGGATCTAAGAACAAAGTTCTTATCTTTTATAGGAGATGTTTCAATCTCTTATGTTTTTGGTGAAAGGTTTTGCCTTTATGGATCTATGACCCTAAGAGAATTTAATTATTCTCCCCCCTTTTATAATGAGATATTATAATCTCTGAAAAACAATTTGTCTTACAGATCTATGATCTGAAGAAGATTAAGTTCTTCTCCTTATTTTTTTTGATGAGATACTTTGATCTCTGTTGTGAAAGACCTTGATCTTATAGATCTATAATCTTAGAAAAAGAAGTAAATTATTCTTTTAATATGAGGTGATTTCGTCTCTCTGTTTTTTTATCCTTGAAAAAAAAATTCTTCTTCTAAGAGCTTGCTCTTTGTCTTTGAAATTTCTCAAAGTTTATGGGGGGGTTCCTCTCTATCAGACTTGAAGTCTTGGGGCCTTTATATAGGGAAAGCTGATTTGTTGAATCAGTTGAAGAGATCTTTTCTCTAATTGATTTGGGGATGTTTCCCCCGTTGGATCTTTGATCCAAGAGTTTCTGATTTACAGAAAACAATCTTCTTGTTTTTAATAAGATTAGGAAATCTTTTCTCATATAGAATTTATTCTGTATTTTGGTGATTTTTAATCACCATCGGATCATTGATCCAACGGTGCTCTGATTTACAAAGCACGGTCTTTCCTGTTTGGAAAGATTCTGAGAAATGGTTCCTTAACAGAATTTTATTCTGGTCAACTGATGATTTTTAATCATGTTCGTTAGATTTTTGATCCAACGGTTGGGAACATTTAGTTCCAGCGCTAGCGCTCTCGTGCTTTGCATGTGATGCGCTGTTTAGAGTGCAGCGTTCTTAGCGCTAGCGCTCACGTGCTTTACACGTGGTGTGCTACAGCGCTCTTAGCGCTAGCGCTCACGTGCTTTGCACGTGAGCGCTGCCTCGGAGTCTTTGACTCTCAGCGCTGGCGCTGTTATGAAGCGCTGCTTCATTTCAAAATTTGAAATTTAAACAGAGGTTTGTTCTGATTGGGGTAAACAAATGCCCCCCCACCGTTGCGCTCACGTGGCTCACACGTGAGTGCAACGGTGACAGCATCTGCGCCCTTAGATCAATTTAGAAGTTGAAACGGCTCTTAGTGCCTATAAATAGGACTCTTGGCCCTTTAGATGATTTCTGTTCATCTTCTCACTTTTTCTTCTGAGAATTATTTCTCTTTCAGAGTATAGCTCTTCGTCTTAAGAATTTTCTTAGGGACAGAACTCTGTCAAAAATTTAGGTAAAGATTAAATCTTTCTAAGGTCTCACCCATTAACAGAGCTTTGCTCTTTTCAAATCATATAGATTTTTAGGGTTTCTGATGGGTTACTCCATCATCTTCACAGAGCATTGCTCTTTAAGATTTTTGGGGAATTTTATTCTCTTCATAATTGATTTTGACATGTGTCACTCTTGTCTGTAGAGCGTTGCTCTCGAGGAGTTTAACTCCTTGACTCGAGAAATCTCTTATTAAATGAGAATCCTTTTTAGGATCCCCCCTTAATTGCACAAATTTGAATTTGTTGGGTATTTTAATCAGCACTTGTTTTTTTCATGCGGATATCAAGAGTTGTCTGAATCCCCGTGTTTTGATCAGTCTGTCTGCTAAACTCCCACTGGTTTTCATTTTCAGGTGCTATGGCTGCTCATTTGTATGACCTTGACGAAATTATTTCTTATGGGGACATTCGCGCATTAGGCCTCTGCCAAAATAAGGAGCTCACCAACGCTCAGTGCGCCAAAATCATGCGTCGCTTTGATGAATATAATGGTCGACTGCTTCCTCGTCGTTCTGCTCTTTTGAAGCTCATTGTGAGAGTGATCTGGGAAGCACTTCCTTTATTCTATACAGGCATGCCGCTTAAGGCATTGGATGATGCCGAAGATAAGGTACACTTAGTGTATCTGATGGGCCTAATCTCAAAGAAAAGGCGAGACAATCTTGTTAATATTCTGCACCAAACTTTCCAACAGACGACGATAATCGCTGCCTATCGAAGGACGGGGGACATCAATGAAGATCCTGACGCTTGCGAGCGTGATAAGAAGCATACGAGAATGGTCAGAAAGACCAGAAATATTTTAGATGGCCTTACTTTTGAATTTCTTAATCCATGTCCTGGATTTAATGTCTTGCTATTGTAAACATTTTAATGATGCTTTTGTTTACTGTTTTCATCAATGCAAAAATTTTCTGAAGTATGAATGGCAAATTTTGCGTTTTTGTTCTTTTATCTTCTGCGTTAAACCTTTTCATATATACATAAATGGGCGCGCTCTGAATACCTAACTGAATGCGAATCGAATGTTCTCTTTATTGTCTTGCATGGTATGTGGTTGATGCCTGTGGGTTATGCCTTTTGTTTTGACTTGGCGCGAAGCAGTTTGCGCGTTCTTGAGTAGAACCTCCATTTTTCCAGCATGTAATTTCGGCAAGGGTGGTTTGTAAATGAGAACAATGCATTCTACACTCTTTGTAGGGTAGCGATGGCTTAGGAAACAGGTTCAAATCTGCCGCCGAAGACTTTTCAACTTTATAAGCCGTGAGGGTCTCATAAAGATTTTTCTCCCTACGAGTCGAGAGGATCCCGTAGGTGTATTTTCTCCTTAGGAGTCGTGAGGACTCTTAAGTGTGTGTTTTCTCTTGAGATTCGTAAGGATCTCACAAGAGAATTTTTCCCGCTTGCAAGTCGAGAGAACCCGTAAGTGGTCGTTTCCCTCCTTGTCGAGATTCGACTTTGGAGAGTGTGGCCCGTGAATAGTATGCAAGTGCCCATCTTAGAATGACTTGCAGGGCCCCAGTGCTTAGGAAACAAGTTTTTTAATCCCCACTGCCTAAGGCTTTTCCCTACGAGTCGAGACGAATAGAGAAGTTCTCGCAAGGACACTAATTTCCTCGCAAGTCGAGAAGAATCGAGAAATTCTCACAAGAATGTCCTAACGTCACAGTTAACCTCTGCTCTTTACGACAGAGGTCCGTTAGGGTCTGTGGTACTAGGGTTTTGCCCGTCGTACCGTCGCGTTAGCTGATGTATTCCTCGATAAGCAATCTTGCTGTTCGAGTAGCCTTGCAACTGTCGTGTTTCTGATCCCTTCGGGGGCTGGACAAGACGTCTTCAAGTAATCTTCTTTGGCAATTTGACCGTCAGAAGAGAAAGCGGTAGGAATTTTGCCATGCCACTTTTTACTTGAGATTAGGTTCAGTTTGGGGAGCCCCGATGAGTCATAACCACTCCCATATCTTCGTACCATCTTTATACCTTTTCTCAACACTGGTTTGCCGAACACTCTTTCTTCCTTCAACATAGGTGGTAATGCCATAAGTATAGTACTATGGCAAGAGCTGCTGGTGTGGGATGATCTCCGATAGTCTTTCAGGTTTTATATGAGTTGCCGTCAAGACCCTGAAACTAGGAATATTACCTTCGCTTAGTTTGCTGGCATTACGTCTGCTGTATCGAGACGAATGTCGCGGTTGTCTTTAGGTTGTTGGTGAACTGTCGAGGCTTGGAACTAAGAACTTTGCCGTGGCTCCGTTGTTGGTGTCGCGTCTGCATCTTGTTGGAGGAAGAACGCTGGGGTGACATCGCGTCTACTATATCGAGACGGGCGTCGAGGTGGTCTCTAGGTTGTTGGTGAACCGTCGAGATTTGGAACTAAGGACTTTGCCGTGGCTTCGTTGTTGGTGTCGCGTCTGCATCTTATTGGAGGAAGAATGCTGGGGTGACATCGCGTCTACTGTATCGAGACGGACGTCGAGGTGGTCTCTAGGTTGTTGGTGAACCGTTGAGATTTGGAACTAGAGACTTTGCTGTGGCTTCGCTATTGGTGGCGTTGCATCTGCTGTAACGAGACGAATGTTGAGATGGTCTCTAGGTTGTCTATGAACCGTCAAGATTTGGAGCTAGGTACTTTGCCGTGGCTCCGCTTGTTGACGTTGCGTCAGCTGTAACGAGATGAATATCGAGATGGTCTCTAGGTTGTCTGTGAACGGTCAAGATTTGGAACTAGGGACTTTGCCGTGGCTCCGATTTGCTGACGTTGCGTCTGCTGTAACGAGACGAATGATAAGGTGGTCTCTGGGTTGTCTGTGAACCGTCGAGATTTGGAATTAGGGACTTTGCCGTGGCTCCGATTGGCAGTGTCACATCCGTATCCTGCTGGAATGAGGAGGAACGCCGTTGTGAGTCTCTAGGCTATAAATGTCGCCTTCGAGATTTAACTCTCCGTTTGAAAGAGCCCGATGGGATGATATGATTCCCTCTTTGTTTGTGTCCCTGGATTGTATACAGGGATCGATGTGATCTCATCTGTAGGGCAAAAGTTTCATTTCATTTTTTTAATTTCTTTCCGCGATGCTTTATCATTTCATCTTTTTATATCGCAAAAGTCACGATTGCCCGATCATTTCGACTATTTTTCGCGATGCCCAATCATTTCGGCTATTTCATATGCATTTTTGGCTCGCTGATTTTTTTTCGAGTGTGAAGCCTAGAATCTGGTGCCAATATCAGTATCAGCATCGCTACGACTGGGACATTGCTTGGAGCGAATCGTCATTTTCCGTGAAAGGGCTCGGGATTTGATACCGATTTAGGCATCAACATCGCTACAACTGAGATATTGTCATGAGCGAATCATCATTTACCTTTGTCGGTTCAAACAAGGGTGGCTTAGCAATCAGGGTTAGGATCCTGTCGACTAAGGCTTTTAATTTCATGAGCCGTAAGGGTCTCATAAGGTTTTTTTTCCCTACGAGTCTTGAGGATCTCGTTGGTGCATTTTCTCCTTAAGAATCGTGAGGATTCTTAAGTGTGTGTTCTCTTATAAGTCATAAGGATCTTACAAGAGTGTTTTCTCCTTGCAGGTCGAGAGGACTTACAAGTGTTTTGTTCATCGTGTGAGCACATCCCTAGTCGCTGGCGGGACTCTGTTAGGGAAATGTTTATTTGTGCCCGTGGATTGTATACAAGGGTCAATATTGAAACACTTGTAGGGCAGTCTGTGGGTTGTGATGGCTTAAGAACAGGTTCAGATCCCTGTAACTTAAGGCTTTTGAATCCTATGAGCCGTGAGGGTCTCAAAGGGGAATTCTCCTTACGAGTCGTGAGGCTCTCGTAAGTGTAACTTCTTCTTAGGAATCGTGGGGATTCCTAAGTGTGTTGCTCCCTTGTGAGTCGTAAGGATCTCACGCAGGTATTTTCTCCTTACAGGGTCGAGAGGACCTTGCAAGTGTCTTTTAACGAGGTTGCGCCCTTTCGGGTTTTCACAAACTCGCCGGTAGTCCTGCTGTTTTTACTCACGGAGCCCTTTCGGGTTTTCATCCATGCCCATCTCGCTTATGGACGCACGGTTTTTTTACGTGTTTGCGCCCTTTCGGGTTTTCACAAACATCGCCGGTAGTCCTGCTGTTTTTACTCACGGCGCCCTTTCGGGTTTTCATCCGTGCCCATTTGGCCTGTGGACATACCTTTTTTTGTCAGCCTTGAGATGCTGCGGTCCATAGTAGTTTATAGACGTCTCGGTCAATTGCAAGTTTAAGGACATTGCGGTCCATCGTTAGTTTAGGGACATTTCGGTCCTTCCCACGGATACTACTTATTGAGTTTGGGCTTGGGAAGATAGCGAACGGATATAGGCGTCGTCATCTATCATTAACCTAGGCCGTAACTCGTCAGGCGTAGTATTTTTTCAGGAACCGGCCGTTTATTGGCCTGAAGGGTCTCTCGCCATGTATATCCATGAGCAGGTAAGCCCCACCTTGGCAGACTTTGTCTATGATGTACGGGCCTTCATAGTTCGGCTTGAATTTCCCCCGTTTAGCACGATTAGGGATCATAGGTCTTTTTACGACTAGCACGAGTTCGCCTTGGCGGAATGTTCTCGGCCTAGTTAGCCTTTCGTACGAGCGCGTCATCCTTTCTTTGTAAGACTCCAGTTTTTGTTGCGCCATTAGCCGGGTTTCATCAAGGACGTCGAGCTCCTCAAGCCGAAGATGAGCATTCTCTTCGTCTGTTAGCTCGTAATGAACCGCCACTCATAGAGAGGGTAGCTCTATCTCCATGGGAGTACTGCTTCTGTGCCGAATACCAATGCATACGGCGTTGTGTTTGTAGCCGTTTTGAACATAGTTCGATACACCCAGAGAGCTTCATGCAGCCTCTTGTGCCAGTCCTTCTTATTTCGAGACACCGTCTTTTTCACGATCTTCGTCAGGGTCTTGTTGAAAGCATCAGCCAGACCATTAGCTCGGGGATTATAGACCGAAGAGTATCTCCAGTCTATATTATGTTGCTGTGCAAAGCGGCTGATTTTGTGACTTCTGTAGGCCAGCCCGTTATCGGAGATAATCCGTCGCGGAGTGCCGAACCGATAGATGACATGTGTCTTGAAGAAATGGAGGATATTCTTTATCTTCACTTCTCTTAGCGGTACTGCTTCTGCCCACTTAGAGAAGTAATCGGTTGTCGCCAATATGAACCGATGTCGTCTGGATGATGCTGGTTCGATAGGCCCAATTATGTCGGTTCCCCACATTTCGAACGGCCGGCCAGCCACCGTTGGATGTAGCGGATTTGGATGTTGGTGGATAAAGTCTCTGTGAATCTGGCACGAGTGGCACTGCTTCACGTATTCGAGGCAATCTTGGATCATTGTGGGCCAATAGTAGCCCATCCTTTTGATCTTCAGTTTCATCTTCGGCCCGGCTTGGTGAGAACCGCAGAGTCCGTCGTGTGTTTCTTGGACGACTCTCCTTGCTTCTTCAGGTCTCAGGCATCTTAGCCATAGATAATCAAACGATCTCTTATATAAAGTGTTATTGATGAAGGCGAAAGACAAAGCTCTTTTCATAAGCTGATGTCTCGAGGACGCATCTTCAGGTGTTCGACAGGATTTGAAGTAGTCTATAAAGACTTCTCTCCAATCCTTGACCTTTCCCTGGTCCTCTATTTGTAGGGCTATTTGCTTGGTCACTCCCTTTTTTTCGGACGACTCCGGAGATATTTCTGTCTGTGCGAGAACTCGACGGCTTTGCACAACGATCCTTACGTCATCGAGTTTCTCATCAGCCAATTCTTTAGCGAGCTTGGCTAATGCATCTGCCTTGCTATTTTTCGCGCGCGGTATGCTCTACAGGGCGTAGGAAGGGATTTGAGTCAGCAATTGTTGCACTCTCTCACCGTACTTCACCAACTCTGGTTTGCACATTTGATAGTTGCCATTTACTCGATTAACGACCAGTTGGGAGTCCCCGTATATGAGGAGGTTTTCGATCCCCATGTCGACAGCGATCTCAAGACCTGCTATTAAAGCTTGATATTCGGCTTCATTGTTTGTCCTCGGCTCTGTCAAGGAAAAGGCAAAGCACATTATCCCTCCTTGTGGAGTCACGAAGATGAGGCCCACCCCAGATTTGATTATGGGAGAGTTGTGCTTTCGCTTCTTCATAAAAGATGCTCCATGGAAGTTGAGTTCCCATCGGGTATCACTCCCTCCTTTCTCCCCGTCGATTGTGCCAAACGCGTGCTAGTCTGGCAATTCGCAATTTAGGGGTGAATCGGCAGGTATTGGATGCTCAGCGAGAAAGTCGGCGATGGCCTGGCCTTTCACTTCCTTGAGAGGACGATATATTATCGAGAACTCCATCAAGAGGAGGGCCCATTTAGCGAGTCGTCCCGTTAATATGGCTCTTGACATCAAATATTTGAGAGGATCTACTTTTGATATGAGATGGACCTCATGCGCCAAAGCATAGTGCCGAAGCTTCGTTATAGCAAAGATTAACGCCAGGCAATGTTTTTCGATAAGAGAGTAATTGTTTTTTGCCCCAGAAGAATCCGACTCAAATAGTAGAGGGCTCTCTCCTTCCCTTGGTCATTCTCTTGTGCCCATAATGCACCTAGAGAACCCTCAAGGGCTGTTGTGTACAGAATGAGAGGCTTTCCCTTGACCGGAGCGGTTAGTACCGGCAGGTTCTGCAGGTATTGCTTAATTTCGTCGAGTGCGCTTTGGCATTTGCGATCCCAGATGAACGGGGTTCCCTTCTTCATCAGGTGACTATAGGGACGGCATTTGCCGGAAAGATTGGCTATGAACCACCAAATATAAGCGAGCTTCCCTTGGAGAGACCGCAGTTGCTTGAGAGTTCTTGGCGGGGGCATTTCCATGATCGTCTTGATCTTCAACGGGTCTATTTCGATGCCCCGTTGTCGCACGATGAATCCTAAGAATTTGCCCCAGGAAACTCCGAACGCACATTTGAGAGAGTTCATCTTCAAGTTGTATTTCCGAAGACGTTAGAACACAATTTTTAAATGCTCCCAATGCTCCTCGTGCGATTTGCTTTTTACCACGAGGTCGTCGATATAGCATTCGACGACTTCATGTATGAGGTCATCGAAAATCTTCGTCATGGCCCTCTGATAGGTAGCGCCGGCGTTCTTCAAGCCGAAAGGCATCACTTTGCAACAGAATATGCCCAGAGAAGTCCGAAAAGCAGTCTGGTCTTCGGGATGCATCTTTATTTGATTGTACCCTGATGAGCCATCCATGAAAGAGAAGACTTCGTGAGTGGACGTGTTGTCTATCATTAGCTCGGTGACCGGCACGGGAAAGTCATCCTTCGGACATGCTTTGTTAAGGTCCCGAAAGTTTACGCCGATGCGTACTGTCCTATTTTTCTTCATCACTGGGACGATATTGGCAATCCAGTCAAGGTACTGAACCTCTTGGATGAAGCCGGAGTCGATTAACTTCTTGACTTCAGCGTTGATGCTCATTTCAAGTTCGAGCAGCATTCTTCTCGGTGCTTGTTTGATTGGCTTGACGTCCGGAGATTTCACCAACTTGTGGACGGCTATTTCTGGATCTAATCCTGGCATCTCGGAATAGTTCCATGCGAAGAAATCTTTTTATTGCATGACCACTTCCTTGAGTGTAGCCACCTTTTCTTCAGACAACAGCTCATTGAAGAACGTCGGCCATGGGTCGTTTGCCGTTCCCAAGTCGATTTTTCTGAGGTTATCTGCAGTAGTGTGTATCCCATCTTCCAGCTCTTTTGGCGATGGTGGAAATTCTGAGATCACTTCTTCTTCATCCTCATTTTCGAAGCACCAGGAGAGGTCATCCATATCCTCGCGTACCCCTTCTCTTGTCAGTGTTATTACGTGACAGGTGCGAGCTCGCTTCCAAGACCGATATTGATCCGGTTCTACTCTCGCTGCATATGTGGCTTTCGGTTCATGCTTCTGTGGCGGGGTTACCCTCCAACTGCTGGATAATGCGAACCTGTCTTGCTGATATTGGTCTTCTACCCAGTCTTTGAATGTGAAGCAGTTTTCGAGAGGATGTCCTATCGCTCGGTGATAGGAACAATAGTCTGGGTGAGAGACCTCGCCTGCTTGCTCGGGGTGCTTGGACTCCGGGAGTGTCATCATCTGATGTTTTATGACAAGACCGAATATCTTCCTTGTCTTGTCTTGGGGAAAAGAATATGCTCGACTCGCCTTCTTTATAAGAGACGGATCCCGGCTGCTTAGTTTTCGATCGCGTGATTTCTTGGACCCGCTTTGCTGCTGTCGAACGTTTTTTCCATTCTTTAGTTTGTTTTTACCTTCGCGTCGAGTCTTCTTTGTGACGGGTTGGCGACGAAGGGCGTCGTCATTTTTCGTAGCCTGCTGAAGGAGGAGCGGCGTTCTGGCTTTCTCATAGATGGCCATTTCGCGGCTATGGTCATCCCGGACCTTTCGACCTGCTTCCCTTATTAGCTTGTCCATCTGTTCTTCGAATGACAGAGTTGGCACTTTCATGGCGGGACTTCGTTTTGGTTCAGGGTTAGCGTTTTACCACAGAGCATCTCCTTCTTCATCAAAGTCGTGTATAACGTAGCAGCCATGGAATCGCTCCTGTTTCTTGGATTGAACATATCCAAGCCCGGTTGTTTTCATTCTCCCGTTGGGCAATTTTTGCTGAGTTCCGGAGACGTTCCAGATCCTGTTGTAGAACTGGGCTTGTCGAGCAGTCTGCTTCAAGAGTACGCCTTGGCGCCTCAATAGCCTTTTTAATCTTTCTGTGTAGTATCTGGGCAAATGGATGGGTTGGAGCCTGTCAAGCGTAGAATCGGCGCCATGCCAGATTTCTTTCTCCACTTTGGTTTCAGCGGACCGATAAAAGAGGATCGCCTTTTCATCTTTTCGCTTGGGAGGGACGTAGAACGTCTGCAGTTCTCGCACACTATATCAAGTGCATCGAGTTCTTTATAATGCTCTTGCGGAACCATGGCGATCTGCAAACTTTGATCATCTCCAGTGAAGGCTTGCACCGATGGACGAGCCGAGAATACTGCATTGACCTCATCTTCAGAATCGCTGCCGAAGACCAGAATAGGGGTGGATGGCCCCGGCTTGTTGCATTGGGGTGGCCCTGAATAGACTATCTCCTCCTCCTCCTAGGTATCGCTCCCAAAGACCGAGATAGTGGTGATAGCTTTCTGCTTATTCTCCGGCTTATGGCACCTTTCCGTGTCTTCAAAGTCTGGCAAGAAGTATTTTGCGTCCTCGTAATTGCGGACTTCATTCATGGAGAATGGGTTCAGCTCCCCTGTCACAGTATACTCGAGACCATCCTTGAAATACTTCATACACTGATGTTGTGTAGAAGAGATGATATTGTACTCGTGTAACCAAGGCCTGTAGAGCAAAGCGTTGTAGCAAGTCTTGGCATCAATGACATGAAACTTGATATCAGTGATGAGCAGCCTAAAGCGTAACGTCAGAATTACAGACCCGAGCGTCCGTGATGACTGGGAGTCGAATCTGGAGATAGTGATTTTATCCCGAGCGAGATGTTGAACGCTCATGCATATCTCCTTCAACACCCTAACATTAAGAAGGTTGACGGAGGACCCATTGTCGACCAGGATTTTGCCTATCTTGATGCGATGACAGTATCCGGTGACATACCAGGGACGGTTATGCTCGCATGTCCCGAGGAGGAGATCTTCGTCGCTGAAGGTAATGTCGGTTGTGTGAACTTCTTCCAGCTCGTCCTTCATCTTTTCTTCAGCAAGGAAAGCTTGAAACTGGTCAGGTTCTTGTAGTGCCTTGATCATAGAATCTCTCGCCTCTTTAAATAGCAAGAGGGCATCGAGAATGCTTAGCTGCGAGGGTATCTTCCTCAGGTGTGCCAGAACGTTGTAATCCACCTTGTTTTTCTTGGGCGGGTCCTTGGCTGCCAGCTCTTCAATGATTCGGTCATCGAGGGTGATATCTTCAGGGACTTTTTCCTTCCCTTTATCTTTTTTACTCGACCCCTTGTTTGTGGGCCCAAGATGCTTTTCGGGTAGCATGCGATTGCGCAGTTGAATGTTCTCGCAGGTCTTCATCTCTTCTGTTTCAGAGATGGATTCCTTGAAGAGAGGACCGAGGGCTATTTCTTCATCTGAATCGCTCCCGAAGGTGAGAAATTGCGATCCCTTGCTATTAACCATGTGACAGTTGCCGGTAGCTCTTCCTCGTTCGTCTGTCGTATTTTTCCGCTGTCGACGAGCTTCACGCTTCATCCTCTTGAAGTGTTGCCTGTGAGCGACATACCCTTGCCACTAGTTTTTTAAAGCCATGCACTCTTCGGTAGGGTGTGCAATCTTCTGATGGTACAAGCAGTAGTTTGGATGTGCGGCTGTTTCGTCGGGATGTATCACACCAAGAGTGTTTCCTTCGGAAGGTGGCAGCTTCATCCCCATCGACATGGCTTTGGCGAATTGTTTCCTTGTCTTGAACCTGCTTTTGCTGGCAGCGGATGTGGTTTGATCTGATGGGAGTGTTTTTACCCTTTCGTCCAGTCGCTGGCGTTTGATTTTTTCGAATATGTCCAGTTCGCGCTCTCGATCAGCTTTACTTTTCTGACGGGCCTCATTCAAGAATACATCAATCATCTCGTCTGATGGTCTTAGGAGTTCCGGTTCGGGATCCGCCCCCAGTTTCTCTGCATCTGGAGCTTCTTCACCGTTTATTAACGAGTGAGAGATCACGTGGCAGCTTGCCACATAATCCTTAGATTCATCTGATGAGTCTTCTCCCTCATCTTCATCGCCATCTCCATTTTCAAGGATATGGTTGAGGAATTCTTGGAGTGTGATCGGAGTTCGCGCCTTCTGGTTATATTCTTCCAGCGTGTCAATATATTTTTGCAGGTCCGTGCGCTTGTCATTAGGCTTCACGGGCTTTTTGGTCTTCTCCTTCTTCTTTGAGGACTTTGACGGCTGGGCATGGGCGTTTTGACTATCATCACTAACTTTCAGCATTGAGCATGGTTTCAGCATCCCCTCAATAACCTCGGGTTCCAGCGGACTTTTCCACCTGATCGCTGGGCATGCTTGGAGATCCTTCAGCATTCTTTTCGTTTTGGCTGAAAGAGCGACCTCCCATGGAGCTTCTTCGACAAAAAAGCACGATGCCCCCGGTGTGTCCCCCCTTTTAAGAGCGTGTGGCTGAAGCGGGCTTACTTTCCAATTCTCAGACAGTGCGAACTTGCCTTGTTGGTATTGGTTCTCAATCCAGCCTTTGAAGATGAAGCAATCTTCGATCGGATAGCTTACTGCTCGGTGGTAGGGGCAGTAATTAGGATTGCTGGCCTCACCGGATTGCAATGGGCATTTCGGATCCGGCAAGGTGATGAGCCTGTTGTGCACTGCCAGCTCAAACAGTCTCCTCGTTTTGTCCCGGGGAAACGAATAAGGACGTCCCAGTCTCTCCTCGAGGGATTGGAGTGAACGCACGTTGCTTTGGCGAACAACCGGGTTTAAGTTGCTCGGCTGTTGTTGAGTATTGGCGACAAAGGTCGCTTTCCCTTTACCCTTTTCGTTCCATGGTTCTGTCTTTGAAAAGGAAGGCTTATGACCCATCTGGTCCATTTGGGCCAGCTTATCAATCAGGGTCTGAAAGGTAGTCGGCTTAAAAAACATCATGAACTGGGATATGGTCGCCTGCGGATCGAGGGTACCTACGAACATGCCTACTGCAGGTGCTTCTTCGATGCGTTGCTCGCACTTCGACCATAGATTTCGCCATCGTATCGCGTACTGGACCCATTTCTCGCCCGGCTTCACTCTGGCATTAATTAATGCTGTGATTGGGGTGCGTTCGCTAGCGCTCGCGAAACATTGGGTGAACAACAATTCCATCTCCGTAAAAGTTTTGACGGAGTCGTTGGGCAGCTCTGAATACCACTCAAAGGCCGTTTCCGCCAAGCTGCCGACGAACTGACGAAGTAACAATTTGTTGTCACCTTCGGTATTGCCGCAGAGAGCCCTGAACTGAGCGACATGCTGATGGGGATTGCCTGTCCCCTTGTATACGTGAAACTTAGGAATTGTGTATCCTGGCGGATACTTGATCTGATCATACCATCCTGGATATGGTCGCCCGGTTCTGACGACTTGGCCGTTTTATTCATTCGCTTGATGAGCTCGTATTTGTTGAGCTATATAATCATCGAGCATGGCTTTGGAGATGGTCTCCTCCTTGGTTGCTGACAGAGCCGGCAGAGGATTTAATGTCTCTCCTCTATCATCTTCAATTATTACCGGAGGATTTTCGGATGGAGGGTCCGGCTGGATCATCATGCCCAC
This sequence comes from Agapanthus africanus, assembly GCA_030015575.1. Lineage (NCBI taxonomy): Eukaryota > Viridiplantae > Streptophyta > Magnoliopsida > Asparagales > Amaryllidaceae > Agapanthus > Agapanthus africanus. Next base: position 44,469,757 of record JASDDO010000001.1, on the reverse strand, counting down.
CATATCTTGGAATAGGAGGGCCATTTGTTTTATGTTGGCCGCTTGTTCCGCAGCCTCTTTGTCCTTCTTCTCAAGCATTCTCCGAAGGAATTCAGCATCTGTTTCCTGCTCACGACGCTGCTCCGATGATATCTCCGGGCTTGCTTTTGGTCCCATGAGTGTAGCCATAGCTGTTAACATCTCTTGGAGCTTTTGTTGTTGTTGCTCCTGAGCCTTAGTCACTGATCGCGTAAGCGGTCAATGACCTGTGGAGATACGACTATCCTCTTTTCCGGATGCCATATAGACGGTATGCACCATCATGTCCCCAGACTTAGGGCATTTAGGCTCAATGCCCTTGACATTTGTCACAGACGGGGATCTTCTCCGGCCTTCTCTTTTTGTGGACTGGTAACGTTAAAGAGGCCGTTGCAGCGGGCACCCAGGTAGATGACACCTTCTGTGGTACAACAGAGTGGTCCTTCTCTTGCCGAACCTTTACCTTTTTCGGTCGGTGGGAGTAATCTTGATCAATCACCGAGTGTTGGACTTGACGCCAGACCTTATAAATTTTAGAGGACAGCCGCTGAGGGGGCTGCTCCAGCTTTGCCTTTGTAACGTTCTCCATAGGTGGAGTAAACCTTTTCAGCACAGCAGTCGGAGAGTTCTTGCGTACCCTCCTAAGTGGCTCAAAGCTGTTCCCAGTTGGAACAGCAGCATCAACTTCCACAGTTAGAGCTGGCGAAGTCAGTCCAGAGGGTGAACTGCCCCCAGCTTTCCTCACTCGGCGCCAGTGGCGACGTCGAGCATGTCGTGCAGCCAGAATCATCTCCGTTGTTGGATGAGCTTCTTCATTCCCCCTGCTTTGAGGAGAGGCTTTTATCGTCGTTAGCCTGTCGAAAACCGACGTCCGCTGAGAGGGGATGGCCAACCTGTCGAAGGCAGACTTTCGCGCAGGGGAAGCATTTTTGATGACTTCGCCTGGAATGGGAGTTGGAGCAGCCAGTCTTGCAAAGACTGATCTTTTAGCAGGAGAAGCCGCTTTGACGACTTCTTTCACTGGAGCAGGGATGGCTATCCGTTTCGGGATAACCCTTTCAGGTATCGTGGGCTTCTTCACGGGCCCACCTGAGATTTGGCCCAGTCTGTTGAAAACTGAGGCACTGGACTTAGGCGACCCGTTGAGAGGGACCGCGGTGGTGGTAAGCCGATCAAAAACCGACTTCTTTGGAGTCTCCTGCGTTGACAATGGGGCGTTGAAGCGCATGGGTAGGAGCATGGTCCCAAAGAACAGCCCAGTGGTGGCTTGCGCCACCTGGTCCACTGGCATCATGAAAACGGAGGCCGCTTGAGGCCCATAAGTCACTCCTCCAGTGAGGACAGAGTGAGAGTTGTTGCAGCTGTTGCAGTTTGTACAGTTAGAAGCCATTGATCTACACGGGAGCAAGACACCAAATCTTAGTATCTCGAATCCAGGGGCAAGCATATCAAACCGCGATTTGTTCGTGAACACGACACACAAAGTGTGGAGTGGAAAGAGGAAAATGTCCCACCGGGCGTGCCAGAATGTGTTCTCCGCCGAAAACAGAGACGCGACCGCGTAGGTCCGTCTTGCCTGAATTTGGGGGCAGATGCTATTTGGGTTTTATCCGTCCACCTCTCCGAAGATGCCAAGTTGATTTATGGCACCATGTATCGGAGGTTTAAACGGATGTGGCCGTTGTAGCAGACTTCGTCAGATTCCCCCTCGTTTGAGGGGTTTTTGATTGTGGGGACGCTCTTCCCTGCAGGCGTAAGCCTCTGCAGTTAATTACGCTACCGCATCGCGACAACCACTTTCTCCTTCTCCAGATGGTCACTTCGTGTCGTGTGTGTTTGTTTTATTTTTGGTTGCCCATGGATTGTATACGGAGACTAATTAATGTTGTCGCCCGTAAAGCGTGGATTAGTCCAAATCCGTATTTTCTTAGATTTGGGTTTTGGTTTTGGTTTAAGGATACTTTAGTCTCATTTAAGACTAAGATCAACTTAAACGTTTGTTAAGGATACGTTAGTCTAATTTTAGACTAAGATCAACTTAACAAGATCATTTAGATCCAAAAAGAGCATTTGGGCTCTATTGTTTTAGTTTAGGGACTTTGCAGTCCAGTTTAAAGACGTCATAGTCTGTAAAGTTTAAGGACATCATAGTCCATGAGTTTAAGGACCCCACAGTCCATGGAATGTCTAGTTGTCAGGACCCGTCACCTCTCTGAAAACGTTGAAAGATTACAACGACAAATATCAGAGGAGTGAAGAGATGTACCATTGAACCAATATTGGTTGGGAGATCTGTTGTCCAATTTGGGGCTAAGATCAAAGATTTATGAGCATATGGGCTCAATTAATCTGAAGTAGGGTTCTGTGGCCACTTTGGGCTCGGCCCATTTAGTTAAAATGTTGAACTTTTAACAATGCTGAGCATTGGTTTGGGCTCTGACAATCTTTTTGTCTTTTATTGAGTGCTGAGCACTTATTATAGCTCTGGGGCCTTTTTTATAGAACAGTTTATGTTCTCTCAGCGCACACGTGAGGAGAACGTGGCGCGCTTGGTGCTGAGAGCTAGTCAATGAGCGTAGAGCGCTTCTGTGAAATAGCGCACGCGTGAGGAGCACGTGGCGCGTTTGGCACTGAGCACCAGTCAATGAGCGCATTGTGTTTCTAGTGAAGTAGCGCACACGTGAGGAGCACGTGGCGCGCTTGGCGCTATGCGCCAGATAATGAGCGTAGTGCGCTTCTAGTGAAGTAGCGCACACGTGAGGAGCACGTGGCGCGCTTAGCACTGAGCGCCAGTTAATAAGCGCATTGCGCTTCTAGTGAAGTAACGCGCATGTGAGGAGCACGTGCCGTGCTTGGCGCTGAATGCCAGTTAATGAGCACAGTGCGCTTCTATCAAGTAGCGCACACGTGAGGAGCACGTGGCGCGCTTGGCGCTGTGCGCCAGACAATGAGCGCAGTACGCTTCTTTAAATTTGGAGCGCTAAGGCTCTTTTTAGGCAGCTTTGCGCCTTGCGAATTAAATTCTCTTTCTTATAAAAGACTTTGTCTCATAGATCTAAGAACAAAGTTCTTATCTTTTATAGGAGATGTTTCAATCTCTTATGTTTTTGGTGAAAGGTTTTGCCTTTATGGATCTATGATCCTAAAAGAATTTAATTATTCTCCCCCCTTTTATAATGAGATATTATAATCTCTGAAAGACAATTTGTCTTACAGATCTATGATCTGAAGAAGATTAAGTTCTTCCCCTTATTTTTTATGATGAGATACTTTGATCTCTGTTGTGAAAGACCTTGATCTTATAGATCTATGATCTTAGAAAAAGAAGTAAACTCTTCTTTTAATATGAGATGATTTCGTCTCTCTGTTTTTTTTACCTTGAAGAAAATTTTCTTCTTCTGAGAGCTTGCTCTTTATCTTTGAAATTTCTCAAAGTTTATGGGGGGGTTCCTCTCTATCAGACTTGAAGTCTTGGGGTCTTTATATGGGCAAGCTGATTTGTTGAATCAGTTGAAGAGATCTTTTCTCTAATTGATTTGGGGATGTTTCTCCCGTTGGATCTTTGATCCAAGGGCTTCTGATTTACAGAAGGCAATCTTCTTATTTTTAACAAGATTAGGAAATGTTTTCCCATATAGAATTTATTCTGTATTTTGGTGATTTTGAATCACCATTGGATCATTGATCCAACGGTGCTATGATTTACAAAGCACAATCTTTCCTGTTTGGAAAGATTCTGAGGAATGTTTCCTTAACAGAATTTTATTCTGGTCAACTGATGATTTTTAATCATGTTCGTTGGATTTTTGATCCAACGGTTGGGAATATTTAGTTTCAGCGCTAGCGCTCTCATGCTTTGCACGTGATGCGCTGCTTAGAGTGCAACGCACTTAGTGCTAACGCTTACTTGCTTTGCACGTGGTGCGCTGCAGCGCTCTTAGCGCTAGCGCTCCTGTGCTTTGCACGTGAGCACTGCCTTAGAGTCTTTGACTCTCAGCGCTGGCGTTGGTATGAAGCGCTGCTTCATTTCAAAATTTGAAATTTGAACAGAGCTTTGCTCTGATTGGGGTAAACAAACCATAGGGAGCCGGAGAAAGTGAGTGCTTGCCTATTCATGATAGGAAACTTAACAGGAGTTATCAATGGTAATTGTCTTGGAAAAAGACACGAATCCTGCCGTCCATGTGCAGCAGTTGTCGATGACTCCCGAATCTAAGAATTTAAGAGTTAAATCAGTACAAGTGTCTGACTCAGTCTGAGTCTAACCTCAAACCTGAATCCAAACTCAAACACGAATACTTGATCATGAACATGAATACTCAAATTCAAACATCAAATCTAAACATGTATACTTGACTTGACTTGACCGAACCATGGTTATAACTTGACTTGAACTTGACATGACTACTTGAATACATGATTACATCCTGAATATGAATACTTGAACATTTTGTATCCATGGTTTCGGCCAAGACTTGTAAACATAATCTATACAATACAACACGCGGGGATAAAGGGGTAGATTGGTACGGAACATATATCGTAGCACGAGAGGTCACTTAAAAGACACCTACATGAATTATCGTATCATTGTCCCGTGGATTATGACGGGGCCTTGTACTACATGTTACCATAGTCCACAGCGTAAGATAGACTTCTTTCATATACATGAATACCTTCCTTACCAAACTACAAACAACCACGCTATAATAACTATCATATACCAGTAATCTGTCGCATACAACTTTACATGTTCATTTACTTTATATACTATCTTCTCTTTCTTATTTTGGGACTTACTGAGCATTTGTTCACTGACGACATTCCTTTCTGTTTCTTTCTTTGGAATATTTGTTAGGAGGACCGGACTCTGAGGAGATAGAGTCGATTCAGAAGGACTTGGACCAGCTTGCAGCACAGCCTGACTGTTAGTTCCTTTGCACTTGCTTTTTGTATGCCATTGTTTAGGCACTGCTTTACTCATTATATCTTTTATTTCCAAAACAGTTGTATGTAAAGTTGAATGTAAATAAAGTTGTTGTTTATTTTATTGCTCTTATCATTCTTCTTCATTTTTATATATTACCTAATTATGCTTAACGTATTTATTTCATAGTTAATACGTTGCGGCTTGCCACGTCACCGTTTCCGTCTACTGGGAAGCGGGGCGTGACAGGTTTTGTTGGCGGCCCATACAGGTCAGTTCTACATAAAGTCTTAAGCAATATATCACAAGAATTTTAAAAATCAGCAACTATAGATTCCTTACATTTCAAATTTCTTGAATCTATCATAACCATTCATTTTCTATCAAGATCATGGATTCTCCCAACAACACCAGTACCAATGTCAATGGCAACACCCCACCGCCTACTCTACCACCACCACCTACCGTTGCAGCTCCTATCAATGAGAAAACGGTACTGTTTAAGGCTATCAAGAGCCTATTAGAGGGTCAGCAGCAGCAGAATGCTATCCTCGTGCACCGCCTAGAAGCCGAGGCATCTGGAGTCAAGCAATTTCAGGTACTGTACCCAAACACTTCTCGGGAAAAGAGAGCCCACTTGAGGCAGAAGAATGGGCTCAAGCAATAGAATATGATCTGGCAGCAGCTTTAGTGCCAGATATTGCCTGGGTGAGAGTTGCTAAGTTGCAACTGACCGACAATGCAAGAGTCTAGTGGAAAGCTGAAGAAAGCCGTCTCACCCAATCCATAGAGTGGAAGACGTTTCGTGATCTGTTCGATACGAAATACTTCCACGAGACTGCCCGTTTTGACATGGAGCAGCAGTTCATCCATCTACAACAAGGCTCGATGTGGGTCAAGTCTGTAGATGAATACGATACTGAGTTTACCATGCTCAGCAGGTAAGATATTATCTCAAATTCAAATTCCTGATCTCACTCACTACACTGCTAACACAAGGTCGTAACAGGTTCACTGCATATCTTATTTCTACTGCTGAGATCAGGGCACGACGATTTCAGTAAGGGCTCGACTCAAAAATTCAAGCTGCACTCGCTATAGGGGATTTCCCAACCCATGAACTTGCTTTAAAGGTAGCCCGACGCTATGAGGTAGTTGTGAAGAAAAAGGGCAGACCGCAGACTGCCGGTGTGAAACGCCCTGCCACCCAGATGACAGGAGGAGCCTCTTCTACGACGATCTTTTCACCCAGGAGACCGCGAGGATCGTTTAGCTGGTCCAGTCCAGATTTCTATTTTTACTGCAAGAGGACTGGACACCTGGCGAAAGACTGCAGACATGTGTTTACCACAGAAAACAGGGACGAACCGGGATGGATCGTCCTGCCTGAATTTGGGGGCAGATGCTATTTGGATTTATCCGTCCACCTCTCCGAAAATGCCAAGTTGATTTATGGCACCGTATATCGGAGGTTTTGATGGATGCGGCCATTGTAGCAGACTTCGTCATATTCCCCCTCGTTTGCGAGGGTTTTTTGATTGTGGGTACACTCTTCCCTACAGGTTCAAGCCCCTGCAGTTAATTACTTTATCGCATCGCGATAACCACTTTCTCCCACTTCGGAAGTTCACTTCGTATCGTGTGTGTTTTTGTTTGTTTAGGTTGTCCGTGGATTGTATACAGAGACTAATTTATGTTGTCGCCCGTAGGGCATGGATTAGTCCAAATCCGTATATCTTAGATTTGGGTTTGTTTTATTTAAGGATCGTTAATCTGGTTTGAGATTAAGATCGGCTTAAATGTATGTGAGCAGTTGGGGCTCGGTTAGTCTTTTGTTAAGGATATATTAGTCTAATTTAAGACTAAGATCTACTTAACAAGGTATTAGGATCATTTTTGTTTCAGATCCAACAAGAGAGCATTTGGGCTCTGTTGTCTTAGTTTATGGACATTTTGGTCCATTATCGCCATTTTGGGGGCGAAGTTCTAGTTTGAGGACATCTCGGTCCGTTGATCACCATTTTGGAGGTGCGATTTTAGTTTAAGGACGTCCTGGTCCGTTGATCACCATTTTGGAGGTAAGAGTTTTAGTTTAAGGACGTCTCGATCCATTGATCACCATTTTGGAGGTGAGATTTTAGTTTAAGGACATCTCGGTTCGTTGATCACCATTTTGGAGGTGAGATTTTAGTTTAAGGACGTCTCGGTCCATTGTCCATCTTGCGCTCATGTGTATTTGTTACGTGACGGGATGAACAAAGATGATTTGGGATGCACCCGATTTGGAGTGTGGTCTGATTTAAGGTGTGCACATCAGTTTGGAAGTGCACCAAAAAGCTGTTGGTTATTAGGACCCGCTACCTCTCTGAAGACGTTGAGGAATTACAACGACGTGGATCAGAGGTGTGGAGAGATGTACCCTTGAACCAATTCCCGTATTTGGGGGGAAAAGGAGTTAGTGGAACCCGGAAATCATTAGTCATATTTTGAGACTAAGATTTCCTCGGAAGGATGTGGGATGGGTACCGTTTTATATCATCAGTTGGAAGATCAATAGTCGTATTTGGACTAAGGTCAGCTTAGGAAGTCATGAGCACATGGGCTCGGATGGTCTAAATCAAGGAGGTTCTATCCTTGAGGGGACCTAGCCAATTTGGGCTTGGTCCATTCAGATTTTTGTTGAAAAGTGTCAAGCACTTGTTTAGGCTCTATATAATAAGTCCCTCTTTTGTACAAAGAGTGCTGAGCACTTATGTAAGTTCTGACGCTCACATATAATCATGTGGGCTTTTAACCATGGGGATTGCCGAATAAGTGTTAAACATTTTACCCTTTTTTGTCTTTGTATGGAGTGCTAGACACTCTTTATGGCGCCCACATGAGGGACACGTGAGGCGCTGGGTGCCGCTCATTGAGTGCGAAGTACTCTTTCTTCTGTGGCGCTCACGTAAGGGGCACGTGAGGCGCTGGGCGCTGACCGCCACTCATTGAGTGCTAAGCACTCCTTTTTTTCCTGTGGTGCCCATATGAGGGGCACGTGAGGCGCTAGGCTGAGCGCCACTCATTGAGTGCTAAGCACTCTATTTTTTGTGGCGCCCACGTGAGGCGCTGGACGCTGACCGCTGCTTATTGAGTGCTAAGCACTCCCCTTTTTTGTGGCGTTCACGTGAGGCGCTAGGCGCTAGTTTTTCCTTATATGCTTTGTTTTGAGGAATTCGATTTCCTAATTCTTTTCTGAATTTTTGATTCTCAAAAACAAGTTCTTCCCGATGAGAATTAAATTCTCAAATTGTGGGAGACTTATCTTGTGGATCTCAGATCCGGAGAAAAAACCAAGTTCTTTTAAAAGGGTTAAACCCTTCAATAGATAAATGAGATGCTTTGATCTCTCTTCTTTTTATTTACCTAGGATTTTTTCTGAGAAGGGAGATCTTCTTTCTTCTTTCTTGAAACTTTCTGCTTTGTTTTTAAAAGCTTATGGGGGGTTCCTCCTCTTTAGACTTGAAGTCTTGGGTCCTTTATATAGTAGAGATAAGTTTGTTGATTAGTTGAAGAAATCTCTCATTAAGAGATCCTAATTGATTTGGGGATTTCTATCCACCGTTGGATTTTTGATCTAAGGGCTACTGTTTTACAGAACAAGACTGGGGAAATATTTTTCCTTGCACAGAATTTATTTTATAAAACGGTGATGATTTTTTTAATCACCGTTGGATTTTTAATCCAGCGGCTCTTTATTTTACAGAGGGCAATCCTTTTTGTTTAGAAAAATTGAGGGAATATATCCCGAAAATAGAATTTTATTCTATAATTTAATTTGGGGAATTTTATCCTCACAGAATTTAATTCTGTATTTCTGATGATTTATCATCTCCGTTGGATTCTTGATCCAACGGCTCTGTTTAACAGAGAGTAGAATTTAATTCTACCTAGGTGCCGGCGCTCACGTATTGTGCACGTGGGCACTAATTATGGTTTTAATTCTTTTATGTGCTTTGCACATCGGCGCCCACGTGAAGAGCATGTGCGGCACCAATATTAGAGTTTTTAACTCTGGTGTTGGCGTCCTCGTGGAAGGCACATGAGACACTGCCTCTTAAATTTTGAACAGAGCTTTGTTCTTATTATTGGGGGAAACAAATGCTTCCCACCGTTGCGCTCACATGGCTCACACGTGAGTGCAGCGGTGGCACATTTTCTACCGTTCGATCTCCTGGAGAGTTGAACCGTCTCTTAAAGTTTTATAAATAGAGCCTTCGGCCCTCGAGATGGTTGTTGTTCATCTTCTTTCTGACCTTCTTCTATCTTGAGAATTTAATTCTCCTTTCAGAGCTCAGATCTCTGTTCAAAGAAACTCTTTTAGAGTCAAAACTCTGTCAAAGTTTTGGTAAGAACCATGACCATGTCCTAATGTTTGAGGAATTTCTTCATGTCTTAGGGTTTTTAACCCATTAACAGAGCTTTGTTCTTCTTTTTGCAATGATCTCTTAGAGATAAAAAAATTTACTTGAGTAAATCGTAGATCTTAAAGATCTTTTTGGGTTTTACCCTGTTAGCAATTTTGTTTTTTGAAGGTTATTTGGAATTTAATTCCCTTTCTCCAGTGGAGTCCTGGGATGTTATCCCATTGTTCTACAGAGCTTGGCTCTGAAGAATTTCTTAAAGAAATTCTTTTGGGAATTTTATTCCCTTCATAATTTCTTGATAGATTTGAAATCTTTTTGCAGAACACGGTTTTCGAGGGAGTTCAACTCCAGAGTTTAATGATGTTTTCTTATTGATTGAGAATCCTTTTGGATTTTATTTTTTAATGAGTGGCTGCCCTATCATTAATGGGGCGTTACCTTGATTTTGTAGGGGGCCCTGTCCCTTTCTTTTTGAACTGTGGTGCAGTAAAAAATTAAGTGTAAAAGAATGCTAATGTCTTGAACATTGTGCCAATAGCTGACCCCTCCCTTTTTATGCAGGTACTATGGCTTTCGATTTCTCCTTCCCTTTCGTTCGTTCGGAGAGTGCCTTTGCCGACGCGCCCGTAGATCGGAAAGTCTTCGCACTTATCCAAGACCATGACCCAGAGCAAAAGTCTCTTCATCTGTGGCGGTCATGGTATAGTAAAATTATTCGGGGTCGGCGTAGTTTTACTTGCGCAGTACCTTCGGAACCAATCCAAACGATCCATTACTGCCACGACCCGAAATGGCACGTGACTGGCACTTGAATCATATGAAGTCTATAGGACTCCATCTAATTCAAGTAAGCCAAAAATCCCAGAAATCTAAACTATTTTAAGGAAGAAGTGAAAAAAACTTATTTTAAGACAAGTGGTTTTAATAATATAAGCCGAAGTATTGCATTTTTAAAATCTCAAGTCTTTTCTGAAAATTTCGGCAGAATTTCCTTTGTAAATACTGGCCCCAAAAGGGTACGAAATACATAATATGAATAAAGGCATCCCCAAGCGGGAGCTAGCTCTTCGCCAATTGGCGGTCATAACCATGCAAGCCATATAATATACAACGCCGAAGGGCTAGGATCAAAAACTCAAAAGGAAACTCAATATCATCAAGAAAACTCATAATAATACAACGCGCGACTCTAAGGTCGAAAGAATAAACAACTGATCTTCTAGGGTTAATAGAAATATACAAGTCTGGTTGATGGAGTTTACTAGATACAACTGAAAAAATAATAAAAGGTATAATGGTGGTCATAATGCAAATGAACCCACCTACCAAGCAATCACCCGGAATGAAGTAATGTGCCAGCAAAGCCGCCAAGAAAAACCTGTACGGCAAAACCTGCAAGAAACTGTGGCACAACGGGGGTGAGTTGCCAACTCGTGAGTAGAAAACATCACAGAGCAGAAATCGAATGTATGACTCAATCCTAGGTCATACGATCGGTAATATCCTCAAATAATATGGCCTGGAGCATGATAAAATGGCTAGGTAAACATCTATACAAAGTGTAGTACCAACTGCTCGTGTTAGTGCCTCAGGTAGCAACATATCATAAATATGAGGTATGAATGCAATATAATAAAAACAGAATACAACATGAATGAGAAAACTGTTTTCTTAATTTAGTGAGATTTCTGTATATTTAAATCGAGATATAATCAATGAAATCAACATAGAATCAGTGTCAAGTATCGACACAAAATATAAATCTCAATATTTCAATATCTTAGGCTCCGGCTATCCGAACTGGCCTATATCATCAAATCTCAATCTCAATCTCAATCTCAATCTCAATATAAAAGACCATGTCGGTATCCTCCGGATATCCGGTGCATCACAATAAAATCACCGGTCAGTAGTGCTCCCCTATCTCAATCTCAACGCCATCTTCCGCGACCTTCTCTCCCCGGGGTACCGCACCGGGTCCACCATGCACTCACAGACGGTTCCTCCTCCTCCTCGAATCGGGTGTATGATATCACTCAAGAGCCGAGAAAACTCATGGTGGACATATCTCAAATCATATCAGGAGAAAACCGCAATTTTATATCTTTTTAAAATGATAATCAGTTCATAAAATCTTTGCGGTTTCTCCAAATCCAGAAATCTTATGGAAATCCGAAATCCCAATCTCAAGAGTAAATAATGAGGAATACTGGGCTCCGGCAATCCGTACTGGCCTTATAATATTGCATGACAATGAATATATGAATGCATCTGATATCAAGCAAATAATGCAATAATTAAACTAGCATATGAAAGCAATAAGATATAGAAACTATCAGCTAGCAAGCAATGTCAATGAAATAATATTCTCTAAAGTGTATGTGACATAGCAATTACCGATGAAGATGTGTGTGAGCCGGCAAGCGAGTGTACGTGGAGCATACGCATTATCGGTAATGGTGCTGGTATCCTAATAACAGGTTTCATCATTATTAACGACAATATATATAAGCATGCAATGCAATGCGAACAGCAGAATAAATGGAAAATGAATAGTAAATGCAGCAATAAAAAAATAAACATTCCTATATACGAGTCATACAGTTTTTGGTATCTGAAATCGCACGAATCGTGATGTTTAGAAAATAGGGCTACGGTGTTTTTATGAAAAAGTACCTCCTTTGAAATATCCGTAGTATCCCTTGGCCTGTCTTTAAAATACTCACGATTCGTTAGTTTTGAAATAGGTATGACTCGAGTCTAGTCTAACATCTATAAGTAAACTACAGGACAAAACTAACAGACTAATCGAAAAGGTAAGGAAATCCACCTAAATCTGAGTCGATCCATATATATATAATAGTCGGTGATCTCGTCTCAATAGTATCGCGTACGATACAATATATATCGTATGACATCCTCGAGTCAAGAGTGCGGATCTATCGTCATAATTATATCTCATACGGTAAATCTATCGTACGGCATCCCAAATCAGGGTACGGGTCAATATCATATTTATCTCATTAATCAACTGGTATCCTTATCATCATATATCATGAGCTGGGTACTGATCTACGTCTAGTACATACCGATACCATCAATAATATATAAGCGTGTGTCTGAAAACACATCGCTTAAGGATCCGCTAAAATATCATATCGTATCTCATAATACGAACCGAATCATATCACCGATCTCGTAGTATCATGCCCAATCACATCGACTCATCTCCAAGTACCATAAACTATCCTCATCATCCATGTATATGTATACGTATACACACACACACACACACAGAGTCCCATACCTATGTGTATATACCCATATACGCACAAGAAAGTAAAATGCATGCGAGTGTGTGTCTGTGTGTGTGTGTGAGTGTAAGCCTTATTCTAGGGTTTCACAACTAAAAACTAGCTAACGACACTATCATCCAATAACACTAAAATTTATCCATGAACTCCTAAAGTCTATCTAGATAATCATCTAGTCTCATAATAAACCTATTTATATATATAGGTATACGTATTCGTATACTACACTACGAACTGCGGGGATGCTATACGCCATCATTCCGACTTCCCCCGTAGATATATATCTACTCACCTTGATCCTTACTTGCCGAATTCGATGTCGCCATGCCCTTTCTTGTCGTCCCGGAGTTCACATGGAGGTACCTACATGTCATAACACATCGTATCGCATTAAAATCCAATTCGCAATCGAAACGACAAACGAATCACTCATAGGTTAAAACCTATGGTCCACTCACGCAAATCAACCAAACAACACCCGATATAGACGTACAAAGATCAAGTGACCAATATAAAACCAAAACTTCAAGTCGTTAAAACCCACAAAACATTAAGCAGCAACTTAGAAAATTGGTCCCAGATTTTGTTTCAGGTGAAATCAAGCTAAACAAACAATACTGTGATATCGTATATGAGGTATATGAGCTACAGAAGCAAATTCAACACGATCCTCCACTTTTGGCCGGCCACATTGGCCAAAAATCCGGTGAGCTCGGTTTGGAAGGCTAAAAAAGGGTTCGTATTGTTAGGGTGGCTTCCTAATGATCCATCTAGGTTAGTGGTGTTGTTTGTTTTTTCTCAGAATCTCCCCGGATTGCTCCAGATTCCCTGTAGGCACCTAAATTAACACAAAACCGACATTGGGATTTCTATAGTCCAAGTTTGGGGTTCTAGCTCTGCTCTTGTCCAAGTTTTAGACACTAAAAGGGGTTTGTAATCACTAATACATCTCAAATGCACCACCACAACTCAAAATCCTTTAAACCTCCTCTAGAAATTTTCAAGTATCACTAAACTACACAAAATGGATTCTAAACTAGTATGGATGTTAAAGTAAATAGATTACCACTCTAATGGTGAAGAAAATACCTCATTTGGCAACTCAAGAATTTTCTTGAGTTTCCCCAAGTCTCCAAAATCCTTGCTTTCTTGGTCCAAAGTGTTTGAGCTTGTGCATATTTTTTGTGAAAGGGGGATGATGTTAGGAGTTGTTTTTGGTGTTGTTGTGATAAGGTAGAGGGGGATGGAGGAGAGGGCTGCCATGGTTGAAGGAGGAGAGGAAAAGATGAAGGAAATAATGAAGGGGAGAATGAGCCAAGACTATGGTTGACCCCTCACCCTCTCTCTCTCTCTCTCTCATGCCCATACCATATTGTTTATTCTTATCCCTTTTTTTCTTTTCCTTTTCTTTTCTTTTCTTTTGTAAACCAAATTAAAAACAAAGCCATGCATGGAAAATGGAAAAGAAAATCCATGATAGAAAATGTAGCAATGTGGAATATGACATGGTGCATGTCATGTGCACAAATCCGGTTTAATACACGATTAGTGATATTTAATCGCGATTAGTATTAAAATAGAATAGAATTAATTATAAAAATTTGTAATTTGCATAAATCACATAAATCCCTCAAAATCACCATTTAATTTGATTTTTCCAATATTTTCCAATTTATCGGTATATAATTATACCACATTATCAAAATATTCATAATATTTATTATTTAATTATAAAATTCTCAAAAATAATATTTTATTTTCCTGAAATGTTACAATCTTCCCCCTTAAAGAAATTCGGTCTCCGAATTTAAATTTAAACCTCTCAAATACTAAAACATTTCAGTAAAATGATCAAGTCGTCGGGGCTCCGAAATCATAAATACATAAAACGTATCGTAGCGCAATGCATGCGCATGAAAAAGAGTGTATAACTCAAAAATCAAAACTCCGTCAAGCATCCCGCAATTATCGGAGTTATGGTGAAGACATCAATGCCAAAATCCAATACGAAAACCAACATGATATACATCAAAACTGTAACATGTATATAGTACGCGTCGGTGTAAACTCGTCAAAATATCTGAAAGAAATGCATGCCAAACCTTTTTCAAATTGCTTCGCGATGCGCGCATCACTGCACAGTGGCGGACGTCTATTGTAAGAAAATAACTATATATATATATACCCTTTGTTTAACATAAGCGTCCCGCCGTTTTGAAAAAAATACTTTAGAAGGGTTTCCTTAATTAAATGCCTCGTGTCATCTCGGACATGTAGGTAAATACTGAGACTATAGCTCCTTTTTGGAAATCCCTTCGACAACTATCAATACATGCAAAAATATATTCAGGTACTTTTCTCGGACTAGTCCTGCTCGGCTACTATACCAAATAGTAAATATCATTAAACATACTGCTCCAAAAGGAAATCAATCCCAAAAGTGTATATAAGAATGCCACGTGCGTCTGGTGCGCACGGAAAACGAAATCAATGAATGTGCCATAAATGCTCACAGAAGCAAAATTTAAGTGCAACGGGTGTGCACGAAAACACCTGTCAAGGGCAACGGGTATGCCTGACAGCAATATGAGGTGCATCTGATATGTACGAAGAATCTCGATTTAGTGCATCTGGTGTGCACCAAAATCGCATCAAGCGCTCAAGCATGCGCATGAATCCAAATCAAGTGCACAAGGTGCATGAAAACAAATATCGAGTATCACAATCGAAATCGACGGTATACAACACATCTCAATCCAAATCCAAATCAGGTATACCGTGGTATATAATCTCACAACCATGTGCATCAGTGTGCACAAAATCGAATCAAAATACTAAAAGTGCATTAAAACTATGCCAAAAGCATAAGTCAATCACATGCATACCATAGGCATGAAATCAAAATCAACATCTTGAATAACATCAAATCGAAATCAAGTGCAACTGTAGTGCACAAAATCTCAATCATACAAATAAATCGCCCAAAATACCGAAATCAATGATGGCGGAAACAGTTCAGCTCTGGTACATCCTCTAAAGATCTCTAGCCAACTTTCATGGTCACTCATAACATATCTCGTCGACGATACCGAACTCTGGCCTACTAGGTGTGCGTAATATGACCGATCCTGGGTCCAAATCTTCTCGTATAGTGTTTCAGAAAGGCTCTATCGAAGTCTCCCACAAATCTCATTTCTGCCGAACTGCCCGGAAATTATCATCTTTTACTAAATCTATTTCTAGTTCCGGAACGGCTGCATACTCATCACGACTCCTTCTGGAATGTATTTCCATATACAACGCCCCTGCATGCATATCACATCTCAGATGTCAGTGGAATGGAACGTCATATCATCAAGATCTCGTACGAACCTCTTACTCCACTTTTCTCTAATGTCGACTGTTTCGGACTCGTCTCTTCGTGGCTGCATGGACTGCGCTCCGACGACTATACTCATATCTGGAGTCTCCCAAGCAATGTATCCCATCACATGATATCCGAATGACGTCGAATCTTTCGATCGATTCGTCAAAGTTCCATAATCCCCCAAGAGCTCAATATCTTGAGTACAGTTTAATAATATCGAGTACATGCTACAGTACCTATGGACCAGCCGTAGAAGGGCAAACCCAAGCCTCATTAATGGCACAGCGGAACTGTTGCAAACCCTAAGGTTTCAAAGCGTTCTCATGGTCATTATATCGAGTTAGGGTTTCATTCTTCTAGAGGGTCCACGGAATTACTTGCATGTCTTTCCGAATACTTTAAACTTCGAAAATGGGTTTCTGACATTCAATCGTTTTCCTTCGACTCCCAATGTACCTACGCGAAATCGTCTCTAGCTGGAATCAATCAATCTGATGACCTCGCATCGGAGTAGGCAACGAATCATATGTCCTAGTCATTCCTCTATAGGTGACTAGCGATCTTCTATCATATCTCTAAGTGCAACTCGTGCGGCGTTAGCTTCAAACATCTGGGCGACATCTCATCAGTCGCAGCAACAATTGAATCCTTCGTCCGCACGCTGAACAGTGCCTCAATCATCAAGTATAATCGGTGCATTGACAGCCATCACATTCCGGCCGGCCTCTAACAATGGCCCAATCCTCTGGTGCTAATCTGCACGTTCGAGAAATTTTGTAAAAGCAATCTATCAAAAGCTCATGGCGCGAAAACACAATAAAATGACACATCTATACAATCGTGTGTCCCTGGAATCATGCCCTGGTCAGTCCTCGTCTGTGACGAGCTCATGCTGACGCAACTCTAGCCGTAGCTCTCTCTGCCCGTGTAATCGTGGCAGCAAAACCACAAACTGATATCGATGAGGATAAATCATGAATGAATATAATGGTGTGCAAGAAAATGTACATCCTAAGGCTTCTTAAGCGGAGTAGTGTATCGTAAGTATGCCACGGAACATACACACGGTACGTCATTCTACATAAGTCACATACTCCATCAACCAAGGTCAACTAACGCGACAAAAGTTCGGGTCTAATACCCCCTCGACTAAGTCTAAGTTCCATAAGGTCAAGCCTAGATTCCGTATATATACAAACGCCCTAGGCTCCGCATAGTCAAACATAGACTCGAACCAAACTTAACCTAGCGCTCTGATACCAACTTTGTCACGACCCGAAATGGCACGTGATTGGCACTTGAATCATATGAAGTCTATAGGACCCCATCTAATTCAAGTAAGCCAAAAATCCCAAAAATCTAAACCATTTTAAGGAAGAAGTGAAAAAAACTTATTTTAAAACAAGTGGTTTTAATAACATAAGCCGAAGTATTGCATTTTTAAAATCTCAAGTCTTTTCTGAAAATTTTGGCAGAGTTTCCTTTGTAAATACTGGCCCCAAAAGGGTACAGCATACATAATATGAATAAAGGCATCTCCAAGCGGGAGCTAGCTCTTCGCCAATTGGCGGTCACAACCACGCAAGCCATATAATATACAACGCCGAAGGGCGAGGATCAAAAACTCAAAAGGAAACTCAATATCATCAAGAAAACTCGTAATAATACAACGCGCGACTCTAAGATCGAAAGAATAAACAACTGGTCTTCTAGGGTTAATAGAAATATACAAATCTGGTTGATGGAGTTTACTAGATACAACTGAATAAATAATAAATGGTACAATGGTGGTCACGATACAAGTGAACCCACCTACCAAGCAATCACTCGGAATGAAGTAATGTGCCAGCAAAACCGCCAAGAAAAACCTGTACGGCAAAACCTGCAAGAAACTGTGGCACAACGGGGGTGAGTTGCCAACTCGTAAGTAGAAAACATCACAGAGCAGAAATCGAATGTATGACTCAATCCTAGGTCATACGATCGGTAATATCCTCAAATAATATGGCCTGGAGCATGATAAAATGGCTAGGTAAACATCTATACAAAGTGTAGTACCAACTGCTCGTGTTAGTGCCTCAGGTAGCAACATATCATAAATATGAGGTATGAATGCAATATAATAAAAACAGAATACAACATGAATGAGAAAACTGTTTTCTTAATTTAGTGAGATTTCTGTATATTTAAATCGAGATATAATCAATGAAATCAACATAGAATCAGTGTCAAGTATCGACACAAAATATAAATCTCAATATCTCAATATCTCAGGCTCCGGCTA
The DNA here is from genome assembly GCA_030015575.1 of Agapanthus africanus. Taxonomy (NCBI): domain Eukaryota; kingdom Viridiplantae; phylum Streptophyta; class Magnoliopsida; order Asparagales; family Amaryllidaceae; genus Agapanthus; species Agapanthus africanus. Next base: position 44,451,441 of record JASDDO010000001.1, on the reverse strand, counting down.
TCCGGACTGGCCTATATCATCAAATCTCAATATCTCAGGCTCCGGCTATCCGGACTGGCCTGTATCATCAAATATCAATATCTAGGGCCCCGGCTATCCGGACTGGCCCAAATCCTCAAATAAAAGACCATGTCGGTATCCTCCAAATATCCGGTGCATCACAATAAAATCACCGGTCAGTAGTGCTCCCCTATCTCAATCTCAACGCCATCTTCCGCGACCTTCTCTCCCCGGGGTACCGCACCGGGTCCACCATGCACTCACAGACGGTTCCTCCTCCTCCTCGAATCGGGTGTATGATATCACTCAAGAGCCGAGAAAACTCATGGTGGACATATCTCAAATCATATCAGGAGAAAACCGCAATTTTATATCTTTTTAAAATGATAATCAGTTCATAAAATCTTTGCGGTTTCTCCAAATCCAGAAATCTTATGGAAATCCGAAATCCCAATCTCAAGAGTAAATAATGCGGAATACTGGGCTCCGGCAATCCGTACTGACCCTATAATATTGCATGACAATGAATATATGAATGCATCTGATATCAAGCAAATAATGCAATAATTAAACTAGCATATGAAAGCAATAAGATATAGGAACTATCAGCTAGTAAGCTATGTCAATGAAATAATATTCTCTAAAGTGTACGTGACATAGCAATTACCGATGAAGATGTGTGTGAGCTAGCAAGCGAGTGTATGTGGAGCATACGCGTCATCGGTAATGGTGCCGGTGTCCTAATAATAGGTTTCATCATTATTAACGACAATACATATAAGCATGCAATGCAATGCGAACAGCAGAATAAATGGAAAATGAATAGTAAATGCAGCAATAAAGAAATAAACATTCCTATATACGAGTCATACAGTTTTTGGTATATGAAATCGCACGAATCGTGGTGTTTAGAAAATAGGGCTACGGTGTTTTTATGAAAAAGTAAATCCATTGAAATGTCCGTAGTATCCCTTGGCCTGTCTTTAAAATACTCACAATTCGTTAGTTTTGAAATAGATATGACTCGAGTCTAGTCTAACATGTACAAGTAAATTACAGGACTAAACTAACAGACTAATCGAAAGGGTAAGGAAATCCACCTAAATCTGAGTCGATCCATATATATATATATATATATATATATATATTAATAATAGTCGGTGATCTCATCTCAATAGTATCATGTACGATACAATATATATATCGTATGACATCCTCGAGTCAAGAGTGCGGATTTATCATCATAATTATATCTCGTACGGTAAATCCATCGTACGGCATCCCAAATCAGGATATAAGTCAATATTACATTTATCTCATTATTCAACTGGTATCCTTATCATCATATATCATGAGCTGGGTACTGATCTACGTCTAGTACATACTATACCATCAATAATATATATGCGTGTGTCTGAAAACACATCGCCTAAGGATCCGCTAAAATATCATGTCGTATCTCATAATACGTACCGAATCATATCACCGATCTCGTAGCATCATGCCCAATCACATCGACTCATTTCCAAGTACCATATACTATCCTCATCATCCATGTATATGTATACGTATATATATATACCTAGTCCCATACCTATGTGAGTGTGTGTGTATACACATATCTCCATATACGCACAAGAAAGTAAAATGCATGCGAGTGTGTGTGTGTGTAAGTGTAAGCCTTATTCTGGGGTTTCACGACTAAAAACTAGCTAACGACACTATCATCCAATAACACTAAAATTTATCCATGAACTCCTAAACTCTATCTAGATAATCATCTAGTCTCACAATAAACATACTTATATATATAGTTATACGTATTCGTATACTACACTACGAACTGCGGGGGTGTTATACGCCATCCACCCGACTTCCCCCGTAGATATATATCTACTCACCTTGATCCTTACTTGCCGAAGTCGATGTCACCACGCCCTTGCTTGTCGTCCCGGAGTTCACGCGGAGGTACCTACATGTCATGACACATCGTATCGCATTAAAATCCAATTCGCAATCGAAACGACAAACGAATCACTCATAGGTTAAAACCTATGGTCTACCTACGCAAATCAACCAAACAACACCCGATATAGACGTACAAAGGTCAAGTGACCGATATAAAACCAAAACCAAAACCAAAACTTCAAGTCGTTAAAACCCACAAAACATTAGGCAGCAACTTAGAAAACTGGTCCCAGATTTTGTTTCAGGTGAAATCAAGCTAAACAAACAATACTGGGATGTTGTATATGAGGTATATGAGCTACAGAAGCAAATTCAACACGATCCTCCACTTTTTGGCTGGCCACATTGGCCAAAAATCCGGTGAGCTTGGTTTGGAAGGCTCATAAAGGGTTCGTATCGTCAGGGTGGCTTCCTAGTGGTCCATCTAGGTCAGTGTTGTTGTTTGTTTTTCTCAGAATCTTCCCGGATTGCTCCAGATTCCCTGTAGGCACCTAAATTAACACAAAACCGACATTAGGATTTCTAAAGTCCAAGTTTGGGGTTCTAGCTCTGGCCTTGTCTAAATTTTAAACACTAAAGGGGGTTTGTAATCACTAATACATCTCAAATGCACCACCAAAACTCAAAATCCTTTAAACCTCCTCTAGAAATTTTCAAGTATCACTAAACTACACAAAATGGATTCTAAACTAGTATGGATGTTAAAGTAAATAGATTACCACTCTAATGGTGAAGAAAATACCTCATTTGGCAACTCAAGAATTTTCTTGAGTTGCCCCAAGTCTCCAAAATCCTTGCTTTCTTGGTCCAAAGTGCTTGTAGTGAGCTTGTACATGTTTTTGTAAAAGGGGGATGATGTTTAGAGTTGTTTTTGGTGTTGTTGTGATGAGGTAGAGGGGGATAGAGGAGAGGGCTGCCATGGTTGAGGGAGGAGAGGAAAAGATGAAGGAAATAATGAAGGGGAGAATGAGCCAAGACTATGGTTAACCCTTCACCCCCCCTCTCTCTCATGCCCATACCATATTGTTTATTCTTATCCTCTTTTTTCTTTTCCTTTCCTTTTCTTTTCTTTTGTAAACCAAATTAAAAACAAAGCAATGCATGGAAAATGGAAAAGAAAAGCCATGATAGAAAATGTAGCAATGTGGAATATGACATGGTGCATGTCATGTGTACAAATCCAGCTTAATACAGTGATATTTAATCGCGATTAGCATTAAAATAGAATAGAATTAATTACAAAAATTTGTAATTTGCATAAATCATATAAATCCCTCAAAATCACCATTTAATTTGATTTTTCCAATATTTTCCAATTTATCGGTATATAATTATACCGCATTATCAAAATATTCATAATATTTATTATTTAATTATAAAATTCCCAAAAATAATATTTTATTTTCCTGAAATGTTACAGTTATGCTGATTCACCGCCAGTGACCTTCGCAGTAGAAGAGGTCAACTGGACCTCGAAAGGTCTTCTTCAGTCTCTTCCATGGCTTCAATATCAGTGCAGCCGCCGGTGGCCTTGGATATTTTGGGGCGACGCATATGCCAGGAAAAGTCGCGTCCTTGGGGTTAAGTTTACATGATAGGAGTGACTCCCCGTCAATCGGTCGGCTATCTACAGTGGGCCCGATATATCCCGTCGGCCAAGAAATCGCTGTTATTAAAGACCGGGTTGTATCCCGCGATTTATGCGTCCCTCTTTTACTACCACGCTCCTTATGTGTGGTGGATCAAACCTTTTTGGAACAATGGAACATCCCGACCCATACCTTTCTCCTATCAGATCGGGAGGTTTCGATTTCATTGGAGGAGTTTGCGGAGATCTCCGGCCTACCTGTCAGAAAGGAGCACTATAAGGAGCTACTTTCCCCCGATGAGTATGTCTTTGCCACCAAATCAGTGGTGATGGGCCTTAATCCGGAGAATGTCGTTCAACATCAATTCCCAAGCTTGATTAAGGTGTTGAACATGTACGAAAGTTTATTCATGGAGTCCGGCGGGGACCGAGTTGGCTTCGCAGATTTTATAGCCCGCTTTCTTCGTCCGAAAGTTCTGTCTAAACAGGCTGCAAAATTCGCCAAACTTGATGACCCGTTCAGGTTTGGTTTGGATAACTTGCCGAGTGCAGAGGCGGATTTAAAGAAATTCTTTATTCTGGAAACTCCAGTCGTCCCCTTTGCAGAGATTGCTGCCCCGGATGTTGACGAAGAGACATTCTTTCGGGGGTTTATGGGCTTATGGCTGAGTTGGTTTGCGCTTCCGACGCACCCCCGCTACATGAGGCCATCTATTTTTTATCCGGCTCATCGTATCGTCACGGGGATGCGCGTGGCCGTTAGGATTGCGGGGTTGGCTCATTTGTATCATGGCTTGAGCCTAGCTGCTGACACCACTCAACCGGGGGTAAAGCCCGTGTATCTCCCACTGTATTACTTCACGTCATGGATCGAGATGCACGTGCTGGGTGCCTTTGGTGTTCATAAACGACACCGATTCTACGAAGGCTACAACTTCCCCCAAGTCATGCATCTAGTTGACGCTTCCGCTCCAGACCCATCACAGCGAGAGGCTCGGCGACTGCTCCTTCGCTCACACATGGTTGGGGACAGTATGACCTTTGTCGATAGAGTCCTGACTATCGGCAAAGAATCTTCCAAGATGGTCCAACCGCTGCATGATACTTTCAAGGACGGGGCTTCTGCATTGTGGGCTCGGGAGGTTATGCACCTGTATTCGATCAGGCCGGGCTTCCTAGTATTTAGACAGAACGCCTCAGTGCTGTTTATGAGGTACAACCCATATCGTTTTGCCCAACAATTGGGTTATAACCAAGGTGTTCCTCTTGAAGCGTTCTTAGTTGAGCCAGTTGCTACAGAGGAGGGTATTCGTGGCGCAATGCATCATTTTATACGATTAAATACGGGGTCCCATTTCCTTATCAGCGAGCCGAGCTATGTGCCAAAAGCCTCGAATGCTTACGTCGCATGGTACCAGCATGCGACATGTGCTATTATCAGGGAGATGATGCGACTTCTACTTGACCACAAGGATGTCGTCCCAGCCGGTAATCCATTGGTCCCGCTGAAGCAACGGACCACTGTTCATCCTTCTTTAAGAGAAATCACTATGGTTATAGTCCCACGAGCTTTTCCTGATAAGCTTCGACCGGATGCTCCTACGACTGCGGTAGCCGTGGCGTCTCCGGACTCGGGCACCGGTTCAGAAATTGGGACCCGTTGTCCGAAAAAACCCATTAAGTGAAAGCTTTATCGTTGGCGGCGGGCGTCGTTTCGCAGAAAAGGAAGACGTCCCTATTTTCTGCTGACGTCGTATTCAGACAGGAGCCTCACACCCCTTATAGCGAGGGCTTGTGCGTATATGGCACTGACGAGGGTTTATTTGATGCGCCTGCGACCGATACTGATTTTCAGGCTGCCATTGATGCTTCCAAACGACTGGCTCATGAAGAAGCAGCGTTGGTTTCTATTGCGAAGTCCGGTATACTTCATTTACACTTTTCTGCATATATCATTTCTTTCATTATGCTTTATTAACGCTCTCCTCCTTAATAGGTATCTCTGCTGAAGAGGCTCTCGCGGCTTCCCTCAGGACGTTTGAGGAGGAAGAGAGGCTCCGCGCTTCTTTGGGCCTTGGTATAATTCGTTTCATTACACCTTTACTCTTTTAATTCCTTTTATTCATGGTCTGACTTTCTTTTCTCACCCTATTACAGGGATCACCAAAACCCAGGTTATTCCGAGTGCAGTGCTAATCTCAGGTGGTGATGTAGGAAAGATTCCAGAGCCACCGACCGCGGCCGAGGGCCTCCCAAGGCCACCACAGGAGGCGTTGCTGAAGCAGCCGATGATGGATGCCGTAGCGGCTCCGGAGGCCGAGCTCGGTTCGGACGATGACGTCCCCCTGTCATAAGTTTTAAGGAGGTCGGTTCTCACAGTCCAGGCTGAGAGGAAGCGTAGAAAGCATGCTGCGAGGGAACACGAAGCTGTCTTGGCTGTGGGTGCAGGTTCGAGTAATGTTCCACCTGCTGACATTTCTTCGGTGGACGTTCCTTCTACCCTGTCTACTGCCCATAGACAGGTTGCACATGCATCTCGTGAAAAGGACGAACGGCTACTTCAAGGTAGAACAACGCACAGCTCTTAGTAACAGCCCCTTCCCCTTTTTTATATCATAACATACGCATTTTTTATTTACGGAGCCAGATTTAGGCGACGGCGTGATAGGAGAAGTGCCGACAATTAAAGAGCCTAAAGTGGGCAATCTTTCTCTGGAATCTAGGACCGTTCCAACGCTGCTCTTTCTTCCTGCGGATCTTTGATATCGGTGGGTGACGCAAGTGTTACGACGGCCCCTGTCGAGTCAGGGGATGAAGTCGTGGGTGCTGAATCTATTCTCCCAATGGAAACCGAAGAAGCCGTTACGACCAGTGACGCTTCGGGCACAGTTTCATTTTCTGACAAGTCAGGTACTCCTTGGGCTATTATCTTTAAGCTTTTAATCCTGCTAAGCATCTCTGATGATATTTCTTTTGTCCTGAGCATAGGCGCAGTAGACCTTGAAGTTGTACTGGTTGAAAAATTGCCGCCGGTTATTGCTCTGACTGCCACGGTTCCACCCCTTTCTTTGGCGCCCCTCCAAATTCTGGAAGGTGATCATTTCTTATTTTTTGCTTCAGTATGCATACCATTTTCTTGTACTGACCATTTATTGTTGCAATCCTGCAGGAGTGCTCTTTGATCATTTACACCGGGTGTTAAGCCCACATTTTTCCTTCCAGTCGGCATTCGTTTCTCCTTTCGGCATTGGTTAGTATACTGCTTTTCTTTTTTTTTATGTCACTAAGCTTTCCCCATATTGACCACAGTACCACAGCTCGAGGGAGGAAGTGAAGGGATAGCCGAGTCTCCTGTGCTCCCTGTCGTGCCACCTTTAATAGATGGTACGGTAGATCTCGTCCATCAGCCATCCTCTTTATATATATATATATATATATATATATATATATATATATTTTTTTGTTAAATCAAAATCTGACCCTCGTTCGTGCATGATTCATTTTGCAGCGATTACACCCGCTTCGGTTCCTTTCAAGTCCCGCATTCTTATGCTTACGGGGCCTTTTGCCAAACGTCAATCTTCTAGGGGCGCGATGACGAGCAAGCGGGTGTTAAGCGAATTTATCGAGGATCTTGATGCTGAGGCTCTCACCTCCGCTGTGGATTTTGCTGACGAAGTTAACCTTATGTTGACGACACTTGCGAATTTCCACAATGAAGATCTCGTTCGCTTTTGGGTTGATCATTGTAAGAAGATTGAGACTTGTTTGCATGAGGTCGAGCTCAAGCGTCTCGCTCCTGAAATACTGACCTTGAAAGCTCAGCGGGACACGTGGATTAAGCAGAGTACCAATTTCATTCAACATTTTGAACAAAAGTTAACCCTGAAGCGGAAGGAACATGAGATGGCTTCTGGAGAATCCATCAAATTGCATGCCCAGCTTGAAGCGAATGCCGCGCAGCTGCAAGTTATCTTCGAAAACCTCCAATAATGTATTTCTGATGGGGTGGCGCTGAGGCAGAAGTTGGACTTTACCGAGCGGGGCGTGAAAGATTGCAAAGTTGCCAAGCGGGAAATCGCTGAGAGGCTTTCATCATGCTTGCAACAACGGGCTCAAATTGAAACGGAATTGGCCGCAGTAGAAGCACGCAAGGAGGAGCTACGGGGAGCGCGTGAGCGAGTTGCCAACTTGTTGAAATCCCCTCCTTTCTAATTGTAATGGTATTCTCTTTTTTTGCATTAATTGTATCTATTAAACATTTTGATTCATGAATAAGAATATATATTTTTTCTTTGCATTCGCTTATCTGTGTCTTGATGTGGCGCTAATTAGTTTATTTACTCATTTCGGAGTTTGTAGTTTATTTACTCATTTCGGAGTTTTTAGTTTACGTACTCATTCCGGAGTCTCTAGTTTATTTACTCATTCCGGAGTCTCTAGTTTATGGACTCATTTCGGAGTTTGTTTAGTTTACCTTCCTTGGGATTATAGGCAAACTTGTCCTAACGTTATAGATAACCCATGCTCTTTGCGACAGAGGTCCGTTAGGTTTTGTGGTACTAAGGTTTTTAGTCCGTGGTACCGTCGCGTTGGCTGATGCATTCCCCGATATGCAGTCTTTATGCTACTGTTCGAGTAGCCCCGCGACTGTCGTGTCTCTGATCCCTTTGGGGGATGGACAATACGTTTTCAAGTAATCTTCTTAGACAGTTTGACCCTTGGAAGAGCAAACGTTAGGAATTTTGCCATGGCGCTTTTTACTTGAAATTAGGCTCAGTTTGGGAGCCCCGATGAGTCATAACCACTCCGCACTGGTGTGGGATGATCTCCGATAGTCTTTCAGGTCTTATTAAAGTTACCGTCAAGACCCTGAAACTAGGAATTTTGCCTTCGCTTCCTTTTGTTTTGGCTATTTTGGAGTCTTTGTTGACATTGCGTCTACTGTAACGAGAAGAATATCCTGCTGGAGTAAGAGGGAATGCCGAACTGATTTCCAGACTGTGGTTGCCACCGTCGAGATCTAGTTCTCCCTTTGACGGAGCCTGGTGGGAAAATATGGTTCCCTTTTTTATTTGTGCCCATAGATTGTATACAGGGGTCGGTGTAGACTCACCTGCAGGGCCTAGGAAATTTTATTTTATTTTATTCTTTATTTCTGCGATGCTCTATCTTTTCAGCTTTTCATATCACGAAAGTCGCGATTGCCCAATCATTTCGGCTATTTATCGCGGTGCCCAATCATTTCGGCTATTTTTATATTTTTACTCGCTGCTTTTTATTGCGAGTTTCCCAAACATTTCGGCTATTTCATATGCATATATTTTTTGCTCCCTGATTTTTATTGCGAGTTGGCCCATCATTTCGGCTATTTTTATACGCATTTTTTGCTCGCTGATTTTTATTGCGAGTATGAAACTTAAGATCTGATCCCAATCTTGGCATCAGTATCGCTGTGACTGGAATATTGCCAGTAGCGAATCATCATATGCCGTGAAAGGATTTGGAGTTTGACACCGATTTAGGCATCAGCATCGCTGCAACTGGGATATTGCCAGGAGCGAATCATCATTTGCCGGTGCTGATTTGAACAAAGGTGGCTTAGAAGACAGGGTTAGGATCCTGTCGACTAAGGCTTTTGATTTTATGAGCCGTAAGGGTCTCATAAAGTTATTTCTCCTTACGGGTCGTGAGGATCCCGTAGCCGTATTTTCTCCTTAGGAATCATGAGGATTCCTATGTGTGTGTTCTCTTATAAATCGTAAGGATCTTACAAGAGTGTTTTCTCCCTATAAATCGAGAGGACTTACAAGTGTCTTCACCATATGAGGACATTCATCATCATTGGTGGAACTTGGTGGGGAATCGTTTATTTATGCCCGTGGATTGTATACAAGGGTCAATATTAGACCGTCTGTAGGGCAACTTGGGGAATACGACGGTTTAAGAACAGGTTTGGATCCCTGTAACTTAAGACTTTCAAATTCAATGAGCCGTGAAGGTCTCATAAGGGGAGTTCTCCTTACGAGTCGAGAGCATCTCGTAAGTAAAAATTTTACGAGATTGCGCCCTTTCGAATTTTCACAAGCTCGCCGATAGCCTTGCTGTTTTTACTCACGACGCCCTTTCGGGTTTTCATCCGTGCCCATTTTTCTTGTGGACATACCTTTTTTTAGCCGAGATTGCACCCTTTCGGGTTTTCACAAGCTCGCCGGTAGCCCTACTGTTTTTACTCACGGCCCCCTTTCGGGTTTTCATTCGTGCCCATTTAGCTTGTGGACATGCCTTTTTTTTTGTTTTTTTTGCGGTGGTGTTTAGGGGTGGCTTTGTCGCTGAAGTAGCTGCACAGTCGGTAGAACTTGAGTTGAGATCTTTGCTATCAAGACTTTGATTGCAATATGGATCTCAAAAGACTGTATCGTCATATCTGGGGCGACGCACTAGTTTAGGGATGTTCCGGTCCATTGTTAGTTTAGGGACATCTTGGTCCATTGTTAGTTTAGGGACATTTCGGTCCATTATCACTATTATTGAGGTGAAGCTTTAGTTTAAGGACATTACGATCCGTTGTCGTCATGTTTAAGGCGAAGTTTTTCCAAATACCACTTAGAGTTTTGACTCAGGAAGATAGCGAGCAGACATGAGCGTCGTCATCTATCATTGACCTAAGTCATGACTCGTCAAGCATGGTATTTCTTGAGGAATCGGTCGTTTATTGGCCAGAAAGGTTTTTCGCCATGCATATCCATGAGCAAATAGGCCCCACCTTGATAGACCTTGTGTATGATGTACGGGCCTTCATAGTTTGGCTCGAATTTCCCCCGTTTTGCACAATTGGGAATCATAGGTCTTTTGACGACTAACACGAGTTCGCCTTTGCGGAATGTTCTCGGCCTAGTCGATTTTTCGTATGAGCGCGTCATCCTTGCCTTGTAAGCTTCTAGGTTTTGTTGCGCCATGAGGCGAGTTTCATCGAGGGCGTCGAGCTCCTCAAGCCGAAGATGGGCATTTTTGTCATCTGTTAGCTCGTATCGAACCGCTACTCGGAGAGAAGGGAGTTCTATTTCCAAAGGAATGACTGCTTTAGTGCCGAATACCAACGCGTATGGTGTTGTATTCATAGCCGTTTTGAACGTCGTTCGGTACGCCCAGAGAGCTTCATGCAGTCTCTCGTGCCAGTTATTTTTGTTTCTAGACACCGGTTTCTTTATAATCTTGGTCAAGATCTTGTTGAAAGCTTCAGCTAGACCGTTGGCATGAGGATTATAGACTGAAGAGTATCTCCAGTCTATTTTGTGTTGTTCTGTGAAGCGACTGATTTTATGGCTCCTATAGGCTGGTCCATTATCCGAGATTATCCGTCGTGGAGTACCGAACCGGTAGATGACATGTGTCTTGAAGAAACGGAGAATATTCTCCGTCTTCACCTCCCTTAGTGGTACTGCTTCCGCCCACTAAGAAAAGTAGTCGGTCGTCGCCAGTATGAACCGGTGTCCTTTGGATGATGCTGGCTCAATGGGGCCGATTATATCGGTTCCCCACATTTCGAACGGCTAGCTAGCGACCGTTGGGTGTAGCGGATTTGGATGCTGGTGGATGAAGTCCCCGTGAATCTGGCATGAGTGACACTGCTACGCACATTAGAGATAGTCCTAAATCATTGTGGGCCAATAGTAACTCATTCTTTTGATTTTCGGCTTCATCTTTGGCCCGGCTTGATGAGGACCGCAGAGTCCGTCGTGAGTTTCTTGGACGACTCTCTTTGCTTCTTCTGGCCCCAAGCACCTTAGCCACAGACAGTCAAGCGACCTCTTGTATAGACTATTATTGACGAAGGTGAAAGACAGAGCCCGTTTCATGAGCTGATGTCTTGACGACGCGTTTTCGGGTGTTCAATGGGATTTGAAGTAGTCTATGAAGACTTCCCTCCAATCCTTGATCTTTTCTTCGTTTCCTTCAGAAGGACTACTTGTTTAGTCGCTTCCTTTCCTTCAGAAGACTCGGTTAAATCCCCCGAAGATATTTCTACTGGCACGAGAACCAGGCGGCTTTGCACAACGATCCTTACGTCATCGAGGTTTTCGTCAGCCAGCTCCTTAGCAAGCTTGGCTAATGCATCCGTCTTGCTATTTTCCACACGCGGTATGCTTTCCAGGATGTAGGAGGGGATTTGTGTCGGCAGTTGCTGCACTCTCCTACCATATTTTATCAACTTTGGTTTGCACGTCTGATAGTCGTCATTTACTTGACTAACGACCAGCTGAGAGTCTCCATATATGAAGAGGTTTTCAATTCCCATATCGACAGCGATCTCAAGACCCGTTATCAAAGCTTCATAATTAGTCTCGTTGTTTGTTCTTGGTTTCGTTAAGGAAAGGGTGAAACGCATTATCCCTCCTTGTGGAGTCACGAAGATGAGGCCCACCCTGGCTTTGATTTTAGGGGTATTATGTTTCCGCTTCTTCATAGAAAATGCTCCATCGAAGTAGAGTTCCCATTGGTCATTATTTCCTTCCTCCTCCCCTTTGATTTTGTCAAACGCGTGTCCGTCTGGCAATTCGCAATTTAGGGGAGAATCGGCTGGTATCGGATGCTCAGCGAGAAAATCGGCGATGGCCTGACCTTTAACTGCCTTGAGGGGTCGATACGTTATCGAGAACTCGATCAAGAGGAGGGCCCATTTGGCAAGCCTTCCTGTTAGTATAGCCCTTGACATCAGATATTTGAGAGGATCCACCTTTGATATGAGATGGACTTCATGTGCCAAGGCATAGTGCCTGAGCTTCGTTATTATGAAGATCAGTGCCAGACAATACTTTTCAATGGGGGAGTAGTTGTTTTCTGCCCCCAGGAGAACTCGACTCAAATAGTAGAAAGCCCTCTCCTTTCCATGATCGTTCTCCTGTGCCCATAGCGTGCCTAGAGAACCTTCAAGGACCGTTGTGTACAGGATGAGGGGCTTTCCTTTGACCGGAGCGGTCAGTACCGGCGGGTTCTGCATATATTGCTTGATTTCGTTCAGTGCACTTTGGCATTTATGATCCCAAACGAACGGGGTCCCCTTCTTCATTAGATGGCTGTAGGGGCGGCATTTGCCGGAGAGGTTGGTTATGAACCGCCGGATATACGCGAGCTTTCCTTAGAGAGACCGCAGTTGCTTAAGAGTTCTTAGCATGGGCATTTCCATAACCACCTTGATCTTTGATGGGTATATTTCGATGCCTCGGTGTCGTATGATGAATCATAGGAATTTGCCTGATGAGACTCCAAACACGTATTTCAAAGGATTCATCTTTAGATTGTATTTTCGAAGACGCTGGAACACTAAGTTCAGATGTTCCCAGTGTTCCTCGTACGATTTGCTTTTCACCACAAGCTCGTCAATATAGCATTCGACAATCTCATGTATGAGTTCATCGAAGATCTTCGATATAGCCCTCTGATGGTAGCGCCTACGTTCTTCAAACCGAAGGACATCACCTTATAGCAGAATATGCCTAGCAGAGTTCGGAAGGCGGTGTGCTTTTGGTCGTCAGGATGCATTTTTATTTGTTTGTAGCCTAAAGATCCATCCATGAAGGAGAAGACCTCATGAGTGGACGTGTTATCGATCATCAGCTCGGTAACAAGTACTGGGAAGTCATCCTTCGGACAAGCTTTGTTAAGGTCCCGAAAGTCCACGCAGACGCGCACTGTCCCATTTTTCTTCATCACTGGAACAATGTTGGCAATCCAGAACTTCTTGGATGAAGCCGGAGTCAATTAGTTTCTTGACTTCAGCATTGATACTCATCTCGAGTTTGAGCCGCATTTTTCTTGGTGCTTTTTTGACTGGCTTAACGTCTGGCGATATAGCCAATTTATGCATCGCTATTTTTGGATCCAGTCCCGGCATCTCGGAAAAGTTCCATGCGAAGCAGTCTTTATATTGCATAAGCACGTCCTTTAGTGTGGCCACCTGTTCTTTAGACAACAACTCACTGATGAACCTGGGTCTTGGCTCGTTTTCCATCCCCAAGTCAATTTTTCTCAGGTTATCTGCCGTAGTGTGTATCCCATCTTCCAGCTCTTTTGGTGCTGGTGGAAACTCTGAGATCACCTCATCCTCGTCTTCATTTGCGAAGCACCTGAAAGAGTCATCTATAGTCTCGTGCTCTCCCTCCTTTGAGAGTGTTACCACACGGAAGGTATGGGTTTGTTTCCATTCTTGACGTTGAGCTGGTCCTGTCCTCACGGTATAGCTCCTCTTTGGCTCATGCTTTTCCGGCGGGGTTACCCTCCAGTTGTCGGACAAAGCGAACTTGCCTTATTGATACTGGTCTTCGACCCAATCTTTAAAAGTGAAGCAGTCTTCAAGGGGATGACCTATTGCTCGGTGATAGGAGCAATAATCTGGATGATGGACCTCGTTTATTTGTTCGGGATGCCGAGACTCCGGAAGCGTCATCATTTGATACTTCATGACAAGGTTGAATATTTTCCTTGTCTTGTCTTGAGAGAAAGAGTATTTCCGTCCCATCTTCTTCATAAAAGACGAATTCCAACTGACTTTTTCTTGATTGCATGGCTTCTTGGATCCGCTTCGCTGTTTCTGAACGTCATTCTTGTTCTTCACTTTGTTTTTACCCCTGTTCCGGGCTTTTCTCATGTCGCGAGAACGTATAGCGGGCTGAGGGTGAAGGGTATCGTAATCTTCTCTTTTCGCAGACTGCTGAATGAAACGTTGAGTCCTGGCCTTTTCGTAAATGGCCATTTCGCGGTTATGGTCATCCCGAACCTTTTAACCGGCTTCTCTTATTAGCTTGGTAACCTGCTCCTCGAACGACGAACTTGACATTCGGATGGCGAGATTTCGCTCTGGTTCAATGTTATAACCATTTGGAAAAACGTTCCCTTCTTCACCAGAGCTATTGATGACGTGGCAGTTGTGGAATCGCTCCCATTTATTTGTCCGAACGTATCCGAGCCAAGTCGTCTCTATTCTCCTGTTGGGCATTTTTCGCTGAGTCTCGGGAACGTCCCAGATCTTGTTGTAGAACTGGGTTTGTTGAACAGTTTGGTTGAAGGGCACGCCTTAGTATCTTAACAGCCTTTTCAATCTCTCTGCGTAATATCTGGGCAAACGGATTGGTTAAAGCCTGTCAAGCGCAAAATCGGCGCCTCGCCAGACTTCTTTCTCTACTTTAGTTTCCGTAGATTGGTAGAAGAGGATCGCATTTTCACCTCTACACTTGGGAGGGACGTAGAAAGTCCGCGGCTCCTGTACGCGGTTTGTATCAAGCGTATCAAGTTCTTTGCAATGTCGTGGCGGAACTATGGTGATTTGTAAACTCTGATCAACTCCAGTAACAGTTTGTGCTGACAGGCGAGTGAAGAACACGGCGTTGGCCTCGTCCTCAGAGTCACTGCCAAAGACCAAAACATGATTAAATGGTCCGGGCCTGTTGCACTGGGGTTGTCCCGATTAGACTATTTCCTCATCTTCCTCGATGTCACTCCCAAAGACCGGGATGGTGATGACGGCTTTTTGTTTATTCTCCGTCTTATGACATCTTTTCGTGTCTTTGAAGTCCGGTAGGAAGTACTTTATGTCTTCATATTTTCGGACTTCATTTATGAAGAATGGATTTAGCTCCCCCGTAACGGTGTACTCGAGGCCATCTTTAAAATACTTCATACACTGGTGTTGTGTAGAAGGGATAACGTTGTACTCGTGTAACCAAGGCCTGCCGAGCAAAGCGTTGTAATAAGTCTTGGCGTCGATGACATGAAATTTGATGTCAGTGACGGGTAGCCCTAAGCATAACGTCAATATTACGGACCCAAGCATCCGCGATGACTGAGAGTCAAACCCGGAGATGGTAATTTTATCCCGAGCCAAGTGTTGAACGTTCATGCAAATCTTCTTCAGCACCTTCACGTTAAGAAGGTTGACGGAGGACCCATTGTCGACCAGGATCTTCCCTATCTTGATATCGTGGCAGTACCTGGTGACATATAGAGAACGGTTGTGCTCACACATTCCGAGGAGATCTTCATCACCGAATGTAATGTCAGCTGTATAAACCTCTGCCGACTTATCTTTCATCTTTTCTTCCGCCAGGAAAGCTTGGAACTGATCGGGCCCCTGTAACGCCCTGATCAGATAATCTCTTGCTTCTTTAGACAGGAGGAGAGCATCTAGTACGCTCAGTTGTGAGGGTATCTTCCTCAAATGTGTATGGACATTGTAATCCACCTTGTTTTTCTTAGGCAGATCTTTGGATGCGAGCTCTTTGACGACTCTATCATCGAGGGCAATTTCCTCAGGGACTTTTTCCTTCCCCTTGTCTATTTTGCTCGAACCTTTATTTATAGGCCCGAGATTCTTTTCAGGCGACGTACAGTTACGCAGCCGAATGTTCTCGCGGTTCTTCTCCTCTTCTTCTTTTCCAGAGGTGGATTCTTTGAAGAGAGGGCCAAGAGTTATTTCTTCCTCAGAATCGCTCCCGAATGCAAGAACTTGAGATTTTCCTTTTGTCGAACTGGTATAAACCGTATAATAGTTGCCAGCCGTTCCTTCACGCTCATCTATCGCGCTTCTTTGCTGCCGACGAGCTTTGCGCTTCATCCTCTTGAAGTGTTGTCGGTGAGCAACGTATCCTTTCCACCACTTCTTGAAGGCACTGCACTCTTTGGTGGGGTGGGTGACCCTCCGATGATATAGGCAATAGTTCGGAAGTGAAATCTCTCCATTGAGGCATGTGGCCCCGGGAATATTTCCGTTGAGAGATGGCAGCTTCATTCCCATTGACAGGGCTTTGACGAACCGTTTCTCTGTCTTAAAACTGCTTTTGTTTGCCGCAGGTGTGCTTCGGTCTGGTTGGAGTACTTTGTGACTCTTCCTCGCTGCTGCTTCTTCATCCTGACGCTAATGTTTGGCCTTTTCGTATATGGTCATTTCACGTGCTCGGTTAGCTTTGCTCTTTTGAAAAGCCCCGTTTAGTAGCCTGTCAATTGGGTCTTCTGGAAGCTCCGGGGATTTTGACACCGATCCTGCCCCCAGTTCCTCTGCGTTGCTTTCCGACGCAGAGGGAGTTTCTTCGTTATTTAACGACGAATGAGAAACCATGTGGCAACCTGCTACATAATCTTCGGTTTCTTCCGACGAGCCATTTCTCTCATCATCGTCACTATCTCCGCTCTCAAGTATATGGTTAAGAAACTCTTCGAGGGTGACTGGGGTCCGCGCCTTCTGATTGTAGTCCTCCAGCGCGTCGATGTACTTTTGCAGGTCCGTACGCTTGTCGTCAGACTGTACGGGCTTCTTGGTCTTCTTCTTTCCCTTCGAAGACTTTGAAGGCTTGACCTGGGTGTTTTGCCCATCATTAGTAGCTTTCGATGTGGGATGTGGTTTCAGCATCCCATCAATGATCTCGGGCTCCAGCGGGCTTTTCCACTGATCGCCGGACATGCTTGAAGATCCTTCAGCATTCTTTTGGTTTTAGCTGAAAGGATAACTTCCCATGGAGCTTCTTCTACAAACAAACATGATACTCCCGGTGTATCCACCTTTTTAGGAGTATGCCTCTGTGGCGGGTTCACCCTCCAGTTCTCAGAAAGCGCAAATTTCCCCCATTAATACTGGTCCTCAATCTAATTTTTGAAGATATAGCAATCCTCAATAGGGTGACTCACCATTCAGTGATAGGAGCAGTAATTAGGATTGTTGACATCACCGGGCTGTGGTGGACGTTTTGGGTCTGGCAAAGTGATGAATTTGTTGCGCACTGCCAGTTCGAACAGTCTCCTCATTTTATCACGGGAAAACGAGTAAGCACGTCCTAGCTTCTCTTTCAGGGATTGGCATGGGCGTGCGTTGTTTTGGCGAGCAACCGGTTTCGGGTCACTCGGTTGCTGTTGAGTGTTGGAAACGAAGGCCACTTTCCCTTTACCCTTTGCATTCCGAGGGTCCATTTTTGAAGAGGAAGGTCTGTGGCCCATCTGGTCCATTTGGGCCAACTTGTCGATCAGAGCCTGGAAAGTGGTCGGCTAAAAAAAACGTCATGAACTGGGACACAGTCGCCTGAAGATCCAGAGTCCTTATGAACATGCCTACAGCAGGAGCTTCTTCGATGCGTTGCTCGCATTTTGACCATAGGTTCCGCCACCGGATTGCGTATTGAACCCAAGTCACTCCTGGATTCACCCTGGCATTGATTAATGACGTGATCAAGGTGCGCTCGCTTGCACTGGCGAACCGCTGCGTGAACAGCAATTCCATTTCCGTGAATGTTTTGACGGAGTCATTTGGGAGCTCCGAGTACCATTCAAACACCGTTTCTGACAGGCTGCCAATGAACTGGCGAAGCAGCAATTTGTCGTCGCCTCCAGTATTGCCGCGTAAAGCTCTGAACTGAGCGACGTGCTGGTGTAGGTTGCATGTTCCTTTGTACACATGGAATTTGGGGATCGTATATCCCGGCGGGTACTTGATTTGGTCATACCCTCCTGGATACGGTCGCCCGGTTATGACGACTTGGCCAGCCGCTTCATTGGCTTGATGAGCTCGTATTTGTTGAGGTATGTAATCGTCTAGGGCAGCTTTGGAGATTGTTTCCTCCCTGGCTGTTGATAAAGCTGGAGGAGGGTTTGATGATTTCCCTCTGTCGTCCTCGATGACTATCAGCGGGTCTTCAGCAGGAGGTTCTGGCAGGATCATCATTCCAACCATATCTTGGAACAAAAGTGTCATCTGTTTTATATTAGCAGCTTGTTCCGCAGCCTCATTGTCTTTTCTTTCTAGCACCCTTCGCAAGAACTCTTTATCGGTTTCTTGCTCTTGGCGCTATTCAGATGCTGACTCCGGACTTTCTTTCTGTCCGGTGAGTGCTGACATTTTGATCGACATCTCCTGGAGCTTTTGTTGTTGCTCCTGAGCCTTTGTTAACGACCGAGTTTGCGGTCGATGACCCATGGAAGCAAGGATTTCCTCTTTCCAGGAAGCCATGTAAACCGTATGCACGATCATGCCCCCAGACTTGGGGCATTTGGATCCATCACCTTTGTGATTTTCCGCCGGTGATGGGAGATTCTCCGGCCTTCTCTTTTTGTGGGAGGTCAAAGTTGAAGGAGTCATTGTAGCAGGCGCTTGTGTGAAAGAAGTCCCTCGCTGTATGCTGGAGGGATGATTTTCCTCTTGTCGAACATTCATTTTCTCCATTTGACGAGAGTAGTTCTTGTTGATCACAGAATTTTAGACGTTCCGCCAGACTCTGTGGATTTGGGAGGACGGCCGCTGAGGGGGCTGCTCCGGCTTTGCCTGCGTCATATTTTCAGCAGGAAGTGGAGATTTCTTCAACACTGCGATTGGGGAGTTCTTCTGCACCCCCTTTAGCAGTTCAAAGTTGTTCCCGGTTGGAACAGCAGCGTCAACTTTTACCATTGGAGCTGGTGGAGTAAGTCCAGAGGGGGAGTTGCCCCCATCTTTTCTCATCCGGTGCCAATGGCGACGTTGAGCGTGTCTTGCAGACGGGACCACCTCGGTTATGGAAGCTGCTCCGTCATGCCCTCTGCTTTGGTGAGGGGCTCTGCTGGTGTCAGCCTGTCGAAGACTGACGTCCGTTGAAAAGGAATGGCCAATCTTTCGAAGGCCGACTTTCTGGTAGGGGAAGCACTTTTGATGACTTCACTCGTAGTAGGAGTTGGCGTAGCCACTCTTGCGAAGACTGATCCTTTGGTAGGAGAAGTGCCTTTGACGACTTCACCTGTCGGAGGAGTTGGGAGGACTATTCGTTTTGGGATAGCCCTTTCAGGTATGACGAGCCTCTTTGCGGGCCCGTTTTGGTTCTTACCCAGCCTGTCGAAGACTGAGGTGGCAGACTTGGACGACCAGTTAAGAGGGGCCGTAGTGGTTGCAAGTCGATCGAAGACCGAATTTTTTGGAACTTCCTCTTGTGGCATTGAGGCGCTGAAGCTTGTTGGCGAGAGCATGATCCCGAAGAACAATCCAGTGGTGGCTTGAGTCGTCTGCCCCACCGGCATTGAAAAGATGGAGGCTTATTGGGCCCGTATGTCACTCCTCCAGTTGGGGCGTAGCGGGAGTTGCTGTTGCAGTTTGTGCAGCTGGAAGCCATTGATATTCACTTCTTCTTTCTGCACAGGAATAAGACACCAAATCTTAGTATCTCGAATCCAAGGGCAACCATAGCAAACCGCGATTTTTGTTCGCGAAACACGACACACGAAGTGTGGAGTGGAAAGAGAAAAAGGTCCCACTGGGCGTGCCAGAATCTGTTTACCGCCGAAAACAGGGACGAACCGGGATGGATCGTTCTGCCTGAATTTGGGGGCAGATGCTATTTGGATTTATCCGTCCACCTCTCCGAAGATGCCAAGTTGATTTATGGCACCGTATTCGAATGTTTGGACGGATGCGGCTGTTGTAGCAGATTTCGTCAGATTCCCCCTCGTTTGCCAGGGGTTTTTGATTGTGGGGACGCTCTTCCCTGCAAGCACAAGCCTCTGCAGTTAATTACGTTATCGCATCGCGATAACCATTTTCTCCTGCACCGGAAGTTCACTTCGTGTCATATGTGTTTTTGTTTGTTTAGGTTGCCCGTGGATTGTATACGGAGACTAATTTATGTTATCGCCCGTACGACATGGATTAGTCCAAATTCGTATATCTTAGATTTAGATTTGTTTTATTTAAGGATCGTTAATCTGGTTTGAGATTAAGATCGACTTAAATGTATGTGAGCAGTTGGGGCTCGGTTAGTCTTTTGTTAAGGATACGTTAGTCCAATATGAGACTTGGATCTTCTTAACAAGGTTTTAGGACCATTTTTGTTTCAGATCCAACAAGAGAGCATTTGGGCTCTGTTGTCTTAGTTTAAGGACGTCTCAGTCCATTGATCACCATTTTGGAGGCAAGAATTTTAGTTTAAGGACGTCTCGGTCCGTTGATCACCATTTTGGAGGCAAGAATTTTAGTTTAAGGACGTCTCGGTCCGTTGATCACCATTTTGGAGGCGAGAATTTTAGTTTAAGGACGTCTCGGTCCGTTGATCACCATTTTAGAGGTGAGAGTTTTAGTTTATGGACGTCTCGGTCCGTTGATCACCATTTTGGAAGTGAGACAACGATGATTTGGGATGCACTCGATTTGGGGTGCGATCTGATTTGAGGTGTGCACATCAGTTTGGAAGTGCACCAAAAAGTTGTTGGTTGTTAGGACCCGCCACCTCTCTGAAGACGTTGAGGAATTACAACGACGTGGATCAGAGGTGTGGAGAGATGTACCCTTGAACCAATTCCCGTATTTGGGGAGAAAAGGAGTTAGTGGTAAACCCGGAAATCATTGGTCATATTTTGAGACTAAGATTTCCTCGGAAGGATGTGGGATGAGTACCATTTTGGATATCATCATTTGGAAAATCAATAGTCGTATTTGGGACTAAGGTCGGCTTGGGAAGTCATGAGCACATGGGCTCGGATGGTCTGGATCAAGGAGGTTCTATCCTCAAGGGGATCTAGCCAATTTGGGCTTGGTCCATTCAGTTTTTTGTTGAAAAGTGCCAAGCACTTATTTGGACTCTGTATAATAAGTCCCCTTTTGTACAAAGAGTGTTGAGCACTTATGTAAGTTCTGACGCTCACATATAATCATGTGGGCATTTAGTCATGGGGATTGCCCAATAAGTGTTAAACATTTTACCCCTTTTGTCTTTGTATGGAGTGCTAGGCACTCTTTATGGCGCCCATGTGAGGGACACGTGAAGCGCTGGACGCCACTCATTGAGTGCGAAGTACTCTTTCTTCTGTGGCACACGCGTGAGGAGCACGTGAGGCGCTGGGCGCTGAGCGCTGAGCGCCGCTCATTGAGTGCTAAGCACTCCTTTTTTTCTGTGGCGCCCACGTGAGGGGCACGTGAGACGTTGGGCGCTGAGTGCCGCTAATTGAGTGCTAAGCACTCTTTTTTTGTGGCGCCCACGTGAGGGGCACGTGAGGCGCTGGACATTGACCGCTGACCGCCGCTCATTGAGTGCTAAGCACTCCCCTTTTTTATGGCGCCCACGTGAGGGGCATGTGAGGCGCTGCGTGCTAGCTTTTTCCTTATATGATTGGTTTTGAGGAATTCGATTTCCTGATTCTTTTCTGAATTTTTGATCCTCAAGAACAAGTTCTTCCCAATGAGAATTAAATTCTCAACTTGTGGGAGACTAATCTTGTGGATCTCAGATCCGGAGAAAAAACTAAGTTCTTTTTAAAATGGTTAAACCCTTCAATAGGTAAATGAGATACTTTGATCTCTCTTCTTTTTATTTACCTAGGATTTTTTTCTCAGAAGAGAGATCTTCTTCTTTCTTCCTTTGAAGCTTTCTGCTTTGTTTTTAGAAGCTTATGGGGGGTTCCTCCTATTTAGACTTGAAGACTTAGATCTTTTATATAGTAGAGGCAAGTTTGTTGATTAGTTGAAGAAATCTCTCATTAAGAGATCCTAATTGATTTGGGGATTTTTACCCACCATTGGATCTTTGATCCAAGGGCTACTGTTTTACATAACAAGATTGGGGAAATATTTTCTCTTGCACAGAATTTATTCTGTAAAATGGTGATGATTTTTTTTAATCACCGTTGGATTTTTAATCCAGCGGCTCTCTATTTTATAGAGGGCAATCCTTCTTTCTTAGAAAGATTGAGAAAATATATCCCGAAAATAGAATTTTATTATATAATTTAATTTGGGGAATATTTTCTCCTGACAGAATTTAATTCTGTATTTCTGATGATTTATCATCTCCGTTGGATCCTTGATCCAACGGCTCTGTTTAACAGAGAGTGGAATTTAATTCTACCTGGGCGTCGGCGCTCACGTGTTGTGCACGTGGGCGTCGGCGCTCACGTGTTGTGCCCGTGGGCGCTAATTAAGGTTTTAATTCCTTTATGTGCTTCGCACATCGGCGCCCACGTAAGGAGCACATGTGGCGCCAATATAAGAGTTTTTAATTCTGGTGCTGGCGCCCTCGTGGAAGGCACGTGAGGCGCTGCCTCTTAAATTTTGAACAGAGCTTTGCTCTTATTATTGGGGGAAACAGCGTGCAAATGGCCTGTGTTTGGTTTGTGGTGCATCCACTCATGCTATAGGAGTATGTCCATATCGTTTCAACACACCACCAGCACCCAGACCAGCAATCACAGTCCCGCAATCACAGTCCCGCAACGACCAGCCATTCAGGCACCTGCACCCCACCTAGCTCTCCCTGCACCAGCTCCACGTGGACCTCCTGCACAACCTCAACGTAAATTCCATCAGGCACAGAGAAACGTGCCTCAAGGGAAGAGAAATGTGCCCCAAGTTTAGAGGAATGTGTCTCCGGCAAGGAGGGAATATACCACGACGTTAGGCTTTTACAATAATGGTCGAGGAGGCCAAAGCCACAGGCCAAGTCATCACTGGTAATTCCTAATCCTTTTCAAATATTTTCAATCCTTGTGTATCACTATATTTTTCTATATCTAAACTCAACCTCACACAACTTAGGTACTATACTAGTAGCCACCCTTCCTGCGCTCGCACTTTTCGATATTAGAGCTTCACACTGCTTCATGTCCCAACGATCCGTGAGAACGAATGCGATTCCCGTGAAGCCACTCATTTCAAGCCGGAATGTCAGTTTCGGGAATGGAGTCTTGAAAGCAACTATAGGGTTTGATCGGTGTCCAGTTGTAGTTTGCGAACGAGAATTCTATGCAAATTTCAAAGTACTGTACATACCGAATTTCGATGTTGTGTTGGGAATGGATTGGTTGGGAGTATTCTACGCTACTATTGATTGCCGTCAAAGGAGGGTAGTATTTGAGATACCAGATCACCCAATCTTCTACTTCAAAAGTGGAGATAGAACTTTGGAGCCAGGAAGATACCGGGCTAAACCGAAGAATGCAGATGTTTTCTCGCTACCGGCAGAAGAAGAAAAGCCCGAAATAGTTCGAGAGTTCGAGGATGTGTTCCCTGAAGATATATCAGGTTTGCCTCCCGATCGAGCTCTTGAGTTTAGTATTGATTTACAACCTGGTGCGCAACCTGTAATCAAAGCTCCGTACCGGTTAAGTCCAGAAAGATTGAAGGAAATCTGTATTCGGTTAGACGAACTGTTGAAGAAAGGATGGATCCGACCCAGTACTTCAAGTTGGGGATCTCCGGTACTACTGGTGAAGAAGAAAGAAGGTTCATACAGGATGTGCGTGGATTATCGAGCTCTGAACGAGTGACGATAAAGAACAAGCATCCACTACCGCGCATCGATGATCTTTTCGATCAGCTTAGTGAGTCATGTGTATTTTCAAAGCTAGATCTTCATTCGGGTAATCATCAGGTGAAGGTCAAAGAGTCCGACATTCTGAAGACGGCATTTAGGACCTGTTATGGTCATTATGAGTATCTCGTAATGCCATTTGAAGTGACCAATACACCTGCCATCTTTATGAACCTGATGAACCAAGTTTTCCGAGAGTACTTAGACAGGTTCGTTGTCATCTTCATCGACGACATCCTGGTGTATTCAAAGAATCGGAAAGAACACGCTGATCACTTACGGATTGTCCTGGAGACATTGCGACAACATCAGCTCTATGCCAAGTACAACAAGTGTGAATTTTGGCTAGATCAAGTCGGATTTCTCGGACATATCGTTTCAGGTGAAGGAATCTCAGTAGATCCGGTTAAGGTATCAGCTATCAGTGAGTGGCCGACACCAAAGACGGTGAAGGATATACGAAATTTCTTGGGATTAGCAGAATACTACCGACGATTCATCGAAAGATTCTCAAAGATTGCAGCACCCCTGACCAAGCTCACGCGTAAAGATGAAGCGTTCGTATGGTTAGAAGCATGTGAAAATGGTTTTGTAGAACTCAAGTCAAGATTAACCTCTGCTCCTATCCTCGTAATACCGGATCAATCTGGAGGATTCGTTGTACATTGTGATGCGTCCGGTAAAGGATTAGGATGTGTTCTACACCAGTATGGAAAAGTTGTGGTTTTTGCATTAATATAACTAAAGGTTCATGAGCGCAACTATCCAACACATGATCAGGAGTTGGCAGCTGTCATCTTCGCACTTAAGATTTGGCGCCACTACCTTTTGGAAGAACGAGTAGATATCTACACTGACCACAAGAGTCTGAAGTATGTATTTACTCAGAAGAAACTAAACATGCGGCAGAGAAGATGGCTAGAACTTATGGCGGACTTCGACATCAACCTACAGTATCATCCTGGGAAGGTGAATGTAGTTTCTGATGCACTTAGTCGCCGGCCATTAACAATGAACATCACCACTCAGTGGAAGCTACAGCAAGAATTGCACGGATTGGAGATCGAAATAGCTATACCAGGTAACGTTTCATATTTGATAAACTTACAAGTCCAGTCCACTCTTGTCAATCAGATCAAGGCAGCTCAAGCAAATAATGCCAAGCTATAAAAGATTCAAGAACAAGTAGAAAATGGACTTCGAAATGATTTCATCATCCATGAAGATGGATCCTTGCGGTATGGAAGTCGATTATGTGTGCCAATCGGCCATGTTCGAGAAGAGTTGATGAAAGAAGCTCACAGCTCCCCGTATTCGTAAACCCCGGTGGTACGAAAATGTATAAGGATCTACGGCAACACTACTGGTGGCATGGAATGAAACACGAAGTAGCAAGTAGCATAGCCAAGTGTTTGGTGTGTCAGCAAATTAAGGCAGAACATCACAGAACTGCTGGTCTACTTCAGCCGTTACCAATCTCAGAATGGAAATGGCAGCACATTACCATGGACTTCGTGACTGCCCTTCCTTGCAGCACGAAAGGTAACGACGCAATATGGGTTATTATGGATCGACTCACCAAGTCGGCGCACTTTATTACATTTTGAGTTGACCAGTCAACCGAGACGTTAGCAAAGAAGTATATAAAGGTAAGTATAAATCTAAAGTAAGATTTAAACCTTCAAGATATACCATAATTGATACCCATGAACTCTTGCAGGAGAGCGTGAGATTACATGGAGTACCTATTTGCATCGTCTCCGATCATGATACAAGATTCCGGCCACAATTTTGGCAGAGTCTGCAAGCTAGCCTGGGAACGAGTCTGAATTTCAGCACGGCTTATCATCCACAAACAGATGGACAGTCTGAGCGAACAATTCAGATTCTGGAGGACACGCTAAGAGCTTGTATGTTAGACTTCAGAAGTTTGTTGGAAGATCACCTACACCTTATGGAGTTTTCATCCAACAACGGCTATCAGGCAAGTATTGGAATAGTACCATTTGCAGCACTCTACGGATGAAAGTGTCGTTCACCGCTAAGTTGGGACGACGTTGGAGATCGTGAACTCCTTGGACCAGAGATGATCGTGGCAACTGTGGACGTAGTTCGCACAATCAGAGAAAGAATGCGCATAGCCCAAGACCGACAGAAGTATTGTGAAGATGCAAAGCGTCGAAATCTAGAGTTCCAATCTGCAGACTATGTATTCCTAAAGATATCCCTAAATAGAGGAGTAATCCGTTTTGGTAAGAGGGGTAAGCTAAATCCAAAATACATAAGACTGTTCGACATACTCAAACGAGTTGGAGAAATGGCATACCGTTTAACACTACTACCCTCATTGGAAGGAGTGCATAACGTGTTCCACATATCCTAACTACGACGATATGTGAGCGACCCTAACCACATACTTGATCACTCAGAGCTCACGGTACACACTGATCTAACCTGTGAGCAATAACCAGTTGAGATTCTGGACCGAAAGGTGAAGACATTACGGAACAAGAAAATAAACTTGGTCCGAGTGATGTGGAGAAAGGATTCGCCAGGAGAATCAACATGGGAACGAGAAGAAGACATGCGTGCAAGATACCCTTATCTATTTGAAAATTAGTTCATATGTAAATATAAATTTCGAAGACGAAATTTTTATAAAGAGGGTAGAATGTAACGACTATAAAATCTCTGTATAGAAATTTTCCTGCTAATATA
Source organism: Agapanthus africanus (assembly GCA_030015575.1). Taxonomy (NCBI): domain Eukaryota; kingdom Viridiplantae; phylum Streptophyta; class Magnoliopsida; order Asparagales; family Amaryllidaceae; genus Agapanthus; species Agapanthus africanus. Next base: position 44,424,867 of record JASDDO010000001.1, on the reverse strand, counting down.
CAAGAAAAGAGTATTACAGCTTGAGTTTGAGTTATAAGTTACTTTTATTAAATAAAAGCAAGAAGCCACTTATAGCTCACTGGTAAAGCCTTTGCACTGCTGTGACGTAGCCTGTGTGTTCGATTCCCATTAGACATAATTATTTTTCTGATTTTTCTTTTTAACTTTTTGGAAGCCCAAAAGGTTACACGTGCAATACAAGTGTAAAGTAAAAGTTCAGAAAAATCAAACATGTGGAAAATGGTGTAAATACTGATTTAATCTGGTGGCACAAATCTCGAGGAATTTGCCTCAAGATCGACCGGCGGTTTAGCCCTAGGGGCCGACGGGGACGGTCGGCTCTACTCAATTTTGATCCGTGCTTTGCACACATGACTCTTCAACTCCCCTCAACTCCTCTGCACTGTTTGATTTCACTGCAATCAAACAGAAACCCTTCAATTCACCAATTAACACAATTTTAATACTTTTTAATCTACATTTTTAATTCTCAAACCCTAATTCTCCACTATAAATACCACCACATGTCTTAACTCTTCACCATTCTGAAAATTCTAGCAAAAACTCTCTCAAAAGTCCCTAAGTGCAGGTGGAGTAAAGTGGAGTTAGCGAGCAAGCTTCTTCCGTCGAAGATCGAAACCGATTCCGGAGCTCCCACGACGCCACGAAACCTCCCTCCTCTTTCTTAACCTTTTCTTAAGTTCTTCAAACTGTAAGTCCCTCCCAAACTCTCTTTCTCTTCATTGAATTTCATCTTTAAATTTATATCGGTAAAGTGGAGTTATTACCGATATTCTTTTGCTAAACCCTAGAAACTCCCTTTTCCTTTATATGTTGATCAACCTAATTTTTACACAATACTTATAATCTCAAATACCAATATTTAGAATCAAGTTTGACCTAGAATCTCATGTGAAACATCTATAATTGAACCTTTTCATTAAAATACCTTGAACTTTATTATCACTTCTTTTCGTTTTCGTTAAAACTATACCTTTAGGAAAAACTTCACGGGGTAACGACCTACCCCACGCGTACACTTTGGTTTCATAGCACGATACATTTTTGTATGTATTTTTGTTCGAAGAATGGTATTTACAAAAAAAAATACCACATAATTTAAAAACCGGATTTCTTTTAAAACGGTATTTCATATTACTTTGCAATTATCATCTACAACTCTTGTTAGGGGACCCGCTAATAGATGGTGCGGATTATCGCACATTCGGGGGATAGTAGAGCGAGATGCAGAGCTCCTCACAGAGCATTAAATCTCGAAACGAAACGAATACAGTTTTTAAGAAATACGAATTTTTCTAAATAAAACTAAAATTTTAAAATTATATAAAATTATAAATCCATATTTTCAAAATATAATAAACCTATATTTTTCTTTAAAAAATGAAAGATTAACAAATACCAATAAAATACTATCAAGATAGCAAAAAGAACAAGTTTTTCAATAGAATACCATATACTTTTAAATGCTAAGTGTTTATCATTAAAATACCCCCAATACTTAAAATACATGCTCATGAAAACCCTAAATAATACAAATCACCCTCGAGATTTACTTTTTAATCTATATTAAAATATTTTTCATAAAACCTCTCGAGATATACAAAACAATATTTTAAAGACATTAGTAAATATAGGTTTAAGCGGGATCAATTCTCTCGAGCCCTAGAGAACCGGAGAAAGTGAGTGCTTGCATATCAATGATAGAAAACTTAACAGGAGTTATCAATGGCAATTGTCTTGGAAAAATACACAAATCCTGCCGTCCATGTGCAACAGTTGCCAATGACTCCCAAACCTAAGAATTTAAAAGTTAAATCAGTACAAGTGTCTGACTCAGTCTGAGTCTAACCTCAAACCTGAATCCAAACTCAAACACAAATACTCAATCATGAACATGAATACTTGAATTCAAACATTAAATCCAAACATGTATACTTGACTTGACCGAACCATGATTATAACTTGACTTGAACATGACATGGCTACTTGAATACATGATTACATCCTGAACATGAATACTTGAACATTTTGTATCCATGGTTTCGGCCAAGACTTGTAAACCTAATCTATACAATACAACACGCGGAGATAAATGGGTAGATTGATACGGAACGTATATCGTGGCATGAGAGGTCACTTAAAAGACACCTACATGAATTCTCATGCCGTTGTCCCGTGGGTTATGACGGGGCCTTATACTACATGTTACAATAGTTCACTGGGTAAAATAGACTCCTCTCGTATACATGAATACCTTCCTTAAACTACAAACAAGCACGTTATAATAACTATCATATACCAGTAATCAGTCATATACAACTTTACCTGTTAATTTCACTTTATATACTATCTTCTCTTTTTTCTTTTGGGACTTACCGAACGTTAGTTCGCTGACGACATTCATTTCTGTTTCTTTCTTTGGAATGTTTGACAGGAGGACCGGACTCTGAGGAGATAGAGCCGAGTCAGAAGGACTTAGACCAGCTTGCGGCATAACCTAACTACTAGTTCCTCTGCGCTTACTTTTTATATGCCATTGTTTAGGCACTGCTTTACTCATTGTATATTTGATTTCCAAAACAGTTGAATGTAAAGTTGAATGTAAATAAATTTGTTGTTTATTTTATTACTCTTGTCATTCTTGTTTATTTTTATATATTGCTTAATTACGCTTAACGTATTTATTTCATAGTAAATACGTTGCGATTTACCACGTCACCGTTTCCGTCTTCTGGGAAGCGGGGCGTGACATCTTGGCCGAATCCATGGATATAAAATATTCGGGTTCATGTTCAGGATATAATCATGCGCTCAAGTAGTCATATCATGTTCATGTCACGATATAACCATGGTTCGGTCAAGTCGAATCAAGTATATAAGTTTGAGTTTGATGTTTGAATTAGAGTATTCAAGCTCATGATCAAAAATACAAGTTCGTGTTTGGTTTTTAGATTCTGGGTCGAATGTGGATTCCTTTTGGAGTCAGAAACTTGTGAACAGATTTAACTCTTGAATTTCTTAGGTTCGGGAGTAATCGGCAACTGCTGCACATGGACGGCATGATTTGTGTCTTTTTCCAAGACAATTGCCATTGATAACTCCGTTAAGTTGTCTAACCTGAATAGGCAACACTTTCTCCGTCTCTCTGGGGCTCAAGAGAAATGATACCGCTTAAGCATATGTTAATTCTATAGTCCTTAAAGTATTGTTTGCATATCACGAGAGGGTTTTATGAAAAATATGTTAATACTGTTTTAAAAATAAGCTCGAGAGTGATTTACAAGATTTAGGTTTTTCATGGGCATATATTTTAATTGTTGTGGTATTTTGTTAATGAAACTTAGCCTTTTTAAAAATTTATGATATTTTATTGAAAAACTAGCCCTTTTGGTAACTGGATGGTACTTTATTAAAATTTTAATCTTTCGTTTTAAAAATATAGTTCATAATATGTTTTTATTGAAAATACAGATTCATATTTTTTTATATAATTTTTCAAAAATTAGTTTAGTTTAGAAAAGTCGCATTTCTTAAAAACCGTATTTTATTTTCTTTCGATACCGAATACTCCGTGAGAAGTTCTGTATCTCGCTTTACTATCTCAAGGATGTGCGATAATGTACACCATCTATTAGCGGGTCCCCTAATGAGAGTTGTAGAGGCGTATTTGCCAAGAATTACAAAATACCGATTTACAAGAAACCCGTTTTGAAAACATGTGGTATTTTAATGAAAAGCGTATTCTTTAAATTAGTCATATATCTAGAATGCCGTGTTATATGACCATAGTGTGCATGTGGGGTAGGTCGTTACCCCGTGAAGTTTTCTTAAAGGTATTGTTTTAACAATTATTGAAAAGAGATTTATACTAAAGTTCATGGTATTTTAATGAAAAGTTTGTTTTATGATAGTTTTACATTAAAGTTTTGGTTAAACTCAAAATTAAAAGATTATAATCTAAGTTACAAGTAGGATGGTAAAATTAGTTTGACCTATGTATTAAGAAAAAGAGAGTTCCAAGTTCTAAACAAAAATGTATTGGAGGTAACTCCATTTTACCGATATATTTTTAGAAGATGATTTGAAATTAAAAAAAAAAAAAGAAGAGATGAGAGGGACTTTCGGCTTTATAATTTCGAGAAAAGAGTAAGGAAAAAGGAAAGGGTTTCGTGGCATCGCGGAAGCTCCGGAAACGGCTTCACTCTTCGATGGAAGGAGCTTGGTTGCTAACTCCACTTGACTCTACTTGCACTTAGGAACTTTTGAGGTGATTTTGCTAGAAATTTTCAGAATATATCATGCCCCGCTTCCCGGTATACGGCGAAGGGGACGCGACTGGTCCGCTACGTATTTACTCTAAAATAAATACGCTTAGCGTATCTAAGCAATATAAAAGTAAATACATAAGAGACAAGATATAATAAAAACAGTAACTTTATTTATTAATATTCTTTTGTACAATGCATGAAAAGGAAATACAACTGAAATAAAAGCGATACCTAAACAATGGCATGACAGGAAATTAAAGGTACTGAATAGAAAATGTACAATATCTAGAGCTCAGGGTCTTCGTTGTACTGATCCAAATCTTCTGCAGTTGGCTCGATGTCTGACGAGTCTAAATCACCTGACGACATTCAAAGAAGAAAGAAATAGAATGGCGTCAGCGAACAGGTCGCTCAGTAAGTCCCAAAGATAAGAGGAAAGTTGAATAGAAAGAATAAGAAGGTATCTTTTAAAGTTATATTATATTGTTGTAATGTTATGTTAACGCTGTTGTTTGTAGTTTGGTACAGAAGGATGTGAGTGTATACGAGAGGGGTCTCTATATGCTAGAGACCAGGGCAAACGGAATGTACAAGGAACAGTTAAGCCACGGTACAACAGCAACGGAATATAGGTTATGTGTCTTAATCTTACCATCTCGTGCCACTTTTAACACCTTCCGTACCAATCTACCCCTTAAACCCTGTAGTGTTTTGATTGTATTGTTGTATTGTATGGTTGTATTGTATTGTATAGTTGGATGACTGACCAAAACCATGATATTAGTAAACGGATATAACTGCGTAATCATTTAAATGGAATAACTGGATAATGGATGTATATCCATGATTTGATTCAGTCAAGTTGTATAGATTAATAACTGGATTCATGGATTCATGTGTTCATATTGAATTGGAATATTGTAGATTGTAGATTGTACTTAAATTATATTCAAGTCAGATACAATTAGACTCAGACCCGAGTCAGACAATTAGAATATAAATCGAAGTCTTGATTATTTCTTACCTATAATTGCTAGGGTCCTTAGGGTAATTTATAAAACTTGAGGGGGTTTTATGTAAAATACTTTTATATACTTTTCAAAATATACCTCAAGCATTTATTATTCGTCTTTAGGGTTGTAATGAATGTGGTTTTATATTGTGATATTTCTAATAAAAATATCCTAAATTCAGAAATAAAGGTATTTATTTGTAATATTGATTTATATGGAATTCATGGTATTTTAGTGTAAAATTGATTCTTGTGATTTTTAGAAAAAAGTGGAATATTTATATCATAACAAAATAGGTATTTTAATGATAAATATACATATATTTATACAAAAATAATTTTAATATATTTCTTTATATTCTAAAAAATCTCATTTTCTTAAGATGACGTATTTTAAATCTTTCGAGACCGAATGCTCCTTGCGGAGGTCTGGATCTCGCACTACTAAGCCCGAGGATGTGCAATAACCCACACCATCCCGAACGGGTTCCCCAAAATGGGTTATAGCGGCGCTTTGTAAAGATTTGTATTAATACTAAATCCTTCAGAAAACGGTTTTATTAAGTAAATGGTATTTATTTGTAAAGATGTCAATTTTCCGTATTCTATATTCTAGGGTCTTCTAAGTCAACTAGACTATTCCTAACTGGTCCAAAGCGACAAGTTGTGAGATACCTCAAATTGCCTCTTCACCGCCAATTGTGGCCAGGTAAGTACAAGCGAAGAAAGGAGGGATCCGCTCACGAATCACCGTAAGACGGGCCTTTTAAAGTTACTTTTCTCACTTACCTAGCCTAGACACCACAAAGTCAGGTTTAGATAAACGACTGATGTCCACAACTTATCCTAGTTTCATAATAAGTGGTATTTATTTAAAAGTGTATCAATACTAAATCTTTTAGATAAATGAAAATGTTCTCGAGGGTATTTAAATGAAAATGTTCGTTTTTCCGTATTCTGAGTTCTCGAGGGTATCGTGTTAGGTTGTATGTGAGTGTGTGAGGAGATAGGTCGTTATCTCGTGATCTACTTTAAATGTATAGCAAGTTTGATGGAGTTAAATGTAGGATTGAAACAATGTGGTATTTATGTGAAAAATACGATGAAAGGAAATAGCTATCATTTTATGTAATGAAACTTGATCAATTTGTTCGATTAGTGATTAATAGTCAACATGAGGATGTTTAAGCATGATAGTATTAATGAGAAGTGGAGTTTTATAAGAAAACCGAATCGGAAATCGGAATTGTTCCGATTCCGTCGGGTTTTGTAAATTCGTATTTTTAGAAAAGAAAAGAGAAGTTAGAAAGGGACTTACAGGTTTGGACAAACACGAGAGTGATAAGGAAGAAGAGGGTTCGCCGGTGCATCGATTCGTCGCCGCGAGTTCCTAGCACGATCACCGGAAATTCGCTGTAGATTTCGTCGGAACTTCGCATTTCGCTCGTTTTCAAAGTACACAAGATTTTCTTGAGATTTTGAGAGAGTGGGCTCAGAATTTTAGGATGAGAGGGTAGGGGGTAGGGGTGTATTTATAGGGTTAGGACAGGGTTAGGGTAGGTGTAGGGTTTTTAATTAAAAATTGTAAAAAAAATGTGTGAAAAATCATTAAAAATGGATTAAATATGGTATAAATGTGTCTCTGGAACCGATCTCATAAATTGGAGTATGCAGGGAGGTAGGGGAGGTGAAAAGTCACACTTTTTGTGTTGACGACTCGGCCGAGTCGGGGTCTCGGGAGGTGGGGGGTCGCCGGGGGTAGCCACTGGAACATTTAACTTTTCATGGGTAGTGGGGTTTTTGTGAGAAAACACGTGTTGACTGTTGGTATTCTAAAAACTCGAAACAAAATAATATTAAAAAAATAATGTGGGGCAGGGGATTTGAACTCCGGTGGCTTGGTTCAGCAGTGCAAGCTCTCACCAATGAGCTACAAGCTTCTTCTTGTAATTATTGTGTAAAATAAATACTTAAAGTGGTAACAGCAACATTAAATACCCCAAGAATACTTTAAATTTAAATCAAATTTATGTATACTAAAAATGGAGTTGTTACAGAATAGTGGGAAGCTAGGGCATGGGGTGGTATATATAGTGAAGAATTAAGGTTTGGGAATTAAAATTTTGGATTAAAATGCATTAAAAAGGTGTTAAATAGTGAATTGAAGAGTCTCTGTTTAATTGCAGGAAAATCAATCATTGCAAGGGAGTTAAGGGGAGCTGAAGGGATAAGTGTGCAAAGCAAGGAAACGATTAGAGGCATTGGGACAGTCGGCACCGGCCCTATAGGATGAATGGGCGATCGGATCTGAGTGATCTGTCTCAAGATTTGTGCCATGTGTCAAGTTAGGTGTTTACTCCTATTTGCGCATATTTGATTTTTCTGAAACTTTTCATTTCTCCATGTATCGCACATGCAACTCTTGGGCTTCTGAAAAATTAAAAAGAAAAATCTGAAAATTAATTGGGTCTGATGGGAATCGAACGCACAGGCTACGTCACAGCAGTGTAGAGGCTTTACCAATGAGCTACAAGTTATTTCTTGCTTTTATTTAACAAAAATAACTTTTAACTCTTACACAGGCCGTAATACCATTTTCTGTATAATGACAAGAAATTTATGTACAGTGATTTCAGAGTCATTACGTTCTACCCTCTTTATAAAAATTTCGTTCTCGAAATTTACAGTTACATAGAGACTAATTCTTAAAAAGGTAAGGGTACCGTGTACGCATATCTTCTTCTCTTTCCCAAGTTGATTCTGCTGGCGAATCCTTTCTCCACATTACTCGGACCAAGTTTATCTCCTTATTCCGTAATGTTTTCACCTTTCGGTTCAGAATCTCAACTGGTTGTTACTCGCAGGTTAGATCGGTTTGTACTGTGAGCTCTGAGTGATCAAGTATGTGGCTAGGGTCGCTCACATATTGTCATAGCTGGGATATGTGAAACACGTTATGCACTCTCTCCAATGAGGGTGGTAGTGCTAAACGATATGCCACTTCTCCAACTCGTTCGAGTATGTCGAACGGTCCTATGTATCTTGGATTTAACTTACCCCTTTTGCCAAAACGTATCACTCCTCTGTTTGAAGAGATCTTCAGGAATACATGGTTTTCAGGTTGGAACTCCAGATGTCGACGTTTTGCATCTGCCCAATGTTTCTGTCGGTCGTGGGCTATGTGCATCCTTTCCCTGATCGTGTGAACCACATCCATAGTTGCCGCGATCATCTCCGGTCCAAGGAGTTCACGATCTCCAACGTCGTCCCAACTCAACGGGGAATGACATTTCCGTCCGTAGAGTGCTGCGAATGGTGCCATCGCAATGCTTGCCTGATAGTTGTTGTTATATGAAAACTCCACAAGGTGTAGGTGATCTTCCCACGAACCTCCGAAATCTAACATACAGGCTCTCGGCATATCTTCTAATATCTGAATTGTTCGCTCGTACTGTCCATCTGTTTATGGATGATACGTGGTGCTGAAATTCAGACTCATTCCCAGGCTAGCTTGCAGACTCTGCCAAAACTGTGATCGGAATATTGTATCACGATTGGAGACGATGCAAACAGGTACTCCATGTAATCTCACGATCTCCTCCATGTACTTCTTTGCTAACGTCTCGGTTGACTGGCCAACTCGAAATGGAATAAAGTGGGCCGACTTGGTGAGTCGATCCATAATAACCCAAATTGCGTCGTTACCTTTCGTGCTACAAGGGAGAGCGGTCACGAAGTCCATGGTAATGTGCTGTCATTTCCATTCTGGGATTAGTAACGGCTGAAGTAGACCAGCGGTTCTGTGATGTTCAGCTTTCGCTTGCTGACACACCAAACACTTGGCTACGCTCCTTACTACTTCTCGCTTCATTCCATACCACCAATAGTGTTGCCGTAGATCCTTGTACATCTTAGTAACACCGGGGTGTACCGAATACGGAGAGCTATGAGCTTCTTTCATCAACTCTTCTCGAACAAGGCCGACTGGTACGCATAAACGGCTTCCATATCGCAAGGATCCATCTTCATGGATGATGAAATCAGTTCGAAGTCCACTTTCTACTTGTTCTCGGATTTTTTGTAGCTTGGCATCATTTGCTTGAGCTGCCTTGATCTGATTTACAAGAGTGGACTGGACTTGTAAGTTCATCAAATATGAAGCGTTACCTGGTACAATTACTTCAATCTCCAATCCATGCAATTCTTGTCGTAGTCTCCACTGAGCAGTGAGGTTCATTGCTAATGGCTGGCGACTAAGTCCATCAGGAACTACGTTCATCTTTCCAGGATGATACTGTAGGTTGATGTCGAAGTCCACCATAAGTTCTAGCCATCTTCTTTGCCGCATGTTGAGTTCCTTCTGAGTAAATACATACTTCAGACTTTTTTGGTCAGTGTATATATCCACTCGTTCTCCCAAGAGATAGTGGCGCCAAATCTTGAATGCGAAGATGACGGCTGCCAATTCTAGATCATGTGTTGGATAGTTGCACTCATGAACCTTTAGTTGTCTTGATGCAAAAACCACAACCTTTCCATGCTGGTGTAGAACACATCCTAATCCTTTACCGAACGCATCACAATGCATGACGAATCCGGCAGATTGATCCGGTATTATGAGGATAGGAACAGAGGTTAACCTCGACTTGAGTTCTACAAAAACCTTTTCACATGCTTTTGACCACACGAATGCTTCGTCTTTACGTGTGAGCTTGGTCAGGGGTGCTGCGATCTTTGAGAAGCCTTCAATGAATCATCGATAGTATCCTGCTAATCCCAAGAAACTTCTTATATCATTCACCGTCTTTGGTGTCGGCCACTCACTGACAGCTGATAGCTTAGCTGGATCCACAGTGATTCCTTCTCCTGAAACGATATGTCCGAGAAATCCGACTTGGTCTAGCCAAAACTCACACTTGCTGTACTTGGCGTAGAGCTGATGTTGTCGTAATGTGTCTAGAACAATCCGTAAGTGCTCGGCGTGCTCTTTCCGATTATTTGAATACACCAGGATGTCGTCGATGAATATAACAACAAACCTGCCTAAGTACTCTCGGAAAACTTGGTTCATCATGTTCATAAAGATGGCAGGTGCATTGGTCACTCCAAATAGCATTACGAGATATTCATAATGACCATAACGAGTCCTAAACGCCGTCTTCGGAATGTCGGACTCTTTGACCTTCACCTGATGATAACTAGAACGAAGATTTAGCTTTGAAAAGACACAAGACCCGCTTAACTGATCGAAAAGGTCATCGATGCGCGGTAATGGATACTTGTTCTTAATCGTCACCTCGTTCAGAGCTCGATACCCCGCACACATCCTGTAGGAACCTTCCTTCTTCTTCACGAGTAACACCAGAGATCCTCAACTTGAAGTACTGGGTTGGATCCAACCTTTCTTCAGTAGTTCGTCCAACTAAATGCGGATCTCCTTCAATTCCTCCGGACTTAATCGGTATGGAGCTTTGATTACAGATTGTGCACCAGGTTGTAAATCAATACTAAACTCAAGAGCTCAATCGGGAGGCAAACCTGATATGTCTTCAGGGAATACATCCTCGAACTCCCGAACTACTTCAGGATTTTCTTCTTCCGCGGGTAGAGAGAACACTTCTGCATTCTTCGGTTTAGCACGGTAGCTTTCTGGCTCCAAGGTTCTATCTCCACTTTTGAAATAGAAGACTGGGTGATCTGGTATCTTAACTACCCTCTTTTGACGGCAGTCAATAGTAGCATAGAATACTCCCAGCCAATCCATTCCCAACACAATATCGAAATTTGGTATGTTCAGTACTTTGAAATTTGCATAGAATTCTCGACCGCAAACTACAACTGGACACTGATCATACCCCAAAATTGACTTCAAGACTCCATTCCCAGAACTGACATTCCAGCTTGAAATGGGTGGCTTCACGGGAATTGTGTGCGTTCTCACGAATCGTTGTAATATGAAGCAGTGTGAAGCTCCAGTGTCAAAAAGTGCGAGTGCAGGAAGGGTGGCTACTAGTATAATACCTAAGTTGTGTGAGATTGTGTTTAGATATAGAGAAGTATAACGATACACAAGGATTGAAAGGTTGAAAGGATGGCGGAATTTACCAGTGATGACTTGTCCTGTTGGCTTCGGCCTCCTCGACCGTCATTGTAAAAGCTTGTCGTCTTGGTACATTCCTCCTTACCTGAGGCACGTTCTTTTGCCCTTGAAGTCTGTGCCTGGTGGAATTGACGATGAAGCTGTGCAGGTGGTCCAAGTAGAGCTGGTGTAGGAAGAGCTAGGCGAGGTGCAGATGCCTGAATGGCTGGCCTCTGCGGAGCTGTAATTGCGGGTCTGGGTGCTGGTGCTGTGTTAATACGATATGGGCATGCCCCTATAGCGTGCGTAGATACACTATAAATCAAACACAGGCCATTTGCACGCCTGTAGTCTTTCGCCAAGTGTCCAGTTCTCTTGCAGTAGAAACAGAAATCTGGACTGGACCGGTTAAATGATCCTCCTGGCTTCTTGGGTGCAAAAGTCGGCCTAGAAGAGGCTTTTCCTGTCATCTGTGTAGCAGGGCGTTTGATTCCGGCTGTTTGGGGCTTACCCTTCTTCTTGACCGCAGCTTCGTAACGACGTACTGCCTTTAGGGCGAGTTCATGAGTTGGGTAGTCGTCTGTGCCTAATACCGCCTGAATCTTCAGGTCTAAGCCCTGTTGGAATTGTCTAGCCCGAATCTCATCGGTCGGAATCAAGTGTGCCGTGAACCTGCTAAGCATGATGAATTCGACATCATATTCATCCACTGATTTTACCCACATGAAACCTTTTTGCAGGTGGATGAACTATTGTTCAATCTCAAAACGGACAGTCTCGGGGAAGAACTTCGCATCGAACAGATCGCGGAACGTCTTCCACTCTATGGGTTGTGTGGGACGGCTTTTCTCAGCTTTCCACCAGACTCTTGCATTGTCAGTGAGCTGGAGCTTGGTTACACGAACCCAAACTGTGTCTGGTATCTATGTTGCGGCAAGGTCGTCCTCTATACTTTGGGCCTATTCTTCAGCGTCAAGAGGACTCTCTTTTCCTGAAAAGTTCCTTGGATGCAACGCACGAAATTGCTTTACTCCAGGTGTTTCGGCTTCCGGGTGGTTCATGAGAATAGCAGTCTACTGCTGCTGGCCCTCCAGAAAACTTTTGATGGCTTCTAGAAGCACCGTCTGTTTGGAACAACAACGGTAGGGGTAGATAGTAAAGTAGGTGGTGGTGTGTTGCCATTAACATTGGTACTGGTGTTGTTGGGAGAATCCATCACCATGGTAGAAAAGGAAAGATTAGGATAGATTCAAGAAATTTGAAATGCAAGGAATGTATAGTTACTGATTCTTATAATTCTTGTAATATATTGCTTAAGACTTCATGCAGAATCTGACATGTATGAGCCGCCAACAAAACTTGTCACGTCCCGCTTCCCAATAGAAGGAAACGGTGACGTGACAAACCCGCAACGTATTTACTAAGAAAATAAATATGTTAAGCGTAATTAAGCAATATAAAAATGAACAAGAATGACAAGAGTAAAAAATGAAACAGCAACTTTATTTATGTTCAACTTAACATACAACTGTCTAGAAATAAAAGATATAATAAATAAAGCAAATGCCTAAACAATGACATACAGAAAGTAAGTGCAGGCTGGAAAGAGCAAGTAATCTGGCTGTGCAGTAAGCTGGTCCAAGTCCCCCGGGCTCGGCTCTATCTCCTCAGAGTCCGGTCCTCCTGACGAACATCTCAAAGAAAGAAACAGAAAAGAATGTTGTCAGTGAACTAGCACTCGGTAAGACCCAAAAGAAGTAAGAGAAAATGACTGAATGGTATATAACGTGAATAGAAACCAAGTAAAAGTAAACAGATAGGGTTTTATTTGAGAGTATCTAAATATGTTCACTTACAGGTATAAGATAGCTATTCTAACGTGGTTGTTTGTAGTTTGATAAAGAAGGTATTCATGTATACGAGAGGAGTCCATCTTACCCCGTAGACTATGGTAACATGTAGTACAAGACCCCGTCATAACCCACGGGACAAGGGCACGTGAATTCATTTAGGTGTCTTTTAAGTAATCCTCGTGCCACGATATGCGTCCCGTACCAATCTACCCTTTTATCCCCGCGTATTGTATTGTATAGATTAAGATTACAGGTCTTGACCAAATCTATGGATATAAAATGTTTAAGTTCATGTTCAGAATGTAATCATGTGTTCAAGTAGTCATGTCATGTTCATGTCACGTTATAACCATAGTTCGGTCAAGTCGAGTCAAGTATACAAGTTTGAGTTTGATATTTGAATTAGAGTATTCAAGCTCATGATCAAGTATACAAGTTCGTGTTTGATTTTTGGATTTTGGATCGAATGTGGATTCTTGTTGGAGTCAAAAACTTGTGAACAGATTTAACTCTTGAATTTCTTAGGTTCGGGAGTAATTGGCAACCGATGCACATGGACGGTAGGATTTGTGTTTTTTCCAAGACAATTGTCATTGATAACTCCGTTAAGTTGTCTAACCTGAATAGGCAAACACTCATTTTCTCCGGCTTCCTGGGGCTCAAGAGAAATGATACCGCTTAAGCCTATGTTAATTCTATAGTTCTTAAAGTATTGTTTGCATATCTCGAGAGGGTTTTATGAAAAATATGTTAATATTGTTTTAAAAATAAGCTCGAGGGTGATTTACAAGAGTTTGGGTTTTCATGGGCATGTATTTTAATTGCTGTGGTATTTTGGTGATGAAACTTAGCATTTTTAAAAGTTTGTGGTATTTTATTGAAAAACTAGCCATTTTGGTAACTTGATGGTATTTTATTAAAATTTTAATCTTTCATTTTAAAAATATAGTTCATAATATGTTTTTATTGAAAATACGGATTCATATTTTTTTTATATAATTTTTCAAAAATTAGTTTTGTTTAGAAAAGTGACGTTTCTTAAAAACCGTATTTTATTTCCTTTCGAAATCGAATACTCCGTGAGAAGTTTTGCATCTCGCTTTACTATACCAAAGATGTGCAATAATCCGCACCATCCATTAGCGGGTCCCCTAACGAAGGTTGTAGAGGCCTATTTGCCAAGGATTATAAAATACCGATTTAAAAGAAACCCGTTTTGAAAATGTGTGGTATGTTAATGAAAAGCTTATTTTTAAATTAATCATCTATCTAGAATGCCATGCTTTGAAATCATAGTGTGCGTGTGGGGTAAGTCGTTACCCCGTGAAGTTTTCTTAAAGGTATTGTTTTAACAATTATCGAAAAAAAAGTTTATACTAAAGTTCATGGTATTTTAATGAAAAGTTCGTTTTATGATAGTTTCACATGAAAGTTTTGGTTAAACTCAAACCTAAAAGATTGTAATCTAAGTTACAAGTAGAGTGGTAAAGTTAGTTTGACCTATGTATTAAGGAAAAGAGAGTTCCAAGTTCTAAACAAAAATGTGTCGGAGGTAACTCCACTTTACCGATATATTTTTAGAAGATGATTTGAAATGAAAAGAAGAAGAGATGAGAGAAACTTACGGCTTTATAATTTCGAGAAGAGAGTAAGGAAAAAGGAGGGGGTTTCGTGGCGTCGCGGAAGCTCCGAAAACGGCTTCGATATTCGATGAAAGGAGCTTAGTTGCTAACTCCACTTGACTCCACTTGCACTTAAGAACTTTTGAGATGATTTTGCTAGAAATTTTCAGAATAGAGGGGAGTTAAGGCATGGGGTGGTACTTATAGTGAAGAATTAAGGTTTGGGAATTAAAAATTCGAATTAAAATGCATTAAAAAGATGTTAAATGGTGAATTAAAGAGTTTCTGTTTGATTGCAGAAAAATCAAACAGTGCAGGGGAGTTAAGGGGAGCTGAAGGGACAAGTGTGCAAAGCACGGAGACGATTGGAGGCATTGGGACCGTCCGCGCCGGCCCTATAGGAAGAATGAGCGATCGGATCAGAGTGATCTGTCTCGAGATTTGCGCCACGTGTCAAGTCGGGTGTTTACTCCTATTTGCGCATGTTCGATTTTCCTGAAACTTTTCATTTCTCCTTGTATCGCACGTGCAACTCTTAGACTTCCAAAAAATTAAAAAGAAAAATCTGAAAAATTATTGGGTCTGATTGGAATCGAACGCACAGGCTACGTCACAGCAGTGTAGAGGCTTTACCAGCGAGCTACAAATTGCTTCTTACTTTTATTTAACAAAAATAACTTTTAACTCTTACACAGGCTGTAATACCCTTTTCTGTACAATGACAAGAAATTTCTGTACAGTGATTTCAGAGTCGTTACATCTAATATCCATCTTCCGGGCATAAGGAAAGGAACTCGAAAA
This sequence comes from Agapanthus africanus, assembly GCA_030015575.1. Lineage (NCBI taxonomy): Eukaryota > Viridiplantae > Streptophyta > Magnoliopsida > Asparagales > Amaryllidaceae > Agapanthus > Agapanthus africanus. The sequence goes on along the minus strand of JASDDO010000001.1, from coordinate 44,409,211 downwards.
AGTGAAATTGGGTCACACTGCATCTGAGCAAGGCATGATTCACCGTTACGTTTTATTTAACTGTTCAGATGTGAACAGTTTTATCGGGTAAGTATTTATTACTTTTTTCTTAACATAATTATAAAATATCTTCAAATCAAAATTAACTGTTTATTTGCGATATATACAGCGTTTGGAATGCTCAATACCGTCCACCTACTAAACAAACCCAGCAATGGGATATCGATAAGGAGCGACATAAACGCTTTCCCACTTGGTTGAAAGCACGTGTAAGTTGTAAACTATAAAAACCAAACTACAACTCATGTTGATACATACACACACAACTTAATCCGTTTTACCCTAATAGGTTGAAAGAAATCCCAATGATAGACATGTTTCAGAAAATATAAAAACGCCAGCGTATGGTCCAAATGAACAAGCTGAGTACCTCTCCGGTTACGTTGTTAACGGGTTTAGATTTCACACAAGAAAAAAAGATCAAAATAAAAGGTTCTCTTTGTCACATCCATCATTACTGGATATTCATCTTCTAGAGATTCAAACCCAACCACGGGAAAATTAGACTATTACGGGACGCTTAAAAAAATAATTCGAGTGCGTTATCATGAACAAACGATTGTCATGTTCAAGTGTCTGTGGTACGATATCCATTATGAACATACTGGGTTCAAAATTGAAAATGACCTACTTTTAAACCTGCTTTTGGTGAAAAGCCTTATATTCTCACCAGCTAAGCCCGCCAATACGTTTATGTCACAGACCCTAGAGATGCCCAGTGGGATGTTGTTGTTGTAACGAATCCATGAGACTATTACAACATGGATGAAAGTGATATAAGCGAGATTAGTTGTTTTACAATTCCGGTTATACAAATGATGTTATTCCTTTCGAATTCAACAGCGGTTTGTCAAGAACAGACATAGAGCCAAAAATATTTTCTGATGTGCCATTGGCGGTAATAGAACCAAAAGTCTAATTAAGACTTTAAAAATGTTGATATATTAACTCGCTCTTGTATGATACTCATCATTTAAGTAATGTGAAACTTACAATTTATTACATCTTTCTTTCTGCATATTATTTCATACATTGCATCTTTTTCCGCATATTATCTCTTACAGTTTCAAGTTCTAATGTACAGGAATTTTCAAGTTAATTTATATTATTTCCGCATTTCATCTTTTTCCCTGCATATTATTTCCACCATTTATTGCTCATGTATGATATTCTTTTTAGCAATAATCTTCACTATTATTTTTTTATCTAACATATTAAACTATATTCCATAAAGTTGTTTTAGATATTTCAAGTTCAGATAGCATGACCGATAAGTTTACCAGGGACGAAAGGCGGTCCTCTCAGAAAAAAAACGGACTGGGAAAGGACCCACACGGACCAATGATATATGGAAGAGGATGCCACATGCTTCTGACAAGCCAATTGTATACCTTGCGTTCACAGGGGACGTGACAGGAGCCAGTAAAGAAATGAAGAAAATGATGTCGTCGATAGTGAACAGTGAAGACCGCATGCCTCATTTGTTGAAAGACGAAGATGAAAAGTGGGAGGTCCTAGATTGGTACAGCGAAGCGTTAGGGCTAAAGAAACAAGTCGTTATATGAGAGATGATGGTCAAATTTCTTTATACGATTCAATGCTGCACACATACACACATACGCGTATATCACAAACACACACACACACACACACATATACAACACATTTACTAAATTACTATAAAATACCCATATAATGATGAATTATCCCGTTTCGCAGGCTCGGTTCGAGTTCCGGTAGGTTGACATAGATGGTCTCAGGGGGTTTGCGATGGACGCACAGTTTATGATAAAACGTGTAGTCATATGGCGAAGAAATGGAGAGGCCATAAGAAAAAAATCTTTAAAAAGCTTGAAAACTGCGCTTCACTGGATGAAATGTATTCGATTAAACCGGATCCAGATTGGTCCGACGAATTCTGGCATGCCTTGATCGATCATTTCTTGTCCGGAGAGTTTAGGGTATGTCTTTGACGATACCTTTTTACTATTTTATAGCAATTCAGTAAAAAAATATTTGATGTAACTGCAGGAGAAGAGCGAGCGTGGCAAAGTATCTCGCGCTCAGATGCACGATGTTTATAGGGATGGGTGCAAGAGTTCTCAGCAGGTTGCCATCGAACACGTAAGTATCGTATTCGATATAATACGTTAAAATTATCTTAGAAATTTATATATGAACTTTCTAAATATTATATGCAGAAAGAAAGTCATGGTGGAGAGTCCCTTGATCGTATCGAAATCTACCGGGCTCAATTTGTACGGAACGACGGCGCGCCTGCGTCGATTGAGACACATGGGATATATGTAAAACTCCACATATGCCGAACTTCTTTATTATTTCAGAATAATTATTGTGTAGATTTTAGAATGGCAGTAATACATTTCTACAAGCAGGCGGCGATGGCGGCTGAGAGAGATCGGTTGATCCAGGTGATGGAGGCGGAGCAGGGACACCCGGTTGATGACGCGTAGAAAACATTTATTGTAGATAGGGCTTTTACGGCATTTAGGCCGGATCGTCACGGGAAAATACAGTGTGTATCCTCCAAGATCACTCCGCGTCGGTATAACACTCATTTCCAGCTGACCGGGCATCCACCTCCTAGGTTTCAACCAGCAGACGAATCGCCTTCGAAGATGCCGATACAGACTAGGACCCCTGTATTTTATGGATCGCCTCAGGAGCGGACGCCGGAATCCGGCGGTTCCTCACGCCGATCGACTGCTGCTTCCGCTGCCGATCTATTTGCTGGCTGGACTCTCGAGCAGAGGCTTAATTTTATCGACGCGTACGTCCAGGCTAGGAGGCCAGTACCTTCGGTAAGTTCGATAACCCTTACATATATACACACATACGCATATATCACATACACGCACAAGCATACATACACGCACAAGAATACATACATGCACGCATGCATACATACACACATATCACATACACCTATGCATGAATACGAACATATCACATACACACATGCATACATACGCACATATCACATACACATGCATGCATACACACACATGCATACATACACAAAAAGGCGCATGCGCAAGCATACAAACAAACAAAAGCGCGCGCAAGCATACATACACACACAAACAAGCGCACGTGCACACACACATTTAATTATTATAAAATATCCATACTAATTCATGTATTTTAAACTTTTAATCGCCAGGGTTTTACCCAGGAAATCCAAGAGTGCCTCCTTTGTGATCGACTCTTCCTCCCCATGTTCGTCCTCCGTTGATTTTTCATTTCCCATTTTTGTAAATTTATGGTGTTAAGATTGTAAAGAAACGCGTAGTATGCATTTTAATCATATTTGGATAATCAATATTTGAATAGAATAGAATTTATATTAGAATCGTTGTTGTTTGAATGGAATGGAATCGATATTAAATTGAAATAGATTAGACTGGAGATTTTCTTGGCTCTTTTAAAAAAAAATTACTGTAATCCACTCTATTTCGACGAGAAATTTCCGTCGAAATAAACTATTTCGACGGAACTGGCCTGTCGAAATAGAGAAAATGATTTTTAAATGATTCCTGAAACAATTTTTTTAACTTCGAAAACTTATATATTTCGACAGAAATTACCCGTCGAGAAAAAAACTATTTCGACAGGAATTAGCCGTCGAAATAGGTTTGATTATTGCGACGAACGTTAGATGTGGAAATAACCTATTGCGTCGGTGTTCTTTTGTGGCTATTTGGTGTCACCCGACGAAATAGACCTATTTTGACGGTAGATTGCCGTTGAAATAAGTGACTATTTAGATAGTTACACATAAGCCACATCTTTTTTACCTCATTCCACATTTTTGCATCTTGCTTGCTTCATCTTCCGTAGGCCGATTCTTGCATCCGCTATCCAGTTGTTGTTCTTTGCACAATCCCGGGCAATCCACAATGCCATGTCTCGAACAAAGATCGTGAAGCCTCACTCTAGTGTTGCTTCCTTGGAAATATTTAGCTCCAGCATGCTCCAATAAGCATGACTTTTGGAGCCTGTTGATTATAGCATGCCCATGATTATAAGCCTCCTGCATATTGTTGAAATCCTCCTCTAGTAAGCCATGCACCAGCCAACATTGTACGAGTTCATCTTTATAAATCTCACGATCTTCCGGCCCCAGGACGCAATGCAAGAGGCATTGCTTATGTTGTTCATCTTTTAAGTAGTCGTAGCTGAATTTTAAAAGCGGGAGAGGGTTGTCTTCCTTACCTACGATCTCGTAGGTGCACGACTTGCAAAGTTGACTGAGGGCATGCTCCCAAATTTCATCATCCTGATCAGCCATGGACAGTGCTTGACCGATGGTGATGAGAGCCTGTGGAAGGCCGCCAAATTCATCAGCAACTTGGTCTGCAAGCTCGGGTAACTGCGGGTGTGAATAGATGGTTTTTTCGCCAACCGTCTTTCGAAACAATTCGAAACAATTCGAAACAAAAGCCGAGCAGCCTCCTTGCTCAAGCAATGCACTCTAATTGTATCATTGGCATGCATTCTCTTGCAAATTTGCAGCGACCGTGATACCAATATCATCTTGCGCTTGAACTTATGGTCACCGACAACTCCTAAATGAAGCGGAAGGCCAACAGCTTCAAGATCCAAATGCTGCCATAGGTCATTTAGCAATATCACAAAGCTTATTTGGTTCAAATAATCAAAGATGCTCCTTTTGTAGTTTCCTTTTTTTCCCCCAACTTTAGCTCAACCATGATGAGCTCTTGAAGCTGGTCAGCGGTGCCTTCTTTGGAAGCCGTTTACTAAAATTACTCGATCAAATTTAAATGATGGGTCTTTTCTCACCGAGTTGTAAATGCTTTTGTGAAGGGTTGTCTTGCCAACCCCTCTCATACCCCATATTCCTAGCACGCCCTCAGCATCGTTGACGGCGAATTCTGTGATCTTAGCATAGAGTTCTATCTCCTCTGTAACATAGGGCAGCTCCTTGGCAGCTCTCCTGCCGATGTTGAGGGTGGAGAAACAGTTTAAAGAGCAGTCAAAGAGCGTGCAGCTCCTTTCGTCGTAATCGGATTTAATGGAGTCGGCCTTCCGCAGAAGTTCATCTACACGTTTTTGCCACCTTTCGACTTCCTTTGAAGGCTTCTTCGTTGCTGTTTCAGTATCCTTTTCTTTTGCATCCGCCTGATTCAATTTCAAGACATCGGCATCGCGATGTAGAGCCCTGACATTGTCGCCGGCTTGTACGGCATAGCATAGGTGCTTCATCAGATAGTCCCATAAATCTGTGACAGGTTTTGAGATGAGCGAAAAGGCCCCAGGTGGCACAGCACTAGGCATGGCTTTATACCACACACACACACACACACACACAGAGAGAGAGAGAGAGAGAGAGAGAGTCTTTCTGGATCCAAAGGACCAAGTACAATGAAACAGAGAAAATATTCCAGGTTCTAGTGGATATGTAGCTTTCTGAGGCCATAAAAATTAAGATTAGGAGAACATTCACTTAACTATTTCATTGTTAATCCTCTGGTTTAAATAATGATCAAGTGGCTGCATTTATTGTGTTAATTATGATCAAGTGGGCCCAATTAATCAATCATGTGCAAGAGATGATAATAATATATAACATCTTTGATAGAAATATTATTCAGTTAAGGTAAAGGGAAGATTAAGGTCAGGTATATTATCTTTGAGCACATTTGGCAAATGAGACAATTCATAATTGAACAAGCAGCAAGATGGATTTAATGAGTGCAAAATTAACGGTTTACAACATTTTACATTACTAAATCAACGGTGAGAAAGTGTTAATATCACATGAAATTTGGTGTAACCACATCATGGCAAATATGAAAATGATGGATGTGGTTCGTCGAATAAAATGATGGATGGTTGATTTTTATTGATGCCCATAAGAGAAAAATCTCTCTTATGGTTTCTTCTCTCCATTATTCTATACACAAAAAAAATTTCAACGATAGGTACCGTCCATTTTAATCTTCATCCTCTAACTAATATGTCGATACACAAAATTTCATGTGATTCCAACACCTTTTCGATTTAACAATGTAAAAAGTTCAATTGTCGATAAACCGTTAATTTTGCACCCACTAAATCAACGGTGAAAAGGTGTTAGAATCACATGAAATTTGATGCAACGACATGTTAGATGATAAAGATCAAGATAGACGGTGTCAATCGTCGAATAAAATGGTTGAGGGTTGAGTATTTTGAGGCCGCACCTCCTATGGCCTCTTTCTTCCATTATTCTCTACGCACACATATGAGGACGGCTAATTTACTCTTTCGAGGATGCTCCATAATCTTTTTGGATGATAGATAATTTTTTTGGACTATCGTCGCCGTTCATTTTGATTTTCATGTTCTAAAACATGGGTAAGCAAAATTTCATATGATTTGGACAATTTTTGCCCATTGATATAGGTTTGTAAAATATTATGTTGTCGGAAAACCGTTCATTTTGGTTCCATCTGATGCATAAGTAAAAATTGTCCAAACTTCATAAAATTTGGAATACACATATATTGAAACATGAAAATCAAAATGAATGGTGATGTTTGAAAAAAATTCTATCATGTTGTTTTTGCATAGGGTGTAACTAACTTGGTTACACCTAAAGGGTAAATTAGTCGTTCCCTATATGTATGTACACACACATACATATACATACATACATACATGACGATGACGACGACATTTGCTTAGAACCAATTGGGCCTAACTCAGTCAATATAACTTTCCTCCAAAATGAGATCACCGGCTCGATGCCCGAAAAGGTTGTATCCAACACACAAGCACACACAAAAAGAAACACTAGAGATAATAAATTACGTGTCTTTTCCCCAAGTAAATATATGTTAGAAGATGCTATATTCGTCAAAAAATGAAAATGGTACCTAGAACTTTATTGGTAATAAGCTGTTGCTATATTTTTGCATTTGCATCAAATGGTGATTCTACATAAACTTTATCCGATTCTATGCACAAATATCAAAACATAAACATGGCTTTTAAAATGTACAAATACAGTCACATAAGATGAACCTGCAACCAAAAATTTGGCAAAATTAGAAAAATATGTACCTGAATACAAGTTCTTTTTGTTCTTTGAAGACATACAAGTTATTTTAGTTTCTTATGCACATACACTTTGTAGCAACCTTTTTTTAATGCGAGATAGAGTTTTAAACGATCGGTGAATACTTCATAATAGAACATCAATTTATATAACCAATTGCACCTAATGGTTCACATGAGAATAATGTTGGTTTATGAAAGTTACTTCAGCATCAAGAAAAAGTCAAATTCAAAGACCTACACAAAATAAAATTAAAATTTTCTTCTATTGAACAATCCGCATCTCACATATTTAACATTTGTTTTAGGCTTCTAGGGCGTTTTTATGCTTTTTACTCGTCTCATATATAATTAGAGCATAAAAATGGACAAGATCTACTCTACTCTTTCTCTAAATCCATAGAAGTTGCCATATAACTCAGTGGATCAGCCGAAGATTGCATTAAGGTTCACACTGATCCAATTAGCACTAGCAAGAATCATGCAAGGTATGATGACCCCAAATCGAGCCTCGACTTTCAAATAATATAATAATGACATAGGAGTTATCTTAAAAATGAAAAATAACAAGCAATTAATGTAACTGAGGAAACACACACAATACATCGGTGGTAATTTATGCAAAGACATTAATACTCTAATCATGCACGACGCAACTTTACACAAAGATACAAATAATGTTGAGAAGAACTTCTCATTTGGGATACTCATATATCACGAAAGCAAACTAAAACCCAAAACTACCAAATATTGAAAGAAAACTGATCGTTACATTGAAACAAGAGAACTAGTGAATGGTGCTTGATTGTGTCAAACTCTAAACAGGGCAGAAAATTCCATGTCCAAGGCAATGGACACAGAAACAGCTACATTTTCCGCTTCTGATTGCTACTTTAAATGGTCAAACAGCCTTGATCTCCTTCAGAAAGTGGGGTTATAATCCTCTTAGGTTTTTCTATGCACTTCATGTGAAGTTGCGCTCTGAGTTAATTTTCTCCGAATTTTGATCCCTGTTATCAGCACTATCGGCATTGTTAACAGTTATATCTTAAATGGATGATATGAAGTCTCATTCTGTATTATGAAAAGCATTTACCCATTTTTATGTAATGGTAGATTCTTAGGATTTATTGATTTTTTGTTTTTTGTATTTTTGGACACTAGCCCGTAAACCCTAACCTATACACACAACACACCACCCACGCACACCACACACAACACACTCGCATCCAGGGGACCCACGAATTTTCCCCGAAAGCGTTAATTTGTGGTCACTTCCCCTCTTGGGGTTCCTGGGATTCAAACCCCGACTGAGCTATTGCTCATTGGTTATTGATTGTTTAATGAATAATGAACTTACCCAGATTATCTGAAGAGTGGTTGCGACTGTACACAATTGAACCTATCAACTATATGATTTTGGTTGACCGGTGATGTAGAACAGCTAGCATAAGAATTCCTAAATCTTTTGGATAGAAATAAGTCCAACGATTGGAAAATAGGTATGATCTTTGGATCAACTTTTGGAATCCATAACTTTTAGTTCATATGGCTTTATGATTATGACCATGTTTCTATATCAGTGGCAATTAAACGAAGTTTGATAGACACCAAACAAGACGTTATTCCAAGGCCGTTTAAGGGGTCCACGGAGGCATGGAAATTTATGTCAGATTTATGATAGTTCAATTAATTTCTCTTTTGGCATATTTAGGGTCATATTTGTCCTAGGTCATTTTGGTACTAATGCATTATTAGGGTTATGCTAGGGTTTTACCTATACAAAGGCTTTTAATATTGTTTTATGGTCAGACTTGGGATTTTAATGAACTTAGAGATTTATCTTTTTCTTAGAGTTTCTAGGGTTTATCTTGCCATATGTAATATAATACGAATCCCTCCATGTTCGTGGATGGATAGCTACGTGTGTTTTCTACTAAGCCAACAAGCCATGGTGAACAATGCTTAGATGTATTGCCAATGGATTGTGATATATGTTTGTGGTGTATACTTGGAACTTAGAAACATCAGTTTTGGTATTGCATGAAATACATGGATGGGGCTGTAAATGTGCAACGACTGTGACCCCGATCCAGAGGAGAATGGTTGGGGCTTGAAAAGTTATGATGAATTCTGTTAAATGCATGACCGAGGATTTGTGATATACTGTTGACAAAACTTTATTGATATATTGTTGATGATGGGGGGTTGAGACTATTTATATGTGATTCATTAAACTAAGGGTAAACTTTACTAAACACCATCCATCTTTTGGGTTTTTTGAGATATCATTGAACTTTAAAAATACTATAAAACCCCACTGAACTACCAATATTGTCTGAAATCGTTAGTTTGATTAACTCGTGCAAGCCGCAATTGGACCGAATAATCTCAAAATGTCTTGTGGATAAATTGAATAGACTCAAAATGAACGGAATACCTCATTTTTTTAACGAAAAATGCCCTTCAAAGGGGTTTTATAACATTTTTAAAGCTCAATGGTGGTGTCTCAAAAACCCCAAAAGTTGGATGGTGTTTAGTAAACTTTACCCTTAAACTAATTACTATTCGACTACATTTAGTTACAACCTGATATGATGAAACTCCAACCTATATATTCTGCAAATCCTTGACAAAATCATATATAAGATAATGGGACAATTGTCAGTCAGACATTTCCTCACAATGCATGATTATCTAAAACAAATGGGTCTTGTCCAGAATATGAATTTAACAGATAATGTTCCCCTTTTAAGCGAATAAGTGATTGACATTCAGAAAATTCTGTAGTTTATGTCCATTCTGAGCATCACAATGATAAGACCGGATTTCACGATATGATATGTTGCTGAAATATATTTAAATTATATTTAGCAAGGAAAATCTAAGAAAGATAGGTGCAAGTTCAGCATGTGAAATTAAAAAAGAATGGGTTAGAAACCTGCCCCTTAGTCGGCACCTCTATCTTTATCTGCAACTAGTTCTGAGTCGCGTTCCAACTTAGATGAACTACTGATATGCTTTGTGTCGGTCATCTCCACTTCAACTGCAGCTTTATCTAATGATTTCTCGTTCTGCTGCTCCAGCGATCTGAGCTTGGCTTTTGTTAAAGCACGTATCTCATATCTGATGAGCAACAAATGGAAAGGAAATTTCATAACATACAAGCATACTTCTATGATTTGAGGAAAGCAATAAAGAGAATGAAATGGAAAACGCTAATAAACTAATTGAAACTTATAATTAAGTGATGTTTCCATTAGCTTATAATCTATCCAAGATAAATGAGATGCCAGAAACGGCATTATACACATTTATCGCCAGTTTTTCTTCTCCTTTTTTTGGGGGGATAAAACTGTGAATACTTCACCTTCTTCATAGCTGTGTTATCTTATACTTAGATATGTTCAGCTAGGCAAATTTGCCACTGTTGACACTCGAGAACAATTGACAGCACATCATATTTGACTAAAAATGAATACAAGAGAATTTCGAGATGAACAAATGGAAACACTCTTAAGAGATAGAATTTGACCGCAAAAGTAGGATAATGAAGATAGCTCTCATAGACGATAATATGAGGAAAAACTGACTCAGATGATTTGGATGTACGCGAAGGAGACAGATAAATGTTTTTAGAAGAGGGGGGGGGGACTATAGTTAAGTAGAACAACAGGAGGCTAGAGGGAGACCTAAACAAATCAGGTTGAAGATGATGAAGAAATATATGTCAAATGTCAATTTAATTGAGAAGAGAAGTTGACCCTTAACAAAGCTAAGTGGTCCGCAGCGTTCGGATAAAGGAACCCAAAAGTAATTATATTCAATTCCAGGCATAAATTATCCCCATGAGCTAGACACGACATATTTCCATAGAGCGGATACCATAACTGGACATTCAAATTAATAAATCCGCTTTACTCCTGTGATCTCAAAAGCAAAACAACCAAGCATTCTTTGGCATCTTCACCAGGGGCAGTGGGCTTGCAAATGGTGGGGTTTTCTATCAAATAAAATGAAATGTTTAACCTGTATATTTGATGTTGTCTGGATTTGATCAATGCAGTGGCTTGATACCATATATTTTTTGAGTTTACAGTATAGAAAGATCTGTCAAGAAGAATGAAAAGCAGTACATACAGATCTACACATCCAAACTTTAGTGTCATAACAAATTAAAGAAAAAGGTTTACAAAGCTAGAATTTTCTTCTATCTGGCTGGCGTAATTTGTTATAGAAATTATAGTTGTCATGCCTTAAATTACTCAAATGTGAATTAATTGTTGAAAACTATGTATGTCTAAAAGGTTCATAAAAGAAAATAAAAGGGAGTTTGTTTGCTGACAGCCTTCTTGCTTCTTCAGAGAGAAACAAACAACATTTGTAATTATCTCAAAGATGAGGTTAATGGTTAGATAGCGTGGTAAAGCAACTACATGATTACAGGTAAAGCTTGTGCAGCAAATCAAAAACTAAAATTGAAGTTTGTTATTCTCATTATTAGACTCTAATCTACAACTCAATCTTACATCAATCAAACAAATGCATTGAGAAACTGGCAAACAATGAACTTACGGAGCTGCATAGGTCCTAACAAGAAGGAAATATATTCTCCAGAATTGCCTCTCCTTCAGGTGACGAGGGCAAAGAACATACCGAAGGTGTGAAATTTCCTGAAAGAGCAATACCGAAACTTAAATTTCAAGACCAAATAACACATATTAAGAACAAAGCAAATTAAGTTATCATAAATATCAATTTGATATATATCTTCATATGAAACTGTTGCTTTTTTCATCAAATCTTGGACAAAAGTAGTAGTCTTGTGACTCTGAAATGTGCTGCTATTCCCAAGTTGGGATACGAAGAATAGTCAGAAGATCTTGCAATTCAGTTAAGGTGTGGCCTTATTAACCATTGAAATTTCTTGCCTAAAACACCCGGGATAATACAGAAACTGTTGCTGTTGTTGTTTGTTGAGAGAAATATGGCTTAGATCCCTGGCTCTAAGGCCAACTAAATGAATTCGTAAAAATAGGTTTGAACTATTGGATTATTTCGATTTAACTTGTAAATTTACAAATAATGTTGAGTTATTATTTTTGTTTATGGTATTTTGCTGTTTGGAAAATACATTGAATCAGAAAAGGGAAAAAGTTCAAAATCAAGTGTATTTTGGTACCTAGGAAAGCCCAAGTTACTCATACTTATATGCAAAGTAGCATAAATTGGATACGGATACGGAATACCATGCAAGTGGGATTCGCGGGTTCGCAATGTTCCAAAAGTTAAGGGTACACTTTGTTAGGATACGGGGAGTTTTTTTGTTTGTGTGTGTGAGAATAATTCGCACGCGCACATACATACACATGCATAATAACAAAAAAAAAGTATCATATTAGAAGAATTAAACTAAAAGGTCAAATAATTAGTTAACGTTGATGCACTAATAGTTGATGACTTGATCATGCATACATGTTTGATACGTATAGAACATAATATAAGTTTAAGAATCCAATATGGGTACGAATCCGATACGTTATGCATTACCTCGACAACGAACCCATGCAACATAGTTTTGTGTGAGAGAATTAAATTGATCTATTTTGGTTCATTACAAGCAAAATTAACTAAAATTTAATAAAGAGGAAAATATCTTCCATGGTTCCATTTTTCAGTCTCTAATCATTAAATTCCTAGGTTTCATCCGTTTAGATATCTAGGTTCCATCATCCAAAAGGATGGGAAGATCGATAGCGATATTAATCAAAGGATCCAAACTGGTTGATTGAAATGGAGGAGTGCAACAGGGATTTTGTGTGATCGTAACCTTCTGTTACGGTTAAAGGGGAGTTTTATCGGAGCGTTATTCGGCCTACCTTATTATATGGTTCATAATGTTGGGCTCCTAAGAAGTATCATACACAGAAAATGCACGTAGCGGAGATGTGAATGTTTCGTTGGATGTGTGGTAACACAAGAAAAGATAAGGTGTGAAATGAGAATATTCGTGCAAAAGTTGGTGTACCGCCTGTGGAGAAGAAGATGCGAGAAAACCGGCTAAGATGATTTGGTAATGTGCGACGCAGACCTATGAAAGCACCGGTTCGACGAATGGATACTATCGATATAGGCAATATCAAAAGGGCGAAAGGGAGACCGAAGAAAACATGGATGGAGGTGATACGAAAAGATATGGTTGCCAAAGGCCTCAATGAAAGTATATTGTTCGATAGGAGTGAGTGGAGACGGAGGACTCATGTGCTGGACCCGGCGTGATTCTCATGTTGGTTCATGTAGCCTACACCATATGCTTGGGATAAAAGGCTCAGTTGTTGTTGTAATCATTAAATTCCTAAGGCTATTGGTTGCATACACTTTGCTCTTGTTATATATTAACTTACGGAGACTAGTGTTAGTGTTATCCCTTTATGCCCTTGATCCAATGCCCTCAAGCCCAATAATAGATGTATTTAAAATCTTTTGGGCTCAAATGGTATCTATTTGTTTCATGTATTAAAGATCGTGTCATATGGCTTTCTCATGGAGAGATAACTTTAGATGATCTATTAAAGAAGCTTTAATCAGATAATAGAAAATACATCCAATTTGGAAAATAACTGAGAGCTTTTATTCTCTATATGCCCTTCCTACTTTCTACACGCGCTGCTAATTCTTTATTTTTCCTTCATTTCAAATCCAAATTTGACTATTCTTTTTTGCGTTATCTTTCGTTGTAATGAACGTTATAGGACTATTAGATCAAAACCAGGTTTTCTTATGATTCGCATTTAATGGAGGAATCGAACGGACCGACGAATGCAGTATTTCTGGGGGCATCTTTGTTGGCAATATCGTACGATTGTGGCAATACGTTCTTAGCGCAACACAACTAATTGCATGCTTCACTCCATCGGGCTAGTCTTTTAGCTCTTGTTCTAATTTTCTTTTTGTTTATGTGCTTATTTTTTGAAAAAAGATATAATTTTCGTTTAATTCGTTATTCATCAATTATTCTTGGAAATTTACTAACATGAAACCCAATCCTTCATCTCACTACTCAAATATTGTAACCATGTCCAACATGGCCAATTCCTTTTTCCGCTAATATTAGGGTTTCCTATAATCTTATTTAGAAAATGTTCAAAAACTTATATATTAGGATAAAAATGAAACGTAGATTTTAAATATGACAGGATAAGACTTTTTGATGAGGATACAAATTAAACATTATATTTCAAATTATGACATATCTCATAATGACTTCAAAGTCAATTACTAGAAGAAAACCAAATTATTCAAACTTTTAATGTCAATAAATTTTAAATCTCGAGACAAATCGACAGAAAGTATATAGAACAATAATAAATGAACTTTACATGTATGCTCCAGTGCAATGTGCGGATACGAAGTCCAAAATCAAGAAAATTTATATTAATCTAAAAGTTTGTTGTATATGATTTATAAGTTGTAATATTTCATATTTACGAACTTCATATGTAAAATATATGAAAGATTTACTCTATTTCCGCATTTTCTTCAACTTTTCGATATTCCCCCTACAACATATGATAATCGTGAAATTTTTAAAAATCTCAAAATTTGCTTTTTCCCCCGGTTTTTCAATATTATTCTTGTTATAGCACACGAGAATCACGTAATACACAAAGTTCCCAACAAAATTTGTTTTCTTCAAAATTTCAAAACTTTGAAATGCCACACGAGTATGGTGAAATTTTTTAAATCTCAACATTTCGATTTTCTTCGGTTTTCCAATATTTTGCTTGTTTTAGCACAAAAAATCATGAGATTTTCAAAAAAAGAATCTTCCCTTTTCAATATTATTCATGCTATAACACAAGATATCATGAAATTTTCGAAAATCTCAAATATTTCTTTTTTCTTTAGTTTTATAATATTTTACATGCTATACATGACCATCGTGAAACTTTCAAAATCCTAAAATTATTTGTTTTCTATAAATATGCAATATTTTGCAGGCAACCACACAACGATTGCGAAATCTTTAAATATCTAAAAAGCTCATTTCTTCGGTTTTTCAATATTTTACTTAGTAGCACATAATGCGAATTTTCGAAAATATCAAATATTTTATGTACTCAGTTTTTCAATATATTACTTAGCACATGAAATCGAAATACCTTAAAAAATAATTAAAATTTTCTGTTTTCATTCCTTTTTCAATATTTTGTTTCTTAAAGCACACGAAAATTGCAAAATTTTAAAAACCTCAAAAAATTTCGGTTTTACAAAAAAAAATGCTATATATAGAGCACATGAAAACCATGAAATTTTCAAAAAATAGCAATATTTTTGTTTTCTTCGGTATTTATTATTTTGCTTGCTATATAGGACAATAAAAATTATAATATTTTCAAAATCTCTTATTTTTTTATTTTTTTGGTTTTTCAACATTTTGCTTAAGTGAACGAAAATCGTAAAATTTTCAGAAATCTTAATAGTATCTTTCTTCTTCAATTTTTCAATGTTTTGCATGATATAACACACGAAAACCGTAAAATCTCAAAAATCTCAAAAAAATTGTTTTCCTCCTTTTTTATTTTGCATGTTACACACGAAAATCATGAAATTTCAAAAAATCTCAGAATCTTTTGTTTTCTTCCGATTTTATTATTTTGCTATATATAGAGAGAGAAAGAGAATGAAAAATATAATATTTTCAAAATCTCTAATTTTTGTATTTTCTTTGATTTTTCAACATTTTTGTTTGAGTAGATGAAAATCGTAAAATTTTCAAAAAACGAAAAAAATTTCTTCACTTTTTTTTAATGTTTTGCATGATATAACATGAAAATCATAAAATTTCCAAAATCTCAACAAAAAATCTTTTTTTTTCTTTTCTCATTATTTTGCATACTATATATAACCAGGTTGTATGGACATAGACACAGGGACACATACACGATGCGATGCGATACAGCGATATGGCAAAATTCCAAAATTTAATATACGGGAACACGGATATATATATATATATATATATATATAAAGATGTATGAGCCGGCGGACCCTTTTTTAAAAGTAAGCTCTTGCCACAAAACACACATACAACGGTGTATTTTACCGATCCAAACCGGCCATCTTGATCTACATATTATGGAACCCCTATATACAAAAAATCTCCGGATTTAAAGATCTCTAACGTGATCATCAAGCAAATTGAAAAATTAACGGCTTATCGATATAGGAAAATTGCGGTAGCTTGATGAACGCATTAGAGGTCTTTAAATCCGGAGATTTTTTTGTATATTGAGCTTTCATAATACGTAGATCAAGATGGCCAGTTTGGACAGATGTTTGTGTTTTGGATCGAGGGCTCATTTTTAAAAAAAGAGTCGTCGGCTCATACCCCTTTCTCTCTCTCCCTATATATATATATATCATATTATTGCAACATATTCAACAAAAACCTTAGTATTTCAATAAATTTTTTATCGTATTTATCAAAATTTCAGCAAAAAACTTAATTCTTTTAGCACGACTTTAGCAATTTTCACAAAAAAATATGATTTTAGTATTTTCCTACCTGTATTTTTAACATAATTTCAATAATAACTAATTTTAGTAGTTTCCTAATTGTACTTAACATAATTTCAACATTTTCCTAACTTCAACAAAAATACTTTAAATATTTCATATAGAAATTATACTAAGTAGCAAAATTGAGTAAAAGAAATAGAAAAAGTTAACAAATCAAGAAAATTATAATAAGATTAGGGTTTTCTCGTCTTTATAGAGTGTTTTTCGTCGCCCTATTAAGATAGGAATATGAACGCTTGTCAGACGTATACAGATTTTCCCTGCCTGGGACAGGCTGGGGTTTATTGATTGTGTAGATCCGAATCTCCGAGAGCCGCGGACTAAGTTGTCATTAATTACCCATCGCTCTTGACAGCGAGGGAATCTCCGATTAACAGGTCAAACAGATCATGCGAACTCAATATGCAGTATGCGCGTGCTGTGTTTTGAAGGTGTTTTGGACGTATCGAGGGCTTCGCACAGTTTACGGGGTCCCGCTACCCGGATAACAGGCTGGGGGTCAAGAGGCTACCTCGGAGAAGTGTTTTGAGTGTAGAACGTGAGTTTTTGAAAACATATGCAAATGGGCGTGTTCATTTCATTTTTATTTTATTTTATTTTATTTTTGACAAAAAGGATATATTTATTCAAAACAAACATTTTTTATTTTTTTATTTTTTAGGAAAAGTGTGGGAAAAAAGAGGTGAGAAGCGTCCTAAGAACGCGTGAGACGGCACGCGGACATTGGGCGCCAGCGGGCCACGTGCGCGCCACGCAGCCGCTGGAAACACCAGCAGAAAAAGGGGGCTTAGACCTTGGGCTAGGAGTTGAACTCCCGAAAGATTTTGGAGTTAAAATTCTAAAAAAAAATATTTTACTTGGAGTTAAACTCCCAAGAAGGATTTTTATTTTAAATTCGGAGAAGTTAAACTCCTAAAATATTTATTTTGGATTTAAAATAGTCAAACTTCCAAAAAAAAATTTTTGTTTGGAGGTAAGACTCCCAAAAGTTTTTTTTGGTTTGAGTTAAACTCCTAAAAGATTTTTGCGAAGAAAACCAATGAAAGAAGTCTCTTGAAATTTCAAGGTCTAAGTCTTGGATCTTAGATGATAAAAAGAGACCCATTTCTTCTCTTTTGACCATGGATCCTCCCAAAAATGAAACTTTTGGAGATGGGTCTCCTCCTTCCTCTTTTTTTTTCTTGAATCTTGGAAAAAAGATGGTGAGAATAAGATCTCCCCTTTTAGAGATCAGATGGAAGATTTGAACTCTCTTTCAAGGGTTTTTAGAAAAAAAGAGTTAAACTCTTGATTTTAATTCAAAAAGAAAGAATGTTTAAAACTTTGATGAAGGAGGAGGCACAGAACCCTAAATTGATATGAGAAGAATCTTGTTGTTTGTTATTCATCTTGATACCTTATATAGGCTTTACATTTTACATATAGCTCCTTAGAATATATAAAATGGCACATGTGCCTTTCCCATGCCATATACTCTTTTCTTTTTGCACATAAGCCATGGGATTTTACAAAATTGGCTTTCTTGCCTATTTTTATTACATTTATTATTGGAAATTGCATTTGGCATAGGGGCCGGCCTCTTCATACTTGGGCTCGACTTGGGCATAGGCCCACTTGACCTGGACTTTGGTCTGTTTGCTTGGACTTGAGTTCGGGTTTGGGCCCACTTGATTTAGATTCAGGCTTGGGCCCGGACCCACTTTTCGGGCTTGACTTTGACTATGGGGTGTAATTTTTGACCCTAACAAAGTGCCCCCATCAATGAATGCACACTGCGTATATGAGCCGTATGCATGAAATTGATGGATTTTCTTTCATGAAGAGTTTGATTTTCGTGATATTTGACTTGGTCCTTTTTTACAACATGAAGGACGGTGCTCTCTTTTTGCGACATTGCGATCGATGTTTGACTTGGCTACTTTTTGCGACATGAAGGTTTGCTCCTTTTTGCGACATAGCGGTCGATATTTGTTTTTGCTCCTTTTTGCAACAAGGTGGTCGATACTTGGATTTTGCTCTTTTTTGCGACATGGCGATCGATATTTGGCTTCGTTCCATTCTACGACATGGCGGTCGATATTTGGCTTCGCTCCGTCCTGCGACATGGCGGTCGATACTTGGATTCTGCTCCTTTTTGCGACAGGACGGTCGATGCTTGGATTCTGCTCCTTTTTGCGACAGGGCGGATGCTTGGATTCTGCTCCTTTTTGCGACATGGCGGTCGATACTTGGATTTTGCTCCTTTTTGCAACATGGCGGTCGATATTTGTTTTTGCACCTTTTTGCGACATAGCGGTCGATACTTGAATTTGCTCCGTTTTGAGACAGCGGTCGATATTTGTTTTTGCTCCTTTTTACGACATGGCGGTCGATGCTTGGATTTTACCTGCTATCAAAAGATTTAGGAATTTTAGTTTTAGTTTGGCATCGGTATCGCTATAGCGGAATAGTACAATGAGAGACTCATCATTTGCCGTTGGAAAAACTTGGGATTTGGCTTTTAGGTCGGTCTCAGCACCATTAACACTGAAGCGTGGTGCCAGGAGCGACTCATCATTTGTCGTTGCCTGTTGGAGAATAATGGCTTAGAAGATCGGTTTAGGTCTATGTCGTCTAAGGGTTTTTAATTTTATGAGCCATGAGGGTCTCATAAAAGCATTTTCTCCCTACAAGTCGAAAGGGCCCGTTAGGTGTATATTTTTCTTGGGAATCGTGGGGATTTCTAAGTGTATTACCCCTTTATGAGTCGTAAGGATCTCACGTGGGGATATTCTCCTCACATGGTCGAAAGGACTTTGCGAGTGTATCTTCGTCTTTTTTCACAAATTTGCGCCTTTTTGGATTTTTTTCACAAACGCGCCGGTAGTCCAGCTGTTTTTACTCACGGAGCCCTTTCGGATTTTCATCTGTGCCCGTTTTTGCTTGTAGACATACCGGTTATTTTAGCCTCGTCGATAGAGCTTTCATCGCCGATAGGACTTCCGATGTAGCCTTGCTGGTGGGACTTGAGAAAGATAAGAGTCATTTATGCCCGTGGATTGTATACGGTTTTACAGAGTGTGATCCAGACCATAGGGTTGTTGATCGCGGTTTCGAGACTTTAGGATGATTTTAGCTTGTTTGTGCCCGCGAATCGTATACGGTTTTACGGGATGTATGATCTAGACCGTAAGGCTGGTATGCTCAATTCGTCTATGGCTTGGAGCATTCATACGTAGTATTTCTTGAGATGTCGGTTATTGATGGGCGGCATGGGCCTTTCTCGCTCGGCGCTTATCAGTTGATAGGATCCTCCGTCAAACACTTTCTCGATGACATATGACCCTTCCCAATTTAGCTCGAATTTTCCCTTGATATGTCGGTTGAGGATGATCAGCCTTTTGAGGACCAACACCAACTCGTCCTTCTTGAAAGCGCGTAGACGGGTCATCTTATCATAGGCCCGCAACATTTGGGCTCGGTACAGCTCCAGATTTTGCTGTACTGCGAGTCTTTTTTCTTCGAGAGCGTCGAGCTCTTCGAGTCGGAGGAGAGCGTTTTCCTCCTCCGTCAAACCGTGCTGGACGACCACCTTCAACTTGGAACTTCGACCTTGAGGAGGAAGATTGCCTCCACTCCAAAGAGCGGTATGGAATGGGTCGTGTTGAAGTGCAATGCGTGGTACGATACACCCACAACGCCTTATGGAGCTTCAGACCCTGGTCTATTTTATTGGCCGAGGCATTTTTCCTCAGGAGCTTGCATAGGGTTTTGTTGAAGGCTTCGGCTAACCCATTGGATCTTGGATTATAGATGGAGGAATATCTCCAGTCAATCTTGTGTTGAGTAGCGAATCATGAGACTTTAAAGCTTTTGAAATTAAGCCTGTTGTCAGATATGATTCTTCTCGGAGTACCGAAACGGTATATAACATTATGCTAGAAGAATATCAGAATATCTTGGCTTGACTTCTTTCAGCGGGACAGGTTCAGCCTATCTGGAGAAGTAGTCTATTGCAGCTAATATGAACAAGTGGCCTTTGGATGATGGAGGATCAATCGGACCAACTATGTCGGTGCCCTAAATTTCAAAGGGCCAAGATGCCACGGTAGGATGGAGCGAATTAGGATACTTGTGAATGAAGTCGCCGTGAATTTGGCAGAGATGACATTTCTTCGTATGTTCTTCGCAATCCCTTATCATAGTAGGCCGATAATATCCAAGTCATTTGATTTGAAGCCACATTTTAGGGTCGAATTGGTGAGCTCCGCAGACGCCTGAATGAACTTCTTCCATGAATTTTTGGTCTTCGGCCGAGGACACACCTGAGCCAAAGCTGGCCGTATGATCTGCGGTATAGCGTATCATTTACAAACATATATTGGATAGCTCTCTTCTTCAACTGAACCCCACAGATTTTTCTTCGGGTTGCTTGTCATATCGGAGGTACTCTATGAGAGTTCTCTCCACTCAGGCCCGTCTTGAATGATTATAACTTCTTCGGCAAGACCGTTCTCTTATTCTATGATTTCTTCTTCTCGTAAAGAGACTGGAGACAGGATCTGCCGGCTCCTGACTGTGATCAAAATTTCATCCATGTCAGGATCAGCCAGCTCCTTGGCCAGGCGGGCGAGTATGTCGGCTTTTCCGTTCAGCGTCCTGGGAACTCTTATCAGTTCAATATAGATGAAACGCTTCATGAGCTCCACCACTCGACCTCTGTATCGAGCTAACTCGGGCTTATATATCTTGTATTCACCGCTTGGTTGACGACTAACTGGGAATCGCAGTAGACACGCAGCTGAGGGATCTGCATTTCTATGGCGAGCTCCAGGCCAGCAATCAGAGTTTCATACTCAACCTTATTATTTGTGCGAGGCTCGGTAAGAGCAAAAGAACATCGTAGGGTCCCTCCCAATAGCGTGATGAACACCAATCATGTCCCTGCTTTTATCTGCGAGATACTTGATTTGCTGGAGGTCCTTATTGATGAAGCTCCATCGAAATAGAGTTCCCAGCAGGGCTCGTCATCTTCGAGGTGCGGCACTTGTTCGTCGAGTAACTCGCAATTTAGCAGTGATCCTTCAGGTATGGGATGAGCAGCTAGGAAGTCGGCGAGGGCTTGTCTTTTTACTGTTTTCTGAGGAGTATAGACTATGTCAAACTCAAGCAGCATGACAGCCCATCTGGCCATTCTACCATTTAGACTCGTCTTGGTCATCAAATATTTCAGGAGGTCGATCTTGGGGATCAGTATAACCCGGTGAGCATGCAGATAATGCATCAACTTCTTTACAGCAAATATCAAGGCTAAACATTGCTTTTCAATCAGGGCGTATTTATGCTATGCCCTAACTAATGTTCGGCTGATAATAGAAAGCATTTTCTTTTCCCTTCTCGTTATTTTAGGCGAGGAGGGTGCCGAGTGATTCATCCAGCGCGATGGTATAGAGGATCAATGGTTTATTTGGAATAGAAGCAGCGGGCATGGGAGGATGCAGCAGGTACTGCTTGATGATTTCGAATGCTTCTCGACATTTGGCGTCCCAGACAAAAGGAGCTCCTATCTTCATGAGCTTTGAAAAAGGTTGACGTCTCCCTGACAGGTTTGAAATGAACCTTCTTATATACGTGAGCCTGCCTTGGAAAGATCTTAGCTACGTCAGATTCTTTGGAGGAGACATCTCCACGATTGCCCTTATCTTGGATAGGTCGATCTCGATCTCTCGGTGCCGGACTATGAAACCCAAGAATTTCCCCGATGATACGCCAAAGGCGCACTTTAGAGGATTCATCTTCAGATTGTACTTCCTCAGTCTGGTTAAGACAGTTCGGAGATTTTGGATGTGATTGGCTTTAGCTTTAGTCTTGACAACCAAGTCATCGACTTAGTATTCAGCGACTTTGTGGATTAGGTCATCAAAGATCTTTGCCATTGCCCTTTGATATGTGGCGCCCGCATTCTTCAATCCGAACGGCATCACCTTATAGCACTATATCTCGATCAGGGTTCAAAACGTTGTGTGCTTCTCATCTTCAGGCGACATTTTTATCAGATTGTATCCAGACGAACAATCCATGAAAACGAACAGCTCGTAATTTGAGATATCATTGACCATCATTTCCATGACCGAAAACGGAAAATCGTCTTTAGGGAACGCTTTGTTAAGGTCCCTGAAATCAACACAAATCCGGATCTGTCCATTTTTCTTTACTGGGACGATGCATGCGATCCAGTCCGCGTATTTCTCTTCCCTGATGAAGCCGGCATCGATGAGTTTCTTGGTTTCCTCAATGACCTTTTCTTCCAACTCCCTTCTCATTTTTCGAGGAGCTTGTTTGACTGGCTTGGCTTCTGGAGAAATAGTCAGCCTATGCCCGGCCACTTCGGGAAAGAGGCCTGGCATTTGTTTGTTCGTCCATGCGAAGCAGTCGACGAGCTCGCGCAGCAGGGCGATTATCTGCTCTTTCATCTCCTCTGACACGAGTGAGTTGATGTAGGTCGGCCTTGGATTATCGGGCATCCCCAAATCAATCTCGGTTAGCTCGTCGAATATTGCTTGTGCGCCATCTTCGAGCTCTTGAAGGGCTTCTTCTGGCTCCGCTAGCTCGTCGTCGTCATTCGACTCTCCGTTGGCTTCGCCAACATGAATCATGTAGCATGATTTGGCAACGAGTTTGCATAAAACCTAGGCCCCGTCTATCTGGGACTTGTCCATCGATGAGGATCGGACCTGAGGCGGATGCCATAGCCTCTCATAAAACTTTGCTTCGGAGTCCGTTTGGTATAACCGACATCCGCACTTTTTGAAATATTCCCGCATCTCGGGCGCATACTATCTGGGGTTTAAGACGGCTCTTATGCCTCTCTCATTGGGAAAGCATATTGTGGACAAATCGTTCGGGTGCACGACAGGGTTTGGCCCATAAAACAGGATGTCCTTCTGCCCGTTGTTTCTTCCGGAAACGTAGAAGGCTTTCGGCTGGTCCACGGTGGAGACTGACAACATGTCAAGCTCTTTGCACATCTGTTTTGGAACCTTTGTGATGGCTAGGGACCCTTCTGTGATTTCGAAAGTTTCTCTTAGCTTTGTTTTTCGCATGAGAGCCCGATCAACACAAGTGTTGCAAGACGAGTCCTCTTCCTCCGATTCTTCGGTATCGCTGCCGAGATGAGAGCGAATTTTATTGCCGGATGGTCTTCAGTATCAGACCCGTCCGTATCGCTACCGAAATGAGGACGAGTTCTACAGAAGAATGGACTTCCCGCGTCGGACTCAACAGTGTCGCTGCCGAAATACAGACAAACTTGAGATTTTTACTTTTGAAGGTGATGACCGACTCAGATTGGCTTTTGAGACTCTGAGCCTCCTTGTTTTCAGTCGACTGCGGCTCGGGTTTGCTTTTAAGACCCTGGGCCCTCTTGTCTCTAGTCGACTGCGGCTCAGCATTTTAGGGTTTCATAAAGTACCGAGAATCTTCATATCGGATTTCATGTAAACCAAACAGCCGCATGTCTCCGTCAACACATCTTTCTTCACCATTTTTGGTATACTTCATGCATTGATGGAGCGTTGACGAAACGATGCCGTAATCGCCTCAGGAGAATCTTATAGGACGTGTCGGCGTCAATCACATATATTTTAGCTTCGGTTTGCAGGTTTCCAAACCTGATTGGCAAAGCTATGGATCCCAGAACTTGCTGGCAGTTTTGATTAAAACCCTGAATGACAATCCTCTTCCTTGACAGGTGTCGGACGTCCATTGACAAACTTATCAGAGTCCGCAAGTTCATGATGCTCACCGAGGACCCCGGATCAATAAATATATGATTAATCCGGTCTCCGTCGTTGTATCCTGACACGTAAAGCGGCCGGTTGTGCTCAGCCGTCCCCAGTAACAGGTCTTCATCCTTAAATGCGACCGCGGCTGGGTATAGAGCGTACCGAGTTTCTTTCATATTGATTTCCGCGAAACGAGCCTGATACTGCTCGGGGTTTTGCAGAGCGTGAATGAGAACATCTCTAAACTCCTTGGATAGAACCAAAGCATCATAGATGCTTAAGAGGGACAGAAGCTTTCAGAGGTGAGCCAAGACGTTAGTCTACTGACGAAGATTCGAGTGTCCGTAAGCCGGCTGGTCGCCGTCCTCTTCATTACCCACCTGGTTTTCCTTCTCCTTTGGAGTGTTACCTTGTTTTGGCGGCAGAGCCATGCCGCTTCTGAGCTCGGTCTGGTTGGCCTTTATGGCGAGCTCATCGTTCTCTTCGGAAAAATAGAGCTACTCCTCAGAGCCGCGGCCAAGATGGATGGCATAGCAAGTCATAATAAGAACTCCATCATCGACATCCTCTTCCAATTCTTCCAAAAATTCTGCGGCTTCTATAGGAAAGAACTCATACAGTTGGATAAGGGTCTTTTTCTTTTGTACATGGTGTTCGAGGGAATCGACATATTTTTGAATGGTCATTCTCCTCGCAGACTCTTCTTCATGTCGGGCCGTGTTTTTCTTTTTCTTCTTCCTGAGCTTCTTGGATTTCGAGCCCGCTCGTCTTGGATTGGTGGACGGGACAGTGGGCTCTTTTTACCCTTCCCATTCTACTCTGGGCTCTTTCTGAAGCAGTTTTAGCATATTATTCTTCTTGGATATGTATACATTCCACGGAGGTTGCGACAGATTGCCCTCATTTCTTGGGGCAGACGGTTCAGCGGCATGCCCTCAGAAGGCTTCAACTTCTGTCTGTATGAAGTTGGCGGTTGTGGCTTGATTGGTTGTCAACACGCCAGGGGCAATGAGATTTCCCCCGCCTTGTAACGTTTCTCGTCCCAATCTTTGAATACGTAGCAATCTTTGATGACATGACCCAACATTCTGTGGTATGGGCAATACGGAAAGTTGTCAGTCATGCTTGCTTCATGCGGTCTCTTTGGGTTCGGCAGTTGTAAACCATTTCTCAAGACATCCTTGAATATCTTTCGGACCTTGTCCCTTCTGAAGTAGTAGACCTTGCTTTTCCTTTCTTTCAGAGTCGGTCCTTCTCCTCCCAGTACTGGCTTTTGCGACCAATCGGTTTTTTGTCCGCCCGCTTTTCGCTTGTCTTCATTGTCAAACGCATTGAAGACGTTAGTATTGTTGGAACTCCTGCTTTTACGATTGTCATCTTTTCTGCTCTTCCGAGGCTTGTCATTTTGAGAGTCTGGGTAGACTCTTGCTTCGAGCGCTCCAACATCTGAACTTTCTTGGTCAGCTACCGAAACGTTTTGAGGCTTATGGTGTATAGGAACGGGTCTATCTAATTGCTGAGGTTCCCAACGAGGAGGCTAACGGATTGGTCTTGCTCCAAAGCGGCCCGCACTTGACGGTGAGATTGCGCCATCGGGCAATGAAGTCTGCGTTGCCTTCATTCTTCCCTGGCTTGATCCTCACAGGGTTGGCAATGGAGATTTTGTCACCGACACTCGTGAACCTTTGCCGAAATAGAAACTCTGTTTGGACGAAAGTAGTGGTAAAACTGTCTGGTATGCTCGCGTACAGTCGAAAGAGACATCGGTGAAGCGTTGACAAACTGACGGAGAAGAAGCGCATCATTGTCTCATGTATTTCCGCATGATGCTTTAAAGTGGACAACGTGTTGATTCGCATTTCCCGTCCCGTCGAATCTCCCGAATTTAGGAATGACGCAGCCGATGGAAAATTCGATCAGATCGTATTGTGCGGGGTACGACCTCCCGCTACTGCCAACATCTTTCTGAAGCTCGGCTTCGGCCTCGGCCACCAATGTTTTAACTTTGCTGGTGAATAAATCCATTATCCGATCTTGCGTCAGCGGAATGGCGTCATCTAAGACCAAAGCATCCTCAGAAGTGGAATACGATTGACTTTCATGTAGGTCGTCCATATTCGGACCTGAAGGAACATGCATCGGTCGCTTCGGGTTGTTATCACCTGGCTCATGAGTAAAGATGAAGAGCTTGATTCCACATGGACTAAGGGGTCCTTCTGCCTATCGGCCTCATCGAGAGGGTTTTCATCATCCTGCGGAGGAGCCTGATCTTGGAAAGGAGCAGCTATATTCAAGCCAGATTGGGCTTGGGATGTGGTGGCCCCACCTTGCTCTTGCTGCGTAGGTTGTTGCTGGGACGTGTACCCACTATGTAGACCGTGTGGATAACATATTTGGCCATTTTTATCATTGGCAGCTGGTTTCGCGAGTCGCTGTCGTGGCCCTTCCGCTTCGGGAAAGGACAATCTACTGAAAACAGTTGGTCTGACTGGGTCATTGAGTAGCGCTGACGCCTCTTTTCTGGTTTTGCCCTGCTGCTTTCGCGTAGCACAAAGCGCTTGATAAACCCCCAAAGAGAGTGTGTAACGCCTTTTGTGCTGGGGCTTGGACACATCCCTTTGTAGCACAGTTCGAATTGTCGTCTTCTTGATCTTCGCAGTGATGGAGTTTTTCTTGACCCGCCTCATAGGTTCAAAAGAGTTGTGGATCTTTACGGCCGAGACAGTTGTCTTTGCCGGGCAACTCGGCTCTTGGAATTTTACAAAATCCAACTTGGCCGGAGCCCGCGCCCTTTTGTTGGCTCGATATCTGAGTCGCTTCTATCTTAGCTTCTCTGTTTTGAGCGCCTAGCAGACTTCTACTATTCGGGAAACCGCCATGGGTCGGCTGGTAAAGAGCCTTGGAAAGACATCCGCTTGTGTGACGCCTGGCAAGCTTCTGCTCTTCGGAAAGCCGTCGTGGATTGGCTGGTAGAGAGCCTTGAAAAGACAACCGGTTGCGCACTCATCGAAAGCATCGCCTGAGCTTGCACACGACGTCTGGCAACTTCTTTCATTCTGACATGTTTGCCTCCAGCTGAAGCCACGGAAGCCGTTCAAATACCGACCTGCGCTTAGGCTGTGGTGCCCCGAATCATAAGAGGAAAGAAAAGGTCGCACCAGACGTGCCAGAATCTGTAAAGTGTTTTTCATCGCCCTATTGAGATAGAAATGCGCGTGCTTATCATGCGTATACAGATTCCCCCTGCCTAGGGCAAGCTGGGGTTTATTGATTATGGGGATCCGAATTTCCGGCAACCGCGTACTAAGCTGTCGTTAATTACCCCTCGCTCTTGGGAGCGAGGGAACCTCCGATTAAAAGGTCAAACAGATCATGCGAGCTCAGTATACAGTATGCGCGTGTTGTGTTTTGAAAGTGTTTTGAACGTATCGGGGGCCTCGCAGAGTTTACGGGGGTCCCGCTACCTGGGAGAA
Organism: Agapanthus africanus; assembly: GCA_030015575.1. NCBI lineage: Eukaryota > Viridiplantae > Streptophyta > Magnoliopsida > Asparagales > Amaryllidaceae > Agapanthus > Agapanthus africanus. The sequence continues at coordinate 44,381,250 of JASDDO010000001.1, read as the reverse complement.
GTGTTTTGAGTGTGGAAAGTGTGTTTTTGAAAACAAAAGTGAATGGATGTGTAGATTTCATTTTTTTATTTTTTATTTTATTTTTATTTTATTATTATTATTTTGGGGAAAAGTATGGGAAAATAGGATGAGGAGCGTCCTAAGGACGCCGGCGGACCGCGTGAGCGGCATGCGGCTGCTAGGCGCCGGCGGGCCGCATGAGCGGCACGTGCCCGCTAGAAACACCAACGGAAAAATGGGTTTTGTCCCTGAACTGGGAGTTGAACTCCCAAAGGAATATGAGGTTATACTTCTAGAAAAAAAGGGATTTTGTTTGGAATTAAACTCTCAAAAAGGATTTTATTTTGAATTCGGAGGAGTTAAACTCCTAAAACATTTATTTTCGATTTAGAGGAGTCAAACTCCCAAAAGATTTTTTTTGTTTGGAGTTAAACTTCCAAAAGTTTTTTTGTTTGGAGTTAAACTCCTAAAAGATTTTTGTGAAGAAAACCAAAGAAAGAGGCCTCTTAAAACTTTAAGATCTAAATCTAGTATCTTGGATGATGAAAGGGGACCCTTTCTTTACTTTTGAGCCTTGGATCCTCCAAAAAATGAAACTTTTGGAGATGGGTCTCCTCCTTCCTCCAATCTTTTTCTTGAATTTTGGAAAAAGGGGTGGTAAGATTTAAAATCTCCCATTTTAGGGATTTGATGGGAGATTTGAACTCCCCTTCAAGGGTTTTATGGTGAAAAATTATTTCTTTTTGAGAAAAGAAAAGTTAAACTCTTTGTTTAAATTCAAAAGGAGAAAGAAAAAGATTTAGACCCTTGAAGAAGAAAGACACGGAACCCTAAATTGATATGGGAAGAATCTTTTGTTTGTTATTCATCATGATGCCTTATATAGGCTTTACATTTTACATATAGCCCCTTGAACTTTATAAAATGGCACATGTGCCTTTCCCATGCCATGTGCTCTTTTCTTTTTGTACATAAGCCATGGGCTTTTATAAAATTGGCTTTTTTGCCTATTTTTATTACATTTATTATTGAAAATTGCATTTGGCATGGGGGGCCGGCCTCTTCATGCTTGGGCTCGACTTGGGCATAGGCCCACTTGACTTGGGCTTAGGCCCGCTAGCTTGGATTTGGGTTCGGGCTTGGACCTGGGCCCACTTTTCGAGCCGACTTCGACTGTGGGTGTAATTTTTTACCCTGATAGTTTTTAATTGAAAAAATAGGTTATTTTGTTTCGTGGTTGCACTAAAACGTGTTCAACACGTGTCCGACACGAATCCAAATCCAAAACCACTTTGATTCGAAGAGAGACACGGAAAATATATGTCGAATACGTGTCGTGCAAACGTTGGGCACGAATCCGTGTCCGACATTAATACCGCAAACTAGAAGACGTGTCCGTGCAACCTGGTATATAACACATGAAAATCATGAAATTTCAAAAAAAAACTCTAAATTTTCTGTTTTGTTCGGTTTTTATTATTTTGATTGCTATATAGAACATGAAAATTATAGTATTTACAAAGTCTTTAATTTTTCTGCTTTATTTGTTTTTTCAATATTTTGCTTGAACAAGTGAAAATCATAAAAAAAATCTTTCTTCATTTTTTAAATATTTTCCATGATATAGTGCATGCTAAATAATGATAGAAAGGAGGAAAACGGACTATTTTTGTGTCGTGGTTGCACTAAAGAAAAAGTCTTTATATATTTCATATAGAAATTATATTAAGCAGCAAAATTGAGTAAAAGAAAAGGAAAAGGTCAACAAATCAAGAAAATTTTAATAAGATTAGGGTTTTCTCATCTTTAATTGAAAAAAAAATCCCAGAATTTTGTGTTTTCTTCATTTTTCCAATATTTTACTTACGTACTTTTTAAGACTTACGGATACCAAGAAGACAAAAGGCAAATTGAAATAAAAAAAGAAAAGGTCGCCAATTGCTACTAAATACCTAAATGAACAAAGAAATCTGGTTCAAGGGACAGCGACTCCGGGTGACTGGCGATCCCGTCAACACGAAAATTTAAAAATGCAAAATCTTCTGTTATTTTTTCAAATTTCCGATATTTTGCACGCTGCAAAACACGAAAATCATGAAATTTTCAAAAATCCCAAAAAAAATTGTTTTTTGTTTTTTAATATTTTGCGTGTTATAGCATATGAAATTCACAAAATCTCAAGAATTATATATTTTTTGATTTGTCAATATTTTCTTGCTGTAGCACACGAAAATTCTGAGATTTCCAAAAGTCTCAATATTTTCTATTTTCTTCCATTTTTCTATATTTAATTATAACATAAGAAAATCGTATAAATTTTTAAAATCTCGGTTTTTTGTTTTCTTTCTTTGTCAATATTATGCAGCACACGAAAATCACGGAATTTTTAAAAATCTCAAGTTTTTTGTTTTCTTCAAAATCTAATATTTTACATGCTATATATACTACATGAAAATAGCGAATTTTTCAAAATATCAAAATTTTTGTTTTCTTATGTTTTTCAATATTGTTTTTACAATATCAACGAAAAGCATGAATTTTTTTTGTTTTTTCATTTTTCAATATATTGCATGCAATATCACATAAAAATCATGAAATCTTTTGAAATTTTACCTGTAAAGCCTTCGAAGTGAGAAAATAGAAAGATTTTAAAGGGGACGATTAGAATTTTTACACCAAAGCCTAGTTGTATAGGATAAAAAAAGTTTAAAATACTGAATAGAGAGTAAATTAACATTATTCCATGGCCCAAATATAGTAAGAGAATTAAATGGGGATAGATAGATAGATTGAAACTGTTATAATGGTAATATATTTCTTTGGTTATCAAAATTCCCTAAATTTTATTTTTTTTCCTTTGGTTTTTCATTATTTTGTTTGCTATAGCACACGGAAATCGCGAAATTTTAGAAAATATAAAAAAAATTATGTTTCCTTTTGTTTTTCAATATTTGCATGATATAGCATTGAAAATTACAAATAATTTAAAAATCTAAAACTTGTTATTTTCTTCGGGTTTCCAAATAATTTGTTTGCTTGCATATGAAAACTTGCAATATTTTCTACAAAGTTGTTAATATTTTGTATGCTATAACACGGAAAAATCGCCAAATTTCAAAAATCTCAAAAAAATTATTTTCTTCGGTTATTGAAAATTTTCCTTGCTGTACAGAAAACAAAAATCGCCAAATTTTCTGGTTTCTTCAGCATTTCGATATTTTGCATTCTATAGCTTACGAAAATTGTGAAATTTTCAACAATCTCAAAATATTTTGTTTTCTTCCATTTTTCATTTTCTGCATTAGCACACGAAAATCAAGGAATTTCAAAAATCTCAAATTTTCCATTTTCTTATATTTTCAATATTTTTCTTGATATATCACACTTTTTAAATTGTAAAAATCCAAAAAAATCTGTTTTTTTGAATTTTCAGCATTTTGCATGGCACATGAAAATCGTGAAATTGTCAAATATCTAAAAATTTCTGGTTTTTAGGTTTTTCAATATTTTGCTTGCTATGGCGGACGAAAATCATTAAATTTTGGAAAATCTCAAAATTTCTATTATTTTTGGCTTTTCGTAATTTTTCATACACACGAAAATCCCAAAAAATTCCCCTTTTCATTCTTTAATATTTTGCATGCTATGGCTCATGAAAATCATGAAGGTTTCAAGAATTTTCAGAATTTTTAATTTCTAGAAAATTGAGCAGGTAAAATTAAATTTGTAGTCACATATGTCCTAACTAAATGAGGAAATATTACATATAAATAGCAAGATGCGATTTATAATTTCTGAAAAATTGAGGGGCATGAGATAAATTTGTGGTCACATATCCAAGCAAGATGAGAGGATGTTTATTCTCTCATATAGCTTTCTTGTATATAATATAAATGGATTTTCAATAGGAAAGAATGTAGGAATTATAGCCCACCTCCAAAAACAAAAATTAAAATAAATAAGCACCTATCTAAATTCAGGCTCAAGCTAACCTAATAGGTTCCAAAGTAAAACCATCCTCATAACTAGCAGTAAATAAAATTCATTAATAAGACACAAGTAGCGCAGAAATTTAATGCTCAATCGCCAATTTATGTGTCAAAACTAGTACTTATTTGTTTGACAAAATTCTAGGTCTTAGGCAGAGCGGACAAATGTTGTTAAAACTCTTTAGCAATAGGAAGTTTGTCCATTTATACGGTCAAAATGCACAACACCTTTTAAATTGCTTATGTAGGCGATTAATTGTTATTTTACTCAATCATACCCGACCCGACCCATTGTAGTAAATCAATAACACGTTGAACTCAAGGCTCCCTCTTAAAAACACTCAGGCAATGACCAGTTCTCACGAGCTCGATTTTGTACAAGATTTGACGAAAATCCAGCCAAATCTTGACGAATCACCACGCTTTAACCTTCTTAAAGTCAATTCAGCGAGTTCTCCACATGATTCTACCTTTTGTGGTAACTTTTCAAATTTACGAGTTCCACCTGATTAATACATTTTGATTTTCTCTCTAATCTTTGTATTGTTATCATCTATTGTTCTATTACGCATATTAAGTTATCCTTTTATATATTGTTATTACAAAGTGTGTACTTACGTTAACCTTCTCAAAGTCAATTCAACGGGTTCTCCACTTGATTCTCTACTTTTTGAGGTAACTTTTCAAATTTTGGGATTCCCCCTAGCTATTACATGGTGATTTTCTCTCTAATCTTTGTACTGTTATCTTCTATTGTTCTATTATGCATGTTTAGTTGTCTTTTTTACGTATTGTTATTACAAAGTATGTACTTGTTTTATTTTCATAAGGTACCCTTTTAGCATGTTTGAAAGGTTTTGGGATCTGAATTTAGAGGGGTTTTTAGATGTGCTTGTAGTGAATATTGATGTTTACTGTAATAATCAACGGTAAGAAATTGGGTATATTGTTTTTATCTTCAAATGATATAGCTTATTCTTAGGTTTTCGCATATGTTGGGTTATAATAATCCTTATTTTGTTTTGTACTTTAGAATTTTCATAATTATTGTGCGCGCGCACGCGCACACAATAGCATACATATATATATTTATGAAGTTTGCTGGGCCTGCAAAGCCCATTTTTTCATATTTATGTTGAAACATTCATGGTCACATAATCCTACCGTATATGCAGTATGTGCAGCCGAACGCATAGCATAAGTGTTTTGCAACCTTCAAAAGGATTAGAATAAGTATATTGGATTTAATCTCTTTTTTCTTTTCTTTATTTTTTTTGGGGTCTTTTTTGCCGGGGGTGGGGGGGCAAGGGGGCAAAGAGTTGAAGGAATGTTCAAGTTTCCCATGACGGATAGTCCTCCTATGAATACCCTTCATAAAATTACTGTTCTGTTGGAATTTGGAGTTGCTCTTTGAAGAGGATGGAGTTTCTTCAGCATGATATCATGAACTTGTAGCCTTATTGCCTAATTGTTTTATTTTTCAACTCCTCTCCTATCATACTTTTAGTGATATGATTCCTTTGCCTGGGGTTACGCTTAACCTATAACTATGTTCCATAGAAGAAAAAAACGCATATTTTTTCTATGAATATCAATGAAATGCAACTGAAATTGAAACAATACCTTAACTTTAGAGAGAACAATCGTAGCATGATGCTCTTGCCATTCTGTTAGATCATTGCTCACATTCGAAACAGCCCCCTCAATCTGTTGCGCTCTCTCCTCATCTGAACAACAAAATTAAAATTAAAAATTATATTAAAAAAACCATGAAATTTGACACCCCAAATCAAAGCAAAAAACAATAAAAATACGATTTTGAAGCTAAAATCAGAAGAAAGAAGCCAAACCTAGAAGTGGGTAATCCTTGAAAGTGTTGATGGTGAAGCCCTTAACATAATCAAGCAATTGGAGAGTGACCCCAAATTCTTCAAGATTGGCTTCACCGTCATCAACTTCCTCTTGCTTTGGGTTTTGAGTATTCTCTTTTGAGGATTTGCCTTTACCAAAAGGCCATGGCAACGGGAAAGAGCCCATCTTTTTTTCCCCTCTCTTGTCCCCCGTCTTCAATTGAGATTGAATTGGGAAGAAGGGATTCGACCAGGTTTAAGGATATAGAAGAGATCTACGGGGTTAACAATTACACTAAAATACCCTTAACTATCCGATTTTCCAGTAAAATACCTTAGAGTTTTGTATTACTGGTGTGATGCACGTGTGTAAATTATGATATGAGTAAATTTTATTCTTTTTTTACCCTTAAAATCCACGGTTTTTCTAAATTTAAATCAAATAAATATAGTAGTATTAGAATTGAGAAATTTATGAATTGTATAAAACAACAAAAATATACGGGTTTATATATAAATTTATAAAGCATATCTCTTTTTGTGATTTTGAGAGAGAGAATGTGTAATGAATGAGAGAGAGAGAGTTCTTGGCTTTTCATTTTCTCAAAATTTTTTTGTGATGGATGAGGTGGATATCTTCAATTCTTGGCTTTGGTTATTGGAAGGTTGTCATTTTTTTATATTTTTTATTTTGTTCATACATCATCTAATGAGTTCTAGTTATAATAGTAAAGACAACAAAAAACCTCACCCTATGGTTGCGCTTGAATTACCGGGAATTCTCGCATTTTCGGGAATAGGATGACTGGGTATCTAATTCCAAGGAATATTGTATTAACGTGCTTGGTATACTTTAATCATTTACGATAATATATATATGTACAACCGGAGGCGGGGCCAAAGGAGGGCCGGTGGATGACGGCAAGTCCGGCAACGAATGATCGGTGGCGGGCTGACGACGAACTACGGTCGACCAGCAACCAACATCTAATCGGCGGCGTCAGCGATGATCGGTGCCCGGCTGGCGACGAACGTTTGATCTGCGGTTGGCCGACGGGTGAACGGTGACTGGCGACCGGCCAGCAGACGACCAACAATGGGCGGCGGGGTCGGTCAGCCGGCGGCGGATGGTCATGGTTCATTCATGTTAAACGGGAATATTTCGTAGTGATCTAGAATAGACCTGTGTTTTGGGGGATTAGAATTAGCATGAAACAGGGTCATTTGATTATGATAGTAATCCTATATTTCCGGGAATATCTTTTACACCTAAATAAGTATAGTAATCAGAATTACCATCTAAATTACCTTCTGCCAAGTACACCCTACAGTTTTTAATGTATTTTAATTGGAAAACCCTAGTTATGGATAATTCGGTGTGGTTTACTCTAAATAATTTGCTCGTTAGGTTTGTCAATGGCCTTTCTTTATTGTGCTGAGCTAAATATAGAAATCAAAGTGGGCCTGTAGTCCAAATTGGGCTTTTGGCTAATAATCTAATTGACCTCATACTATTATCTCACTAAGAAAATCAGAATGGTTTATCTTCTTAAGAAAAATAAATGGTCAAGAACCTCCTGGAAAAGTTTTCCATTGTCCAAAAACCTTGGCGGAAAGAATCTTGGCAAAAACCACCTAAAAAGGTTTTCTGCTTCAAAAAATCCACTGCATGTGCAATATCCGTATAGTTGCATACAATATGTATGTGCTAATTAGATGTTGCAAGCAACTATGCAGATATTGCACCCATGGTGTTATTGGCAGCGGAAAACTTTTCCATGGGGTTTTTTGGCAAGATTATTTGGGCGAAAGGGCTTTTTGAAAGCGAAAACTTTTCAGTAGGGTTTTTGATCGAGATTCTTTAGGCCAAAAGATTATTTGAAAGCGGAAAACATTGCCAAGGGTTTTTGACAATTTGCCATAAATATTTTAAAGTATAGAAATATTCAAGTTCAAGAACACTTTACTTAAGCTCAAAGTAAATAAAAAGAAAGGATAATGTTTCGAATAACAACAAGGCTTTTATAGCTGGTTACACATCAACAATGCCAGAAACCGACAGCTGATAAAAACAAGACATTAAAATCCAGCTAAAAGTAAAATACCTTTTTGTCGCTACGTAACCGGCTTAATTTGACGTTTTAGATGGAAGAAAATTTGTGGCGTTTTCTCATTCCGTGTTCTCACTCTTTGTAGAATGGTATGCTATGGATCTGATTCTCCCTTAGATATTTCTTCTTTTAGAACAATTTCTTTCTATTATAGCAACTTTGTCTAAGAGGCTTCCTAAAGATAAAAAATGATGTCGTATATACTATAGTGAATTTATTATATATGTTAATTTTAATATATTTTAGTTTTTAATAAATTATTTCTTATTGTGATTTTTTTCTGAATAAAAGGTTATGTTCTTCTTTTGCAACCGATGAGAATAAGATTTCCATCTTCAAAATTGTTTCATTGTAAGTAGTTCTTAATCTAAACAATCTCTTAGTTTCATAATAAATAGATGTTTATTGATGGATATGAAAGGTAAAAGAAATCCACAATGGAGTATGGAAACTTGGTTATTTTGAAAACTCAATCTACTCCTCTATCTATCTCCATTAATTTGTCTTAAACGAGAAGGGATCTTAATCTAGATATTCTCATACTAGCATGACACATGACAAAAAATATGACACTGTTTCGACATAAATATAACATCAGAAACCATTTCTAATTGTTCAAGTTATCAAGAAATTCTATAAATATAATTAAAAAATATATAATATTTTAGCAAAAAATATCTTTGATATATTCTTAAATCTCTGTCCATGATGTCTGGCACATGCACATGCAAATATTCAAACCAGTCTACTTAATTAAAAGGAGGTCTAAAATTCCAAATCGATTCTCAAATTTCTAACTGATCAAATAATTTGGAGATCTGTTAAAAAGATGTATTAAAAACCCCTTAAAAATCTATACTATGTAAACTTGAAAGGGCTAAATATCTCCTCAAATCTTACGTGGTATACATGCACTGCGCCTGCAAAAAACAACTACATATACGCTATGAATGGTTTTCATACAAAAACTACATGGTGGTAATTTTCTCAAACAAACCACCTACAGTAAATATATACATATATATAACACAAAACACTTAAATACATGAACTTGAGCATATATATATATATATATATATATAGAGAGAGAGAGAGAGAGAGAGAGAGAGAGGAAAGAGGCCCTAGAAGGCTTTTTTCGTCAGGCAGCGTCGAAATTTTCATCCTCCACCATTTTATTCGATGATCGGCACCGTCCATATTGATATTCATCATCTAATATGTCGATTCACCAAATTTCATGTGATTTCAATGCTTTTTCACCGTTGATTTAGCAATGTAAAAAATTCTATTGTTGGTAAACCGTTAATTTTGTACCCACTAAATCAACGGTGAAAGGGTATTAAAATCACATAAATTTGGTGTATTAACATATTAGACGATAAGGATGAAGATGGCCGGTGCCGATCGTCGAATAAAATGGTGGAGGATGAAGATTTCGACGCCACCTGACAAAAAAGACCTCCTAAGGCATCTTTCCTCCATTATTCTCGGTGTGTGTGTATAGCTCAGTTCATGTTCATTCATAGCCATTAATAGGTACAACATGCACTATATATTTATATAAGAGGTGACATATATATAAACCATGAGAATTTAAGGGAAGAAACATAGTTGAACTATAATCATATTATTATAGATATATAGCCTCCATCATTGCAGTTGCCCTTGAAGGAGATGCATCTCCATCTTCATCAACACAATAAGAAAGTTGCTCATTCATCATCTTATTCTCATTGTTCTTCTTGCGACGGGCCTTTGCCGCGCTCTGCCTTCTGCTCGCCGCAGCTCCTTTCGGCTCTGCTGGTGGCCTCACCTTCACTCCCCTTATCAGCTGTTTCAAATATTTGGCATGTGGCAGTCTTAGTGTATGTGAATACCGATTCACAAAGTTACTATTTAGTATGTTTAATTGCACGTTAAACTTATTTATAAAATTTGTAAATAACGCCGATAAAGAGATCATGAAATTTACGTATTTGTTGCTCTTGACGTCCGAGTAGATCACTATGAAGTCCCCTTCCTGAAGTCCGTTTGATCGGACAAAATCTCCTGAGCATTAATTCACACACACATTCGAAAGCAATTGATACTAAGATCAACTAATTAATAAACAGGCTTTTCATTGAACTAGATAGATCTCCCAACCTGTGTTTTCCAGTAGATACATCCGGCTTTTGTTGTTCGGCCAAAACCTAATCACATTGTTCAAATGGATCAAAATCGATATAAATCGATATTGTAACAAAACAAGTAATTCTTTGTTCAGAAGGACCAAAGTTAATCTAAACTGAAATTGTAGGAAAATGAGTACTATATAAACCGATATAGTAACAAAATGAGTACTAATGATGCTACCGAACTATATTGTTTAGGTTAATTTAAATCGATACTGTAATAAAATAAGAATCAATTAATGCTGCCAAAATATGCAAATTGATCATAGTACCTGTATCTCATGTTCCATACCCGAGAGGTTCCAATGTCTTCCATCGGAATGGAGATCCCGTCCCTTGTATCCAACTCTGGTAGGTGAATTTCCGCTTCCTTCTATAAAGATCATGACGAAGAGGATAAATTAAATACATCGTTTAATCAAAACATACATTTTTCATTGAAGTGTTAATTAGAAAATAAATCAAACAATGCATATGAAATTAAACATCAATGAAACATATACTAATCAAACCATGTAGAGGGTCGCTCACTTTCGGCAGCACGATTCTCCCTAAGCTGCCCACATCGCTTTGCTTGAGCACTTTTTGTAACAAGAACCTCAGGTTCTTCTCAGATTTCCAGCCCTATACACAAAACTCAAATCAATCCAAACCGAACTGCTACAAAATTTACATAATTTACCACATAATCCCTAGATTTTCACCTGCCGCTTCTCCGATGTAAACACATTGCATGCTTGCTGCATGTTTGCCGAATTAACAGGCAATGTCACCAAGCTAGGAGCTGCATCAGTTGGCAAATTCTTCTGTCTAGCATTTTCCCACAAACCCCAATTCTTCGAGCTTCCATTATTACTCAAAGAGCCACTCGCATTCGCCTTTTCACACATGTTCTGACTGTGATTCTGAATTCTATGTTGATGAAGAGTTGAGGAGCGCCTCTGGCGAGCCATTCTCTTCTTCCTCGCTTCTTTTGTAGCTGAAGAAGCCCCTGCGAGGTTAGAACTCGGATATATTGAATACTGAGGAATTGGATTTACACGGGGCATGCCCGTGCAGGGGAAAGGCGAATAATGCATTGGAGGCGGCGAAAACGTATTGAAATCGGTGGTGGGCGCAAACGGTTGGCTATTGACCACAACGCTGCTAGTGCTAGCACTTTGGTAGTAATGATAAGGAGCCATCGGCGGCAGCGGCGCATTATGGTACATTGGTGTCTCTACCGGTAATTGCATGCTGTTCCAAAGTTCACAATTGTACTCAAGATTAGGGTTAGGGTTAGGATTGGTGTTTGCATGCTCAAATTGGTAATGTGGATACAAGGGAGGAGGAGGCGGCGGCGGCTGAGGGTAACTAGGGAAGTACCGGGGTTCTTGATTATCATACATCGTCGTTCTCCGCCTCTTCTTCTGCAAATGATGATTTTGAACCCAAGCAAGTATGAGCTTCAATAGCTGCATCCTCCCTTGCTTCCCGCCGCCCAACCTCGAGGCCGCGCACTCGATCGTGGACGTCTTAAGCTTAATGTTCCTCAAATCCTCGGGCGAGATCGAATCCTTGTTGTTCTTCAACCAATCCAAGAAAATCTTCTTAAGATCTTCGGAAACATTGCCCCCGTTATCTCCTCCTCCATCATGCAGCGGCGCCACCTGCACCGACGGGTCGTAAGATCCGTCGTCGGGGAAAAGGAAGGTCGGGTCTAAGGTGATCGACGGGTCCCACCATTCGACTGCCTCCGAGGCGGGGACCACAGCGTCCGGCGGCCCCGGGATGGCGAGGAACGACCAAGGGGAGGTGGAGGAGGACGAGGACGAGGAGGCCGAGGACAGGGAGGGGTTTTTCGTCAAGTGGTTGTTGATGGAGGTGGGGGAGGACATGCATGGGAAGTCCGGGAGAGGCGGGAAGGCGTCGTCGGTGAAGATTAGGTCGTCGGAGACGTCGTCGATGTCGATCATGATGTCGTCGGTGGTGACCTCCCTCTCCTCATCCTCTTCGTTTCCCTTCAACTTTGATCCATGTTCTTCTTTGGACGCCTCGATCGCTACTGTTTCATTCTCTTCGTGGTTTTTCGCAGAATCCATGCCTTTTGATCTCAACAAAAAGAAGAAAAAAGTGGGGCAAAAAAACCAAGATGGAAAAATTTGATGTTCACAACAGAAAAGACCTGTGCATGGATGGGACTTAGGGTTAGGGTTTGGTGATGAAAGCGACCCTCTTCACTTAACCCCACAAACTTAATTTATAGATGGTGGCTATATAAAGTAATAATTTCGAAGGAAAAAAGGGAAGGAAAGTGGAAAAGAGGGAGGCTAGGTTTTGGTAATGAAATTGTAGAGGGCAACAAGAAGAAGATTGAAGAGAGATGAAAGATGAAAGAGAATATGGAAGGGGGAAGTGGGATCGGCGATGAGAAGAAATAGCTAGGTGAGAGAGAAACTAACTCCTCAAACTCACGTTCTCTCAATCTCTTTCTCTCTCTTGGTTTCTTATAAGTTTTGTTTCTCTCTCTCTCTCGAGATTGCTCTTGCTCTTGCTCTTGCTATGTGAACTCAACAGATGTGGATAAGTACAAAGGGGGTCTAATCTCCAATGCAAAGTACAACTTAATTAGCCCAAACCCAGCAAGTTTTTCATCTCTCTTCTGTACCAAGAAACAACACCAGATATTAATTCTTGTATATGAAGCCATAAAGATTAATTTTTATTCTTTTTTGGTTTTTGGAAGAAAAAAGAGAAATTGAAATGATAGAGTTTAATAAATAAACTAAGGTGTTTTTAAATATATCAAACATAAAAAATTGTCATATTTATAAACAATCTTATAGCTTTTTGAATCACTACTTTGTCTGCTGGTAGATGCATATAAATTTTTTCATAAAAATGAGGCTGTGAATGTTAAAACTAACTTAATTGTAAGTGCAGGACACAATCCCGGATATGTCATGTTTTACCTCTTTGCCAAGTGACCGTTCACAGCTAAATTAGCTGTGAACTTGTTCACAACCCGGTAACCTCATAAAGAATTTGAACTAAATCTATTACGTTTATCATATACTTCTGCTTTCATTCTTACAGTTTCGCACAAAATTTTTGTTTATCATTCATAATTTCGTAACCAGTACCCTAATCAAACGAAACAAAGGGGATACAACGAAATGGATGACAAAAATAATATATAAGTGTAAACTAAATAAAATCGGTAAAATTTAGTGATAAGAGGTTACGAGAAATGAAAAGATTCAACATTAATTTCTCGTCTTCCGAAAATTAAGAAAAGATTATCGGTAGCTTAAGGGCATCAATTTCGAATGCATAAATAGTTCAAATGGTATATGCAATGAGAAAAATAGGACGACAGCCGACCATATTGAATTCACAGCAGATGGATGTGTGGTTCAGCCTAGGGATGTGTCTTGTACCAAACTAATCCTCATATACTCCACAATTCTGATTTATGGTAGCGAACTCGTTGGGTGTCGACCGTAGCGCCATAAATCTCGGATGCAAATATAAAAGAAGTAGGGTGGTACTTACAAAAGGTAGTCTAGGTTTAATGAATGTTTTGAATAGAATAAGAGTTGGTAGTAAAAAGAGAGTTGGGCACGGGGGAAGCTGCGCCCGCTCAGGGAACGACATCTGTACGTATCTAAGTGGTGCACCAAATGGTGCGGCAGCAGCTGCTCTTCTCTGACTCAAACAACAAAAATTTATAATAATAATACTTCTCGATTTTATTTTATTCTTTTTATTTTGTTCCAAACACCAAATCTTTTTCCTTTTTTCTTCGCTGCTATTTTGACGACTAGGCTTTGAGATTTGTGACGAGATGAATGCGTTGATATTAATGTACATCTGACTAGGGTTGTTGAGTTTGAGCATGGGAGAAATATTACTGTTTTGCTTTGTTGTTGCTATTTTCCAAAAGAAATTGTGACGTAAATGAAAAGCTTGCTCTTGAAGGAAGAATGCAGGCAATTCATTAAAAATTTATAGTGAAAAGTACATAATCTGTTTTCCCCGTAGGCGATAAAATGCAAAATGAAAATTCAGATCATAATACAACTATCACGTGTTTAATTAACAATGTACTCATCTAAACACTAATGTGGCCCCGATCACAATTTGTGTCCATCCTGCAATAACTTTATGCTAGATTTTAAACAGTTGCTAGTGAAAAAGAGAGGAGTGAGTTAGTATAAAAAGACTATGAAGTAGATTTTAAACAGAATATTTTTAATTTTTAAAATGGAGAAGAAAAAGCAAGAGTGGCTAGTAATAAAGATTTTTTCTCTGAAATTGAAATTGGAAGTGTCACAGCTAGCAGTGACTATATATGCCAAAAGCAAATCCGACACAGGATTTTTTTTAAGAAGCAAAAGAAAACAAAACCAGCATCTGGATCATCATAATTTTTTTATAAATTTGTCCCAACATATCCACCCTAAATAACACAGATAGTTGGTATTCTTCAAATGCACCTTCATTGCTTTATGATATTTAAGCGTCTTCATGAGTAAGTGATGACTTGTATTTTTAATTTTTGACTTGCTGTTGTTCTCTCCGGAAAGGAGAACTCCGTAAAAGTTACTCAGCAAATTGTATGGTAGTGTACGCTAGTCTACCCGTTTCAATTCGCTTGTTCTCTTAGTCGACATTTATGTTTTAAATTATTTGTTTTTTAAGAAAATTAAAAAGAGGATCTATAAATCTACTTGTATGGTTCTCCATTTTTCTAACTTTGTATAAAGAAAAAGATTTTTTCTAACCTATCTATAGGCTTACCGGCATACTATTGCCATCCAGAGACAACAACTTGGTTTTTTCTGAATGGTATCAGTACAAGATGATGTGAGCCCATGAAAACCGGGTTTGAACCACAGACCTCCCGTTAAACCGTGGAAAGATTTTACCACTTGATTCCAAGCGCAACTCACTACTACAATAATGTGTTGACCCTACGGATTTAGCCGTATTGCCCCTACGGATTAATCCGTATGGTCCTAAAAATCCCCCGTAGAAATAAAGGCCGCAGATGCAAGTCTTCGTAATGAACATGTCCCTACAGTAATAATTGCCTCTACGCCTTATTCCGTAGAGACATGAATCCCTACGGATTACTCTGTAGGGACGAAATATTTATTTAATTTATGGGTTTATAAAATAAAATACTGATAAAGGCTAGATAAAGGCCTTATGGATTTAGCCGTAGGTCCAGAAAAAGGTCCCTACGGATATATTCGTAGGGGTAAGTCTAACGCCTGTTACTGAGTCAATAGGGACAAAATATCAGGTATCCTGATATTTTGCCCATACGGCTAACTGTGTAGGGGTAAACTTTGCACCTACGGATTAATCCGTAGGTGCAACAGATGGCCCTACGGATTAATCCGTAAAGACAAAATATCAGGTCTTTTTTTTTAAAAATAGGCTTCCTGTTTTTTCCCCGTCCTGTGCATAATAATATATACATCATATAACCAAATACCGCAGTATTCATAATCAACATCTCACGCATAATATATAAAAGAAATAAACAAACAGAATACGATATCAATCTAAATCATCTTGAACAAGCAAACACCAATATCGTCCAAAATATATACAATATGTATCATATAAGTACATACATCCTCAAAATATAAAAAAGCCACCCTAGCTCAGTCCAACTCCTCCACCTTTGATAAACGCCGTAATCTGGCGCATATGCTCCTTGGTGCAGCCCTGAGTCGTCAAAAACTCAACCAATGAAGAAGCGAACTGTGTGGGAGTCTGAGCGGGCTGTGGAGTTGCATGAGTGGTCTGCGCAACCGCAGCCGAGGTAATGGTTTGCGGAGCCACAGCCGAAGGAGATACATGTGGAGCCGCAGCCGAAGCAGCCTGTCACATCTGTTAAATTTTGTGTATAATAAACGAGTAAGAACGGTATATTAGATTTTAGTCGAATTCGTATCATTATCAGATTATCGCGACACCCCAATCTAAGAATACTTAGGGACTTAGGTCTCGTTTGGATATCTAGTTTGGAAAACCGTAGTTTATTTTAATTAGACGGTTTTATGTAAGCATGATTAATCAAAACTAAGTCTACAACCAAATAAGCGCAGGCTATTAATATTGCATATGTTACTATCTATAATGTGATACAATATTTTACTATTATGTAGTATGCGTATCAACATCTTCCTCAACTCCTCGACGGTGGTCTTTAAGACGACAACATCATGCTCTAGACGACAACATCATGCTCTAGACGTCACTCACGGGGGTAGGGGAAGTAACCGCCGGAGTGGAGTCCAACCTCATATGGGCCCTGCTAGGACCCAGTCCCCGGCCTCTCTCCCAACCTCCGTAGTGCCTTTCGTGTGCGGCGTCTAGGACCGGGGTCAGTAGCATCGGATCAGTTTGTCCAGTAAAATCGATCCCCGATACCTCCGCCTGCTGCACCACCCGCTCTTACACCCACATTAACCATTAAAATATAAGTATATTATTTAAATTTGAACTTTTCAAAACAAAAATTTCAAACCTATTAGAATAAATATTAACACTTACGCAATACTCCTGGGTAGCGGTGTCGGGAAATCGAAGCTCGTCCGTGACAGGATCTGTCGAGGTGCCGTGGACGGCAAGATACGCGGTCAGCACGCTCGGTGTACCACCCTCCAGGGTCTGAGCTCTCTGCAATTCGCCAAAAATTTACATATATTATAAAATAACTCTTAATATTACATTATATCAAAATAGATCTATTGTAATTTACCGATGCCTCTATGACACGAGTAATGTTCCTCGAGCCTCTTGTATAAGTGGGGCGACCCCTCTTCGCCGACTCCCTATTCTCCTTATTTTGATCGGCATGTTTCTGCATAACACATTCAGATTTAATTTTCTAATTAAGCAACACAAAAAAATAAATTATATACCAAACAATGAATTAAATTTAAATTACAAATCTATTTGTGCTGAGAGTCGAAATATTGACACAAGAGAGGCCATGTATCTACGTCGACTCTCGCAAATGCCGGAGTATGTAGGAGAGCCGCTCTCTCTGTCTCGGGGGTCGCCATCCACAAGGAATAGCAGTCGATTTTCAGCTCGTTCCTATTGTATCGGACCTTTGATTGCATGTTCTTCATCAGGATCTGGTACAGAGCGTGAAGATCGAACACTTTCTCAGGATGATCAGGATCGGGTATAGGCTGAAAATCGTAATCCAACTGCAAATCCAAAAAATATAATGTATTTAAATTGCAAGTGTTAAATAATAATAAATATATTGGATAAGTCAAATGAATATATATTAATACACGAGCATGATCCCAGAAGAGGGCAAATGAGCGCCGGTGCCGATCGCCCCACTCAACGTGAAGTAGATACTTGTTTAGGATGCGGCTCTCATCTCCCATATACCGGACGAGCCTCTCGGCATAATTGCCAGTATAGCGATAATCGGGGGTAAAGAAGAGGGGGAATGGTGCCTCCCCCTATCTCTGTCGGGACTCAGCCTGTTGAACTGATTCGGCCCTTGAATCCCCCTCTCGAGATGGGGCAACCCTGCATTTACAAGAAATATCAAGACAAGTAATATTAAGACAAAGTGGTATTAAAAAATCAAGAATTAACGAAAATTGATATGCGATATATACCTCCGGCGACAGTAGCACGAACCTGGGCCCGGACAGCAGCACGGGTTGGACGATAGTTCCTCCGGTGAGGAACAACCGGTGACCCGGACGTGGACGCGTCCCCTCCAACTGGAAAATAAACATTGACGATAAAATTATATGTAGTTTATGTTTATTCTTAGAGGATATGTAAAATGAATAAATATTTTATATTTATTCATATTAACCTGCAGACTGAGCGGAGGGTACGGAAATGACGAGAGTGGCATCTGCGCTAGATGTGGACGCACCACATATAATTAGACAATTAAAAATAGATTATATAAGTAATTGCAAAAAGAATATGTATATCAATAATATAACATTCTAAATCAATATGCATGCAATATAGGATATATAAATATACCTGTAGGTGCGATGGTGACATCTGCCCGAGATGTGGAGGCACCACCTACAGCTAGACAATCAAAAAATGATTATCTAAGTAAGAGCAAAAAGAATGTGTGTATATTTATGATATAACATTCTAAATCGATAAGCATGCACTATAGAATATATAAACATACCTGCAGGTGCGGTGGTAACCTCTGCCTCTGATGTGGACACATCACCAACAGCTAAACAATTAAACATTAACTATATAAGTAATTTTAAAATAAATATGCGTGTATATTTGTAATATTACATTCAATATGAATATGCGTACAATATACCTGAAGGTGTGGTAAAGTCCACACGGAAGGAGTCATTCGAAGGGGATACCGATCGGGGTGCAAGACTGGTTCTATGAAGCTCCCTACGCAGCTCTCTGGACGGCAGAACCACTCTGCCTCTGCCGCTGCCGAGGCTGGTGCTCCTGCCGCCCTTCGCTACTCCGGTCGACGTCATCAAACCTAGATAAGAGTACAATCATTACACATACATGCAATATATGTATAGATCGTAAAAATGTGAATTAATAATATAACATTACTGATAACTTTTTTCGTTTCGTGGACGCATTAGACATATCTACTTGGATTTCATCATCGATATTATTTCTAACCCATCAACCAAAGACAACCCATCTTTTGAAACAGACGGTCGGAGCACTCTAAGTCTTCTCTCCTCTTCACTGTCCTCCATAAGATCCTCGAATTCTAGGACATCGGAAATATCTCTGGGTTTCCAACGGCATACGATACTTCATCCCGGATGCCTCAAGCATTGTGAGTAGTATACTTGGAACGCTTGGTTCGGAAAGATAAATGGATCGTCCTAACCGTAAAATCGAAGTGTGTTCACACTAGTCAATCCATATTCATCTTTCAAAGTCCCGATATTGTTTCTGCACTTATCCGTATCGGTTCGTGTATCGTACCAAGTACACTAAAATATATAAAACGGTTCTGATCGTCCGGGATATTGGATACCAAGTATGCAATTTAAGTATCCATAATAAATCACACCATCCGATTCTACCGTCGCAGTCCCACTATTCTGAGTGATTCGAGATGTTTCTATATCCTTAACTCTAAATTTGTATCCAAGGACACCGAATCCGTTATAATATACAACCTCCATATTAGGAAACTGAGCTAAATATCTTGAATCTCTCTCTAATGATGCAAACAAGTTCGGATCGTGGATCTGACAAAACAAATTTTACGACAAATACAAAACGATATAAGTTTTAGATTAAGACTAGTAGCAATAACATGTTATTCGAACAACTTACATGATCTGTATCCCAATTACAAAAATTATCCTGATGATATTTTTTCAATCGTTCATCATTCCAATCAGAATGCCCCTTAAGTACCTCATTAATATGAATTCTGTTTTCAACAATAAATTATGACATTAATATTATATTATTTCATACACACACAAATACAAATATGACAATTAATCCAAAAAAAACTTACTCTCTAATTTTTTCAAGACATACGCTATTGAGGAGGATAAATCGATATATCCTGTTGATAAACATAGTGTCTACTCTCTTATAGGACGCTTTACCATATGGCCCGTTCTGAATTCTCCGAGACCGGTTAAGTTTTGTCTCGATGTTCTCGTCCAGATAGCGGGAAGAAAATGTGATTATTTTATCTAAAAGATAACCTTGCATGATATAACTCTCCGGTCGATTTCTATTACGTATATACTTTTTTAGAGTGTAGAGGTACCTAAAAAAAAATATGTTAAATAAATAAATACGAGCATATAGGACAACAATAATTTTACAAATTGCGTGAAACGAAAAATTCCACATACCTTTCGCCGGGATACATCTATCGATATTGTACCGGTCCGGCTAACTTAGTCTCGGTTGCAAGATAAACCGTCAAGTGTATTATGATATCGAAAAATGACGGTGGGAAAATACGCTCAAGCTTGTAAAGTATCAATGAAATAGAATTTTCTAGATTCTCCAGCGTCACAACATCCAGGTTTTTAGCGCACAATTCTCAAAAAAAGCAACAAAAACCATTGATTACTAAACCAACCGATTCGGGAAGGGAAGTTATGAGGGCTAATTGGAGAAGGTGCTCCATAATAATATGATGATCATGACTTTTCAGCCCATCGATATTCCCTTTCATATTTTTTATCTTCTTGCTAAATGATCCTGAGAAAACTGTAGTAACTTTCAAATTATGCAACATCTGCAGTAACTTTTTCTTCTCCGGTTGTGACATATGATATGCGGTATTGGGAAGCAAACTTGCCTGGTTTACCCGCTATCGGTCTAGGATGCAATTCACTTCTAATTTCCCAGTCCTGAAAATCCATCCGAGTATGGAGGTTGTCTTTCGATTTTCCGTCTTTACAAAAAAACAAGTTGAGTACGTGCTCGGATACTCTCTTCTCTATGTGCATGATGTCCTGACTATGACACACTAAATTTGTTGACCAGTACGGAAGCTCGTAGAAAATGCTTAATTTGTTCCAGTAGGATGGTTTGACCTGTTTTGTCAGATCTCTCCCGAAGGTCACATTATTATAACCATCCCACTGAGCAGTCACGTTCTCTCCGGACAATGAGTCTGGAGACCCAAGAAGCTCCTGATGACCATTAAAGTGAGCAGTGTCTAACCTGTAGGGATGGTCTAGTGGCAGAAAATGCCGATGGCCGCGATAACAAACCTTCCTGCTAAAATTCAACCATTTCGATGTTGTATATTGATGGCAATAAGGGCATGCTTTGTGACCATGTATGGAACAATCTGATAGCATTCCATACGCAGAAAAGTCATTAATTGTCCACATTAAAGCCACACGCAGTGTGAAGATTGTATCTGTGTTTGTATCGTAAGTTTCTACACCATCAATGAATAAAAATTTTAACTCATCGATCAGACGTCGGAGATAGACGTCATTATTGTTTCCCGGCGAGTTTGGTCCGTCAATAAGAAAAGGCATCATGAAGTAGGATTGATCCATAGCCAACCAAGACGACATATTATAAACTATCATTACAACGGGCTATGTGTTATGGCTTCCAGCCATATAGTTGAATGGGCAGAAACCATAACTAGCGAGTCCGAACAAGACATTGCGAGGATCACTACTGAATATTTCGTGTCTCTTATCGAAATCCTTCCATGCCGGTGAATCTCTTGGATGATTCATTTTTCCATCTTCACTTGGAGCAGCACGGTGATGCCAAATTATTGTCTCGGCTGTTTTCTTGCACCCGAATAGCCTCTACAGCCTCTGTGTTATGAGAAAGTATCGTGCTATCTTGACAGGTATATCGGGCTTCTTATCAGATTCTTTCGGTTTATGCCTGGCCTCTCCGCATGTTGGACACTGTTTCAAATCTGGATTCTCTTTCCGGTACAACATGCAATTTTTAGGACATGCATGAATCTTCTTACACTTCAGACCCAAATCAGACATCATCTTCTGGTTTTCGTACCAGTTGTCGGGTACGTTATTTCCCGGGGGCATGAAATCTTTCAGAAAATTCAGAAGCATCGTGAATGGTTTGTTGCTCCATCCATTTAGATACTTAATCTGGAAAAGTTGGACGAACCATGATAGAGTTGAATACTTTGCATTCTCATAAATTGGTTTTCTAGCACCATTCATGAACTTTTCATATTTATCCGCACGCGGTCCTTGGTCGGAAGGAATGTCATCTTCGGTTGTAATACTATCACCTAGGGTAGGCTCTACCATATCCTCCATTTATTCTCTTGGAAAGAAATTATCGTGTTCTTTTTCTTCTGCCGCATTACCATCTTCTTCTTGTCCTTCCCCGTGATATAGCCAAGTTGTATAAATTCTAGTAAAACCATATTTAAAGATGTGAAGCTCTACGATTTCTACCTTCTGCCAGAACTTATTCTCACATCTATCGCACGGGCAGAGAATCTTCTCTAACACGATCTTATTATGTGCGTGTGCAAATTCAATGAAAGCATCAACTCCTGCGACAAATTTCGATTGCATGCGTTATTGCCAATCCACGCACATCCAGTCCTTAACTCTGATGTACTCATGGGCCATGTTAGACTATATAACATATAAATTGTAAGTTATGGTGACTATATTGAGAAATCTAAGAACGGGATAGTTACCGACAAAGAAGAAAATCCGTAGCGGTAAGTTTGTCGTTGAAAAGAATAAATTATCGATAAACAAAGTTAGATTTGAAGATACCCAAGTATGAGTTGTATTCTATGTATGTGTGTTTCAATTTATAATTTCTCTTAAGTGTAGGGTTGTTAGCGTGTATGTGCTTTGTGGGTACGTTTGTTGTGTATTCGTATTGTATGTGTGTGTTTCAGCTGTCGGGGGTAAGGCTTCTATCTCATTAAGAATGTATAGAGTAGACATCCATTCGCTTGTGCTTTCATCCGTTTCGAGTAAATTTCGTCAGCACCTCCCTGCTATTCTCCGAGTACACTGTAATAAAATAGATAATCATTTCAATGCTGTGAAACAATGTTAAAACATCTAATCTATTTTTATACATGGAGAACCAGCGGAAAAGTACCGACGAAATAACTTGAAACGAATGAAAACACAAGTGAATGCAGGTGTTTGCTTTATACATTCCTAACTTGTCCACACTGGACAAATCTATCGGTTATCATACGAATGAATATTCTCGCCACATAGACTACACAACGGTTGTTAGTACCAAACTATACCGTCCGATATTTAACAACCTTCGTATAGTTCTATGTCACGGCGAATATCGAATGTATGTTAACCGATAGACGGGGACTAAGTCGCGCTTTGATTTTCACATATGAGTATCGATGAGAATATGAAAGTTTTATATTATCATCGAGTATCATATATGCATTTTAACTTGAACGTTTAACTTGAATAGGTTTTACGTTTACGTTTCGTTTTTAAGAGTTCGAAGTTTTAAGTTTAGTGTAAATTTTGCTTGCGTTTACGGTAAAATTGTGCGTTTACGTTATTATCGAGTATCCTACTAAAGAAACCAGTGCACCCTAAACCCTAACCCTAATTAACCCAAATTAACCATAATCATCACCCTAATTCAAATTATCCTTAATTAACCCAAAATTAACCCAAATTAACCATAATCATCACCCTAACTCAAATTATCCCTAATTAACTCAAAATTAAGCTAATTAACCCAAATTAACCCTAATCATCACCCTAACTCAAATTATCCCTAATTAACCCAAATAAACCATAATCAACACCCTAACACAAATACACTCTATTTTACCTAATTAACCCTAACCCAAACCCAACCCAAACCCTAACCCAAATTAACATAACCCTAATCAACCTAGCCCTAATCATCACCCAAACCCCAACCCAAATTAACTCTAGCCCAAACCAAAATTAGCCCTAATTAATCTAATTAACCCTAACCCTAACCCTAATTAATCATCACCAACTCAATTTTACTCACTTAACCCTAACTAACCCTAACCCTAACCCTAATTAACTCCCAATTAACCCGGAATTAACCCTAACCCTAACACTAACACTAAAATCAACAATAACACAAAAAATAAGAATAATTAATAGTTCAAAATGGAATTAACTCACCTCACTTGTAGTTTTGCCAGCGGATGGAGCTCGAAGGAGTGGAGGAGGCTGGTCCTGGAGCTCGATGAGATCCTTTGATCGAGAACCAGATGGCGACGAGCAATTTTGGCAATGAGACAGAGGTGGAGACGGCGACTAACGAGATATTTTGGCGACGAGAGGTGGAGGAGGCGGCTGACGAGAGGTAGAGGAGGCGCAAGTGAGAGATCGCACGCGCGGGGAGTTGGTGAGTGGAAATAATTAGGGGGCGCCGGTGGAATTTACAGTTTTTTTTATAAATAACCCTTTAATGCCCCTATGAATTAATCCGTAGGGCCAACTAAAATATTACATTTTAATATTTTTTAATTAATCCGTAGGGCACCGTAGAGATAAACCGATGGCCCTACGGACCGTAGGGGCAATAAAAAATTGTCCTTACAAATTCCTATCAACCCCTTACTGTAGCAGTGACTTCAAGAGAGAAAGCTTATAAATGATGAAGCAATTATACATAAAGGTAATTAATTGACTAAAATAATGAGGCAAGGGCCCATGTATAGCCCATCTAAATTTTGTGCAGGGAAAGATCGGGATCGAATTCAGGATTTTCTATTTAGTGTTTCGAAAGGGACAGGCTATTTGCGTCAAAAAAAAATTAAATTAACTAAAATAATGCCTCACAGACAGTAGTGAGATAGAAAGCATGCGAGGAGTAATAAGGGGAGGGAAAGCGAACCGCCTCTCTCATCCTCGTGTATGCGTATGGTCGGGACCCACAAACCAAAAATAATAATAAAAAAAGAAATTTTAGTTTCACGCGTTTTGTCGCCATTCGTTGTTTAAACGGCGGGTCCACAAAAGCGCTGAAACGTGTCCCTTTCGGATGACGTCAGCTAAACTCCCATCTCCCTCCATTTTTCGTACTGCTTGCTGTTCGAATCTGCACATGTGCTTTTCCCTCCATGGTCCCTGCTGTTTTCGCATATTAAAGATATCTATTCCTCCGCATCTTTCCTCGTTTATATGGCTTTCCTTCTTTCAGAGGACTTTGATCTTTTGGTTCGTGTGTAGCTTTATCCTCTTTCTTTTTTGGTTTAGGATAAGAAATTATTCTCTCACTCGTTTGTGCCAAGTAATTACCAAATTCTTTAAAAATTACAGAAAACTGTCAAAACGTACGGACAACTTTAAACTTTCTTAAACTAGTTTTGTGCCTTATTAAATATCAAGTAAACAAATTTGGTAGTTTATTAAACATTTATGAAATAATTTTGATAGTTTATTGCTTATTAATTTTATAAGTTTCAGTATGCTTGGTAGTTTCTTATAATTTCCAAAGATTTGGCAGTTGCTTACAACAACTCCTAAGTTTTTGAATTAAACCTATTGTTAATTGTTAATTATATTCCCTTTTATTGCACATGTAACCGGGGCACGTTTTTAAACGCTTTAAATGCACAAATCACCCTTGTAATTTAGTCTGAAAAATGTTCAAACTCAACTCTAAACAACAAAACAAGTTCTAAAGCAAAATCAGACAATTACGATTCTCTAATTTTGCTTTAGAACTTGTTTATGTATTTTTGGGGGAATTTTAATCGATGACCGGAGAGGGTGTTTGTACTAATATGTTAGTTGAGGGATGTAAGGGCCACGCATGGTGAACTAAAAGGTTAGGTTTGTGCAATTAACCGATTTTAAATTTAAGGGAGGAAACACTTAAAATTGTGTATAGCCGACCTTGTGGAGTATTCCTTCCTGTGGGAATTGAATTAAACCAGCCTAGATGTTTTCACATGTAATGCACATCTATATATGCACAAATAATACAAATGAAGTAAAAGAGCATATTTATGATTTTTAGAGTGTCTAAGCTTTTTTCTGTATATTAAGCTGAGGGTTGAGTGGCTATAATGGTATAAAATAGAGAAACTCATATGCATAAGTATTTAATTAAAGGGGTTGCGTAAAAGGTGTTCCTCGAGCTCTATGTTTGTAGAGGTTTTAAAAGCAAATTATGATTTTGTAGAGGTTTTTATCGTTTCTAAATTTTTTGAAAGGAATGGTAGTTAACCTAGAATCGAAGGATTTATGAGGTATATATGCTGTGTGCATCTTCTTCTATAATGCAAATGGACCTGATTAGGTTCACCATTCTCCGTTTTTTAAAAACAAAAACGAGAAAATTTCTCCATTCTTAAGGTGCCTACATCATCGAGAAAGGACAACACAGCAACAAAATATTGTTCATTTGAATTCTAAAAATGCAATCCATAAAAAGGTAAGATAAAAGAACTTTCTAGACAAGATTTTATGTTAGCATATTTCAACTTTCTAGATTTCTCTTAAAGTTAACTTTTTACTTGAATATTTTTCTTATTTAAAGTTATTTAATACATATCCACTAAACTATATAGTATTGTTTTTCTAGAAGTTTCCATAACTTTGCATTTTTATTTTTAATTTTTGAAATTATCTTTTAATAATTTTTTTGCAATATAATTGATAACTCAAACACGATGCATTATTGACATTCAAAATTGTGTATTTTCTGCAAAAGCTAACTGAAAGAATTTTGAAGGAACCATTAATTTAACTAATAATATATATCGCTTCACAATTTCAATTACAAATACATAGTTGATTGAACTAATACGAAGGCACGTGCAGAAAACTAGCTAGTGAAAAATAATGATAAAAGGGAATATGTGTAATCTATTGGTTTAAGAATAAATTAATGAAAAATAATTATCCCTTTTTTGGGAATTTTTCGGGAAAAGCACATCAGGATCCTCTTTCTTTCTTTCTTTCTATTTTTTGTTGGGTAATAATTGGTGTTAGTTACACCAATATTCATTAAAGATCAATAATAAAAAGATCAATAATAAAACACAAAAATTTCAATATAAGTTCGGACAACCAATCAGCTTGGCTCCGCATTGACAAGTACACTAAACCCTCTTGGTTCTGATTATGATAGTTGAAATTAATTAATTTGAGAATGTTAACACTACTATCGATCAACATTTTATGTCATTGAGGAAAACAAAATAATACTAACAACTATTATCAATCAATAAAATCGGCAATTTGAGAATCTAAAAATACCCTCCTCCCGACAAAAAGCTTCAAGCCCATGCCCTTCATCAATTCCATGGAGGTTGACAATTTGCTCTGTATTGAACTAAAATTGCTTCACATGGACTTAATTTTACAATGTTTATCCAATGGAACACACACAAGAAATTGCTCTGTATTGCTTCATATGGACACACACAAGAAATAGTGGATCATCTGTTTATCCAATGCCGGATAGTGATTCATATTTAGGAACGTAACAGTCGGAAGATAGGAGGGTTTACTTTACAACATACTTCCATGATCTTTGGAGTTCTCGGAGAGTTCTTGCTATTCCTAATAATATATTATCATTATGGGATATTTGGGCCGCGGCCACTTGTTGGCTTAGTTGGAAAGAGAGAAGTAATAAGATTTTCAATTGCAAAGTTAAAACCATTAGTGGAATTAGATACTGGATTGACACGATTACATTATTTTGGATAGACGAGACCTCAGAGGGAGTGAAGAAGAGAGCTAGGATGCACATTGTCGGGGATACGGAGTTGGGAAAACGGATGCCGACAAGGACCGCAAATAAAGACAGAGGGACACGGACCGCGAGGGAGGCCAAGGCTGAGGAGGACATGCATAAGATCCAGGACGGGCATGTTGCAAAGATAGTAGAGGCATACAAATAATCATATAATGAAATTATACAGATTATCACAACAGTTATCAGATCTAATTCAAGAAAACATAACATACCGATTATGAACAAACAAATAGAAATGAATATAATCAGTTAACTGAAGTTAAACAAAAAAGTAATTTTACAGATTACCGAACAACAAGATGAACTGAATCGTGTTTTGAAGAAGACCAGCTTTGAAGAAAATATTACCTTACAAACTTGTTGCGCTAAGTACTGCAATATTCTTCGTAAGATCAGACAGCTCCAGCCAATAGCGCACTTGTTGCTAACAGTTCGAAAACTATTTCAGATTGTCTAAACTTTAAAACTCGAAACTAGAAAAACTTTGAGAAGAGATTGTATTTTTTTTCCTTTCTTTCTCTGTATATTTGGAATGTGAAATGCATCTATTTATAGGTGCAGGGGGGGGGGGGGTTCAACAGCCTATCAGGCTTTTCATCTCCTACTAACTGCATTTAATAGCCCTCCATTAACTGCATTAAACAGTCAGACTTTTTAGTTTCTACTAAATACATTTAACATGCACTTAATAGCCCTCCATTAATTACATTTAACAGCCAGGCTTTTCAGTTTTCACTAAATGTATTCAATACGCACTTAATAGCCCTCCATTAATTGCATTAAATAGCCAGATTTTTCAGCTTCCACTAAAAATATTTAATTAAAAGTCAATATTGTTAACTATGGAAACCAACCATATACAAGGTATATTTTCAAAGTTCAATTATGACAACTACTTTCATCTATGAAATCTAAACATAAATATGGTGTCCATCCATAGAATATTTTGCAATTAAATCCCCTTTAATTTATTATTCTCATTAATTCCAATTTATTCCAACAATCCCTCATAATTTCAGAGATGAAAGTTCAGAAGCGATTTGTAACATGTTTTCAGTGAAGATACCTTCCGGATTGAATCATCATCTTAGTTATCCAATTTTACCAGCACAGGGACGAAGTGAAACCGAGTCTTGAACTTGACCCTTTAGTGTGGTGGTGTTCATTGGTAACAACATAATACATGATATAGTAGCAATCTTTAGGTTTTGGTGCATTATGGCCATGCATCCTTATCCTGATTCATGAATGTATTCGAAGAATAACTCATTTTCTCTAATTGCGGCCACACAATAACATTCATATAGTTGGGCATCTCCAGAGATGTACTGTTCACATCTCGTCATAAAGACTTGATCCCATTCAAAATCAAATACCCTCACTGTACTAGCAGTATACAACACCCTCCAAGTTTGTCAGGGAATAGACTATGATACAATAGTGTCAATCTATTTTAGATGTTCAATTCACCCAACAATTTGTTATTACCACATTGAACTTACTTCATGGGATCTCCACTCAGATAGGTTTGGTTGCTACCGTCGATGAATTAGAGAGGGTTTTCAGATCCATCCCCAACCTGGATTTCAGGATCAGTGACAACTCAAGTCCTTTAGTCAAGGGATCTGCTGTGTTGTCTTTAGACCTAACAATGTCCACAACCATCATCCTTTCTTCCACAAACTGTTTCACGGTCTTAATTCTTATTTGGATATGACCCCTTACTTTGTGGTTGTTCTTTGAACTCTTAATTCTTTCAATTGTGGTCATGTTGTCACAATGTACGGAAATAGCAGGAATATACTTGCTGATCATGGGCAACTCGGACATAAGTCGCTTAAACCATTCAACTTCTAATCCAGCAGTGTCTAAAGCATGCAACTCAACCTCAAAAGTTGACCAAGACAAAATAGTCTATTTAGCATACTTCTAAGCGACTGCGCAGCCACCGAAGATAAAAACATACCCTGTACATCCATTACAGTCAGAGCTATTAAAGCAACTAGCTAGCCAACTAGTATCACTGTACCCTTCAAGTACAGCGGGGAATCTCCCATAACGCAGCTCAAGGGAAATGGTTCCTTTCAAGTACCGAAGTACTCTATCCAATGCCTCTCAATGAGTCATATTTGGAAAGTTAGTATATCTACTTAATTTTGTCACTGAGAACAAAATATTCGGTCTCATGCAGTTCACAAGATATATTAAGCTTCCAATGATCTGAGAACATCTCAATTGAGATACAAAGACATCACAAGTGTTCTTGTAGATAGTTACTGAAGGATTGTAAGGGGTTTTGACGGTTCTACCATTCTTATAGCCAAATTTCTCTATAATCTTCTCAACGTAAAAAGAATGAGAAATGGCCATGCTTTCAGCTGTCCTTGTCATGCCCCGCTTCCCATTTAGACGGAAACATTGACGTGATAAGCCCGCGACATATTTATATCGAGAAGGTCATTTCCTGAAATAAATAAGCTAAGCGTAAAATAAGCAATATAAAATGACAAGAAATAAATATAGGATTTAAACTTCAACAACTTTATTTACATTCAACTTGAAACATTTACAATACATGAGTTCAACTGAAAAAAATACAAGAAAAGAAATACTTAAACAGGTGGCATACATAAACTGAAAAAAAGATAGCTAGTCTAGTCCTGAGTCGTGATCTAGTCGTGCTCCTCCTCGGTGGTTGTTCCCCTCCGAATGGCGGCGCACAAGACTGCGAGGTCCTGGTGCTGAGATTCGGGGCAGATGCTATTTGGTTTTATCCGTCCACCTCTCCGAAGATGCCAAGTTGATTTATGGCACCGTGTATCGGAGATTTAGACGGATGCGGCCGATGTAGCAGACTTCGTCAGATTCCCCCTCGCTTGAGGGGTTTTTTGATTGTGGGGACGCTCTTCCCTGCAGGCGTAAGCCCCTGCAGTTAATTACGCTACCGCATCGCGGTAACAACTTTCTCCTTCTCCAAAATTTCACTTCGTATCGTGTGTGTTTGTTTTGTTTGTGGTTGCCCGTGGATTGTATACGGAGACTGAGTAATGCCGTTGCCCGTAGGACGTGGATTAGTCCAAATCCGTATTTACTTAGATTTGGGTTTGGTGTTTTTAGTTTAAGAATACATTAGCCATGTTGAGGCTAAGATCAACTTAAACGTTCGTTAAGGATACGTTAGTCCTGTTTTGAGACTGAGATCAACTTAACGTAGTGATCCATTTAATACATGGCCGTTGTGACCCATTACCTCTCTGACGTCGTTGAAGGATTATAACGATAGGTGTCAGAGGAGTTCAGAGATGTACCCTTGAACCAAAGTTGATTTAGAGTTTTATAGTCCGTTTGAATGTTTAAGGATACGTTAGCCGTGTTTAGGGCTATGATCAACTTAAACGGGATCGTTTAGATCCGGCAAAAAAGCATTTGGGGGCTCTATTGTTCCAGTTTAGGGACGTGGTGGTCCAATATTAGTTTAAGGACGTTTCGGTCCAATATTGGTTTAAGGACGTTTCGGTCCACGAGTTTAAGGACCCCGCAGTCCATGTTGATGTGTGGTTGTCGGGACCCGTCACCTCTCTGACGTCGTTGAAGGATTACAACGATGGGTGTCGGAGGAGTTCGGAGATGTACCCTCGAATCGGTCGTAAATTGATTTAGGGAGCAGCCGTGCTCAGTCAATTTAATTTGAGGACTAGGATTTACGGCCATGATTGGGCTAAGTCCAGTTAAAAAAATATTCAACGTTTTTATTTGTTTTTGGTCTGTTAGACCTGTGGTAGGGCTTGGCCCATTTTTAAATAATGCATTGCATTATTTTCTATTTTTTTGTTTGGGCTCTGCCCATAAAAGATGCAAAGCATCAATTTATTCTGGGCTCTGCTCATTTATGAATGATGCAAGGCATCTACTTTGTTTGGGCTCTGCCCCTTTTAAAATGCATAGCATTTTTATTATTTTGTTTGGGCTCTATCCATTTATAAGTGATGCAGAGTATCAATTTAATTAGGCCTGCTTGGTCTTTTTGATTTGGGCCTGGCCCTTTAAGAAATATCTTGCATTTATCAGGCGCTTTGCGCCAATCAGAGAGTGCAAGCGCTTGTAGTGTTGACACGTGTCGCGCAAGCGCAGTGCGCTGCGCTAATGCATTGCGCCTGCGCTGCTGACACGTGGCGCGCTCTGGTGGCTTGCGCCAATCCAGGAGCGCAACAGCGCAGTTTGCAAGTGCAAGGCACTATGATTTAAGAATTTTTTAGATTCAAGAACCAATGGTTCATAAAAGTGTAAAGCACTATTCGTTTCCTTGATCTAATTTAGATCAAAGAAAAAACAAGTTTTTCTTTTATTTCAGGAACCAAAGGTTCATAAAAGTGCAAAGTACTATTCTTTATTTTGTTTTTTTTTTGTTTTAAAGAACCAGTGGTTCATAAGAAGTGCAAAGCACTGTTTATTATGTGAAGATCATTGATCTTGTTTTTAGATCAATGATCTATTAGAAGAAATTTCTTCTAATTTATGAAGGTTTTTACCTTTTTCTTGAAAACTTTTTCAGAGTTCTCTCTGTTTGAAGCTCTTGATTTTTTCAAGAATGTTCCTCCCTTTGAATTGAGGTCTAGGGGCCTTTATATAGTGCCCATAAATTTGTTAAAGAGATCTTTCTCTGAGTGATTTGGGAAATTTTCCCCACCGTTAGATCTTTGATCCAAAGGCCTCTGTTTTACAGAAAAAAATCTTCTTATTTTAACAAGAACAGAAAAATTTCTTTAGAATCTTAATTCTGTTAGGCGTAAACGCCTCAGCGCGTGACACGTGTCGCGCAGCGCAGTGCTTGCGCAGTTGTGCTTGCGCAACTGCGCAGACACGTGTCGCACAACGCGATGCATGCGCGGCTGTGCTTGCGCAGTTGTTCTTGCGCAACTGCGCAGACACCTGTCGCGCAGTGCAGCGCTTGCACAGCTGTGCTTACGCAACTGCGCAGACACGTGTCGCGCAGCGCAGCGCTTGCGCAGCTGAAGCATTGCTTCCTTTAATGTTTGTTTTAAATAGAGCTTTGTTCTGATTGGTGCGCTGCCTCGGGCGCTGCGCTGATGTATCAACTTTTGACACGTGGCGCGTTGCCCGCAGAGCAAAGAATCTGAAGCGTTGCTTCATTTACTAAAGTTTAAATTTTCAAAGTAGAGCTTTGCTCTGATTGGGGGAAGATGAAGCGTTGCTTCATCTTCCGCCTTGGAATTTGAACAGAGCTTTGCTCTGATTGGGGTAAACAAATGCCCCCCCACCGTTGCGCTTACGTGGCCCCCAAACGTGAGCGCAGCGGTGGCAGAATTTCAACCGTCGCGGCAACTCTTGGAAGTTGAAAGGGCATTCGATGCTTATAAATAGGACCTTTGGTCCTCAACAGATGATCATCATCTTTTAAGAATTTTACTTTCAGAACTCAGAGCCTTGCTCTTTATTTTCAAGAACTTCAAGAGTTAAACTCTTAAAACTTTTAGGTGAAAATTTTAATTTGAATTAAATTAAGTTAAATTAATTTCCATTGACAGAGCCTTGCTCTCAATAGATCCCTGATCTAAAGGAAACCCATTTAGGGTTTCACTTAGCAGAGCTTTGCTCTATAAGTCTAAAGGGATTTAAAGAGAACTAAAAGGGACCCTATTAGGGTTCCATTAGTAGAGCTCTGCTCTCTGAAAGATTTTTCTTGGATTTTCTTAATTCATTAATGGAGCTTTGCTTCTTCCAAATCATACAACAGAACTCTTAGGAGTTTTTCATTGATCTTGGAGTTTAAAGATGACATTTTATTCCTCAGTGCTTTATATCGTTTTGCTTAATCAGTCTTTCTGATAATTTTGTTGATTTTCTTTCACAGAACAATGGACGCCCACATGTACAGTCTTGACGAGATCATCTCTTATGGGGACATCCGCCGACTTGGCCGCTCTCAAAATCGAGAGTTCACAAACGCGGAGTGTGCTGAAATCATGAGCCGCTTCGACGCATTCAACGGTCCACTACTTCCCCGACGTTCCTCCCTCCTTAAGCTTATCGTGTGAGCTATCTAGGAAGCGCTTCCCTTATTCTGTTCCGGTGTGCCGCTTAGGGCGTTGGATGCCGCCGAGGATAAGGTGCACTCGGTGTACCTGATGAACTTTATTTCAAAGAGACGGCGAGACAGTCTTATCGATCTCTTGCACGAGGTCTTTCAACAGTCTGCCATACTCGCTGCTTATCGGAGGGTGGAAGACATCAGGGGGGACCCTGACGCTTGTGCTCGCGAAAGAAAGCACACTAGGATGGTCCGCGAGGCTTGGAAAGTCATAGATAGGGTTGCTTTCGTGTTCCTCAATCCATGTCCTGGGTTCGAGGTTATACCTTTGTAATAATATTTCTCATTTATTGCTTTATGATTATAAGAAATTTTTTGGCAATATTAATGGAAAAGTTTTATCCCAGCTTGTCTTATCCCTTGTTCTGAATTCTTTGCACATGCATGAATGAGTGTGTCTCGAACGCTTGATCAAATGTAAATCGGATGTTCTTCCTGTCACTTCCTTCTTTCTCTTATTGTGCGTATGTTGTTTGAATAAACAGGGTTGATAGATAATAGAGCAAGCATCTAGATTTCTCCAAGAGATAGCAATGACTTAGGCCGCAGGTTCAGATCTGCCGCCCAAGACTTTTCAACTCTATGAGCCGTGAGGGTTTCATAGAGACTTTTCTCCCTACGGATCGAGAGGATCTCGTAGGTGGATTTTCTCCTTAGGAATCGTGAGGATTCCTAAGCGTGTTTTCTCTTATAAGTCGTAAGGATCTTATAAGAGAATTTTTCCCTCTTACGAGTCGAGAGGACCCGTAAGCGGTTGCTCCCCTCCTTGTCTAGTTTCGAGTTTGGAGAGTGAGACCCGTGGATAGTGTGCAAGAGACCGTTTTGGGCCAACTTGCAGGGTCCCAGTGCTTAGGCAACAGGCTCTTTTTATGCCTACTGCCTAAGGCTTTATCTCACGAGTCGAGCCGCATCGAGAATTTCTCGCAAAGACATCAGTTTCTTCACAAGTCGAGACGAATCGAGCATTTCTCGCAAGAATATCCTAACGTCACAGTTAACCTCTGCTATTTTCGACAGAAGTCCGTTAGGGTCTGTGGTACTTAGGGTTTTGGCCGTCGTACCGTCGCATAAGCTGATATGTTCCTCGATAGGCAATTGTGCTGTTCGAGTAGCCCTGCAACTGCCGTGTCTCTGATCCCTTCGGGGGCTGGACAAGACGTCTTCAAGCAATCTTCCTAGGCAGTTTGACCGTCGGAAGAGCAAGCGTTAGGAATTTGCCATGTCGCTTTTTACTTGAGGTTAGGCTTATTTTGGCGAGCCCCGATGAGTCATAACCACTCCGCGCTGGTGTGGGATGATCTCCGATAGTCTTTCGGGCTTTATGTGAGTTGCCGTCAAGACCCTGAAACTAGGAATTTGGCCTTTGCCTTGTTTGCTGGCATTGCGTCTGCTGTATCGAGATGAATGTCGCGGTTGTCTTTATGTCGCTGATGAACCGTTGAGGTTTGGAACTAGGGATTTTGCCGTGGCTCCGTTTGTTTGATTGTCGCGTCTGACCCTTGCTGGAGGGAGAACGCTGGAGTGATAACTCGTCTGCCGTGTCGAAACGAACGTCGGGGTGGAGCTGGAATTTTGCCGTGGCTCCATTTGTTTGATTGTCGCATCTGAATCCTGCTAGAGGGAGAACGCTGGGGTGACAACTCGTTTTCTGTATCGAAACGAATGTCGGGATGGAGCTGGAATTTTGCCGTGGCTCCGTTTGTTTGATTGTCGCGTCTGAATCCTGCTGGAGAAAGAACGCTAGAGTGACATCTCGTCTGCTGCATTGAGACGAATGTCGTAGTTGTCTCTAGGTTGCTGGTGAACCATCGAGGTTTGGAACTAGGGATTTTGCCGTGGCTTCATTTGTTTGATGATGTTGCGTCTGCTGTGTCGAGACGAACGTTGTGGTGACATCTCGTCTGCTGTATCGAGACGAACGTCGTAGTTGTCTCTAGGTTGCTGACGAACCGTCGAGATTTGGAACTAGGGATTTTGCCGTGGCTCCATTTGTTTGATGATGTTGCGTCTGCTGTGTCGAGACGAACATCGAAGTGGTGAACATTCCATACTGGTGTGAGACGATCTCCAGTTGTCTTTCAGGCTTTCTATGACTCGCCGTTAAGACTTTGAAGCTAGGAATTTAGCCCTCGCTTCGTTTGCTTTGTCACGTCCGAACCCTGCTGGAGGGAGAACGTTGGGGTAACATCTCATCTGCTGTATCGAGAAAAACGTCAAAATGAAGTTGGGATTTTGCCGTCACTTCGCTTTGTTTCGACCGCAAGGTCTTTTGTTGGCGTTGTATCTGCATCTTGATGGACTGCGACGGAACTCCTTTATTGACATCTCATCTGCTGTAACGAGACGAATGCTGAGAAGGTTTCTAGGTTGTCTGTGAACCGTCGAGATTTGGCTTCGCTTCTTTTTTTTATGGAGCCTGTTGGGAAGGTATGGTTCCCTCTTTGTTTGTGCCCCTGGATTGTATACAGGAATCGATGTGATCTAACCTGTAGGGCAGAAGTTTCATTCATCATCATTTTTTTTATTATTTTATTTCCGCGATGCTCTATCATTTCAGCTTTTATATCGCGAAGGTCGCGATTGCCCAATCATTTCGGCTATTTTTCGCGGTGCCCAATCATTTCGGCTATTTATTTTATTTTCATTCGCTGCTTTTTATTGCGAGTTGCCCAATCATTTCGGTTATTTTGTATGCATACGTTTTTACTTGCTGCTTTTTATTACAAGTTGCCTTATCATTTCGGCTATTTCGTATGCATGTGCGACCTACCGGCTTTTCACCGTAAACCTGAGTTTAGACACCGATTTCGGTATCAGCACCGCTACAACTGGGATATTGCCAGGAGCGAATCATCATTTGCCTTCGTCGATGTTGATCAAAGGTGGCTTAGCGAACAGGATTAAGGTCTTGTCGACTAAGGCTTTTAACTTCATGAGCCGTAAGGGTCTCACAAAAGTATTTCTCCCTACAAGTCGTGAGGATCTTGTAGGTGTATTTTCTCCTTAGGAATCGTGAGGATTCCTAAGTGTATGTTCCTCCATAAGTCGTAGGGATCCTACAAGAGGGTTTTCTCCTTGTAAGTCGAGAGGACTTATAAGGGTTGTTCATCATGCGCACATATCCCCAATCACGGATGGGATTTGGTTAGGGAAATATTTATTCGCGCCCGTGGATTGTATACAAGAGTCAGTATTGAACCACTTGTAGGGAAATATTGGAAGCTGTGGAGGTTACTTAAGCACAGGTTTAGGTCTCTGTAACTTAAGACTTTCAAATCTTATGAGCCGTGAGGGTCCCATAAGAGAGTTCTCCTTACGAGTCGTGAGGATCTCGCAAGTGTATTTTCTCCTTAGGAATCATGGGGATACCTAAGTGTGTTGCTCCCTTATGAGTCGTAAGGATCTCACGCGGGTGGTTTCTCCTCACAAGGTCGAGAGGATCTTGTAAGAGTCTTTTAGCGAGGTTGTGCCCTTTCGGGTTTTCACAAACACTCGCCGGTAGTCCTGCTGTTTTTATTCACGGAGCTCTTTTGGGTTTTCATCCGTGCCCATTTTGCTTATGGACATACCATCTTTTTTTTTATTCTTTTTTTTTACGAGGTCGCACCCTTTCGGGTTTTCACGAACACTCGCCGGTATCCCTGCTGTTTTTACTCACGGAGCCCTTTCAGGTTTTCATCCGTGCCCATTTTGCTTATGGGCATACCGTTTTTATATATTTTATTTTTCTTCTTTTTTTTATCTCGTCAGCCTACGGATGCTGTGGTATTAGTTTAAAGACGTTTCGGTCGTTTGCAAGTTTTAGGACATTGTGGTCCGTCAATAGTTTAAGGACGTTTCGGTCCGTCATCGCCGTCTTTGAGGCGAAGCTCTAGTTTACTGACTTTTCGGTCCCTGGGGCCTTCCCTATTAATGAGCACGATGCCCCCGGCGTCTCCATCTTTCCTGATGCGTGCGGTTGTGGCGGGCTTACCTTCCAGTTTTCGGAGACGACGAACTTGCCTTGTTGGTATTGATCTTCAACCCAGTTTTTGAAGACGTAGCAATCCTCGATCAGGTGACCCCGTACTCGGTGATAGGGACAGTAGTTGGGCTCATTGACGTCATTTGGTCGCGACGGACGTTTTGGCTCCGACAGATTTATGAATCGGTTGCTGTTTCCTGATTTAAAATCAGGAAAGCTTCTGGGAAAAGCTTCAGAAGAGGGTCACGTGCTTACACGTGACTAGCGGTCACGTGTTGGCACGTGACACCTAAAAACATCATCAAGGCAAGTTCAGTTTCCTGACTACGTTGAAGAAAAGGGGCTTCAGAAAGAGTCACGTGCTCCCACGTGACCAGGGTCACGTGGCGACACGTGACATTTAAATGCAAGCGTCAAAGGCACACCGGTTCCCTGATCAAGTCAAGGAAAAGGCTTCAGAAGAGGTCACGTGCTTCCACGTGACCAGGGTCACGTGTTGGCACGTGACGTTCAAAGCAGCAGACTCGTTCTCCAGATGAACCAAGGAAAGAAAGTTCAAACAAGGGTCACGTGCTCACACGTGACCGGGGGTCACGTGGTAGCACGTGACTTTTAAGCAGCAATCAGAAGACAGAGCGCAAAAGAAAGAAGAAGGCTCATTCCAGAGGGGGTCACGTGCTCACACGTGACCATGGGTCACGTGGTCACACGTGACCGGCTTTCAAAGCCCATTTCGTCAACAGAATTAAATTCTGAAACAGATTCAAATCTTTCCAAAGGAAAGCTACTATCTGGAACCAATCGAATTAAAGATTCAGAGGTGATCTATCTATGGGAAAATCTCGGGTTTGGAAAGATTTCCCCTTTAAATCTAACCGAAATAATAAAGGGGAACCCCTGGATTTGAAATCCAATGGTGAATAAAATTCACCTAACAATCTAAAGGTCCAAAATGAATGATGGATACAAATCAAATCTTTCACGAAGATTCGTCAAAAACTGATTGATTCGGCTGCTTCTCCTATAAATAGGAGCCAAGAGACATACAGATAGATACATACGCAGAGAAGAAAAAAGAAAAGGAAGAGAGCTTCGATACTTGGAGAACTTGGATCTTCTGCAAAAACCCTAGGTAAGAAAAGGAAAAGCTCCTTGAAAGAGAAAGAGAATTTAATTCTCAACGGAGTTTAACTCTGATAATGTAAAAACAGAAGAACATATTTCTTCTCTCTTTGATAGAGGATCTGCAAAGTGCACATCTCCCCTTAAGGTTGAGAATTTAATTCTCAATGGGTTGAGATCCTGCCATGCAGATCCAAAACATAGAGAAGGAATGCAAGCACGAGAATTTAATTCTCACAGAACTATAGGAATTTAATTCCTTTAAAATAAAATTAGGGCTTGCCCCTGTATCATGGGAATTTAATTCCTTCAGAATAAAAAGAAACAGGGTTTAACCCTAATTAAGAACCTAGTTCTGTTGCAGCAGCGGGAATTTAATTCCCTTAATCATAATTTAACAGAGGATGGAAGTTTAAACTCCTTAAAAAAAAAAGCTTTGTTAGGGTTTAACCCTATTTGGTTCTTCACATATATGAGGAATTTAATTCCTACAGAAAATTCAGAGTTAAACTCTATCCCAGAATATAAGTCTTCGAAAGGAAGTAGGAATTTAATTCCTCTGAAATTTACAGCTCGAGGAATTTAATTCCTGAAAAAAGATTAACAAAGCCTCTAAACAAAATACATAGAGGCAGGGTCACGTGTCATCACGTGACCCCCCAAGAGATCTACAGAAAGTCCCTTTGAGGCAGCACCCCACGTGATCCACGTGACCCTTGGCAGAAGCTCTAATACATAGGCATTTGAATGCCCATCACGTGATGGCACGTGATGCTCTGAAAGATGCGATAATCTCAGCAGAATAAATGAAGGGAGGGCGCTCTCACGTGCTGCCACGTGACCCCTCTTGTTTTAGTGTTTAACACTAAATTGAAACTCTCGAACCCAGTGTTAAAACACTGTTGGGCCTTAGTGTTCAACACTAATTAAAAAGCTTTGTCTGCAGTGTTCAACACTGATCTGTTTTAGTGTTTAACACTAATTTGAAAAGCCTTGTTGCTGGTGTTTAACACCAATTATCTCTTAGTGTTAAACACTAACTTGTCAACCTCATTCCCAGTGTTCAACACTGATTGCTCTGTAGTGTTTAACACTAGGCTTCGGCCCAATTGACTAAATGGATAGAGGCAAAGCCTCTCCTGATTGGACTTAGCCCAAGATGACCATAAGTCCTCAATTTGTGATTAACTGGGCCAATGGACTCATAACATAATTAATTCGTCTTGATCCCAAATTGGGGCAAGGACTATTTAATCCACTCCGGTTCTAGGGTACATCTCTTCACTCCTTTGATACTTGGCATTGTAATCCCTCAATGTCTTCAAAGAGGTGACGGGTCCCGACGACCACACATTGATACGGACTGCGGGGTCCTTAAACCCGTGTTTAATGCAAATTCCTGGTTACGTGGAACGCGGATAATGTCACTCTTTGACCCCGTGGAAAACGCCCAGAGCGGAGCCTGGTCCTCGCCAAGCGCGGCAGTGAACCCGTGTGAAGTATCCAGAGCACATAATGGACTGTGGGGTCCTTAAACCCATGGACTACGACGTCCTTAACCTTGACCGAGATGTCTTAAAACTAACAATGGACTGTGGGGTCCTTAAGCCCATGGACTATGACGTCCTTAACCTTGACCGAGATGTCTTAAAACTAACAATGGACTGTGGGGTCCTTAAGCCCATGGACTACGACGTCCTTAACCTTGACCGAGATGTCCTTAAACTACCCATGGACCGCAATGTCCTTAAACTACCCATGGACCGCAATGTCTTTAAACTAGAGCAAT
This sequence comes from Agapanthus africanus, assembly GCA_030015575.1. Lineage (NCBI taxonomy): Eukaryota > Viridiplantae > Streptophyta > Magnoliopsida > Asparagales > Amaryllidaceae > Agapanthus > Agapanthus africanus. The sequence goes on along the minus strand of JASDDO010000001.1, from coordinate 44,340,892 downwards.
GGAGCCCCCAAATGCTCTTTTGTCGGATCTAAACGATCCCGTTTAAGTTGATCTTAGCCTCGAAGATGGCTAACGTATCCTTAAACCTTCAAACAGACTGGACTATGAATCCCCCCAATTGACTCTGGCTTGAGGGTACATCTCTGAACTCCTCTGACATCCGTCGTTGTAATCCTTCAACGTCGTCAGAGAGGTGATGGGTCCCGACGACCATACATACGATGGACCACTATGTCCCTAAACTGGAACAATGGAGCCCCCAAATGCTCTTTTGTCGGATCTAAACGATCCCGTTAAGTTGATCTTAGTCTCAAAGTGAGACTAACGTATCCTTAACAAACGTTTGAGTTGATCTTAGCCTCGAGTACGGCTGACGTATCCTCAAACCAAACCCCCAAACCCAAATCTAAGATAATACGGATTTGGACTAGTCCACGCCCTACGGGCGACGACATAACTCAGTCTCCGTAAACAATCCACGGGCAACAAAACAAACACTCACGACACGAAGTGATCATCTGGAGAAGGAGAAAGTTGCTACCGCAATGCGGTAGCGTAATTAACTGCAGGGGCTTGCGCCTGCAGGGAAGAGCGTCCCCACAATCAAAAACCCCTCAAGCGAGGGGGAATCTGACGAAGTCTGCTACATCGGATGCATCCGTCTAAACCTTCGATACACGGTGCCATAAATCAACTTGGCATCTTCGGAGAGGTGGACGGATAGCACCAATTAGCATCTGCCCCGAATCTCAGGCGAGACGCCGCGTCTCGGCCGTCCTTCGGAGGGGAACAGATTCTGGCACGCCCGGTAGGACCTTTTCCTCTTTCCACTCCACACTTCGTGTGTCGTGACTCTCGAACCAATCGCGGTTCGCTAATGGTTGCCCTTGGGTTTCAAGATACTAAGAATTGGCATCTTGCTTATTGCAGAAAGCAAAGGATCGATGGCTTCTACTTCCGTGAAATTCTCCAACTGCTCAGACTGCAATTGCAACCAACGCTCTGCCTCGCCAGGAGGTATAACCTACGGACCCCAAGCTGCTTCGCTATTCACAATGCCCGTGGAACAGGTCACTCGCGCCACCACAGGATTGTTCTTTGGGACCATGCTCCCGCCGACAAACTTCACCGCTCCAGTACTGACAACGGAAGCTCTTAAGAAGTCGGTCTTTGATCGTCTTACCCCTGTCGCGGCTCCTCTCAACGAGTCGCCCAATGTCAACGCCTCGGTCTTCTCTAGATTGGGCCAGAAATCCTGCAAACCCATCATGGGGCCTACAATCTCAGAGAAGGCTGCTTCTAAGAAAGTGGCTGCTCCTGCTCCCGAAATCGTCAAGGCGGCTTCTCCGGCCAAAAGGTCGGTCTTTACAAGATTGACGGCTCCCGCTCCCGCTCCTGCTGCCCAAAGGACGTCGGTCTTTGACAGGCTAACACCAACAGCGACCCCCCACCCAGACAGGGGGCAAGACGAAACCATTCTTACCGCTGACCCTACACCGTCCGCTCGACACGCTCGACGTCGCCATTGGCGCCAAGTAAGGAAGGCTGGGGGCAATTCCCCCTCCGGGTTGACTCCATCGGCCCCGGTGGCAGAAGTTAATGCTGCTGTTCCAACTGGGAACAGCTTCGAAATGCTAAACAAGGTGCGAAGGAATTCTCCTACTGCAGTGCTGAAGAGGTCTCCTCCCCCATTAAAAAAGGTTGTGGAAATAAAATCAGAACAGCCCCGATCTCCTCAACGGCTGTCTTCCAAAAACTATAAGGTTTGGCAGCAGGCCCGGGACTCGATCATCGATCCAAACTTCTCCCGCCAGCACAAGAAGCCGAAAATCCAACCGGAAGCGGGTCACCAGGCTAAACCCCAAAAGGCTGTCTGGACGCCCACCTCAATGGCCCCCTCAACCTCCATGGCTCATAAAAGGAGGAGGCCAGAGAAGACCCCCCAGCATGCAACGACGGCTAAAAGCACCGAGCCCAGACGCCCTAAGTCTGGGGGCATGGTGGTGCACACTGTTTACATGGCCTCTGGAAAGGAGGAAAGCCGCACTTCTACGGGCCACCGACCGCTAACCCGATCCTTGACGAAGGCCCAGGAGCAGCAGCAAAAGCTTCAAGAAATGATGAATGCTATGGCCGCGCTCACCGGGCCAAAAGAAAATCCGGAAACGTCCTCAGACGCACGCCGAGAGGAAGAAACCGACGCTGAATTCCTTCGCCGGACACTGGAGAAAAAGGATAAAGAGGCTGCTGAACAAGCGGCCAACATACAACGTATGGGCCTTCACTTCCAAGATATGATAGGAATGATGATCCAGCAGGACTTACCCGCCGAGGATCCCCCAATCGTTCTTGAAGACGACCGAGGAGAAACGTCAAATCCACCGCCGGCCCTCTCAACGGCCAAGGAGGAGGCAATCTCTAAGGCTGACTTGGCTGACTGCATAGCCCAGCAAATCCGGGTTCATCACGCGACTGAGGCAGCTGGTCAAGTCGTGAAAACAGGGCGGCCGTATCCGAGCTGGTACGACCAAATCAAATACCCGCAAGGCTACACGATACCAAAATTCCACGTGTATAAGGGGACCGGCAATCCCTATCAACATGTCGCCCAGTTTCGGGCCCTCTGCGGTAACACCGGCGGTGATGATAAACTGTTGCTCCGCCAGTTCATGGGCAGCTTATCAGAAACAGCGTTCGAATGGTATTCGGAACTCCCGAACGATTCTATCAAAACGTTCGCTGAAATGGAGTTGTTGTTCACTCAGTGATTCGCAAGTGCCAGCGAACGCACTCCAATAACTGCACTTATTAACGCCAGGGTAAAACCGGGCGAAACCTGGGTCCAGTACGCTATACGCTGGCGGAACTTGTGGTCGAGATGTGAGCAACGCATTGAGGAAGCACCTGCAGTAGGCATGTTCGTAGGAACTCTAGACCCTCACGCAACTATCTCCCAGTTTATGATGTTCTTTAAGCCAACCACATTCCAGGCTTTGATCGACAAGTTGGCTCAGATGGACCAGATGGGTCATAGACCACCTCCCCCGAAGTCGGAACCTCGGAATGACAAGGGTAAAGGAAGGGCAACCTTTGTTGCAAATGCCCAGCAGCAACCTAACGCCCCGAAACCGGCAGATCAACTGGAGGAAAGACGTCGGTATTATAATGAGAAGATGAAGCGTCCCTACTCGTTCCCACGGGACAAGACGAAACGGTTATTCGAGCTGGCAATACGCAACAGACTTATAAACCTACCAAATCCAAGGCGACCGCCGCAACCCACGGAAGTGAATAACCCTAATTATTGCCCTTACCATCAAACGGTAAGTCATCCGATCGAAGATTGCTTCGTCTTCAAAGGATGGATTGAAGATCAGTACCTCCAGGGGAAGTTTGTACTGTCCGAAAAGTGGAAGGTAAACCCACCACAGCCGCATGCTCCTAGGAAAGCGGATACACCGGGGGCAACATGTTCTTTTATTGAAGAAGCTCCATGGGAGGTCGTGCTATCAACTAAAACCAAAAGAATGCTGAGAGACCTTCATGCGTGCCCTGCGATCGAATGGAAGGACCCTCTTGAACCTCAAATTATCGAAGGGATGCTAAGGCGCCGCCCGACTACAAAGACTCACGATAAGAGCCCAGATACTCACGCCCAATCGTCAAAATCTTCGAAGAAAAAGAAGAAGAAATCCAAGAAGTCCGTGAAGCCTGGAAAAGAGCACACGAACTTGCAGAAGCAAATCGACGCACTGGAAGAGTACAATCAAAAGGCGCGAACTCCTGTCACACTGCAAGAGTTCCTCAACCACATCTTTCAAGAGGAAGATGGTGGAGAAAGCTCGTCGGATGAATCCGAAGGATATGTGGCGAGTTGTAACGTAATCTCCCACTCGTTTACCGATGATGGGAAAACTCCTGGCACTAAGAAGCTGGAGGCAGAGCCTGTACCAGAGCGTGCATGGCCAACAGATGAAATGATCGACGCTTTTCTAGACGAGATTCGTCTAAAATGTAAAGCGGACCAGGAGCGTGAGATGGCCACATCGGAAGGAGCCAAATGCGGGCAACTGAACGAAAGAGTTGAACTACCCCTGCCAGAGCGAAAGGCATCCGAAGTAGATAAGAAGATATTCAAGACGAGGAAAAGGTTTGCCAAAGCCATGTCAATGGGAATGAAGCTACCACCCTCGGAGGGAAACACACACGATGGGGTAGAGACGCACCCTGACTATTGCGCATATCATCGGAAAATATCACATCCCACGGAGGAGTGCGACGCCTTTAAGATATGGTGGCAAGGGTATGTTGCTCATCGGCAACATTTTAAGCGCATGAAACGCAAGATCCGCCGAGAGCGAAGAAGTACCGTCGATGGGCAAAACAGAACTACTGGCAACTGTTACATGGTTAACGCCGGGGGGTCACAAGTTCTCACCTTTGGGAGCGACTCTGACGAAGAAATGGCTCTGGGCCCTCTCTTTAAAGAATCCGCTTTAGGGAAAGAGGAGAAATCGGAGGCCTGCGAGAACAGTCAGCTGCGCAATCGCACACTCCCAGAGAAGAATCTTGGGCCCGCAAATAGAAAAGATAAGGGAAAAGAAAAGGTCACTGAAGATATCACTTTAGATGACCAAGTCACGAAAGAGCTGGCTACCAAAGACCCTCCTAGGAAGAGTAAAGTGGACTATAATATCCTCGCGCACCTAAGGAAGCTGCCTTCTCAGCTTAGCATTCTCGATGCCCTCCTATTATCAAAAGAAGTGCGAGACTCACTAATTAAGGCGTTACAAGAACCTGAGCAATTCCAAGCCTTCCTCGCCACTGAAAAGATGAAGGATGAACTGGAGGAAGTGCATACAGCCGACATCACTTTCGGTGATGAAGACCTCCTTCTCGGGACATGCGACCATAACCGTCCCCTATATGTCTCCGGATACTGCCATGATATCAAGATAGGCAAGATCCTGGTGGATAATGGATCCTCCGTCAACCTCCTTAATGTTCGGGTGTTGAAGAAAATCTGCATGAGTGTGCAACACCTCGCTCGTGACAAAATTACTATCTCCGGTTTCGATTCACAATCGTCACGGACTCTCGGATCTGTGATACTAACATTACGCTTTGGACTTCTCGTCACAGACATCAAATTCCATGTCATTGACGCCAAGACTTGCTACAACGCCTTGCTCGGCCGTCCTTGGCTGCACGAGTACAATATCATCCCTTCTACACAACATCAGTGTATGAAGTACTTTAAGGATGGTTTCGAGTATACCGTAACAGGTGAGTTAAACCCATTTTCCGTGAACGAAGTCCGCAAATACGAAGATGCGAAGTACTTTTTGCCAGATTTCGAGGATACAGAAAGATGTCGCAATCCGGAGAACAAAGCCGCCGCCACCATCCCCGTTTTCGGAAGCGACACCGAAGAAGAGGAAGAGATAGTTTATGCAGGGCCATCTCAACGCAACAACCTGGGGACGCCCGCCCCCATGTTAGTCTTCGGAAGTGACTCAGAAGATGAAGTGAATGCTGTGTTCTCCAATCGGCTGTCAATACAAGCACCCCCTGGCGATGACCATAGTTTGCAAATCACCATGGTACCGCGAGAACACTACAAGGATCTCGACACGCTTCAGGCTCACAATGTGCAGGACCTGCAAACATTCTACGTCCCTCCCAGGCGAAGGGGTGAGAAGGTGATCCTGTTCTACCGATCCTCAGAGTCGAAAATAGAGAAAGAGATCTGGCATGGTGCGGATGCTACACTTGACAGGCTCCAACCCATCCGTCTGCCCAGATACTATACAAATGGATTGAAGCGCCAAGGAGTACCCTTAGAACAGACCGTTCGACAGGCGCGGTTCTACAACAGGATTTGGGATGTCCCCGGGACTCAACGCAAATTGCCCAACGGGAAGATGGAAACACTCGGACTTGGATACGCAAGAGCCGGAAAACGGGAACGGGCCCACAGTAGCTACGCCATATATACCTTTGATGAAGAGGAGGACGCCCTGTCAGGAGATGCCAACTCCCCATCAAAACTAGACCCCGCGATTGAAGCGCCGAGTCCGTCGTTTGAAGAACGAATGGGCAAGCCTATCAGGAAAGTGGGTCAGAAAGCTCGGGAAGACCATAACCGCGAAATGGCCATCTACGAGAAGGCCAGGACGCAACGTCTATTTCAACAGGCTGCAAAAGACAAAGACGCTCATCCTCGTCAATCCGTTGTACGAAAGGCCCGACGCAGAGACGGAAATAAATCAAGAAGCGGAAATAGGAGCCGACAACAACGACGCAGGATTAGAGGGTTACGTGGTCAGGTGTTGCACGGCTCGGATTTGTCCCTCATGAAGAAGATGAGTCGAGCGTACTCCTTCCCCCGAGACAAGACGGAGAAGTTACTCAAGCTCGCTATAAAACATCAAATGATCGCGCTTCCAGAGTCTAGACATCCTGAGCAAGCTAACGAGGCTTCTTATCTGAGCTATTGCTCTTATCACCGAACCATAGGACATCCTACCGAAGACTGCTTCGCCTTCAAGAACTGGGTCGAGGACCAGTACCAACAGGGCAGATTCGCTTTATCCGACGGCTGGAGGGTAACGCCGCCACAAAAGCATGAACCCAAGGCCGCAAGAGCAGAACCAGGTCCACCTCAGTCCGGGGAGCGGGTTCGCACCTGTTATACGATTACGATATTAAGAGAAGAGCCCGAGAACGTAGATGACCTTCCCCGGTGCTTTGAGAACAGCGATGATGAGGTGATCTCAGAATTTCCGCCCGCTCCGAAAGAACTGGAAGATGGTATACATACTACTGCAGATAACCTCAAGAAGATTGAGTTGGGATCGGCAGACGACCCGCGACCGACATTTGTCAGCGAGCTGTTATCCGAAGAGAGGGTGGCTGCGTTAAAGAACGTGCTTCTACGGCATAAAGACTGCTTCGCGTGGAACTACTCCGAGATGCCACTATTAGATCCGGAGATTGCTGTGCATAGATTAGCAGTATCCCCAGATATCAAGCCAGTCAAGCAGGCGCCAAGGAGGATGCGACTCGAGCTTGAGATGAGCATCAACGCCGAAGTCAAGAAGCTGATCGATTCTGGATTTATCCAAGAAGCCCAATATCCCGACTGGATCGCCAATATCGTCCCGGTAATGAAGAAGAATGGGACGGTACGCATATGCGTGGATTTCAGGGATCTCAATAAAGCCTGTCCCAAGGATGATTTCCCAGTACCAGTAACCGAGCTAATGATAGATAACACGTCCACTCACGAGGTTTTCTCCTTTATGGATGGTTCGTCAGGATACAATCAGATAAAGATGCATCCCGAAGACCAGAAGCATACCGCTTTCCGGACCCCTTTGGGTATATTCTGCTACAGGGTTATGCCCTTTGGCCTAAAGAACGCTGGTGCTACCTATCAAAGAGCCATGACAAAGATCTTCGACGATCTCATACATGACATCGTCGAGTGCTATATCGATGACCTTGTAGTGAAGAGCATGTCGTACGAAGAGCATTTAAAACATCTGGAGACTGTATTTCGACGCCTTCGGCAATATAATTTGAAAATGAATCCCCTCAAATGCGCGTTTGGAGTCTCCTCGGGCAAATTTCTGGGATTCATCGTTAGACACCGAGGTATTGAAATAGATCCGTCAAAGATTAAGGCGATCATGGAAATGCCTCCGCCAAGAACCCTCAAGCAGTTGCGGTCTCTCCAAGGGAAGCTCGCATACATCCGGCGGTTTATCGCTAATCTTTCGGGCAAATGCCGTCCTTACAGCCACCTGATGAAAAAGGGAACTCCATTCGTTTGGGACCACAAATGTCAAGGTGCACTAGACGAGATCAAGCAATACCTGCAGAACCCTACGGTGTTGGCTGCTCCGGTTAAGGGAAAGCCCCTCATTCTTTATACGACCGTCCTCGAAGGTTCCTTGGGCGCATTATGGGCACAAGAGAACGATCAGGGGAAAGAAAGAGCACTCTACTACTTAAGTCGAGTGCTGCTGGGGGCAGAAAGCAACTACTCTCCCGTTGAAAAACATTGTTTGGCGTTAATCTTCGCGATAACAAAGCTCAGGCACTATGCGTTGGCACACGAAGTCCGTCTCATCTCGAAGGTGGACCCCCTTAAATACTTGATGTCAAAAGCCATATTGACGGGACGACTCGCTAGATGGGCCCTGCTCTTGATGGAGTTCTCGATAACGTATCAACCTCTCAAGGCGGTAAAAGGCCAGGTCATTGCCGATTTCCTCGCTGAACACCCGATACCGGCCGATTCCCCTCTGAACTGCGATTTGCCGGACGAGCATGCATTTGATGCGATTGGCGGCAATAGTATCCGATGGGAACTCTATTTCGATGGAGCGTCCTCCATAAAGAAGCAGAAACAAGGTATCCCAATGATCAAATCAGGGATAGGCCTCATCTTTACAACTCCATAAGGAGGAATAATGCGCTTCGCCTTCTCCTTAACAGAGCCGAGGACAAACAATGAAGCTGAATACGAAGCTCTGATAGCAGGCCTCGAGATCGCCATCGACATGGGAATTGAAGACCTCCTTATATACGGGGATTCTCAGCTGGTCGTTAGTCAAGTAAATGGTGACTACCAAACGTGCAAGCCGGAGTTGGTGAAGTACGGCGAAAGGGTGCAACAACTATTGACCCAAATTCCCTCCTATACTTTGGAGAACATACCGCGAGCGGAAAACAGCAAAGCAGACGCGTTGGCTAAACTTGATAAAGAACTGGCTGACGAGAACCTCGATGACGTCAGAATCGTGGTACAAAGCCGTCGAGTGCTCGCCCCGGCAGAAATATCTCCGGAATCATGCGAAGAAAAGGAAACGACTGAGCAGACGACCCTACAAATAAAAGACCATGAGAAGGCCGAAGACTGGAGGGAAGTCTTCATAGACTACTTTAAGTCCCACCGAATGCCCAAAGAAGCGTCCTCAAGACATCAGCTCATGAAACGAGCTCTATCCTTCGCTTTCGTCAACAATATTCTATACAAGAGATCGTTTGATTCCCTATGGCTGAGATGCTTAGGACCTGACGAAGCGGAAAGAGTCATTCAGGAAGTTCATGACGGACTTTGCGGTTCTCACCAAGCAGGCCCAAAGATGAAGTTAAAAATCAAACGGATGGGTTACTATTGGCCCACGATGACCCAGGACTGCCTCGAGTATGCGAAGCAATGCCACTCATGCCAGATTCATGGAGACTTCATCCACCAACATCCGAATCCACTGCACCCAACGGTAGCTAGCTGGCCATTCGAAATGTGGGGGACTGACATAATCGGCCCCATTGAGCCAGCATCGTCCCGGGGACACCGTTTTATCCTGGCGACAACCGATTACTTCTCCAAATGGGCAGAAGCAGTACCACTGAGGGAAGTGAAGACGGAGAATATCCTCCATTTCTTCAAGACGCATGTCATCTACCGGTTTGGGACCCCACGGCGGATTATCTCCAATAATGGGCCGGCCTACCGAAGCCATAAGATTAGCCGCTTCGCACAGCAGCACAATATAGACTGGAGATATTCTTCGGTTTACAATCCACGAGCTAACGGTCTAGCCGAGGCCTTCAATAAGACCTTGACGAAGATCATAAAAAAGACCGTTTCCAGAAATAAGAAAGACTGGCACGAAAGGCTGCAAGAAGCCCTTTGGGCTTATCGAACTACGTTCAAGACGGCCACAAACACAACGCCGTACGCGTTGGTATTTGGGACGGAAGCAGTGCTCCCCCTCGAGATAGAGTTACCCTCTCTACGAGTAGCAGTCCACCACGAGCTGACGAACGAAGAAAATGCTCACCTTCGGCTTGAGGAGCTTGATGCCCTCGACGAAACCCGGCTCATAGCGCAACAACATCTAGAGGCCTACAAAGCAAAGATGACGCGCTCATACGAAAGATTGACCAGGCCGAGGACATTCCGCCAAGGCGAACTTGTACTAGTGGTCAAAAGACCTATGATCCCCAATCGTGCCAAGCGAGGAAAATTTGAGCCAAACTACGAAGGCCCGTACGTCATAGACAAGGTCTACCAGGGTGGAGCCTACCTACTCATGGACATGCACGGTGAAAGGCCTTTCAGGCCAATAAACGGCCGCTTCTTGAAGAAATACTACGCTTAATAAGCCGCAGCCGGGGTCAATGATAGATGACGACGACTATGTCCGCTCACTATCTTCCTAGGCTTAGACTTTACAAGCAGCAGCCGGCCTTCCCATATCGACGGACCGAAACGTCCTTAAACTAACGACGGACCGAAACTTCCTTAAACTAACGACGGACCGAAACGTCCTTAAACTAACAACGGACCGAAACGTCCCTAAAACTACTACCGCAGCATCTTTAGGCTGACGAGATAAAAAAAGAGGAGAGAAAAAAAAAATAAAATAAAATAAAAAGTGAAAAAGAATAAATAAAAATGGTATGTCCATAAGCAAAATGGGTACGGATGAAAACCCGAAAGGGCTCCGTAAGTAAAAACAGCAGGACTACCGGCGAGTGTTTGTGAAAACCCGAAAGGGCGCAACCTCGTTAAAAGACACTTGTAGGGTCCTCTCGACCTTGTAAGGAGAAACCACCTGCGTGAGATCCTTACGACTCACAAAGGAGAAACACACTTAGGGATCCTCACGATTCCTAAGGAGAAAATACACTTACGAGATCCTCACGACTCGTAAGGAGAATTCTCTTATGGGACCCTCACGGCTCATGAGATTTGAAAGTCTTAAGTTACAGAAGCCTGAACCTGTTCTTAAGCAAATCCTCCACAACCTTCGATATTGCCCTACAAGAGGCTCAATACTGACCCTTGTATACAATTCACGGGCGCGAATAAACATTTCCCCAGCAAAGTCCAACCCTTATAGGTCCCCTCGACCCATAAGGAGAAAACCCTCTTGTAGGATCCTTACGACTTACAGAGGAACATACACTTAGGAATCCTCACGATCCCTAAGGAGAAAATACACCTGCAAGATCCTCACGACTTGTAAGGAGAAATACCTTTGTGAGACCCTTACGGCTCATGAAGTCAAAAGCCTTAGTCGACAGGACCTTAACCCTGTTTGCTAAGCCACCTTTGTTCAACATCGACAGAGGCAAATGATGATTCGCTCCTGGCAATATTCCAGTTGCAGCGATGCTGATGCCTAAACCGGTATCAAATCCCAAGTTCTTTCATGGCAAATGATGATTCGCTCCTGGCAACATCCCAGTTGCAGCGATGCTGATGCCGAAATCGGTGTCCAAAATCCGAGCTTGCGGCGAAAAAGCTAGCAGGCCACACATGCCTACGAAATAGCCGAAATGATGGGGCAACTTGCAATAAAAAGCAGCAAGTAAAAATGTATGCATAAAAAATAGCCGAAATGATGGAGCAACTCGCAATAAAAAGCAGCGAGTAAAAATAAAACAAATAGCCGAAATGATTGGGCACCGCGAAAAATAGCCGAAATGATTGGGCAATCGCGACCTTCGCGATATAAAAAGCTGAAATGATAGAGCATCGCGGAAAGAATAAAAGAAATGATGGAAAAATGAAACCTTTTTGCCCTACAGGTGATGCTACATCAATCCCTGTATACAATCCAGGGGCGCAAACAAAGGAGGAGTCGTACTCTTCCCCCAGGTTTCATCATGAGAGGAAGCCAAATCTCGACGGTTCACAAATAACCTGGAGATCATCTCGACGCAGCAGACACAACATCAAGCGAAATGGAACAGCGGCAACCCCCAGTTCCATGGCTCGGCGATATACGTATCACCAAGAGTCAAACCTCCATTCCGTGAAATGCGGATACAATCGATAAAATTCCTGGTCACGTGGAACGCGGATAATGTCACTCTTTGACCCCGTGGAGAACGTCCAGAGCGGATCCTGGTCCTCGCTGAGCATGGCAGTGAACCCGTGCGAAGCATCCAGAGCGGAGCCTAGTCCTCGCCTAACGCGGCAGTGAACCCGTGTGAAGCATCTAGTGCAAAATTCCTGGTCACGTGGAACGCGGATAATGTCACTCTTTGACCCCGTGGAAAACGTCCAGAGCGGATCCTGGTCCTCGCAGAGCATGGCAGTGAACCCATGCGAAGCATCCAGAGCGGAGCCTAGTCCTCGCCTAACGCGGCAGTGAACCCGTGTGAAGCATCTAGTGCAAAATTCCTGGTCACGTGGAACGCGGATAATGTCACTCTTTGACCCCGTGGAAAACGTCCAGAGCGGATCCTGGTCCTCGCAGAGCATGGCAGTGAACCCGTGCGAAGCATCCAGAGCGGAGCCTAGTCCTCGCCGAGCACGGCAGTGAACCCGTGTGAAGCATCTAGTGCAAAATTCCTGGTCACGTGGAACGCGGATAATGTCACTCTTTGACCCCGTGGAAAACGTCCAGAGCGGATCCTGGTCCTCGCAGAGCATGGCAGTGAACCCGTGCGAAGCATCCAGAGCGGAGCCTAGTCCTCGCCTAACGCGGCAGTGAACCCGTGTGAAGCATCTAGTGCAAAATTCCTGGTCACGTGGAACGCGGATAATGTCACTGTTTGACCCCGTGGAAAACGTCCAGAGCGGATCCTGGTCCTCGCAGAGCATGGCAGTGAACCCATGCGAAGCATCCAGAGCGGAGCCTAGTCCTCGCCTAACGCGGCAGTGAACCCGTGTGAAGCATCTAGTGCAAAATTCCTGGTTACGTGGAACGCGGATAATGTCACTCTTTGACCCCGTGGAAAACGTCCAGAGCGGAGCCTGGTCCTCGCCAAGCGCGGCAGTGAACCCGTGTGAAGCATCCAGAGCAAATACCGGACTGTGGAGTCCTTAAAATCCACGGACTATGACGTCCTTAACCTCGACCGTGATGTCTTAAAACTAACGATCAACCACCCCGATTCCCTACAGACTTTGCCTTGGTTTAAGGGTACATCTCTTCACTCCTTTGATGCCCGGCGTTGTAATTCCTCAACGTCTTCAAAGAGGTGACGGGTCCCTGCAACCAAACACCGGACTGTGGAGTCCCTAAATCCACGGACTATGAGGTCCTTAACCTTGACCGTGATGTCTTAAAACTAACAGCGGACTGTGGAGTCCCTAAATCCACGGACTATGAGGTCCTTAACCTTGACCGTGATGTCTTAAAACTAACAGCGGACTGTGGAGTCCCTAAATCCACGGACTATGAGGTCCTTAATCTTGACCGTGATGTCTTAAAACTAACAGCGGACTGTGGAGTCCTTAAATCCACGGACTATGAGGTCCTTAACCTTGACCGTGACGTCTTTAAACTACGATACCTTGAGAAACTCCCGACTCCGTAAAACACGGACAAGGGTGACCGCATCCAACACTTGCAGGCCCTCACGACCTGTAAGGAAGAAAAATTCTCTTGTGAGATCCTTACGACTCTCAAGGGAAAACTCGCTTGAGGATCCTCGCGATCTTTAAGAAGAACTCACACCTATGGGATCCTCTCGACCTGTAGGAGAAAAACTCTTTATGAGACCCTCGTGGCTCGTAAAATGCAAAAGTCTTAGGAAGCAGATCTTAACCCTAAACCCTGAGCCATCGCTGTCCTGCAAGGAGATCAAGATAGAATATCCGCAGAATACATTCAATGAAAAGGGGACACATCATTGAGAAGAAAAAATGTATCTTTTATTCATAAACCAAAATGGGTACAAAGTACAATTCATGAAAGAAACAAAAAGAAAATACTCTCATCCATGAGTATGTACAAAAGGGAAGAAAAAGATACAAATGTTTCAGGCCGGCGGGCGATTCAGCAGCTTGGTCAGCTCATCCTGCTTTTGCTGAGCCACGGCTTCATGACGCAAGATCTCCAGAAGACGAGCCTCCGCTTGAGCTTGCTGAGCCTGATACGAAGCGAGCCGGGCTTCAAGCTCTTTCTCAGTGGCCTTATGAGCCTCAACCCTCTCACGAGTAAACGTGGCAGCTTTGTCGAGAGCCACCACCTCTTTGATGGACTCCTGAAGCACCCGCCAGAGTTCATACACTTTGTTGGCCCTGGCTGTGAGATTGGCTTGAAGCTCGCTCAGCGCCTTGGAGGCTAGCTCCCTTTCCGAGAACTTGCGACCGAGACTCTTCTCACATGACGTCATGTTGGCCGCGCACCGTGCTATCAGCCCCCGTAACTCCGCCTTTGCAGCCACGGCCTCCGAGGAAAGGTGAGAACATTCAAGGGCGTGCAGGCAAGCCTCCACTCGCCGGCAGAACTCCACCCAGACTCGCACCACCTCTTCGCTATGGTAAGTGGCAAGAAAAGGAAGAGAACCATTAGCCTCGGCAGCGAATGCTTCAGCCGTGGTCGTGCTGCCAGCACGAAGCTCCTCGATCAGAGACGACAAGGAGACGAGGCTTAATTGGGCCAAGCGTTTTGAAGCCCGCAAGGCATAAGGGCCGGGTGGCATCACGATGCGCGACTCCAACGCCGTGGAGACTGGCAGAGCTGTTCAAATTTGGAAGACGTCAGCAAAATTCTTAATCAAAGAACGAGTGAGAGTGCAATGAGATGTCACTCACCGACAGTCGTGCAAGCAGGAGCTGAAGGCTCCCCTGGCCCCTCGAGAACCTCGACCTCATCATCGGCTTCCAGAACTGTAGAAAACATCAGTATCAGTACGCAAAATAACGACGATGCTATGAGAAGGGATGGACGACACCAACCTTGTCCAGACGAGAGGACAATGCGTTGAGGGGAGATCGCCTGCGGAGCTGCCATCTCCAATAAACGCTGAAATGACTGTCGGGGCGATAGATCCGCGATCGTGGCCGCCAAACCGCGCAATTCTGGGAAAGATAAAAGAATTCAGACTATGAAGGGGTTGCTAAATTAAAACACAGAGGAATACCTTCAACACTCCTCCCATTCTGAGCCGGGGGGATAGCAGCTTCAACGGTTTCTGCCGTGACCTCAGGCTCCAACAAAGGGAGAGTAGTCCCGACTACCTCGCTCCCAGCCTTTGGGTTGCCCTCGGTAAGAGTCATTGGGGCGGCGGCCTCCAAAGGAGCCTCCCCCAGAGGGGCAGGCACTCCCTGGTCAAGAACCGCCACTGGAAGTTCCACCGTGAGAGGAGCAGCCTCGTCAGCCCCCTCCACATCCAGCAAGGCCTCATTGAGAATTTTGGCGGGCTTTAGCTTTAATGGGCCCGTGGGGAGCTCCCCCAGCGTCGAAGACTCTGCACGATGCAAATAAGAATAATGATATATATATGCACGGGCATAAATGATCGGAAAAACTATAAAAGAAATACAACATACCTATACGCAAAGAAGCCCTCAATATGGCTTCTTCAAGCCGCTGCTCCTTCTCAAGGAGGTGGGCTCGCCGAGGTTCGAGGGTGGACTCATGGCCGCCGGTCCACAAAGAAAGTGCGTCAGCTGCATCCTCTGAAGCGGCCTGCTTCAAAGCCCTTTCTCCCCATTCCTCCAGAGGACCGATAAATCGTCGCCGAATCCACGAAGGGTCTTCGTAAAAAATTACAGCAGGATAAGACTTCTTCGGAACCTTGGCGTTATGAGACACGTCTTTTGAACGCCGTATGGCCTCAGCCAACTGTGCGGCCTCCTCATCCACTGAACTCGGAAAGAGAAGTCCAGTGTCTGACCCTTGCAGGGCCAATGGTTCGTCTTCAAGGATAGGCTCAGACTCCGCCACAGAATCAAGCGGGGCAGTAGCCGCTTTCCTCCGCCGTTTAGACCCGGAGCCGGTCGCTGAGAATGACCGCTTCCTCCCTCGCGAAGCCTTATGGCGGCGCTGGCCCACATCGCCCTCAGCACCCTCATCCCTGTTACTATCGCTCGGTGCCACAACCGAGGACGATATCGCCATTGTCGACACCACGAGGGGCGGTGCCGCCACCGGTAGGGGTGCTACCACCGGAGCCCGTTTACCCCGTGATCGAGAACCCAAGGGCATACCAGCTATTGGAGTAAGGTCTACCCCGGACTCCCCCGGAATGAGCGCGGTGCCAATCTCCCTCAAAGGAAAGCGGACTGGAACCCTCGGTCGTAGCTTAGCCCCAGGAACCAGAGGAGGGGCATCGTGACCAAGAAGCACCCTCCTCTCCTCGAGAATGATTGGGCTGACCCGATGAAGATACCAACCCGTAAATGCACCTACACATCGGGGCATGTACTCGGCTTCAGGGACCATGAAATAAGAGCCGGTGTTCAGCCTCATGAAATGATGAGCGGCATCGCGAACAGCATCGAGCGAAGGGATCGGGGCAACTATAAAAGCCTCGAAAGGAACGCCCTGATCGTATCCGAGCTGTCGGGCAAATCGATGCGGATTGTACCGCATGAAAAGAGCCGCACTGTCCTGGCGAAACACCAAGTAACCCGGTCTAATTGCATACAAATGCGTGGCCTCCCGGGGCTTCAGAGAAGGCGCGTTGTCTTTCGACTGGTCCCAGAGTTGTTGGACGGGACCCGAAGGAGTAGACAAGACCCGATCAGTAAAAACCAACCCGCCAGCGGTGGCATGAGGAGAAATTAGCACCCGAATAGCCCCGAATTGAGTCGGGTCGGCGGCAGAAGCATCCACTAGCCGCATAAGTCGTGGAAAGGGGTAGGCATCGTAAAATGAGGGCCTCTGATGCATGGCGAAAGCCCCCAATACGTGCATTTCGATCCAGGACGTGAAATAATGAAGCGAAAAGTTTACCACATCCACGCCAGGCGTAGAGGTATTAGCTGCGGTGCCCAATCCATTATAGAGGTGCGCCAAGGCCGGGATGCCGATGGCCAACCGCGTCCCCTCAGCAATACGATGAGCCGGGTAGATGACCGAGGCTCTCATGAAGCGGCGATGCATGGGGATAACGAACCAGCTAAGCCAAACGCTGACAAACCCCACAAAGAATGTTTCCTCATCCATACCGGGTGCCGCAACGGACTCAAAAGACATCGGCGACACGATGGGAATATAATATTGTGGCAGGTCCGATTCAGCAGTCGGTAGCTTCTTCGGACCAAACCCAAAGGGGTCTCTGATGTTAGCAAACTTCGGAGCAGTCTTCGATATGATATCCTCACGAAGGAAGCAGGAAATGAAGCTTTTAAAAGTGACACCCTGCTCCTCGGACTCGGTGAATAATCGGTCGAAGATGCCTAGGGCCTTAATTAAACTGGGGCGCTTATGGCAAACAGCATTCTCAGCGGACAGGCCGTCAACCGGTGCAGACTCGGGCTTGAAGACATACTCGTCAGGAGGCAACAACTCCTCATACAGTGCGCCCCTGATTGGCAATCCCGAGATTTCATAAAACTCTGCAAGAGAGATCGAGACCTCACGATCTCCTAAGATGAAAGTGTTGGTAGGAAGATTCCATTGGTTTAAAAACGCCTTAACCCACCAGGCATGCGGGGACTTATAATGAAAGAGTGACGCGTATATGGCCTGATAAAGCCCGACTTTCTGCAACCGCGCCCGATGAGCAGAAAGGATGTAACGAGCCCAGAGAAGGTAGCCCGTAGGATGCCTAGGAGTGAGCCCTATCTTGTAAATTTGCCCCCACGGGTGGGCCTCACCCTGGCAGATACGCCGTCCCAAGATGTCTATGGCCGGGATCGGGTGATTCGGTATGCCGGTCGTCGAAGGCTCCAGCCTCCCCGTTGGAGTCCAGTTGGGCATTTCCACAGCAAAAACTGTCCTTGGAGGATCCATCGGTAAGAATGGGAAAGTAGGCTCCGTCGGCACCGCACAAAGAAAACTCCGGCGACCCTCAATAATCTGACTATACCAAGATCCCCATTGAAGAAGGTTGGCGCAGTTCGGGTCATGGGCCCGAATCATCGCCATCGCCTCCTCATCAGATGGTGACTGAGGAAAAGCCGCCTCCGAGCGAGAAAAGGGAAAGCGTGGAACAGAAGCCATCGCACCTGAAATCCAATAAAGGGAGACTGTTAAAAGAAAAGTTAGCGATATATATTCATGCATGAACATGAAGACTAGTTGGAGAAAGCAACAGCAAAGTTTCCTGGGACCATTGGCTACAAAACACATGGGCCCCACAGAATCCGGATGACGGCTCATTAATAATGAGACCAAATAGTTACAATAAAACAAAGGGAATATCCCCATTTAATAAAGAATGATGACCATGCACATTCCCCCAACAGGATCTGTCTCGAGCTCTACAGTGAATCCAACGAAATCAAAGGAATTAAATTCCCACAAAAAGACATCATTACAAAGCCCCCATTGCATTAATTACAGGAAGAACAACCTCGGGCCAAGAGACCCCAGGAAGCCTCTGTGTGAAGAAAGCGAGTTCTTCATTGGAATTAAAATTCCTTATTAAGAAAAGGGAATTAAATTCCCAGAAACATTTTGAATGAAATTAAATTCCATGGATCTGAACCGCCATCATCATCTCCCTAGGGGATCATCTGAACCCTAAGCGATCTACTGTGGGAAGTTAAGTGGTCTCATATTTTGGTTAAAGTATTTGAAGAAAAAGGGGTTCTTTGTGAAACCCTCGATCTGGATTTAAAATCCAGAGAGTTTTGTCAAAACGAAGGTGCTTCGATTACCATTACCTGAGGAGGAAGAATCCCTTTAAAACAGAGTTAAACTCTGAAAATATTTTAAAACAGAGAACTAAGCTCGGGAAGAAGCGAGAATTAAATTCTCAAAGAAGAAGTTCTCAGAAGAAGAAGATGAGCAAAGTGAAGGCTCCTATGAAGAGACAGAGGTATTTATAGAAGGCAATGGAAACGTTTCGTCTCCTCAGATCCCTAGAGGAATCCAACGGTCACAAGAGGTGACAGCGTTGCACTCACGTGCAGACACGTGAGAACAACGCTGTGGGGGCATTTGTTTCCTGATTTAAAATCAGGAAAGCTTATGGGAAAAGCTTCAGAAGAGGGTCACGTGCTTACACGTGACTAGCGGTCACGTGTTGGCACGTGACACCTAAAAACATCATCAAGGCAAGTTCAGTTTCCTGACTACGTTGAAGAAAAGGGGCTTCAGAAAGAGTCACGTGCTCCCACGTGACCAGGGTCACGTGGCGACACGTGACATTTAAATGCAAGCGTCAAAGGCACACCGGTTCCCTGATCAAGTCAAGGAAAAGGCTTCAGAAGAGGTCACGTGCTTCCACGTGACCAGGGTCACGTGTTGGCACGTGACGTTCAAAGCAGCAGACTCGTTCTCCAGATGAACCAAGGAAAGAAAGTTCAAACAAGGGTCACGTGCTCACACGTGACCGGGGGTCACGTGGTAGCACGTGACGTTTAAGCAGCAATCAGAAGACAGAGCGCAAAAGAAAGAAGAAGGCTCATTCCAGAGGGGGTCACGTGCTCACACGTGACCATGGGTCACGTGGTCACACGTGACCGGCTTTCAAATCCCATTTCGTCAACAGAATTAAATTCTGAAATAGATTCAAATCTTTCCAAAGGAAAGCAACTATCTGGAACCAATCGAATTAAAGATTCAGAGGTGATCTATCTATGGGAAAATCTCGGGTTTGGAAAGATTTCCCCTTTAAATCTAACCGAAATAATAAAGGGGAACCCCTGGATTTGAAATCCAATGGTGAATAAAATTCACCTAACAATCTAAAGGTCCAAAATGAATGATGGATACAAATCAAATCTTTCACGAAGATTCGTCAAAAACTGATTGATTCGGCTGCTTCTCCTATAAATAGGAGCCAAGAGACATACAGATAGATACATACGCAGAGAAGAAAAAAGAAAAGGAAGAGAGCTTCGATACTTGGAGAACTTGGATCTTCTGCAAAAACCCTAGGTAAGAAAGGGAAAAGCTCCTTGAAAGAGAAAGAGAATTTAATTCTCAACAGAGTTTAACTCTGATAATGTAAAAACAGAAGAACATATTTCTTCTCTCTTTGATAGAGGATCTGCAAAGTGCACATCTCCCCTTAAGGTTGAGAATTTAATTCTCAATGGGTTGAGATCCTGCCATGCAGATCCAAAATATAGAGAAGGAATGCAAGCACGGGAATTTAATTCTCACAGAACTATAGGAATTTAATTCCTTTAAAATAAAATTAGGGCTTGCCCCTGTATCATGGGAATTTAATTCCTTCAGAATAAAAAGAAACATGGTTTAACCCTAATTAAGAACCTAGTTCTGTTGCAGCAGCGGGAATTTAATTCCCTTAATCATAATTTAACAGAGGATGGAAGTTTAAACTCCTTAAAAAAAAAGCTTTGTTAGGGTTTAACCCTATTTGGTTCTTCACATATATGAGGAATTTAATTCCTACAGAAAATTCAGAGTTAAACTCTATCCCAGAATATAAGTCTTCGAAAGGAAGTAGGAATTTAATTCCTCTGAAATTTACAGCTCGAGGAATTTAATTCCTGAAAAAAGATTAACAAAGCCTCTAAACAAAATACATAGAGGCAGGGTCACGTGTCATCACGTGACCCCCCAAGAGATCTACAGAAAGTCCCTTTGAGGCAGCACCCCACGTGATCCACGTGACCCTTGGCAGAAGCTCTAATACATAGGCATTTGAATGCCCATCACGTGATGGCACGTGATGCTCTGAAAGATGCGATAATCTCAGCAGAATAAATGAAGGGAGGGCGCTCTCACGTGCTGCCACGTGACCCCTCTTGTCTTAGTGTTTAACACTAAATTGAAACTCTCGAACCCAGTGTTAAAACACTGTTGGGCCTTAGTGTTCAACACTAATTAAAAAGCTTTGTCTGCAGTGTTCAACACTGATCTGTTTTAGTGTTTAACACTAATTTGAAAAGCCTTGTTGCTGGTGTTTAACACCAATTATCTCTTAGTGTTAAACACTAACTTGTCAACCTCATTCCCAGTGTTCAACACTGATTGCTCTGTAGTGTTTAACACTAGGCTTCGGCCCAATTGACTAAATGGATAGAGGCAAAGCCTCTCCTGATTGGACTTAGCCCAAGATGACCATAAGTCCTCAATTTGTGATTAACTGGGCCAATGGACTCATAACATAATTAATTCGTCTTGATCCCAAATTGGGGCAAGGACTATTTAATCCACTCCGGTTCTAGGGTACATCTCTTCACACCTTTGATACTTGGCATTGTAATCCCTCAATGTCTTCAAAGAGGTGACGGGTCCCGACGACCACACATTGATACGGACTGCGGGGTCCTTAAACCCGTGTTTAATGCAAATTCCTGGTTACGTGGAACGCGGATAATGTCACTCTTTGACCCCGTAGAAAACGCCCAGAGCGGAGCCTGGTCCTCGCCAAGCGCGGCAGTGAACCCGTGTGAAGTATCCAGAGCACATAATGGACTGTGGGGTCCTTAAACCCATGGACTACGACGTCCTTAACCTTGACCGAGATGTCTTAAAACTAACAATGGACTGTGGGGTCCTTAAGCCCATGGACTATGACGTCCTTAACCTTGACCGAGATGTCTTAAAATTAACAATGGACTGTGGGGTCCTTAAGCCCATGGACTACGACGTCCTTAACCTTGACCGAAATGTCCTTAAACTACCCATGGACCGCAATGTCCTTAAACTACCCATGGACCGCAATGTCTTTAAACTAGAGCAATGGAGCCCCCAAATGCTCTTTTGTCGGATCTAAACGATCCCGTTTAAGTTGATCTTAGCCTCGAAGATGGCTAACGTATCCTTAAACCTTCAAACAGACTGGACTATGAATCCCCCCAATTGACTCTGGCTTGAGGGTACATCTCTGAACTCCTCTGACATCCGTCGTTGTAATCCTTCAACGTCGTCAGAGAGGTGATGGGTCCCGACGGCCATACATACGATGGACCACTATGTCCCTAAACTGGAACAATGGAGCCCCCAAATGCTCTTTTGTCGGATCTAAACGATCCCGTTAAGTTGATCTTAGTCTCAAAGTGAGACTAACGTATCCTTAACAAACGTTTGAGTTGATCTTAGCCTCGAGTACGGCTGACGTATCCTCAAACCAAACCCCAAACCCAAATCTAAGATAATACGGATTTGGACTAGTCCACGCCCTACGGGCGACGACATAACTCAGTCTCCGTAAACAATCCACGGGCAACAAAACAAACACTCACGACACGAAGTGACCATCTGGAGAAGGAGAAAGTTGTTACCGCAATGCGGTAGCGTAATTAACTGCAGGGGCTTGCGCCTGCAGGGAAGAGCGTCCCCACAATCAAAAACCCCTCAAGCGAGGGGGAATCTGACGAAGTCTGCTACATCGGACGCATCCGTCTAAACCTTCGATACACGGTGCCATAAATCAACTTGGCATCTTCGGAGAGGTGGACGGATAGCACCAATTAGCATCTGCCCCGAATCTCAGGCGAGACGCCGCGTCTCGGCCGTCCTTCGGAGGGGAACAGTTGCGCAACGCCAACTCGAACAGTCCCCTTGTTTTATCTTGCGGAAACGAGTAAGGACGTTTCAACTTTTCTTGGAGGGGTTGCTGCTTGTTGTTTCGGCAAACAACCGGTCTAGGGCCACTCGATTGCTGTTGAGCATTGGCTACGAGGGCTGTTTTTCCCTTCCCTTTATCCTTTTTGTTCGATCCCTTATTTGCGGGGCCGAGATTTTTTCCGAGCAGCGTGCGATTACACGGCTGAACGTCATCGCAACTTCTCGATTCTTTCATCTTTGAAATGGATTCCTTGAGGAGAGGGTTAAGGGCAGCTTCCTCGTCAGAGTCGCTTCCAAACGTGATAATTTGCGATTCCTTGGAGTCGGCTATATGACAATCGTCGGCGACTCTTTTGCGCTCATCTATCACATTTTTCTGATGTCTACGAGCTCTACACTTTGCCCTGTTGAAGTGTTGCTTTTGAGCGACATACCCTTGCCACCAACACTTAAAGGAGTCGCAGTCTTCGGTAGGATGTGTGACCTTCTGATGATATAAGCAGAAGTTAGGATGCATCTCTACTTCACCGAGAGTATTTTCTTCAGAGGGTGGTAGCACCATTCCCGCTGACAGGGCTTTAGCGAACCTTTTTCTCGTCTTGAATTTGTTTTTATCCACAGCGGATGGCTTTTGACTTGACGGGAGTGCTTCGACTCTTTGGTCTAGTAGTCGGCGTTTGTCTCCTTCCAGTATGGCCATCTCACGCTCTTGATCGGCTTTAACTTTCAAACGAATCTCATTCAGGAAGGCATCGATCAACTTGTCTGACGGCCGCGGAATTTCTGGTTCAGGGTCCGTCCTCGGTTTCTCGGCGCAAGAAGCCTCTTCATCATCCGCCAATGAGTGAGAGATCACGTGACAATTCGCTACGTAGTCTTCAGACTCGTTTGATGAGTCTTCTCCATCATCTTCGTTCTCGACAAAAGAACAAGCTGCCCCTATCGTGTCCGTCTTCTTTGGAGTGTGCGGCTGTGGTGGGTTTACCTTCCAGTTTTCAGACAGCGCAAACTTGCCTTGTAGGTAGTGATCCTCGATCCATCCCTTAAAGACAAAACAATTCTCGATCGGGTGACTTACCGTTTGGTGGTAAGGGCAGAAATCGGGATTATTGAGATCGCCTGGTCGCAACGGACGTTTTGGATTCGGCAGATTGATGAGTCTGTTGCGTATTGCCAGTTCAAACAGTCTTCTCGTTTTATTTTAAAGAAACGAGTAAGGACGTCCTAATCTTTCCTCGAGGGACGGGCGTGGATGCACGTTTTTTTTGGCGAACAACCGGCTTTGAGTTGCTCGGATGTTGTTGAGCATTGGCAACGACAGTCGCTCTCCCTTTTCCTTTCTCATTTCGAGAGTCTGGTTTTGGAGGAGACGGTCCGTGGCCCGTCTGGTCCATCTGGGCTAATTTGTCGATCAATGCTTGGAAGGTGGTCGACCTGAAGAACATCATGAATTGTGAGATGGTCGCTTGCGGATCAAGAGTGCCCACGAACATGCCTACCGCAGGTGCCTCTTCTATGCGTTGTTCGCATTTCGACCATAGGTTCCGCCATCGTGTTGCGTATTGGACCCACATTTCACCTGGCTTTATCCTGGCATTTATCAGTGCTGTTATCGGGGTGCGTTCACTAGCACTCGCGAATCTTTGTGTAAATAGTAGCTCCATCTCCGCAAATGTTTTAACAGAGTCGTTAGGTAGCTTCGAATACCATCCAAAGGCTGTTTCTGCTATGCTGCCGACGAGTTGGCGAAACAACAGTTTGTCATCGCCTCCAGTATTGCCGCATAAGGCCCTGAATTGAACAACATGCAGATGTGGATTTCCTGTCCCTTTATATATGTGGAACTTAGGGATCGTATATCCCGGCGGGTAACTGATTTGGTCATACCAGCCCGGATAGGGTCGTCCAGTTCTAATAATTTGCTCAGCCGCTTCATTCGCCCGATGAACTCGTATCTGCTGAGCTATATAGTCATCCAGTGCGGCCTTGGAAATAGATTCATCCTTGGCTGCTGAAAGAGCCGGAGGAGGATCAGATGTTTCCCCTCCGTCATTTCCGACAATGACTGGAGGGTCTTCAGCTGGAAGATCCGGCTGTAACATCATCCCTACCATGTCTTGTGTCACGCCCCGCTTCCCAGAGTACGCTAGATTGGGCACGTGACATAGCCAACCATACTACCTGTGGGTAGGAAGTATCCATCCACAGTCACATTACGGCTGTAGAGCTATCAAGAACAAGATAAAACTATCTAAAAACATGTCCATAAACTAGTATAACAGGAGTCAATAATAAATGAATGCGGAAGCAAATGATCCAATACAAATAACTGAAAGTATGTCCCATAATGCGGGCTCACATCAGGAAATAAATGCAGGAAAGAAAACTAACTACTACTGAACTCACAGCTCAGCCTGTTGGCTGAAGTACTCCTGCTCGGACTGCAACAGCGGTACGAAATCTGGGCCATACAAAACCCAGACGTCAGCGCGTCATGTCAACAAGTAATATAATATGAACAATGTAACATGCAATGCAAAATAAACATGAATAAAATGAGAGTAGCAATAATGTGAATCAAGCAGTGCAGGGTAGTGTGCAGTGGGTAACTAAACTGTTCTATCAGGTTTTCTATTCTAAAGTCTTTGAAATCAATTGATGAATCGTCGATATAACTAAATAGTATCCCGTGCGTGCCCGGGACCACGGTCAAGATCCTCGGGGCTGAATCCGAGACGTGCCGCTAGGTTGTAACAGGTAGCAGGATGGGCGAGTGATGTCAGCATCATCACTCCGGGGCTGGCCTAGCCCGTAAGACTGATCAGAACAGGTATCGAACTGTTGAGTTACAAGTCGGTTTCACCTTTGATTTCCCCATACCCCCAAATTATGTATGTCGAGTCAGGTATTCAGTAATCAAGAACTAATGCCAACACAGGATCAGGTAAAAGCAGGTTTGTCTGGATAGACAACAGGAACGGTCCATGAGGACTATATGTCAGGTTTGTTGGCATTAGACACAAGATCAGGTAATGGGTCGGGTCATGGTACATCAGGTCAAGTCAACAGTATACGGTACCATGTCAGATATATCAATATATACATGTGTAGCAATGTCAGGTCAAGATGTAAACAATATCGTGGGTGTGCTCACAATCAAATATATAATCAAACATGGGTATTAACAACATGAGATAAGCAATGAATTACATAATAAGCAGTTTCATTCAAATTACAAGAGTGCAGTAAAACGATATAGCCATTTAGTCATGTTAATAAGTTTAAGCACCCTTGGCGGTGCAATAATTTATGTAACGGTTCAATACAGTTATTTCAGGTTAAATGCATGCGAGTGTCCGAATGCAACAGAACTACAGGGATAAATGCTACCAGCTGTTTTAACAGTAAAATGTAGTTGAACAGGTAGATATGATTATTAGGTTCAATTTGCAAACTGTAGGTTCCATGTTTAACAGTAAAATGATATAATGCAATATTGTAACCGAAAATGGGAAACGATTACACCAAGTTAAATTTTACAGGTTTAGGGTGTCAATACATATATGTAAATATTGTATAGCATGTAGCAAGGGGTACTTGTCTCGGCGGGTCGCGAACCGGGAAAACGGAACGTAACGTCGGCGGGGAAACTCGCGACGGACGCACGGTTCACGGATTGAACCCAAACAACGAACAATGGAACCACGCGGATCGGGGTACCTTGCTGGAACGTCGGATCACGTCGTCGGCATCGCCAGATTCCGGCGAGCAAGAGAACAGTGAATGAAACATCATGGTATGAAACAAGAAAGCAAACAAATACAAGGAAAATACAAAGAAAAGGGGGGAGGAGGATCTGAGAGGGTGCTTACGATGTTCAGTAAAGGGGCCGATATCGTAGGTCGCGACGACAGTGCTCCGGCGATGAACAGTGATCGCGGGGGAAAAACTGGCGATTAAGAATGCATTAGCCGAGAAAGAACGAAGAAGAGAAAAGAGGAGGGAAGTATCTTACCGAGGAGCGTGCGAGGTTGGGGACAAGAGGACGGGGTCGTCGGCGGCGACAGACGGCGGTCGGACGGTGTGTAGGGGCTGCGGGTGGCTGCGGCTGGTGTGCAGGTGGTCGTGGGTCTGGTCGGGGTGCACCGGGAGAAAGGAGGATGATGGTGAGGGAAAGACGACGAGTTGATCGTCGGCGGCGAGACGCCGGAACGGTTGCTGGTGGTCGCGGGTGGTGAGCAGGTGGTGTTAGTTATATGTATGCCCTAGAGGCCATTACTGTACATTGGATGTATATTGTAGTGGATGCTGGGACATATATAGGGAAGACTTTCTTGCTCGACATGATAGTATGCTATCTGGTTGCTCTTTACCTTAACGTGTACACTGATTGTCTCTCTGTTACATGTTGGTAAAGCCCTTAGGATGTGTACTTGACTACCTGGACTATGATGCGGATCATACTAGTGGGGACATGGTAGTCCATAAGTACATCCTTCAAAGTCCCTAGTCGTGGGTGTATCGAGACGGGGCATCGATATACCAGAGTAGACTAGCGTGTACCTTCTCGACCCATACAGATGGGCGATGGATGATCCCATATCCATTGGTGTTTGACATCAGAGATGATATACGGGTGCTCAGTAGAGACTGGGTACACTGGACGGACTCGCCGAGAACTCCCAGATGGTATTATACCTCACGTCAGATGGCAGTTCTCTGGTGACACTGGTACAGAGTAGTCTGTTGACCCGAGATCGTCATAGAGTCTTGTGTGGTTCCCACTGTGCTTTGATTTTCATCTTACCACGTCCAAGAGGGCGTGCAAAATGGTGGTTTTTGGGTACAGTCCCGAGTCACATGGAGGCAATGAGCGATAGGAGGGGATTCGTCTCTCCCGGTATAGGGGGTTGATGTTGCGCTGTGTTCGATTGGCTATAACAGGAAATCCCTGGCCAGGGTTCCTGAGATTTACTGGTAAGTGTTACCGGTAGTTTCTCGAATTGTTATAGACCTCATATCGACACGACTTATCGAGCTATTGGGGTCTGACGTTTACCACCCCTAGGCGAGATATGCGACATATCAGACGATCAGACCGGACTGTACGGTAGTGTTACTGGTTGGATTCACTGGAGTGTGAGCGGGCTTGCTCGTCGATCTTCAGATCGCTCAATACCCGGGTGGTCGTTACGTTTGGCAGACCGCTTGCGGCTTGTGGGTGCTTGATATGATCATCACCTGCTGCCGGCGTATTGACGAGTCTTTAGAGTCCTACACAGAGGTTTCCTGGCTCAAGCGAAACGAAATAGGAGCGCATATGAGATATGTGCGGGACCGAGAATGATACCAGTATGTGATACTGTATTCGATTCTCGCGATATGTGACATTGATCGGTTATATGCGATATAGCCGGGTTATCGGATCAAGTGTTGATTCGATAAGTTGTTACTGTTGATATTAGTCGGTTATATGCGATATAACCGGATCATTAAATCAAGTGTTGATTTAATGATTTAATGCATAATTATATATTTGATATATTACTTTGCATTAACTAGTATCGGTTCACTTTAAATGGATTTTCTCACTCGGGTGTGCACATTTCATATGTGATATGATTTGTGCACTTGCTTGTATCATGTTTGATGGTGCATGCCCTTTTTGTTAAGTGTATAGAATTAAACCTTGGTTAATGGAATGGTTAGGGTTTACTATTTGATTATTCATTTTATTCATTTGTTTATTTCTTTTTGGAAAAGAAAAAAAAATTGCATGATAAAATGGTGGCATTTTTGTTTCATTCATGAAGCTTCATGAATACTTTGACCATTGCAACCATTTTGTCATCTTGTTGAAACCTAACCATTCACTAACCATGATCAATTCTCTATATTAAACCATGGTTACTATTATGATAAGGATGGTTTTTCTTTTCTTATAAAAGACAATTTCTTATCATAATATTCTTTTTCTTCTTCCTTCAACTCAAGAAGAAAACCTAAGCTACATCAATGGTGGATTGATGATATGAGTGAGAAATCCAAATCTAAAGTCTACCCACTTCCTATTTCTTCATCCTCTACCTCTTGCCAAGTAGTAGAGTGTGTTTCCTTCACAAGTTTCTTGACTTGGTGAAGTGAGAGCTTGATCTTGCGATGCTTCGACGTAGATCATCTTCGGCATGGACATCGACGACCTAGCTCGCCTATTCTCCGATGAAGCCGACGCTAGAGCCCAGGATTTGTGTAGGACAGCGAGAGGACTTCATTGCGGAGCTATGGAGGTGGAGCAGCGGATCTACAAAGGTTGTATTTCCGATTCTCATAGTTAAGTGTTAACTAGTTAGCTTTTTCGCCTAGTTTTCTAGCAAACGATCCGTTCTAGGGTTTCTCGGCACCGTTAATTTTTGAAATTGGCATGGTTGATGCCTTGTGAGACCTCTTGGGAGTGCCTAGGAACCCTACAGGTGGCTGCAGCGGCGAGGGCGAGGTCGCTGTGAGGGTGCAGGCGCACGGGGAAGGAGGACGAGGGGCTTGGTTAGGTGAGGAGGTGCGGGCGAGGGTGCCGGTGGTGCCGGCGTGGGGCTGCGGTGGTGACGGGTGAAGGTGGCTAGGGTTTGCGCGAGGGCTCGATGGGTTTCCTGTGTTCTCTCGTGAGAGAAAAGAGAGGAGGGAACAAGGTGTTTAAAAAAAATAGGAGAGAGAGAGAAAGAGATTTGAGGAGGAGAGAGAGGGAGATAGAGAAAGAGAGAGATATGAGGGATAGAGACGGAGAGAGAGAGAGAGAGAGAGAATAGTGTTATGGGGCCCACGGGAGATGAGGGATTCGATTGGCTGAAAGAGATTTTTTAGGTGATAGGAAAAATTTTAAATTAAGATTTAAAGATATAAGAAACGGTGAATATATTATATGTTAAGGAAATATTCGTAAGTTATAAAATATTAAATTTGGGATTTTGGCGCCAAATGAAACATTTCCAAATCGCGCCCGGGTCGGGTCCAAAAATTTGAAATTGAAATAATAGGATTTTAAGCGGGTTCCAAATTTTAAAATTAAGTGTTTTATGATTAAAAAACATACCCCCAAAACGGACACATGCAAGCGCGCGTAGCCGTCGAAACTCGCTCGTTTCACTGAACGGGACGAGAACACAATGCACGGACGCTACCACGAGATTAGGGGTGTCGAGTAGGCCAAGATGGATATTTTTAATTTTATTTTAAATGCCAAAAATTGTTATATGCTGAAATGACTTTGCCAGGTAAAATTTTACAGTAAGTAACGATCAAGCAGGTTAAATGAAATGAGTACCACATTATGCTCAAACAGCAACAGAAATTAGTAGTATTGGGCTCGAGTGTTACATCATACCCAACTACAAAAAGAATTTCGTCCTCGAAATTCCAAGAATACAAAGATAGAAAACTACAAGAAAAGGTGAGGAAACCTCCGTCGAATACAAAGATAGAATACAAAGATACCCAACTGCATTCTGCGGCGGTTCCGCGGCGGAATGATGATGTCATCGTACACTGTTTGCACAGTAACTCCTATTATTTTATGCTGGATTTTCTGGGTATTTTTAAAATTTATTCCAGAGTTGTATTTTCTGGGATTATTTTGGGGATTCGGTGATTCGTTCGGAGTATCAAATTTTGTCTGTGTGGCTTTCCGGATAATTTTTTAGAATATGTTAAAAATTTCGACCGGATATAAATACCCAACTTTTCCCCTGTCGGGAAATTTCCAAGTGTTGGATCTTTCCGTAGTTTAACGACGTTCTAAGTAGTGCAAGTAACGCGATGGACCCTCTAGAAGACAACAAACCTTAACTCGATTATGTGACCATCTTGAACTGCCCTTTGAACCTTAGGGTTTGGGGCAGTACGGCGTGCCACATGTGAGGCGTTGGCTTGACCCTTCTACGGCTGGACCGTTGGTACTGAGGCACGAACTGAATGTTGTTAGACTTATTTCATGTGTTGAGCTGCATCGGGAAAACTTGGGTGTTCGATTGTTCGATCGGAAAGTTTAACATTTTCTAATTATCTGTAATGGGATACAATAATTGGAATTCACAACAAGTTATGAGATAACTGAATGAATGTTATAAACATAGCACTTTAGTCTCACTTGATCGGTTGCCACGGAATTTTGATGTGATCAAAAGTCCGTTGCAATCACGTAGCGTACGCGGATACTCGCCGGGTAAACTTAATAGACAGCTTCACTCCATAGCCCTGACCAAGTGACTGTAGGAGAACCCCGTCGCCGAAAGCATCCGTTCGGGTGCTCGCGGCAGCGGTGTTCCGCCTTGGTGCACTTCGTCGACGGCGTCGGGGGTGCGGCCGCCTACTAAAGTTTGCGACGAGCATTCGATCAGGATGTCGGGAATCTTGTTGAATTACCCGACTTGATATTGAAAAGTGTTTTCGATTATGAGACTAAAATGCGGGGTTTATAATTGTTAGGCATGCGATGTCTAAGGAATTCATTTGATCAGGCATGTGATGTCTGAGGTGGTTGCGGATTCCAACTGTTGTAGTTTTACACTTTCTTTTCTGTGACCGTAAGTGTAATATGTGATATCGCCGGTTTCGTTGCTATATGTCAACGACAATTGGGATGCGCATATTTACTTACGATGATGACATGCGTTGTTATGTGTTGCTGGATATGTTATATTGGATCGTCGTGTTTGAATAGCCGGGGTTTTTTATGTGAGATGAGTGTTTTTCATTTTCATTCATGTAAAAACTTGTATGTAATATTCTTTTATTGGGGTGCTTCCAGGTTGCGGAAGTTGTCACCGTTTGTATATTATTTACTTTTCCGCACTAGGATAGACCCAAGGAGGGGAGCACAAGTAGCCGGGTTCTAGAGTCCAGTGGGAGACCAACTCGAGGAGTCGAGTCCGGGTCTCCTAACTCTAGAATTGGTAGGGTTGCTTGCCGCTCTCGTAGGGGTCTAGGGGTGTGGGTTTGGCTATTCATCGCGACCGTGGAATCCGTGTTTTATACTGGCTCGTATTGAAAACACGGACGTCCTAGTATATCCAATATTTCATATGATTCTTCTGCTGCGATATCTGTGATGTGATCATGTGATGTTCTATGATAGATACAGTATATAGTATATATGATATATTATATAGACGTTACTTATGTTTTACACCCGCGCTAGCCCTGTCCTGCTCTGCCGTTAGTTACCTAACCTAACGGTGCACGAGGGGACATCGAGGCGAATGCGGATGGCATAAGTGTACGTCGTATTTATCTGTGATGTTTAGGTACTTAAATGATGGGACTTCATTAATGTGATTAATGAATTAAAAGAAACCTAAGATGTTGTAGAATCGAATTTCAAAATAAAACAGGTAGCTACAGTTCTTGCTTTGCACAGAGGTATATATGATATATCCTGCACCTTATTCGATGAGGAAAGGACCGAGATCCCTTCACCGGGAGTGACTCCTTTAGCAATAACTGGCAGATGCTACACACTCGGTTTGTCTTTTGATTGCTTTTAAGTGTTTTTGCTTTGCACGGTGATATATATGATATATCCCGCACCTCATTCGACGAGGAAAGGACCGACGATCTCTTTACCGGGAGTGACTCCTTTAGCAAAACTAGAAAAGCCTCAAAAGCACTCCATTTCAAAATTCATTCGATCCTACAACGATATCAAGTTCATTACGCAATAGGTTTTCATAAAAACCTGTCGTAGCCCTCCGTCATTTCAGATAAGTAGTAGTTAGTATTCGTGCTGCGTTTGTTGGCCTTTGTCAAGGCGCAGTGTGCGGTAGCTAACTGGTGCTTATCTGCTTATGCATATGATGCAGATTGAGTTAGGGTAGTCGTGCGACCTTGTTGGCCTTTGTCATGGGCCGTGCGGGTGGGTTTAATTCAATCAGGAAATGACGGGTTGAACTTGACTAGCATCCTATGGTTTGTTGGCCTTTGTCAAGGTCATAGGAGGTTAGGGGCAAAATATTATCGGGAATTTCAAGTGTTGAAATTTGCAATGAGATTGCATACCTTCTATGAGATAGTTGGATCCCGATACCCGCTGCGAGTAAGAGTTACTCCTGGGAGAGTTTTATACATTACAATTAGCCGATCAAGTAGGTGTCTAGAAAGGTGTTAACGAGGTTACGCCTCTGGGAAAACGAGATTTACATTAATTAGGTTCGTGCGAAAGCACGGGGGACCTCCCTCAAAGTACCGACACTGGCCTGGCTGAAAGATTGGCGAACTTGTAGTGTGTAATTAATCTCGGCTAGTCTTTCCTTTTAGGGTTTGAAGGAAGATTTGATAAAAAGCAGTGGGAGCCATCCTGATTAGATAAAATAATAACCAATCTATTCTTGACAGAGCGCACGCTGAGTGTTTTCTTCTCTCTCTCTCCAGGTAGCGACCATATCACGCCTTAATCAAGATAATAATACGGAATATTGACCGAACCCGCTTGTTATACTGAGCTGGGGAACGTTGGTCCCGCTCCAACTTATAATTGTTATAAGACAGAGCAGGAAATAGGGGATTACCAGAATTCCCGTGCCGCCCAAACGAAGAGAGTGCATGCTGATGCATCATCTTCGGGTGTGTTCATTACAGAGAACTGTTTCTCAGTATCCTTTACGTCGTGGGTATGTGATACCAGATCAGGATCCCAGATATGTAATCTGTTACATAGGGCTACAGATAGGTAGAGAACTGAGAACGGGTGATAAGTTTCATGAGGCAGAAAACGGGGCAAGTGTTGCAGCCAAGTCTGTTGGTCACTGTCACCCTGTATTACCAGAATACATTGATTCTGAACGAATGTTATTAGATACCGAACCTGATATACAAAATCATATCACTCTCTTTATTAGAAAAGAAAGGATATAATTTTGTATTGATGGATAATGTTTTGAACATTTCCTATATCAAAAGTTGATCGGATCAGGCACGTTATCTAAAAGCATTGATGTTCTAAATCAAACTACAGTTCTTTAGTATACTGAACACACACAAGAGGATGAGTTCAGAAATGAACGAATCCTTCTTGAGGTATTGTAGACTATGTCAGATCAATGTGACCCGACTAGCTAGAGTTCATAAAGATGCATATTTAAATTAGTTTGAACTTACATCTTGTGAAACTCGCCAGTCATGTCACAAAGATAAGATGACCACAACTCTGTTTATTAGAAACAGAGAAAGAGTTAGTGAACTCTTGGGATGATACATGATGATGTATGTAGGTCCCCAGTCTATAAATGCCAGGACTGGTTCTTTGTTCTTCGTTACATTCTCTGATGATCTTTCGAGATTCAGACCTATGTTCCTGTTGAAACACAAGTCCGAACCTTTTGAGATATTCACAGAATATAAGTTAGAAGTAGAGAACCAAAATACGGGTATAAGTATTATGTCCTTTGATGTGATCGAGGAGGAGAATACTTGAGCACGGAAATCCTGGACTATTCTAAAGGAGAATGAGATTCTCTCTCAGCATTACTCCTCTGAACACACCATAGCATGATGGTATATCGGGGCGGAGCAATCACACCCTATATGATAAGGTGTGCTCTATGATGAGTACTACTGAGTTACCTTTTTCCTTTTTGAAAGATATGCGCTTGAGAAGCTGCATACCTATTGAATAGCGTTCCAATCAAATCAGTTTCCTACCGCTTCATATGTGATATGGTAAGGGAAGAGCCCATCTATCAAGTTAGTTGAGATTTGGGGTTGTCCAGCCTATGTCTGAAAAGCAAAATCCGGACAAGCTCGAGGCAAAGTCTGTAATGTAGAACTGGAAAAGTTCCAGCTATACAAACTACATCAGATGATTTGGTAGAACCAGAGGATTCAGTAGATACCAACGAACCTCAGCCTCTCCGCCGATCTAGTAGGGTTCCTCACCCACCTGAGAGATACTTCGGTTTCTCTATGACAGTGGGAGCGAGGATTGCATCATGAGATGATGACCCAACTAGCTTCGAGCTGGCCATCAGGAGTAAGACTCTGTAAGAATGGCTGGATGCTTAGCGTTCTGAGATGGAATCCTTATACACCAACAAAGTATGGACTTTGGTTGCTATATCTGAAGGGTTAAATCCCCATCAGGAGCAAGTATATCTTGAGAAGATTACTTGGTGTAGATGGAAAAGTTGAGACTTTCAAAGCTAGACTAGTTAAAGGTTTTCGTCATCGACCAGGCGTGGATAATGATGAAACCTTTTTCCAGTATCTAAGCTTAAGTCCATCCAGATCCTACTTGCCACGGCTTCATACCATGACTACGATATCTGGTGGTTGGGTGTCATGACAGCTTTTCTAAATAATGTTTTGGAAGAGAGCGTCTATAAGTACACAGCCAGAGGGCTTCGTAGACAGTGGGAGCAGCGGAAACGTATGCAAGATGCTTTATAGGATAAAGCAGGCATCGCGGAGTTGGAACATCTGTTTTGATGAATTAGTCAAAGAGTTTGACATCATCAAAATGGTAGAT
The DNA here is from genome assembly GCA_030015575.1 of Agapanthus africanus. Classification (NCBI taxonomy): domain Eukaryota; kingdom Viridiplantae; phylum Streptophyta; class Magnoliopsida; order Asparagales; family Amaryllidaceae; genus Agapanthus; species Agapanthus africanus. The sequence continues at coordinate 44,305,963 of JASDDO010000001.1, read as the reverse complement.
GAACCTTGTATAAACAAAAGGGTAGTAGGGAGTATGGTAGTGATCCTCGTAGAGTACGTGGATGACATACTCTTGATAAGAAAAGAGTTTCTTATGCTACGCTTGATCAATCTCCGTTTATCACAAAGATTCTCCGTGTAGGATCAAAGTGATACCTCCTAAATCCTGGGTTTTTGGATCTATGAGATAGATCTAATTGGATGTTAGGACTCTCACTAGTTGTAGTGAGATGGTATCAATCGATCCTGGGAAGAATCACTGGAAGGGTTCCAGAGTGATAAAGACGACTGAATGTCAGTCACAGGCATTGTCTTTACCCTCAGTAAAGGGATGGTATGTTGGAAGAGTTCCAAGCTAGATACCGTGACATACTAGACGATAAAGGCAGGATACATCGCTACTTAAGATGCTACCAAAGAGGCTGTTTGGGTAAATATTGGTTCATAAAATGAACTATGTTCCAACCATTGTGAGACAATGGAGTTATGGCTTATGCCAAGGAACGCCGGTCCCATCAGTGATCCAGACATATTCTAAGGCAGTATCACTTGATCATGGAGATAGTTGATCTCCAGGGAGATCGAGGTTAGGAGAGTAGACTCAGAGGACAACACAGCGGATCCACTCACAAAGGCCTGTTCCCAGAGAGAGACTTTTATGGGATGGTTGAGTATGAGATACTACAACTACTGCTACAGATGGCCCTAGTGCAAGTGGGAGATTGTTAGTTATATGTATGCCCTAGAGGCCATTACTGTACATTGGATGTATATTGTAGTGGATGCTGGGACATATATAGGGAAGACTTTCTTGCTCGACATGATAGTATGCTATCTGGTTGCTCTTTACCTTAACGTGTACACTGATTGTCTCTCTGTTACATGTTGGTAAAGCCCTTAGGATGTGTACTTGACTACCTGGACTATGATGCGGATCATACTAGTGGGGACATGGTAGTCCATAAGTACATCCTTCAAAGTCCCTAGTCGTGGGTGTATCGAGACGGGGCATCGATATACCAGAGTAGACTAGCGTGTACCTTCTCGACCCATACAGATGGGCGATGGATGATCCCATATCCATTGGTGTTTGACATCAGAGATGATATACGGGTGCTCAGTAGAGACTGGGTACACTGGACGGACTCGCCGAGAACTCCCAGATGGTATTATACCTCACGTCAGATGGCAGTTCTCTGGTGACACTGGTACAGAGTAGTCTGTTGACCCGAGATCGTCATAGAGTCTTGTGTGGTTCCCACTGTGCTTTGATTTCCATCTTACCACGTCCAAGAGGGCGTGCAAAACGGTGGTTTTTGGGTACAGTCCCGAGTCACATGGAGGCAATGAGCGATAGGAGGGGATTCGTCTCTCTCGGTATAGGGGGTTGATGTTGCGCTGTGTTCGATTGGCTATAACAGGAAATCCCTGGCCAGGGTTGCTGAGATTTACTGGTAAGTGTTACCAGTAGTTTCTCGAATTGTTATAGACCTCATATCGACACGACTTATCGAGCTATTGGGGTCTGACGTTTACCACCCCTAGGCGAGATATGCGACATATCAGACGATCAGACCGGACTGTACGGTAGTGTTACTGGTTGGATTCACTGGAGTGTGAGCGGGCTTGCTCGTCGATCTTCAGATCGCTCAATACCCGGGTGGCCGTTACGTTTGGCAGACCGCTTGCGGCTTGTGGGTGCTTGATATGATCATCACCTGCTGCCGGCGTATTGACGAGTCTTTAGAGTCCTACACAGAGGTTTCCTGGCTCAAGCGAAACGAAATAGGAGCGCATATGAGATATGTGCGGGACCGAGAATGATACCAGTATGTGATACTGTATTCGATTCTCGCGATATGTGACATTGATCGGTTATATGCGATATAGCCGGGTTATCGGATCAAGTGTTGATTCGATAAGTTGTTACTGTTGATATTAGTCGGTTATATGCGATATGACCGGATCATTAAATCAAGTGTTGATTTAATGATTTAATGCATAATTATATATTTGATATATTACTTTGCATTAACTAGTATCGGTTCACTTTAAATGGATTTTCTCACTCGGGTGTGCACATTTCATATGCGATATGATTTGTGCACTTGCTTGTATCATGTTTGATGGTGCATGCCCTTTTTGTTAAGTGTATAGAATTAAACCTTGGTTAATGGAATGGTTAGGGTTTACTATTTGATTATTCATTTTATTCATTTGTTTATTTCTTTTTGGAAAAGAAAAAAAATTGCATGATAAAATGGTGGCATTTTTGTTTCATTCATGAAGCTTCATGAATACTTTGACCATTGCAACCATTTTGTCATCTTGTTGAAACCTAACCATTCACTAACCATGATCAATTCTTTACATTAAACCATGGTTACTATTATGATAAGGATGGTTTTTCTTTTCTTATAAAAGACAATTTCTTATCATAATATTCTTTTTCTTCTTCCTTCAACTCAAGAAGAAAACCTAAGCTACATCAATGGTGGATTGATGATATGAGTGAGAAATCCAAATCTAAAGTCTACCCACTTCCTATTTCTTCATCCTCTACCTCTTGCCAAGTAGTAGAGTGTGTTTCCTTCATAAGTTTCTTGACTTGGTGAGGTGAGAGCTTGATCTTGCGATGCTTCGACGTAGATCATCTTCGGCATGGACATCGACGACCTAGCTCGCCTATTCTCCGATGAAGCCGACGCTAGAGCCCAGGATTTGTGTAGGACAGCGAGAGGACTTCATTGCGGAGCTATGGAGGTGGAGCAGCGGATCTACAAAGGTTGTATTTCCGATTCTCATAGTTAAGTGTTAACTAGTTAGCTTTTTCGCCTAGTTTTCTAGCAAACGATCCGTTCTAGGGTTTCTCGGCACCGTTAATTTTTGAAATTGGCATGGTTGATGCCTTGTGAGACCTCTTGGGAGTGCCTAGGAACCCTACAGGTGGCTGCAGCGGCGAGGGCGAGGTCGCTGTGAGGGTGCAGGCGCACGGGGAAGGAGGACGAGGGGCTTGGTTAGGTGAGGAGGTGCGGGCGAGGGTGACGGTGGTGCCGGCGTGGGGCTGCGGTGGTGACGGGTGAAGGTGGCTAGGGTTTGCGCGAGGGCTTGATGGGTTTCCTGTGTTCTCTCGTGAGAGAAAAGAGAGGAGGGAACAAGGTGTTTAAAAAAAATAGGAGAGAGAGAGAAAGAGATTTGAGGAGGAGAGAGAGGGAGATAGAGAAAGAGAGAGAGAGAGAGATATGAGGGATAGAGACGGAGAGAGAGAGAGAGAGAGAGAGAGAATAGTGTGATGGGGCCCACGGGAGATGAGGGATTCGATTGGCTGAAAGAGATTTTTTAGGTGATAGGAAAAATTTTAAATTAAGATTTAAAGATATAAGAAACGGTGAATATATTATATGTTAAGGAAATATTCGCAAGTTATAAAATATTAAATTTGGGATTTTGGCGCCAAATGAAACATTTCCAAATCGCGTCCGGGTCGGGTCCAAAAATTTGAAATTGAAATAATAGGATTTTAAGCGGGTTCCAAAATTTAAAATTAAGTGTTTTATGATTAAAAAACATACCCCCAAAACGGACACATGCACGCGCGCGTAGCCGTCCAAACTCGCTCGTTTCACTGAACGGGACGAGAACACAATGCACGGACGCTACCACGAGATTAGGGGTGTCGAGTAGGCCAAGATGGATATTTTTAATTTTATTTTAAATGCCAAAAATTGTTATATGCAGAAATGACTTTGCCAGGTAAAATTTTACAGTAAGTAACAATCAACCAGGCTAAATGAAATGAGTACCACATTATGCTCAAACAGCAACAGAAATTAGTAGTATTGGGCTCGAGTGTTACATCATACCCAACTACAAAAAGAATTTCGTCCTCGAAATTCCAAGAATACAAAGATAGAAAACTACAAGAAAAGGTGAGGAAACCTCCGTCGGATTTCATCTTCTCGTTCCTAAGTAGACTCTCCATGCGAGCGATTTCCCCAAGAAACAAGCACAAGGGGGATAACCTTGTTCTTAAGAACCTTTTCCCTTCGATCCACAATTTCAACCGGTCGCTCCTCAAAAGTTAAGTCTTCCTGTACTGTTAACTCCGAATGATCCAATACGTGCGTTTCATCTCGAACATACCTTCGTAGTTGAGATACGTGAAACACATCGTGCACACTTGCCAAGGTCTGCGGTAACACCAAACGGTACGCTACCTTACCAACACGCTCTAAGGTCTCAAAGGGTCCTACGAATCGAGGACTAAGCTTCCCTCGACTCCCAAAACGAATCACCCCTCTAGTCGGTGATATCTTCAAGAACACCAAATCACCCACGGCGAACTCTAGAGGTCTTCTTGACGTGTCTGCCCAACTCTTCTGTCGGTCTTGAGCTGCCTTCATATGATTTCTGATAGTGTTAACCTTTTCAACTGTCTGCACCACCAAATCTGGTCCCAACAATTTTCGCTCACCGACATCATCCAAACAAACAGGTGAACGGCATTTACGACCATACAAAGCTTCAAACGGAGCCATCTGGATAGTTGCTTGAAAACTATTGTTGTAAGAAAACTCCACCAAGTGTAGATGATCCTCCCACGAACCCTTGAAGTCCAACATGCATGCTCTCAACATATCTTCAAGAGTTTGGATCGTTCTCTCCGACTGACCATCAGTTTGAGGATGATATGCTATGCTAAACTTCAATCGAGTCCCCAAACTTTCCTGTAAACTCCTCCAGGAGTGTGATAAGAACCGAGTGTCCCGATCGGACACGATACTTACCGGTACTCCATGCAATCTTACAATCTCCTGCATGTACCGCTCTGCCAAAGTCTCTGTTGATTGACCAACTCGGAAAGGAATAAAGTGAGCTGCCTTGGTCAACCGATCAACAATCACCCATACTGCATTGTTGCCTTTTGGACTCCGCGGTAAAGCCATCACGAAATCCATGGTTATATGTTCCCACTTCCACTGAGGAATCGGAAGTGGTTGCAATAAACCAGCAACCCTTTGATGTTCAGCCTTAACTTGCTGACACACCAAGCACTTAGTCACAAAGCGAGCAATCTCCCATTTCATGCCTTCCCACCAGAAATGCTGTCGAATATCTCGGTACATCTTTGTGCCTCCTGGATGTACAGAATAAGCTGAACTGTGTGCCTCCTTCATAAGCTCTTCACGAACATCTCCCTTTGGCACACATAAACGGCTACCATACCTCAACGAACCATCTTCGTGGATCAATAAGTCTGTTCGTAGTCCGGCTTCAACCTGCTCTCAAAACTTTTGCAGTCTAGGATCCTGCGATTGAGCTGCTTTAATATTCTCGATCAATGATGACTGTACTTGCAGCTGCATCAACTGTCCCGTAGAATGGGGTAGCACAACCTCCAAGTCAAATCTTCGAAAATCTGCGACGATCTCCTTCTGCGTGGTTAGCACCTGAATTGCTGGTAACCGACTAAGCGCATCCGGCACAACATTAACCTTCCCTGGATGGTACTTAAGATCAAGATCGTAGTCAGCCATCAGCTCCAACCATCTACGCTGCCTTATGTTAAGCTCCTTCTGTGTGAACACATAGTTCAAGCTCTTATGATCTGTAAAAACTTCGACTCTTTCGCCCAAAAGGTAGTGTCTCCAAATCTTCAAAGCGAAAATCACAGCCGCAAGCTCCAAGTCATGAGTTGGATAATTCTTCTCATGGGTCTTCAACTGTCTCGATGCGTATGCTACAACCTTTCCATGCTGCATCAAAACACATCCCAATCCTTTCCCAGATGTGTCGCTCTGAATCACCAATCCTCCGGAATTGTCTGGCACGGTCAGAATAGGGGCGGTTATCAACTTCTGCTTCAACGTCTCAAAAGCTAACGCACATTTATCCGTCCATACAAAAGGTACCTCCTTACGCGTAAGCTTGGTCAACGGCTCTGCCCGACGAGCAAAGTTCTCCACAAATCTCCTGTAGTATCCGGCTAATCCAAGGAAACTTCTTATCTCAGCAACATTCTTTGGAATAGGCCAATCTCGAACTGCTGCAATCTTTTCTGGATCGACGGCAATACTATCGCTAGACACAACATGTCCCAAAAACTTCACTTCCTCCAGCCAAAACTCGCACTTACTCATCTTCGCATAAAGCTTCTCCTGTCTCAATGTCTGCAGTGCGATCTTCAAATGCTCAGCATGCTCCTCAAAACTCTTCGAGTAAACCAGAATATCGTCAATGAAGACCACGATAAACTGGTCCAAGAACGGTGAAAAGATTCGGTTCATCAAGTCCATGAATACTGCCGGCGCATTCGTTACTCCGAAGGGCATCACTAAGTACTCGTAATGTCCATACCGAGTTCGGAACGCCGTCTTGCCAATATCTTCTATTTTCACTCGGACCTGATGATATCCGGATCGCAAATCCAGCTTCGAGAATACCCTCGCGCCACTAAGCTGCTCAAAAAGTTCTCCAATGCGAGGGATCGGGTACTTGTTCTTAATAGTCACCCGGTTTAATTCTCGATAGTCTATGCACATCCTTCTCGTGCCATCCTTCTTCTTTACTAGAAGAACTGGAGCTACCCAAGGCGAGTTACTGCTTCGAATCCAACCCTTCTCAAGCAATTCAGCAACCTGTTTCTCAACTTCTTCCAACTCTACTGGTGCCATTGGATAATATGCTTTGGATACTGGCGCTGTACTAGGAATAAGATCAATTACGAACTCCACGTCTCGCTTCGGCGGTAAACCCGATATATCTTCAAATACGTCCATAAAATCACGAACAACAGCCGGTTCTTCACTTTCATCAACTTCCATTGCTGCATGAATATGGTTTGTCGGCCTAGCCCTAAACTCGACTGGCCCGACCGAACTGCTTCCTTAACGCAACTGCTGTCTGCTGCAAACTCCCTTTCATCCCAGATAAACTCTGTTGTTCCCGAGCTGCCGTAAGAACCCGTGAGAAAGTGGTCAAAACCAGGGAGACAATCTGCCTCTGGATGTCCACATCCAAGCTGCGCATGAACCTTCGTGCCCTGTCTGCATCGTTGGCGACTAAAGGTCCAGCGAATCTGCTGAGTCTCGTCCACTCTGCTGCATGCACGTCCACGGGTGCTCCATTCTGCCTTAGCCCAATAAATTTCTCTTCCATTTCCTCCCGTGCAGTCCACGGGAAGAACTTCTCCAGGAAACTCTTAGAAAAATCCGCCCACTTGATCGGCTTAGGCAAGCGGGTCTCCTCCATAAGCCACCACTCTCGGGCATAGTCCACTAACTGAATGCGTACCACATCAACTCTTTTGTCATCTGGAACCTGTGCCGCAATCAACAAATTCTCCGTGTCAACTAGCCACTGCTCGGCTGGCAACGGCTCCTCCAAACCAGTAAATGTAGACGGACCCAAACGCCTGAAGTCTGCCACGGTCCCTACTCGGTCAACTGGTTTAGCTCCAACGTTGTTTACAGACTGCTGAACGATCTGCAAACCTTCCCGAAACGAGTCCGCTTGTTGCTGGATCAACTCGGTCTGTTTCTTTGACTCTCCAGCATTCCTCTTATCACTCCAAGCATGGCGGCTTCGTTCACACGCCTCTGGTATGTCTTCAATTTCTTACCGGCCATAATCCTGAACTCAAAATACCCAACATTAGCATGATGATAGATTTTGAATATAGATCAAGGCTAGAACTCCAAGATACTTAAATAGAGTACCGCATTGTAACTATGCCGCGGTATCATAGCCACAATTACATAACTCCATCCAAGTCGCCTAAGTCCTAGAGATAATAAGGAATCAGGTTTTCGAATCGATATGCAAAGGAAGTTTGCACATCGTAAAAGATATAATCAGGAAGAATGTGATTCAAGAATGGTAAAACGGTCAAGGTGGCAGGACATGTTTCCTAAACACGGGTATTCTGATTCGTGTATTGGGTACAATTCCTAACTACAAAAGAATCAACCCGACTATCCTATGGCTCTGATACCAAAAAAACCATGTCACGCCCCGCTTCCCAGAGTACGCTAGATTGGGCACGTGACATAGCCAACCATGCTGCCTGTGGGTAGGAAGTATCCATCCACAGTCACATTACGGCTGTAGAGATATCAAGAACAAGATAAAACTATCTAAAAACATGTCCATAAACCAGTATAACAGGAGTCAATAATAAATGAATGTGGAAGCAAATGATCCAATACAAATAACTGAAAGTATATCCCATAATGCGGGCTCACATCAGGAAATAAATGCAGGAAAGAAAACTAACTACTACTGAACTCACAGCTCAGCCTGTTGGCTGAAGTTCTCTTGCTCGGACTGCAACAGCGGTACGAAATCTGGGCCATGCAAAACCCAGACGTCAGCGCGTCATGTCAACAAGTAATATAATATGAACAATGTAACATGCAATGCAAAATAAACATGAATAAAACGAGAGTAGTAATAATGTGAATCAAGCAGTGTAGGGTAGTGTGCAGTGGGTAACTAAACTGTTCTATCGGGTTTTCTATTCTAAAGTCTTTGAAATCAATTGATGAATCGTCGATGTAACTCAATAGTATCCCGTGCGTGCCCGGGACCATGGTCAAGATCCTCGGGGCTGAATCCGAGACGTGCCGCTAGGTTGTAACATGTAGCAGGATGGACGAGTGATGTCAGCATCATCACTCCGGGGCTGGCCTAGCCCGTAAGACTGATCAGAACAGGTATCGAACTGTTGAGTTACAAGTCGGTTTCACCTTTGATTTCCCCATACCCCCAAGTTATGTATGTCGAGTCAGGTATTCAGTAATCAAGAACTAATGCCAACACAGGATCAGGTAAAAGCAGGTTTGTCTGGATAGACAACATGAACGGTCCATGAGGACTACATGTCAGGTTTGTTGGCATTAGACACAAGATCAGGTAACGGGTCGGATCATGGTACATCAGGTCAAGTCAACAGTATACGGTACCATATCAGGTATATCAATATATACATGTGTAGCAATGTCAGGTTAAGATGTAAACAATATCGTGGGTGTGCTCACAATCAGATATATAATCAAACATGGGTATTAACAACATGAGATAAGCAATGAATTACATAATAAGCAGTTTCATTCAAATTACAAGAGTGCAGTAAAACGATATAGCCGTTTAGTCATGTTAACAGGTTTAAGCACCCTTGGCGGTGCAATAATTTATGTAACGGTTCAATACAGTTATTTCAGGTTAAATGCATGCGAGTGTCCGAATACAACAGAACTACAGGGATAAATGCTACCAGCTGTTTTAACAGTAAAATGTGATTGAACAGGTAGATATGATTATTAGGTTCAATTTGCAAACTGTAGGTTCCATGTTTAACAGTAAAATGATATAATGTAATATTGTAACCGAAAATGGGAAACGATTACACCAAGTTAAATTTTACAGGTTTAGGGTGTCAATACATATATGTAAATATTGTATAGCATGTAGCAAGGGGTACTTGCCTCGGCGTGTCGCGAACCGGGAAAACGGAACGTAACATCGGCGGGGAAACTCGCGACGGACGCACGGTTCACGGATTGAACCCAAACAACGAACAATGGAACCACGCGGATCGGGGTACCTTGCTGGAACGTCGGATCACGTCGTCGGCATCGCCGGATTCCGGCGAGCAAGAGAACAGTGAATGAAACATCATGGTATGAAACAAGAAAGCAAACAAATACAAGGAAAATACAAAGAAAAGGGGGGAGGAGGATCTGAGAGGGTGCTTACGATGATCGGTAAAGGGGTCGATATCGTAGGTCGCGACGACAGTGCTCCGCCGGTGAACAGTGATCGCGGGGGAAAAACTGCCGATTAAGAATGCATTAGCCGAGAAAGAACGAAGAAGAGAAAAGAGGAGGGAAGTATCTTACCGAGGAGCGTGCGAGGTCGGGGACAAGAGGACGGGGTCGTCGGCGGCGACAGACGGCGGTCGGACGGTGTGCAGGGGCTGCGGGTGGCTGCGGCTAGTGTGCAGGTGGTCGTGGGTCTGATCGGGGTGCACCGGGAGAGGGAGGATGATGGTCAGGGAAAGACGACGAGGGGATCGTCGGCGGCGAGACGCCGGAACGGTTGCTGGTGGTCGCGGGTGGTGAGCAGGTAGCTGCAGCGGCGAGGGCAAGGTCGCTGTGAGGGTGCAGGCGCACAGGGAAGGAGGACGAAGGGCTTGGTGAGGTGAGGAGGTGCGGGCGAGGGTGACGGTGGTGCCGGCGTGGGGCTGCGGTGGTGACGGGTGAAGGTGGCTAGGGTTTGCGCGAGGGCTCGATGGGTTTCCTGTGTTCTCTCGTGAGAGAAAAGAGAGGAGGGAACAGGGTGTTTAAAAAAATAGGAGAGAGAGAGAAAGAGATTTGAGGAGGAGAGAGAGGGAGATAGCGAAAGAGAGAGAGATATATATGAAGGATAGAGACGGAGAGAGAGAGAGAGAGAGAGAATAGTGTGATGGGGCCCACGGGAGATGAGGGATTCGATTGGCTGAAAGAGATTTTTTAGATGATAGGAAAAATTTTAAATTAAGATTTAATGATATAAGAAACGGTGAATATATTATACGTTAAGGAAATATTCGTAAGTTATAAAATATTAAATTTGGGATTTTGGCGCCAAATGAAACATTTCCAAATCGCACCCGGGTCGGGTCCAAAAATTTGAAATTGAAATAATAGGATTTTAAGCGGGTTCCAAATTTTAAAATTAAGTGTTTTATGATTAAAAAACATACCCCCAAAACGGACACATGCACGCGCGCAGAGCCGTCCAAACTCGCTCGTTCACTGAACGGGACGAGAACACAATGCACGGACGCTACCATGAGGCTAGGGGTGTCGAGTAAGCCAAGATAGATATTTTAATTTTATTTTAAATGCCAAAAATTGTTATATGCAGAAATGACTTTGCCAGGTAAAATTTTACAGTAAGTAACAATCAAGCAGGCTAAATGAAATGAGTACCACATTATGCTCAAACAGCAACAGAAATTACTAGTATTGGGCTCGGGTGTTACATCTTGGAAGAGGAGTGCCATTTGTTTTATGTTAGCCGCTTGTTCTGCGGCTTCTGTGTCCTTCTTCTTGAGGATTCTACGTAAGAAGTCAGCATCAGTCTCTTGTTCGTGACGCTGCTCTGATGATACTTCCGAACTTTCTTTCGGTTCGGTAAGTGCAGCCATCACAGTCATCATTCCCTGAAGTTTCTGTTGCTGCTCCTGGGCTTTCGTCACAGATCGGGTGAGCGGTCGGTGACCCGTTGAAGCACGGCTTTCCTCTTTTCCGGAAGCCATATAAACGGTGTGCACCACCATGCCTCCAGACTTGGGGCGTTTGTGTTCGGTGTCTTTGTGATCTGCCAAAGACACAGGGGCTTTTTGCGGCCTCCTTTTTTGAGTGATTGGAGTTGAGGGGGCCGTTGTATTGGGCACCCAAGTAGCTTTTGCTTTTTGTGGTTTGACAGAGTAATCATTCTCCTGCTGAACCTTTATCTTTTTCTATCGGAGGAGGTAGTCTTGATCAATTACTGACTCTTGGACTTGATGCCAGACCTTGTAGATTTTAGAGGACACCTGTTGAGGTGGCTGCTTTAGCTTCTTCTCTGGAGTATTCTCCACAGGTGAAGGAGTTCGTTTCAACATCGCAGTAGGAGAATTTCTGCACACCGTATTTAGAAATTCAAAACTGTTCCCGGTTGGAACAGCAGCATCGATCCCCACCATCGGAGCTGGCGGCGTAAATCCAGAGGGGGAGTTGCCCCCAGCCTTTCTTACTCGACGCCAGTGGCGACGTCGGGCGTGTCTTGCGGATGGAGTCACCTCCGTTGTTGGATAAGCTTCTTCATGCCCCCTGCCCTGGGTAGGGGAAGCAACTTTGAGGACCTCGCCTGGAGAAGCAACCGGAATAGCCAGCCTTGTAAAAACTGACTTCTCGGAAGGAGAAACCCTTCCAATGATTTCGTCCGCTTGAGCCGGGATAGCTATCCGCTTTGGGATGGCAGTTTCGGGTATCGCAGGTTTGCAGACGTTCTGGCCCAGTCCGTTGAAAACTGAGGTATTGAAACTGGGCGACCCGTTGAGAGGGGTCGCGGTAGTGGCAAGCCGATTAAAGACCAACTTCTCCTGGGTTTCTTGCAACGTCATTGTGGCATTGAAGCTCAACGGTGGGAGCATGGTCCCGAAGAATAATCCAGTGGTGGCTTGAGTTACCTGCTCTACTGGTATCTTGAAAAGAGAGGCCGCTCGGAGCGAGAGTTGCAGTTGCAGGCAGTGCAGTTTGAAGCCATCGATCTTCAGTTCTTTGCACGGAGCAAGACACCAAATCTTAGTACCTCGAATCCAAAGGCAACCACAACAAACCGTGATTTGTTCGCGAACACGACACATAAAGTGTGGAGTGGAAAGAGGAAAAGGTCCCACCATCGCCTGGCACGCCCGGTGGTTTTATCCGTCCACCTCTCCGAAAATGCCAAGTTGATTTATGGCACCGTGTATCGGAGGTTTAGACGGATGCGGCCGATGTAGCAGACTTCGTCAGATTCCCTCTCGCTTGAGAGGTTTTTTGATTGTCGGGACGCTCTTCCTTGCAAGCGCAAGCCCCTGCAGTTAATTACGCTACCGCATCGCGGTAACCACTTTCTCCTTCTCCAGAATTTCACTTCGTGTCGTGTGTGCTTGTTTTGTTTGTGGTTTCCCGTGGATTGTATACGGAGACTGAGTAATGCCGTCTCCCGTAGGACGTGGATTAGTCTAAATCCGTATTTACTTAAATTTGGGTTTGGTGTTTTTAGTTTAAGGATACGTTAGCCGTGCTTGGGGCTAAGATCAACTTAAACGTTCGTTAAGGATACGTTAGTCTCGTTTGAGACTAAGATCAACTTAACGTGGTGATCCGTTTGGTATATGGCCGTCGGGACTCGTCATCTCTCTAACGTCGTTGAAGGATTACAATGACAGGTGTCAAAGGAGTTCAGAGATGTACCCTTGAACCAGAGTTGATTTAGAGTTTATAGTCCATCTGAATGTTTAAGGATGCGTTAGCCGTGTTTGGAGGCTAAGATCAACTTAAACGGGATCGTTTAGATCCGGCAAAAGAGCATTTGGAGGCTCTATTGTTCCAGTTTAGGGACGTAGCGATCCATAGGTAGTTTAAGGACGTTGCGGTCCATTGCCAGTTTAGGGACGTGGTGGTCCGTATTCCAGTTTAGGGACGCGGTGGTCCGTATTCCAGTTTAGGGACGCGGTGGTCCGTATTCTAGTTTACGGATGCGGTGGTCCATATTCCAGTTTACGGACGTGGTGGTCCATGTTCCAGTTTAGGGACGTGGTGGTCCGTGTTCCAGTTTAGGGACGTGGTGGTCTAACATTAGTTTAAGGATGTTTCGGTCCAATATTAGTTTAAGGACGTTTCGGTCCACGAGTTTAAGGACCCCGCAGTCCATGTTGATGTGTGGTTGTCGGGACCCTTCACCTCTCTGACGTCGTTGAAGGATTACAACGATGGGTGTCAGAGGAGTTCGGAGATGTACCCTCGAACCGGTCGTAAATTGATTTATGGAGCAGCCGTGCTCAGTCAATTTAATTTGAGGACTTACGACCATGATTGGGCTAAGTCCAGTTGAAAAAATATTCAACGCTTTTATTTGTTTTTGGTCTGTTAGACCTGTGGAAGGGCTTGGCCCATTTTTAAATAATGCATTGCATTTTTTTTCTATTTTTTTGTTTGGGCTCTGCCCATAAAAGATGCAAAGCATCAATTTATTCTGGGCTCTGCTCATTTATGAATGATGCAAGGCATCTACTTTGTTTGGGCTCTGCCCCTTTTAAAATGCATAGCATTTTTATTATTTTTTTTAGGCTCTGCCCATTTATAAGTGATGCAGAGCATCAATTTAATTAGGCCTGCTTGGTCTTTTTAATTTGGGCCTGGCCCTTTAAGAAATGTCTTGCATTTATCAGGCGCTTTGCGCAAATCAGAGAGCGCAAGCGCTTGTAGTGTTGACACGTGTCGCGCAAGCGCAGTGCGCTGCGCTAATGCATTGCGCCTACGCTGCTGACACGTGGCGCGCTCTGGTGGCTTGCGCCAATCCAGGAGCGCAACAGCGCAGTTTGCAAGTGCAAGGCACTATGATTTAAGAATCTTTTAGATTCATGAACCAATGGTTCATAAAAGTGTAAAGCACTATTCGTTTCCTTGATCTAATTTAGATCAAAGAAAAAACAAGTTTTTCTTTTATTTCAGGAACCAAAGGTTCATAAAAATGCAAAGCACTATTCTTTATTTTGTTTTTTCTTGTTTTAAAGAACCAGTGGTTCATAAGAAGTGTAAAGCACTGTTTATTATGTGAAGATCATTGATCTTGTTTTTAGATTAATGATCTATTAGAAGAAATTTCTTCTATTTTATGAAGGTTTTTACCTTCTTCTTGAAAACTATTTCAGAGTTCTCTCTGTTTGAAGCTCTTGATTTTTTCAAGAATGTTTCTCCCTTTGAATTGAGGTCTAGGGGCCTTTATATAGTGCCCATAAATTTGTTAAAGAGATCTTTCTCTGAGTGATTTGGGGAATTTTCCCCACCGTTGGATTTTTGATCCAAAGGCCTCTGTTTTACAGAAGAAAATCTTCTTGTTTTAACAAGAACAGAAAGATTTTTTTAGAATCTTAATTCTGTTAGGCGTAAACGCCTCAGCGCGTGACACGTGTCGCGCAGCGCAGCGCTTGCGCAGTTGTGCTTGCGCAACTGCGCAGACACGTGTCGCGCAGCGCGATGCATGCGCGGCTGTGCTTGCACAGCTGTGCTTGCGCAGCTGCGCAGACACGTGTCGCGCAGCGCAGCGCTTGCGCAGCTGAAGCGTTGCTTCCTTTAATATTTGTTTTAAATAGAGTTTTGCTTTGATTGGGGCGCTGCTTCGGGCACTGCGCTGATGTATCAACTTTTGACACGTGGCGCGTTGCGCGCAGCGCAAAGAATCTGAAGCGTTGTTTCATTTAGTAAAGTTTAAATTTTCAAAGTAGAGCTTTGCTCTGATTGGGGGCTTCATCTTCCGCCTTGGAATTTGAACAGAGCTTTGCTCTGATTGGGGTAAACAGTGGTGTCCACCTCCTCAGTCTCCACAGTATCTGACGAATATTCCAAGAAACAAAAATGGGTGGAATTCCCGTCAGTGAACTTTCACTCGGTAAGTCTCCAAGAAATGGGTGTGAAGTATAAAAGTATAATGATAAATAAAATGTACATCATGAAGCAATGGATCAGGATGTTGTTTAAGCATGTCATTTTATAGCATGGAAATTATATTTAACATGCAATTCTATTTATATCATGGCAAAATAATATGAGTATAGTATAGCATGGCCATGTAATGTAGCTATAGTGAACATAAAATGAATGTAAGTGTCCTAAATGGTCTTTACATGGGTAAACTAATTTAACGTAAGTTCAAGAGTGAATGCAAACTAATCTCAAGAGTGTTCTCGAACCCAACAGGCTGTAATTTAGGGGTAAGAAACCACGGGCCCGAATTAAGTGTTAGTAACGGGGTTTCAACCAAGTGTTGAAGTATTCCAAACTCAACATGCTATAATTTAGGAGTAAGGAAACACGTGCCCTCATGATAGCCTGCTTGTGTTAGTAGACATGGATTTATGATTTAGGGGGACTTCTGAGATTTCGTTGGATTTACACATGAACTACCCCAACACCCCGTGTATTCTATGTTACAGTTAAAATTACCAGTCTTGCTCGAATTTATGAATACATCAAGTAGAAAAATTGAGTTCATGTCAACATTAAGTATTCATGTCAAGTGTTCATGTATTCATGTCAAGTTGTATTCATGGTTCGAGTTAAGTTAGTTTCAGTAGCAACCATTGTGTTCTGGTATTCATGTTAAGTTTCATGTCCAATTATGACCAGCGATTGGTCAAGTCCAGTCAAGTATACATGTTTGAGTTTGATGTTGATTTCGAGTGTTCAAGTTCATGATTAGGTATTCGTGTTTGATCTTGGATTCAGGTTTGAGTTTGGACTCAGACTGAGTCAGACACTTATAAACAGATTTAGCTCTTGAATTAGTTTCGGGAGTCATCGGCAACTGCTGTACATGGACAGCAGAATTTGTGTTTTTTTCTAAGACAATTTTCATTGATAACTCCTGTTAGGTTTTCTAACCTGAATAGGCAAGCACTCATTTTCTCTGGTTCCCTAGGGCTCAAGAGAATTGATCTCGCTTAAACCTATATTTACTAACACTAATTCGAGAGCTTTATTCCCAGTGTTTAACACTGATTATCTTTTAGTGTTTAACACTAATTTGAAAATCTTATTTCCAGTGTTTAACACTGTTATTTTCTAGTGTTTAACACTAATTTGGGATTCTATATTTCAAGTGTTTAACACTGTTGTTCTTTAGTGTTTAACATTACTTTTAGCCAAATTGGCTAATTTTTCAGAGGCAAAAATCCTTCCTCCAAATGAATCTCAAAATTGAGGAAATCAAAGATAAAAATATTATCAGAGACCTCAAACTCTTGTTTAACATTACTAAATAATGTGGGCTTGAACCCAGACAAGTGTCTAATGGTCCAACAAAGGGCCAACACTTCAGATCTAATTTGACTTAGCCCAAATTGGCCATAAGTCCTTAATTCAGATTTAACTGAGCCAATGTGCTCATAATCTAATTAATTGATCTTAGTTCCAAATTGGACTACAGATCACTTAATCTACTTTGGTTCAAGGGTACATCTCTTCACTCCTTTGATATTTGTCGTTGTAATCCTTCAACGTCTTCAGAGAGTTGACGGGTCCTGATAACCAATCATTCCATGGACTGTGGGGTCCTTAAACTCACGGATTGTGATGTCCTTAACCTTGACTGTGAGGTCTTTAAACTCACGGACTATGATGTCCTTAACCTTGACTGTGGGGTCTTTAAACTCACGGACTATGATGTCCTTAACCTTGACTGTGGGGTCTTTAAACTCACGGACTATGATATCCTTAACCTTGACTGTGGGGTCTTTAAACTCACGGACTATGATGTTCTTAACCTTGACCGTGGGGTCTTTAAACTCACGGACTATGATGTCCTTAACCTTAACCGTGGGGTCTTTAAACTCACGGACTATGATATCCTTAATCTTGACCGGGATGTCTTTAAACTAACGATGGACCACTATGTCCCTAAACTGGAAATCGACCGAAATGTCCCTAAACTAAACAATAGAGCCCAAATGCTCTCTTGTTGGATCTAAATGATCCTGTTAAGTTGATTTTAGTCTAGAAATTAGACTAACGTATCCTTAACACACGTTTAAGTTGATCTTAGTCTCAAATGAGGCCAGCGTATCCTTAAACCCAACCCCCAAACCCAAATCTAAAAAGATACGGATTTGGACTAATCCACGTCCTACGGGCGACAACGTAAATTAGTCTCTGTATACAATCCAAGGGCAACCACAAACAAAACAAACACCCACGACACGAAGTGACCATCTGGAGAAGGAGAAAGTTGTTACCGCGATGTGGTAGCGTAATTAACTGCAGGGGCTTGCGCCTGCAGGGAAGAGTGTCCCCACAATCAAAAACCCCTCAAACGAGGGGGAATCTGACGAAGTTTGCTATATCGGCCGCATCCGTTTAAACCTTCGATACATGGTGCCATAAATCAACTTGGCATCTTCGGAGAGGTGGACGGATAGCACCAAATAACATCTGCCCCCAGATTCAGGCAAGACAGTGCGTCTTCCCGGTTTCTGGCGGTAAACAACGACGCTACCCGAAAGTCTTCCAATGATCGTTCCAAACTAGACATGGGTTGTGAAGGGGTTTCAGTAAAAGATTCAAAATTGTTTGGATACTGGAAACTTTCAAAAAGCTATTCAAAAGCAATGTCTAGGGAATGTGTAAAAGTCGGGTGGGATGGATAGGAATCGAACTGTTGGACAGGAGTAGGATCAACATTCGGATAAGAAGGTGATTGGAATTGTTGATCAAAAGAATTAGCAGTGGTGAAAGGAGTGAAAGATCGGCTATGGGATTGTTCCCCTCCGAAAGACGGCGCATAAGACTGCGATGTCCTGAAGCTGAGATTCGGGGCAGATGCTATTTGGTTTTATCCGTCCATTTCTCCGAAGATGCCAAGTTGATTTATGGCACCGTATATCGGAGGTTTAGACGGATGCGGCCGATATAGCAGACTTCGTCAGATTCCCCCTCGCTTGAGGGGTTTTTGATTGTGGGGACGCTCTTCCCTGCAGGCGCAAGCCCCTGCAGTTAATTACGCTACCGCATCGCGGTAACAACTTTCTCCTTCTCCAGAATTTCACTTTGTGTCGTGTGTGTTTGTTTTGTTTGTGGTTGCCCGTGGATTGTATACGGAGACTAAGTGATGCCGTCGCCCTTAGGACGTGGATTAGTCCAAATCCGTATTTACTTAGATTTGGGTTTGGTGTTTTGGTTTAAGGATACGTTAGCCATATTTAGGCCGAGATCGACTTAAACGTTTGTTAAGGATACGTTAGTTTGATTTGAGACTAAGATCAACTTAACGGGATCGTATGGATCCGACAAAAGAGCATTTGGGGGCTCTATTATTCCAGTTTAGGGATGTAGTGGTCCATAGGTAGTTTAAGGACATTGCGGTCCATATTCCAGTTTAGGGACGTGGTGGTCCATCGCCAGTTTAGGGACGTGGTGGTCCATCATTAGTTTAAGGACGTTTTGGTCCAACATTAGTTTAAGAACGTTTTGGTCCAATATTAGTTTAAGGATGTTTCGGTCCATGTTGATGTGTGGTTGTCGGGACCAGTCACCTCTCTGACATCGTTGAAGGATTACAACGACATGTGTCAGAGGAGTTCGGAGATGTACCCTCGAACCGGAGGTAAATTGATTTAGAAGAGAAATCTTGCTCAGTCAATTTAATTTGAGGACTTACAGCCATGATTGGGCTAAGTCCAATTGAATGTTCAACATTTTTATTTGTCTTTGGCCTATTAGGCCTGTGCTAGGGTTTTGCCCCCTTTTTAGTAATGCACTGCATTATTTTTCTTTGTTTTAGTTGGGCTCTGCCCCTTTTACAAATGATGTAAAACATCTACTTTGTTTGGGCTCTGCCCTTTTTAAAATGCATAGCATTTTTTATTATTTTGTTTGGGCTCTGCCCATTTATAAATGATGCAGAGCATCAATTCTGTTTGGGCTTTCCCCTTTTTATTGCATTACAATTTAATTAGGCCTGCTTGGCCTTTTTGATTTGGGCCTGGCCCTTTAGGAAATGCATTGCATTTGTCAGGCACTTTGCGCCAATCACAGAGCGTAAGCGCTTGTGGTGTTGACACGTGTCACGCAAGCGCAGTGCGCTGCGCTAATGCGCTGCGCCTGCGCTGCTGACACGTGGCGCGCTCTGGTGGCTTGCGCCAATCCAGGAGCGCAACAGTGCAGTTTGCAAGTGCAAAGCACTATAATTTGAGAATCTTTTAGAACCAATGGTTCATGATAAAGTGCAAAGCACTGTTCGTTTTCTTCGATTTAATGAGAATCAAAGAAAACAAGTATTTCTTGTTTTTCTTGTTTTAAAGAACCAGTGGTTCATAAGAAGTGCAAAGCACTGTTTATTATGTGAAGATCATTGATCTTGTTCTTAGATCAATGATCTATTAGAAGAAATTTCTTCTATTTTATGAAGGTTTTTTACCTTTTTCTTGAAACTTTTTCAGAGTTCTCTCTATTTGAAGCTCTTGATTTCTCAAAAATGTTGATGATCTTGAATTGAGGTCTAGGGTCCTTTTTATAGTGCCCATAAATTAGTTAAAGAGATCTTTCTCTGAGTGATTTGGGGAATTTTTCCCACCGTTGGATCTTTGATCCGAGAGCTTCTGTTTTACAGAAGAAAATCTTCTTGTTTTAACAAGAACAGAAAGATTTCTTTAGAATCTTGATTCTGTTTGGCGCAAACGCCGCAGTGCGTGACACGTGTTAAGCAGCGCAAAGCGCAGCGCAACTGCACTAGCGCATCTGCGCCGACACGTGTCGCGCAGCGCATCTGCGCCGACACATGTCGCGCAGCGCAAAGCGCAGCGCAACTGAAGCGTTGCTTCCTTTAATTTTGCTTTAAATAGAGCTTTACTCTGATTGGGTGCGCTGCTTTGGGCGCTGCGCTGATGTGTCTGCGCCTGACACGTGGCGCGTTGCGCCCGGGATTTGAAGCGTTGCTTCAAAATTTGAATTTTGAATTTCCAACAGAGCTTTGCTCTGATTGGGGGAAACAAATGCCCCCCACCGTTGCGCTCACGTGGCGCGCACGTGAGTGCAGCGGTGGCAAGCTCCTGACCGTTGGATTAAGGGGTGAGCTGAAGGGGCGCAAGCGCCTTATAAATAGGACCTATGGCCCTTAAAAAAAAATCTTCACCATCTTTTTTAAGATTTTGATTTCAACAGAGCTTTGCTCTTGCTTAAGAACTTCAGAGCTTTGCTCATTTCCAAAGTTAGAAACTTTAGGTAAAATTAATCTAAATTAAACTAAATTAATTCAAACCAATCTTAAACCAAAGAGCTTTGCTCTCACAGATCTTTTGATCCAAAGAAATCCCCATTGGGGTTTCATAAACAGAGCTTTGCTCTAAAAAACTTATAGATCAACAGAGATCTTATTCATGGGTTCTAACCCATGAACAGAGCTTTGCTCTTGGATCAAATGTAGATCTTTTAGATCTGAAAAATGAAGAACTTATTATAAGTTTTCATGGATTTTTCAAGATTCCAAAAATTTTGATTCTTTTAAGTGTAATTTTTTTTTGATGGATCTTTCCATTATTACCATAGAGCCATGCTCTTTTAAGGAATTTTAATCCTTTGAGACCAGAATTTGACAAGTGTCATTCTGTGACAGAGCTTTGCTCTGAAAGAGGAGATTTTCTCCTTGTCTCTAGGGATTCCCTATTGATGAAAATATTCTCTTGAGGATTTTTTTCCTCAACTGACAGTCTTACCCAATGATGAGGCTGTCTTATTAAATGAGGCATTTTCATCCAGATTTTGTGGGTCCCCATTTGGTCCCCCACCTACTGCACTGCAGTGTGGTGTAATTAATTTTTAAATTCAGTTAATTGAAAATTTTTAAACGCCAAGCGTTGGAATTGGAGCACTAACGACTATTTCTTGTTCCTTTGCAGTGACCATGTCTCTCGATACCTCGTTCCCGTTCGCCCGCTCGGAGGAAGGGTTTCCTGAAGCGCCCTTGGACCGTGACGTCTTGGCTATGATTAGGGACTACGACCTGGAATATAAGAGTCTCCACCTTTGGGGGTCATGGTATAACCAGATTATCATGGATCGACGGAGCTTCACGTGCGCCGTACCGTCAGAACCCATCACGGCGATTCACTATGCTACCCCACCCTCGGTGCAGTATGCCGTGGAGATGGTTGATTGGACCTCAAAGGGCTTTCTTCATCCTGCTATGGATGCGATTCCGGTCCAGCGTCCTATGGTTTTGGATATCCTAGGACGCCGTATCTATCAGGACGAGGCGCGACCTTGGGGGCAATCATATAACATTGGTCTGATCCCCCGCCACCTGATCGGTTATCTGCCGTGGGCCCTGTATATCCTGTCGACGAAGAAGTCGCAATTGATAAGGTTAGGATTGTACACCGCGGTCTACGTATCTCTGTTCCAATATCCCACGCTCCCCACCTGATGGTTCAAGGCTTTCTTGGAACAGTGGAATTTTCCTACCCACACTTTCCTTGCCATGGATCGGGAAGTGTCAATTTTTTTGGAGGAGTTCACGGAGGTATCCGGTTTACCAGTCATAGGGGAACACTATGAGGAGTTGTTCCCAACAGACGAGTACGTCTTCGGTGCTAAGTCGGTGGTAAGGGGGCTCACGCCGGAGAATGCTGTTCAATACCAATTCCTAAGCTTGATTAAAGTGTTGAACATCTATGAGTCCCTTTTTATCGAACATGGGAGTCGGGGAGTTAACTTTGAGGATTTCATCGCTCGGTTCCTTCGCCCAAGCGTCCTCTCATCAGAAACTGCCAAGTTCGCTACCCTGGATGACCCTTTCAGTCTAGGTGTGGACAACCTGCCGGAGAAGGAGATAGACCAAAATGTTTTTTTCCTTCCGGACTTCCCGACTATGTCTTTTGCAGAAATTGCGGCCCCCGGGATGGACTAGGAGGCCTTTTTCTTAGGATTTCTCGGGTTGTGGTTGAGTTGGTTGCGATCCCAATGCACTCTCACCGTATGCGGCTTTCCTTCTTTTAACCAGCCCACCGGATGGCCATCGGGGTAAAGGTGGCCGTTGGGATCGCTGGCTTGGCACACCTATATCATGGCCTCAGTCGAGCAGTGGATGCTAATGAGCCCGGGGTACTGCACGTGGTCTTCCCGATGCACTACTTTGTATCGTGGCTCGAGCTACATACGGTGGGTGTCTTCGGCATGCACAAAAGGCCCTCGTTCTTCGACAAGTGCGGTTTCCCTCGCATTATACAGCTGATCGGCGCATCAATTGTGACCTCATCACCACGGAACGCTAGGGGTTTACTCCTTCGCTCTCACACCGTTGGAGCCGGGATGTCCTTTATTGACAAAGTGCTGACTATTGGAAAGGCGTCCACTACTGCGGTGCGACCATTACAAGACTCCTTTAAGGATGGAGCCTCAGTTTTGACGGCCCGGGAGACCCTTCACTTATATTCTATTAGATCGGGCTTCCTAGTCTTCAGGCAGAATGGTGCGGCGATTTTCATGAGATATAACCCGCATCATTTCGCCCAACAACTGGGCTATGATCAAGGGGTCCCCTTGGAAGCTTTCCTGCTGGAACCCGTTGCCACTGAAGAAGGGATGGAGAACGCGCTGCATCATTTCATGTGCCTGAATACGAGTTCTCATTTTTTTATCAGTGCGCCGGCTTGCGCTCCACGACTCCTCAACGTGTACAAAGACCGGTACAATCATGCAACAGGAGCCGTTATAAAGGAGGAAAAGCGACTGCTGGTCGACCGTATGGGTGCGCCTCCAGGCAGTGACCGCAACGCTCCTTTGGTTCCTAGGACTCCAGTAGTTGCCCCTCTAAAAGAGGTTAGAACCGGGCCCTCGCGTGCGCAAAGTCCTCCGCACGGATTGCCGCTCCCCGATATTACAGATGCAGCCCCAGCGCCCTATGCTCCAGTGGAGATAGTGGTTGTAGCCTCGCCGGAGTCTGGCGTGGGTGCAGACATCGGGACCCGCCGTCCCAAGGTGGCTGCTAAGCGTAAGTCGATCCTACGTGCATCTAGGGTCGGAGGGCAGAAGAAAAAGAAGTCGCTCTTCGCTGCAGACGTCGCGTTCGGTCAGGAACCCTACGCTCCCTATGACGAGGGCCTGAGTGAATATAGGACTAACGAGGGATTAGTCATGCCGCCGCCGGATGATACAGACTTAGAGGCCGCTCTCGAAACTTCAGCGTGGTTGGCAAGGCGTGACGCATGGCTGGCTAAGCTTGCGGATTCAGGTAATCACTAGTCGCATTTTCTATTGCATCATATCCTTTTCTTCCAACAGGCATCACCACTGAAGAAGCCATTGCCGCTTCACTCAAGACCTTCCAAGAGGAGGAACGCCTTAGAGCGTTTTTAGGCCTCAGTAAGTTTCGATTCATCAAGTTTTTATTCTCCTTGTGTTATGGTCAATCTAATCTCTCCCTTTTTTATTGCAAAAACCTTAATGCCATTCCCGCCAAGTGACGCAAATGTTTTGCCAGTTGCCGATGTTTCTGGTTCTTCTGGGCTACTACAGGAGGTTCATCTTGAAGAGCCGATGAGAGACGCCTTAAAGGCTCTGGAGGCATCTTTAAATGAGGACGACGACGCTTCGATGAAGGAAGCGTTAAAGAGGTCCATCGTGACAGCCCGGGAGGAACGGAAGCGGTCGAGGCACGAAGCAAAGGCACGCAGGGCTGCCTTGGCTATTGGAGCGGGCCCAAACACCATCCCTCGTGCCGACACCCCGTCAGAAGAGCCCCCGATCGCTCTGTCTACAGCTCATAGACAGGAGATCCGCGCCAATAGAGAGGCTAACGACAAGTCTACCTCAGGTAATACTTCTTTCAGAATTTTGTTATAAGACTTATAAAGCTGTCGGTTCTTATATGTTCTACCCCGCAGGGCCAAGCCCAACCGAGGGGGAGGCGGAGACTGTCGAACCTGAGGGGCTGAGGGGAGAGACATTGGTCGAGCCCGAGTCGGTGGCGGATGACACAGCTGAGATTGCTGGGCCCGAGGTAGTGGCTGACGAACTGGTCATGTCCACTATGCCTGAGCAAGCGGTTGTTGCTGAGCCCGAGGTAGCAGCGGGCGGAGTGCCTGAGGCTGATGACCTTGTGGTGACGGTGGACGAGATAACCGTGACTGCTGAACCCGAGGGAGTAGCGGGTGAGGTGGCCATGATTCCTGAGGACGAGCCAATCGCTCCTTCTCAGGAATCTGGCATTGCTCCAGTCATAGCCCTCCCCGTCTATGGTCCCCGCCGTCTCCAGGTCTTGTGAGCACGACAACGGTCCCCATTGAGTCGGGTGACGAGGCCACGGGCGGTGGCCTCGTGTCGATGGAGGAGGGAGTCGCCTCCGTTTCGGCCGGCAGCTCATCAGGTAAATCCCAAGTTGCAGTCCTGTTTATCTTACAATCCTTTCTGATAAGTTCACATTTGTTCGTAACGCAGGTGCAGCCAGTGCCGATGCCCCATTGCTCGAGGGAGCGCCTTCAACTACTGTCTTAGCGGTGGCCACCTCTCAGCCCTCTCTCATACCATCAAAGATGTTGGAAGGTATGGGTTTGCAACTTATTAATCTTACTTTTCAGATGTATAATTTGTATACTAAAGTCATACTGTTGTGTCTTTCAGGAGTGCTTTTTGACCATCTTTATCAGGTGTTGCTCCCACACTTCTCCTTCCCATCCGAACTCGCTTCTTCCTCTGGTGGCGCTGGTGAGTATGATTTCCATTGATATCTTTCTTTTTCATTGATGGAATTACTTCTAACACTTTTTTTCTCATCTCGACTGCAGTGCTACAGATTGAAGGAGGGGATAAAAGATCGGCTGCGCCACCGGCCCTTCCGGCCTTGCCACCTGTCTCAGCTGGTACGGCGACTATCACATTGATAACTCCCCCCTTTTTATTTTCTGTACTGTTATCTGATCACATCTTGTTTCTTTTCAGTTGTCGTTCCGGTCTCGGCGCCCTTCGAGCCTCACATTACAATGCCGGCGGGTCCTTATCTGAGACGGCCATCTTCCAAAGGCGCCGCGAATAGTCTACGCATGTTGAGTGACTACATCGAGGAACTCGACGTTCAAACTCCTACATCTTCCGCAGACTTCGCTACGGCGGTTAACCCGATGCTGGTGATACTCGTGAACTTTCATGACGAGGGTATCATCGCATCTTGGGTTAACCATTGCAGGGAGATTGAGGCCCGCCTGCATCAGTTGGAGTCGATGCGTCCCGCTCCCGAGACCTTAGCCGCCAGTAATCAAAGAGCAGCGTGGATTGAGCAGAGCGCTTCTTACTTCCGCCATCTCGAACAAGAAGTCATTTCAAGGCGTAAGGAGCGCGGTGAGGCTTCGAGCAAGTCTGCCTAACTGCATGCTCGGGTGGAGGCCAATGCTGCACGGCTGAAGGTTGCCTTTGAGGGCCTTATGCAATGTCTTTCCGAAGGGTTATCATTGAGGCAACAGCTTGACGTTGTCGAGCGGGATGCACCCAGCCAGGAAGCAGCCCAGAAGGCGGCCGAGGAGCAACTTTCATCTTTTTTACAGCAGCGGGCCCAGGTGGAAGCGGAGGTGGCCGCGGCAGCCACTCAGGAGGAGGCGCCGAAGGAAGTGCAAGAGCGGCTTGCGGATTTGTTAAAGACACTTCCTCCTCAGTAGCCATCCCTCTTTGTATCGTTTGTACTTGTAGATAAAAAATGTATTTATACATATTTTTTATTCTTTAACACAATGTATCCTGTACTCAATCAAGTTTATGAATAAAAGATGCATATTTTTTTTTGTAATGTCTTATGCTATTTATTTGTTTTTTCTTTTCTTATTATCAGCATGCTGTCACAATTAGCAAATAATAGAGTAAGCACCTTGATTTCTTCACGAGATAGCGATGGCTTAGGCCGCAGTTTCAGATCTGCCGCCTAAGACTTTTCAACTCTATGAGCCGTGAGGGTCTCATAGAGACTTTTCTCCCTACGGGTCGGGAGGATCTCGTAGGTGGGTTTTCTCCTTAGGAATCGTGAGGATTTCCAAGTGTGTTTTCTCTTGTAAGTCGTAAGGATCCTATAAGAGAATTTTTCCCTCTTACGAGTCGAGAGGACCCGTAAGCGGTTGTTTCCCTCCTTGTTGAAATTCGACTTTGGAGAGTGAGACCCATGAATAGTTCGCAAGAGACCGTTTTAGATCAACTTGCAGGGTCCCATTATTCAGGAAGCAAGTTTTTTAGTCCCTGCTGCCTGAGGCTTCATCTTGCAATTTGAGACGAATCGGGAATTTTCCCGCGGAGACACTGGTTTCTCTGCGAGCCGACGCGAATCAGGAGGCTCTCGTCAAGGATTGTTTGTTTCCCTGAGTTGAGGTTTTTGCCAAGGATTATTTGTTTCCGTGGTGCCAAGGATTATTTGTTTCCCTGGTGTTGAAACGAGTCGAGAATTTCCCACGGAGACACTGGTTGCTCTGCGAGTCGACGCGGATCAGGAGGCTCTCGTCAAGGATTGTTTGTTTCCTCGAGTTTCCCTAGCGCCAAAGATTATTTGTTTCCCTAGCGCCAAAGATTATTTGTTTCCCTGGTGTTGAAACGAATCGAGAATTTTCCACGGAGGCACTGGTTGCTCTGCGAGTCGACGCGAATCAGGAGGCTCTCAACAAGGATTATTTATTTCCCTGAGTTGAGGTATTTGCCAAGGATTATTTGTTTCCCTGGTGTTGAAACGAATCGAGAATTTCTCACGGAGGCACTGGTTGCTCTGCGAGTCGACGCGAATCAGGAGGCTTTCATCAAGGATTGTTTGTTTCCCTGAGTTGAGGTATTTGCTAAGGATTATTTGTTTCCCTAGCGCCAAGAATTATTTGTTTCCCTGGTGTTGAAACGGATCAAGAATTTCCCACGGAGACACTGGTTTCTCTGCGAGTCGACGCGAATCAGGTTTTTCTTCGTCAAGGACACCTTTTTTTTTGAGTCGAAGGATTTGCCGAAGACACTGGTTTCTTCGTGGTTGGGATGAACCGTCGAGATTTGGCTTCGTTTTCTGGCAGAGCCTGTTGGGAAAGTATGGTTCCCTCTTTATTTGCACCCTTGGATTGTATACAGGGATCGATGTGATCTCAACTGTAGGGCCAAAGTTTTATATTTTTTTATTTCCGCGATGCTCTATCATTTCAGCTTTTATATCGCGAAAGTCGCGATTGCCCAATCATTTCGGCTATTTTTCGCGGTGTCCAATCATTTCGGCTATTTATTTATTTTCACTGGCTGCTTTTTATTGTAAGCTGCCCAATCATTTCGGCTATTTTGTGTGCATACGTTTTTACTTGCTGCTTTTTATTGCAAGTTGCCCTATCATTTCGGCTATTTCGTATGCATACGTGGCCTACCGGCTTTTCACCGTAAACCTGAAATTAGACACCGATTTCGGCATCAGCACCGCTACAACTGGGATATTGCCAGGAGCAAATTATCATTTGCCTCTGTCGATGTCGAACAAAGGTGGCTTAGCGAACAGGGTTAAGGTCCTGTCAACTAAGGCTTTTAACTTCATGAGCCGTAAGGGTCTCACAAAGGTATTTCTCCCTACAAGTCGTGAGGATCGTGTAGGTGTATTTTCTCCTTAGAAATCGTGAGGATTCCTAAGTGTATGTTTCTCTGTAAGTCGTAAGGATCCTACAGGAGGGTTTTCTCCTTGTAAATCGAGAGTACTTACAAGAGTCATGCGAACATATCCCCAGTCACGGATGGATCTTGGTTAGGAGAATGTTTATTCGCGCCCGTGGATTGTATACAAGAGCCAGTATTGGACCACTTGTAGGGCAATATCGGAAGTTGTGGGGGTTGCTTAAGCACAAGTTTAGGTCTCTGTAACTTAAGACTTTCAAATCTTATGAGCCGTCAGGGTCCCATAAGAGAGTTCTCCTTACGAGTCGTGAGGATCTCGTAAGTGTATTTTCTCTTTAGGAATCGTGGGGATCCCTAAGTATGTTGCTCACTTGTGAGTCGTAAGGATCTCACACGGGTGGTTTCTCCTTACAAGGTCGAGAGGATCTTGTAAGTGTCTTTTAACGAGGTTGCGCCCTTTCGGGTTTTAACAAACACTCGCCGGTAGTCCTGCTGTTTTTACTCACGGAGCCCTTTCAGGTTTTCATTCGTGCCCTTTTTGCTTATGGACCTACCGTTTTTTTATTCTTTTTATTTTCTTCTTTTTTTTACGAGGTCGCGCCCTTTCGGGTTTTCACGAGCACTCGCCGGTAGCCCTGCTATTTTTACTCACGGATCCCTTTCGGGTTTTCATCCGTGCCCTTTTTGCTTATGGACATACCATTTTTATCATCATTTTTTTTAATTTTCTTTTTCTCTTTTTTCTCTTTTTTTTATTCATCTCGTCAGCCTAAGGATGCTGCGGTAGTAGTTTAAGGACGTTTCGGTCCGCCATTATGAGAAGGCTGGTTACCGCTTGTAAAGTTTGAGCTTAGGAAGATAGCGAGCGGACATAGTCGTCGTCATCTATCATTGACCTAGGCGATAACTCGCTAAGCGTAGTATTTCTTCAGGAATCGACCATTTATTGGCCTGAAAGGCCTTTCGCCGTACATGTCCATGAGTAGATAGGCTCCACCCTGGTAGACCTTGTCTATGATGTACGGGCCTTCATACTTTGGCTCGAATTTTCCCCGCTTGGCGCGATTGGCGATCATAGATCTTTTGACCACTAGCATGAGTTCGCCTTGGCGGAATGTCCTCGGCCTGGTCAATTTTTCATACGAGCGCGTCATCTTTGCTTTATAAGTTTTCAGATTTTGCTGCGCTATGAGCCGGATTTCATCAAGGGCATCAAGTTCTTCAAGCCGAAGGTGAGCATTCTCTTCGTCCGTCAGCTCGTAGTGAACCACCACTCGCAGAGAGGGTAACTCTATCTCGAGAGGGAGTACTGCTTCCGTACCGAATACCAACGTGTATGGCGTTGTGTTCGTGGCCGTCTTTAACGTAGTTCGATACGCCCAATGAGCCTCCTGCAGTCTCTCGTGTCAGTCTCTCTTATTTCGGGACACCGTCTTTTTCATGATTTTCGTGAGGGTCTTGTTGAAGGCTTCAGCTAGACCGTTAGCTCGCGGATTATAAATCGAAGAATATCTCCAGTCTATATTGTGCTGTTGCGCGAAGCGACTGATCTTGTGGCTTCTGTAAGCTGGCCCGTTATCGGAGATGATCCGTCGCGGAGTTCCAAACCGATAAATGACATGCGTTTTGAAAAAGTGGAGGATATTTTCCGTCTTAACTTCCCTCAGTGGTACTTCCTCTTCCTATTTGGAGAAGTAGTCAGTTGTCACCAGGATGAAACGATGTCTCCTGGACGATGCTGGTTCGATAGGGCCGACTATATCAGTTCCCCACATTTCGAATGGCCAGCTGGCCACCGTTGGATGTAGTGGATTTGGATGCTGGTGGATAAAGTCCCCATGAATTTGGCATGAGTGGCCTTGCTTCGCATATTCGAGGCAGTCCTGAATCATCGTGGGCCAGTAGTAGCCCATCCGCTTGATCTTCAACTTCATCTTTGGGCCTGCTTGATGAGAACCACAGAGTCCGTCATGAACTTCCTGAACGACTCTTTTCGCTTCGTCAGGTCCTAAGTATCTCAGCCACAGAGAATTGAACGACCTCTTGTATAGAGTGTCATTGACGAAGGCGAAAGACAGAGCTCGTTCATGAGCTGATGTCTTGTGGACGCATCTTCGGGCATTCGATGGGTCTTAAAGTAGTCTATGAAGACTTCTCTCCAGTCCACAGCCTTTTCTCGTTCTTTTATTTGTAAGGTCGTCTGCTCAGTCACTCCCTTTTCCTCGGATGATTCCGGAGGTATTTCTGCTGGGGCAAGCACCCGACGGCTTTGTACCATGATTCTAACGTCATCGAGGTTCTCGTCAGCCAGTTCTTTAGCAAGTTTGGCCAACGCGTCTGCTTTGCTGTTTTCCGCGCGCGGTATGCTTTCCAAAGTATAGGAGGGAATTTGGGTCAACAGTTGTTGCGCCTTTTCACCGTACTTCACCAACTCCGGTTTGCACGTTTGGTAGTCGCCGTTTACTTGACTAACGACTAGCTGGGAGTCTCCGTATATGAGGTGGTTTTCAATTCCCATGTCGATGGCGATCTCGAGGCCTGCTATCAGAGCTTCGTATTCGGCTTCATTGTTTGTCCTCGGCTCTGTTAAGGAGAAAGCGAAGCGCATTATCCCTCCTTGTGGAGTCACGAAGATGAGGCCTACCCCCGATTTGATTATAGGGGTACTTTGTTTGCACTTTTTCATGGAAGATGCTCCATCGAAATAAAGTTCCCATTGGGTATCACCACCATCGATCGCGTCAAACGCGTGTTCGTCTGGAAGATCGCAATTCAGAGAAGAATCGGCGGGTAATGGATGCTCAGCGAGGAAGTCGGCGATGGCCTGGCCTTTCACTGCCTTGAGAGGTTGATACGTTATCGAGAACTCTATCAAGAGTAGGGCCCATTTAGCAAGTCGTCCCGTCAATATGGCCTTCGACATCAAATATTTAAGGGGGTCCACCTTTGAAATGAGACGGACCTCATGCGCCAACGCATAATGCCTGAGCTTTGTTATCGCGAAGATCAACGCCAGGCAGTGTTTTTCAATGGGGGAGTAGTTGCTTTCTGCCCCAAACAGAACTCGACTTAAGTAGTAGAGTGCTCTTTCCTTCCCTTGATCGTTCTCTTGTGCCCATAATGCGCCTAAGGAGCCTTCAAGAGCGGTTGTATAAAGAATGAAGGGCTTTCCCTTGACCGGAGCAGCCAACACCGGCGGGTTCTGCAGGTATTGCTTGATCTCATCTAGCGCGCTTTGGCATTTTTGGTCCCAGACGAACGGGGTTCCCTTCTTCATCAGGTGGCTGTAAGGACGGCACTTTCCTGAAAGGTTGGCTATAAATCGCCGTATATACGCGAGCTTCCCTTGGAGAGACCGCAGCTGTTTGAGAGTCCTTGGCGGAGGCATTTCCATGATCGCCTTGATCTTTGACGGATCTATTTCAATACCTCGGTGTCGGACGATGAATCCCAGGAATTTACCCGAGGAAACTCCGAATGCACACTTGAGAGGGTTCATCTTCAAGTTGTATTGCCGAAGGCGTTGAAATACGGTCTTCAAATGCTCGAGATGTTCCTCGTATGATTTGCTTTTAACCACGAGATCGTCGATATAGCATTCGACGATTTCGTGTATAAGGTCATCGAAAATCTTCGTCATGGCTCTCTGATAAGTAGCACCGGCGTTCTTTAAACCGAAGGGTATCACCTTGTAGCAGAATATACCCAGAGGAGTCCTGAAGGCGGTGTGCTTCTGGTCTTCTGGGTGCATTTTTATCTGATTATATCCTGACGAGCCGTCCATGAAGGAGAAAACCTCGTGAGTGGACGTATTGTCTATCATCAGTTCGGTGACTGGTACTGGGAAATCGTCTTTCGGGCAAGCTTTATTGAGATCTCTGAAGTCCACGCATATGCGCACTATCCCATTTTTCTTCATCACCGGGACGATGTTGGCGATCCATTCCGGGTATTGAACTTCCTGGATGAAGTCAGAGTCGATCAGCTTTTTGACTTCAGCATTGATACTCATTTCAAGCTCGAGCCGCATTCTTCTCGGCGCCTGTTTGACTGGTTTGACGTCCGGAGATGTCGCCAATCTGTGCACAGCAATTTCTGGATCTAGTCCCGGCATTTCGG
This sequence comes from Agapanthus africanus, assembly GCA_030015575.1. Classification (NCBI taxonomy): domain Eukaryota; kingdom Viridiplantae; phylum Streptophyta; class Magnoliopsida; order Asparagales; family Amaryllidaceae; genus Agapanthus; species Agapanthus africanus. The sequence continues at coordinate 44,273,961 of JASDDO010000001.1, read as the reverse complement.
AATAATTCCACGCGAAGCAATCTCTATGCTGTAGAAGTACGTCCTTTAACGCAACCACCCTTTCTTCAGATAGCAGCTCGCTGATGAATGTCGGTCGCGGGTCGTTTGCCGTCCCCAACTCAATTTTCTTGAGATTATCTACAGTGGTATGGATTCCATCTTCCAGCTCTTTTGGCGCTGGTGGAAATTCTGAGATTACCTTGTCGTTGCTGTTTTCGAAGCACCAGGGAAGGTCATCCATGTTCTCGGGCTCTTCTTTTGATATCGTTATCACGTGACAAGTACGAATTCGCTTCCAATCCCAATGTAGAACTGGTTCTTCTTCCGGGACCTTGGGTTTGTGCTTCTGTGGCGGCACTACCCTCCATTTGTCAGACAGAGCGAACTTGCCAAGCTGATATTGATCTTCGACCCAATTCTTAAAGGTGAAGCAGTCCTCGAGAGGGTGCCCTATCACTCGGTGATAAGGGCAATAGTCCGGGTGAGAGACTTCGCCTGCTTGTTCTGGGCGTTTAGACTCCGGCAGTGTAAGCATCTGATGTTTTAAAGCGAGGTCAAGTATTTTCTTCGTCTTGTTCCAAGGAAAAGAGTATGCTCGACCCATTTTTCTCATGAGGGATAGATCGGAACCGCTCGGTTCCCGCTTGCGTGACCTCTTAGTCCCGCTTCGTTGATGTTGAGCGCCTTTTCGCGTTTCGACTTGTTTCTGTCTCTGCGTCGGGCCTTCTTTATAACAGGTTGACAAGCAGCGACATCTTCATCTTTCACGGCCTGTTGGAGGAGGCGTTGTGTTTTGGCTTTCTCATAGATGACCATTTCGCGGTTATGATCGTCCCGGACTTTTTGACCCGCTTCCCTTATAAGTTTGTCCATTTGTTCTTCGAACGACGGACTGGGCTCTTTTGCATCTGGAACTTTCACTGGCTCAGGATCAGCGTCCTCCCATTGAGCATCCGCTTCTTCATTGAAGTTATACATGACATAGCAGCTGTTTAGTAGCTCTCGTTTCTTTGACCGGATGTATCTAAGTCCTTTTGTCTCCATTCTCCCATTAGGCAATTTGCGTTGAGTCCCGGGAACGTTCCAGACTTTGTCATAGAACTTGGCTTTTCGAACGGTCTGCTTGAAGGATATCCCCTGGCGTTTCAGCAGCTTTTTCAAACCTTCCGTATAATATCTGGGAAGACGAATAGGCTGAAGCCTGTCGAGCGTAGGATCCGCGCCATGCCAGATTTCTTTCTCCACTTTGGTTTCTTCAGAGCGGTGGAATAGAATTTCTTTTTCGCTTTCTCGTCTGGGGGGATATAAAACGTTTGTAGCTCTTCTACATTGTAAATATCAAGTGCATCCAGTTCTTTACTGTGTTTAAACGGCACCTTGGCGACTTGTAGACTTTGTTCTTCATCAGCGAACGTTCGTATTGAAGGTCAAGCAGAGAATACAGCATGGATTTCATCTTCCGAGTCGCTACCAAAGATTAACGTAGGAGTAGATGGCCCTGGCTTGTTGTGTTGGTGCGGCCCCGAATAAACTATCTCCTCTTCCTTCTCGGTATCACTACCGAAGACAGGGATGGTGGCGTTAGCTTTGTTTTCCGGCTTGCGACACCTTTCCGTGTCTTTGAAATCCGGTAAGAAGTATTTGCCATCTTCATATTTAGAAACTTCATTCACGGAAAACGGATTCAGTTCTCCCTCCACGGTATACTCGAGACCATCCTTAGCATACTTCATACACTGATGTTGTGTAGAAGGGATGACGTTGTATTCGTGTAACCATGGTCGGCCGAGCAAAGCGTTGTAGCATGTCTTGGCGTCTATGACGCGGAATTTAATGTCCGTGACGAGTAGCCCAAAGCGTAGCATCAGTATCACAGACCCAATAGTTCTTGATGACTGGGAGTCGAACCCGGAGATGGTGATCTTGTCCCGAGCAAGGTGCTGGACGCTCTTGCAGATTTCTTTTAACACCCGTACATTAAGGAGGTTAACTGAGGATCCATTGTCGATCAGGATTTTGCCTATCTTTATATCGTGGCAGTATCCTGAGACATAAAGGGGACGATTGTGTTCGCATGTCCCAAAGAGAAGGTCTTCATCACCAAAAGCGACATCGGCAGTGTACACTTCCTCCAATTCATCCTTCATCTTTTCTTCAGCCAAGAAAGCTTGGAATTGTTCCGGATCTTGTAATGCCTTGATTAATGCATCTCTCGCCTCCTTTGATAGCAAAAGGGCGTCAAGAATGCTGAGCTGTGAGGGTAGCTTCCTCAGATGCGCTAAGATGTTGTAATCCACCTTATTTCTCTTCGGCGGGTCCTTGGAGCTTAGCTCCTCCACCACTTGGTCATCTAAGATGATATTTTCAGAGACCTTTTCTTTCCCCTTATCTTTTCTGTTTGAGGGTCCAAGATTCTTTTCAGGCAGCGTCCGATTACGCAGCCGGATATTTTCGCAAACGTTCGGCTCTTCTTCTTTTCCCGAAGTGGACTCTTTAAAGAGAGGGGCAAGTTCCTGCTCCTCATCAGAATCGCTCCCGAATGTAGGCACTTGTGACCCGCCGGTGTTAACCATGCGACAATTGCCGGTAGTTCTTTTAAGCCCTTCGGTCGTATTTCTTTGCTCCCTACGAGTTTTGCGCTTTTCCCGCTTAAAGTGTTGTCGATGAGCAACGTATCCTTGCCACCATCTATCGAAAGCTTTGCACTCTTGAGTGGGGTGTGAAACTTTTTGATGATATAAGCAATAGGAGGGGTGCATTTCTATTTCACCAGTAATTTTTCCTTCGGAGTATGGTAGCTTCATGCCCATTGATATGGCCTTAGCAAACCTTTTCCTCATCTTGAATTGGCTTTTGTCGGTAGTGGAGGTATTTCGCTCCAGTGGGATCGTCTCAGCTCTTTCATCAAGTCGCTGGCGCTTGGCCCTTTCAAATATAGCCGTCTCGCGTTCTCGATCAGCTTTACTTTTCAATCGAGCTTTGTTGAGGAATGCGTCAATTACCTCATCTGATGGCCCCAGAATTTTTGGTTCAGGGTCTGCCCCCAGCGCTTCAGTATAAGGAGTCTCCTCATCGTCCGTGGACGAATGGGAAATCACATGACAGCTCGCCACATATTCTTCAGAATCATCAGATGAACTTTCTCCCTCATCTTCCTCTTGGAAGACATGATTGAGGAACTCTTGGAATGTAATGGGAGCCCGTGCCTTCTGGTTGTATTCCTCCAGCGCGTCAATTTGTTTTTGCTAGTCCGTGCGCTTGTCGCCAGGCTTCACGGGCTTCTTTGATTTCTTTTTCTTCTTCTTTGAAGACTTCGATGGCTGGTCGTGAATGCTTGGGCCACCACCATCGGTCTTTGGAGTTGTACGTGGCTTCAACATCCCTTCGATGATTTGCGGTTCCAACGGGTTCTTCCACCTAATCGCTGGACATGTCTGAAGATCGTTTAGCATCCTTTTTGTCTTGGCCGATAATACAACCTTCCAAGGAGCTTCTTCAACGACGGAGCATGTTGCCCCCGACGCATTTGTCCCCTTAGAGGTGTGGGGCTGCGGGGGATTCACCTTCCATTTGTCAGATAACGCGAATTTGCCCTGTCGGTACTGGTTTTCAAGCCAATTTTTGAAAACGTAGCAATCTTCGATCGGATGGCCCAGTACTCGATGATAAGGACAGTAGTTGGGCTCATTGACATCACTTGGTTGCAACGGACGTTTTGGATCCGGCAGATTTATAAGTCGGTTGCGCAACGCCAGCTCGAATAACCTTCTCGTTTTATCACGGGGAAAAGAGTAAGAACGTCCTAGCCTCTCCTCAAGGGCTACGTACGGACGCAGATTATTTTGACGAACAACCGGCTTCGAGTCGCTCGGTTGTTGTTGAGTATTAGCAACAACGATCGCTTTTCCCTTCCCTTTGTCATTTCGGGAGTCCGGCTTTGGAAGAGGGGGTTTATGGCCCATCTGATCCATTTGCGCTAGCTTGTCAATCAAGGCCTGGAAGGTAGCCGGCTTGAAAAATATCATAAATTGCGAGATGGTTGCTTGCGGATCAAGGGTTCGCACAAACATACCCACTGCGGGAGCTTCTTCAATGCGCTGCTCGCACTTCGACCATATGTTCCGCCACCGTATAGCATATTGAACCCATGTCTCACCCGGCTTTACCCTGGCGTTAATCAGTGCCGTCATCGGGGTGCGTTCACTGGCGCTTGCAAAACGCTGAGTAAACAACAGCTCCATCTCCGCGAAGGTCTTGATAGAGTCATTCGGGAGCTCAGAGTTCCACTCGAACGCCGTATCTGATAAACTTCCAACAAACTGACGAAGCAAAAGCTTGTCATCACCGCCAGTGTTGCCGCAGAGTGCCCTGAACTGGGCAACATGCTGGTGAGGATTGCCCGTCCCCTTGTAGACATGGAACTTGGGAATTGTGTAACCCGACGGGTACTTGATTTGGTCGTACCAACTTGGGTATGGCTGCCCCATTTTTACGATCTAGCCAGCTGCTTCAGCCGCGTGATGAACCCGTATTTGTTGGGCTATGTACTCGTCCAAATCAGCTTTGGAGATTGTATCCTCCTTAGCCGTCGACAGAGCTGGAGGAGGATTTGATGTCTCTCCCCTATCGTCTCCAAGGACGATCGGGGGATCTTCGGCCGGAGGATCTTGTTGGATCATCATCCCCACCATGTCTTGGAACAGGAGGCCCATACGCTGTATATTGGCTGCTTGTTCAGCAGCCTCTTTGTCCTTCTTTTCCAATATTCGACGAAGGAATTCGGCGTCGGTTTCTTCCTCTTGGCGTTCATCCGAGGACGTTTCAGGGTTTCCTTTTGGCCCAGTAAGTGCGGCCATAGCGTTCATCATCTCTTGGAGCTTCTGCTGCTGCTCCTGCGCTTTGGTCACTGATCGCGTAAGCGGTCGATGACCCGTAGATATGCGACTGTCTTCTTTACTAGACGCCACGTAGACGGTATGAACTACAATTCCCCCTGACTTAGGGCGTTTGGGTTCACCACCTTTGATATTCGTCATTGGCGTTGGCACTTTCTCCGGCCTTCTTCTTTTATGGGCCATGGAAGTGGAGGGGGCCGTTGCAGTGGGCACCCTAGCGGTTGTTGTCCTCTGCTGTTTAATAGGACGGTCTTTTTCTTTTTGCACCTTCATCTTCTTTTGTTGACGAGAGTGATCTGGGTCGATCACGGAGTCTTGAATCCTTCGCCAAACCTTGTATATTTTTGAGGACAGCCGTTGAGGGGGCTGTTCTTGCTTTGTTTCCGGAACTCTCTCCGCGGGCGGAGAAGATCTTTTCAATGTAGCGGTTGGAGAATTCTTACGTACCCTCCTCAGCAGTTCAAAGCTGTTCCCAGTTGGAACAGCAGCGTTGACTTCCACCACTGGAGCCGGTGGAGTTAGCCCTGAGGGGAAGTTGCCCCCTGCCTTCCTCACTCGTCGCCAATGGCGACGTCGAGCATGACGAGCCGTTGGGACTGGCTCGGAGATAGAGATAGCTTCTTTTTGCCCCCTGTCTGAATGAGGAGCCGCCGGTGTTAACCTCTTAAAGACTGAGGTTGTCTTTTGAGGGGTGATATTCAACCTGTCGAAGACGGATCCTCGAGCAAGGGCAGGAGCAGGAATCGTCAGTCTTGAAAAGACTGACTCTTTGACAGGGGAAGCCGCCTTGATGACTTCTGGAGCAGCAGTAATTGCCTTCCTTGGGACAGCCAATTTAGAGTTCTGATCCATCCTGGCGAAAACAGAGGCTGTTGGTTTGGTAGTGGGCGACCCGTTGACAGGGGCCGTCGTAGCAGTGAGCCGGTTGAAGACCGACTTCTTGTTCACTTTCGGTGCAGCTATTGGCATAGAGAAGCTTGTAGGCGGGATCATGGTCCCGAAAAAAAGGCCGGTGGTGGCCTGGGTCACCTATTCTACCGGCGGAGCGAGGAAGGAGGCCGCTTGGGGCCCATATGCTACACCTATAGGGGAGGTGGAGCGTCCGTTGCAGTGGCACTTCGAGCAGTTGGTGCAGTTAGAGGCCATTGATGCTTGAGTTCTGCGCCAAGCAAAAGACCAAATCTTAGTAACTTAAAATCCGAAGGCAACCATTAACAAACCGCGATTGGTTCGCGAAGACGACACACGAAGTGTGGAGTGGAAAGAGGAAAAGGTCCCACCGGGTGTGCCAGAATCTGTTCCCCTCCAAAGGACGGCGCACAAGACCGCGATGTCCTGATGCTGAGATTCGGGGCAGATGCTATTTGGTTTTATCCGTCCATCTCTCCGAAGATGCCAAGTTGATTTATGGCACCGTGTATCGGAGGTTTAGACGGATGCGGCCAATGTAGCATACTTCGTCAGATTCCCCCTCGCTTGAGGGGTTTTTGATTGTGGGGACGCTCTTCCCTGCAGGCGCAAGCCCCTGCAGTTAATTACGCTACCGCATCGCTGTAACAACTTTCTCCTTCTCCAGAATTTCACTTCGTGTCGTGTGTGTTTGTTTTGTTTGTAGTTACCCGTGGATTGTATACGGAGACTAAGTGATGCCGTCGTCCGTAGGACGTAGATTAGTCCAAATCCGTATTTACTTAGATTTAGGTTTGGTGTTTTGGTTTAAGGATACGTTAGCCATATTTAGGCTGAGATCGACTTAAACGTTTGTTAAGGATACGTTAGTCTGATTTGAGACTAAGATCAATTTAACGGGATCGTATGGATCCGACAAAAGAGCATTTGGGGGCTCTATTGTTCCAGTTTATGGACGTAGTGGTCCATAGGTAGTTTAGGGATATTGCGGTCCATATTCCAGTTTAGGGACGTGGTGGTCCATCGCCAGTTTAGGGACGTGGTGGTCCATCATTAGTTTAAGAACGTTTCGGTCCAACATTAGTTTAAAGACGTTTCGGTCCAATATTAGTTTAAGGACGTTTCGGTCCATGTTGATGTGTGGTTGTCGGGACCCGTCACCTCTCTAACGTTGTTGAAGGATTACAACGACAGGTGTCAGAGGAGTTCGGAGATGTACCCTCGAACCGGAGGTAAATTGATTTAGAAGAGCAATCTTGCTCAGTCAATTTAATTTGAGGACTTACAGCCATGATTGGGCTAAGTCCAATTGAATGTTCAACATTTTTATTTGTCTTTGGCCTGTTAGGCCTGTGCTAGGGTTTTGCCCCTTTTTCAGTAATGCACTGTATTATTTTTCTTTGTTTTAGTTGGGCTCTGCCCCTTTTACAAATGATGCAAAACATCTACTTTGTTTGGGCTCTGCCCTTTTTAAAATGCATAGCATTTTTTATTATTTTGTTTGCGCTCTGCCCATTTATAAATGATGCAGAGCATCAATTCTGTTTGGGCAATCCCCTTTTTATTGCATTACAATTTAATTAGGCCTGCTTGGTCTTTTTGATTTGGGCCTGGCCCTTTAGGAAATGCATTGTATTTGTCAGGCGCTTTGCGCCAATCAGAGAGCGCAAGCGCTTGTGGTGTTGACATGTGTCACGCAAGCGCAGTGCGCTGCGTTAATGCGCTGCGCCTGCGCTGCTGACACGTGGCGCGCTCTGGTGGCTTGCGCCAATCCAGGAGCGCAACAGCGCAATTTGCAAGTGCAAAGCACTATAATTTGAGAATCTTTTAGAACCAATGGTTCATGATAAAGTGCAAAGCACTGTTTGTTTTCTTCGATTTAATGAGAATCAAAGAAAACAAGTATTTCTTGTTTTTCTTATTTTAAAGAACCAGTGGTTCATAAGAAGTGCAAAGCACTGTTTATTATGTGAAGATCATTGATCTTGTTCTTAGATCAATGATCTATTAGAAGAAATTTCTTCTATTTTATGAAGGTTTTTTACCTTTTTCTTGAAACTTTTTCAGAGTTCTCTCTGTTTGAAGCTCTTGATTTCTCAAAAATGTTGATGATCTTGAATTGAGCTTTAGGGTCCTTTTTATAGTGCCCATAAATTAGTTAAAGAGATCTTTCTCTGAGTGATTTGGGGAATTTTTCCCACCGTTGGATCTTTGATCCGAGAGCTTCTGCTTTACAGAAGAAAATCTTCTAGTTTTAACAAGAATAGAAAGATTTCTTTAGAATCTTGATTCTGTTTGGCGCAAACGCCCCAGCGCGTGACACGTGTTAAGCAGCGCACAGCGCAGCGTAACTGCGCTAGCGCATCTGCGCCGACACGTGTCGCGCAGCGCAAAGCGCAGCGCCACTGCGCTAGCGCATCTGCGCCGACACATGTCGCGCAGCGCAGCGCTTGCGCAACTGAAGCGTTGCTTTCTTTAATTTTGCTTTAAATAGAGTTTTGTTCTGATTGGGTGCGCTACTTTGGGCGCTGCGCTGATGTGTCTGCGCCTGACACTTGGCGCGTTGCGCCCGGGATTTGAAGCGTTGCTTCAAAATTTGAATTTTGAATTTCCAACAGAGCTTTGCTCTGATTGGGGGAAACAGGGATTGTTTGATTCAGTCAGCAATGGACATTGGTTTTAGAGTTGCAACAGGGCTCTCAAACGGGTATCAACGTACGAAGGCGGGGGAGGTTGAAACGATTGATACAAAGTGGATTGCGGAGTCCAGTTGTTTGTCCTAGATTCGTCTATCTGATCTTTCAAAGAGATTTTGGGCATGGAGGGATCGTTCGAAGTTCGACCAAAACAAGAACCGTATGAAGTAATGTCTGGTTGTGGGTATCAAAGTTCGGCAAGAGTTTTTCGAGGTGGGGTACCCATGATATGAAAAGAAGAAGAAAGGGGAGGAAGAAAAATGTGAGGTTTTTTTATTTGTTAGTTATCAACAAATTATGAGATATACACAAAAAAGAATAATCACGACACAAAATATCACACACCTAATCGGTCTAGGGTTCACCTAGGTCAATTAGACCTGCTCAAGAAGTTAATTGTTGAAGTAAAATTGTGTCGAGAAACGGGCTCAAGATATACTGCTCACGAGGCCAGGTAAGTGCAGAGATAAGGGGAGGTTTTCCAACGCTTTCGCGAAGGTCCTTAATAAGATAATCCTTTCTTTTTTGGTGGTTTCGCCGTAAACACTTTTCTAGACACCCCGTGAACGATATACCGTTAGGTGGTGTTCTAAACACAGTTAACTTCTCCTAATGAGCGTGAAGTCCTTAAAAGCTTAAAATCTAGTTTCTTTTAAAATTTGTGCGGGTAAACGGTATGCTCAATTTCGTGATTTGTGGGCCACAGAAAAGGTGATGAAATCCTTTACCGCATGGAGTTCGCTTGCCCTTAAGTCCGTATTAATGGATGCAATGCGCAAATCAATGAAAATGTTGTTAAAAACCTTTAAAAAATCGATTTTTATGTTTAAGCACAGCACTGCAAAAAATACGGGTTAGTCATTTTAGCGTTTGATAGCGAACTTGCAAAAAATCCTACAAAGATAGTATATTGGATGCGTCGGATTTGAGAAGAAAGTGTTAGTAAAGTACGTACCGATAAATTTTCGGATTAAGAAACCCTCGTTGAATTTAATCCAAGTAGCTTGATAAAGTTCGCTTGCGCGGGTCAAATTACCCGGATCTTTGGCACTGTACTTCGCAATCATCTTAGCTTTGAATGTACACTTTGCTCCACATGATCGTAGTTCGTAAATCCGTAAAAATCTGAAAATGTCGGAAAAACTGATTATTAGTGCGAAAAAACGATATGTATGCCCAAACACCTGCACACTCAAAATTATAAAAATCAAGTAATAAAATTGGGACAAAATTAGAACACTGGAGCAGAGAGAAAAAATTTGGAGCAAAAGGAGGTGCTTGGGTCGGCGGCGCCGGATTTATTAGGCAAGTTGCCGGGCTATTTGGGGAAGTTGGGCTCTAATTTTCTTCTGGTGTCTAAGCGTTCTACTAGTGTCTCAATGTTATTGTTTATCTTTTTTAATTATTCCCAGAATGCTTGCAGGTCAAAAATCCAAAGAACAAAAAAAAGTTAGATATGTTAATTTTTGTTTTGATTTTGAAATTTTTTTGATTTTTTGTTTTGTTTTTAAGAATGGTGTTAGATGATATAAACAAGATTAATCCGAAATAACAAGAATAAAAACGTTACCGTCTCCCCGGCAACGACACCATTTGATTGATAGCGCGCTTTCACGCTTGTCGTTTTAAAGTTCTAAAGTTAACCGCAATCGGGACGGCGTCGCGTGTAGCTAGCCGTGATGAGTACAGGTCGTCCGCAGGGAGACGGTGTGTTTTACGTTCTTATTTTGACGAGTTAATGCGCGGGTCGGAATGGTTTGATTCTAACCTATGTGTTGTATATGCAAATATAAATTTGGTAGGAATAGATAGGTTGTGTATGTTAAGAAAATCCGTACTCAATCCTTTGAGCCGAGCTCGACCATTAAAGCTAGGGCAATCGGCAACAACATGGATTATGGTTCTTAAGCACGGTATTTGTAAAATCTGGCTTATTGACCCTTGTCCGTCCGTTCTTATCGGTTGGTTTCGTCTCCGGCCAAACCGAACGCAACCGGTCGCAGTTAGAGATCACCGATACTTTGGTAGGGTAGGATGCCTAACGGAGCGCTTGCGTAAGGTTTGGACGAAGTTTAATGGAAAATATCGGGAAAAGAAAATGAGAAAGGAAATCTTAACTTACAATATCGTTTTCTTTCCTAACAACATCATTATTCACAAATATCAAAACAACAAAAGAAAGAGCAAAAGAAATGATAAAAGAAAAGAATAAACAACATTGCAAGAAAGTAAAATGGCAAGAATATAAAAGGGCAAGTAAGTAAATGGAATGAATATAAAAGACTAAGAACCTAAAGTGCAAAATGAAAGTTTTATTATGTCCAAGTGACACAACCTTGAGTTCAATAACCAAAACTTAAACTTGCAAGCTCAATGAAGAGGTTGCAAGATCAAGAGAATGCAAAGAGCTCAATAGAAACTAGCTTTGTACAAGAACTAAAATTGAAAATAAACAAAAAGAGTATGAAGTCTTGGACAAAAGTATACAAAGTATGACCCCCCCTTCCCTTGGTCACTGATCTGCTTTTATAGGCACAAAATGATATTAAACAAGCAATAAAATATGGATGACGTGGCAACAAGGGATAGACAGAAGAAAATTGGGGAACAATGGACTTGGAAAAACCGGTGGGGCCGGTTTTTGGAGTGATGTCGCCGGTTCAAACAGAGGCAACTGGGCTTGTATTGGTGTGGTGGTCTAGTGTTGTCTCCACAATTCCACTGGTGCTGCTTGATTTGTCTATATGAACCTGGTTATACTCAGTAGACTTGATGCTTTTTAAATCACATCATATCTTTTTACATTAAACACACATCACCTCACATGTGCCCACTTGGACCAAGACAGCCCCCCTCTAGGTCCATGTACCAACAAGCTAGTGTACACACTTGTATGTGTTGGACCATTTAGATAAAAGGTGTGTACACATGCATGTTGCAAAAAGAAACTCTTGAAATATTGATCGGTTTGCACTTCCGATTGCAATGTCGGCTCACCAATGTAATATCCATGCATTTGAATGTGTTTCCAGTATTTTGTCACAGATACCTGTAATCTGTAATTACTGAGCAGACACTGGTTAATAGTACGATCTATAACAAAACAGATAATGAACGAGTGGTATTGAAATGCAGTTTTCTGTGATAAACAGGATGCATCGCAATGCACTTCAAAACCTCCAGATTAGTCTGGTATGATGAGAATAGGTGCTGATGTCAATTTTGACTTAAGTTCTACGAAATCTTGTTCGCATGTTTCTGACCATACAAATTCTTCATCTTTACATGTGAGCTTGGTCAGGGGTGTTGCAATCTTCGAAAATCTTTCAATGAATCTTCTGTAATATCCTGCTAAACCCAAGAAACTTCAAATGTCCTTCACTGAGTTCGTGTTGGGGTAAAAATTTACACCCCGGTTGACCAAGTCAAAATCAAAGTCAACCCCAAGCCAGGTGGGCCCAAGCCCAGGTCAAGCGGACCCATGCCCAAGTCAAGCCTACGGCCAGCCTCCCCATGGCAACGACAAAATCATGTAATAAATAATTATTATGTAATTTTTTATACATGAATGTATGCAAAAGGGGCATAAAGCCAATATTTTGTAAGCCCATGGCTTATGTGCAAAAATGAAATGGCACATGAGCCATGGGATGGCTAAAATGCCATTTTTGTAAAACCCAAGGGGCTATATGTAAATATATAAGCCTATATAAGGCAACATGATGATGAATAAATCAATACACTTTTCATTCCCCCAAAAACTAGGGTTCTTTGTGCCTCCTGCTCCTTCTCCAAGGTTCTAAACCTTCTCATTTCTTTTGAATTAAATCAAGAGTTTTATCTCTTTCTTTTCCAAAACTAAGTAGTTTTCCACCACAAAACCCGCAAAGGGGAACTCAGATCTCCCATCAGATCTCAAAAAGGAGAGATTTTGAGATCTCACATCTCTTGATCTTCAAGATCCGGCCAAACAACAGAAGGAAGAAGAAGAACCCCCCTTCATCAGCTTCAAAACATCATAGGAGTTTAACTCCATACATATATACATAATAAATATTTCCTTTCTGAAGCATAGCTTCTGTTTCTTAGGCTAAAAGCCTCATTTTCTCGCCGGCGCTCAAGCGCAGAGCGCCCGCGTACCGACACGTGGCGCGCTTGCGCTCAAACGCTCAGCGCTCGAGCGTAAAGCACCCACGTGCCGACACATGGGGCGTGCTTGCGCTCAAGCGCAAGCGCTCGAGCGCAAGTCGCCCCCGTGCCGACACGTGGCGCGCTTGCGCTCGAGCGCAAGTCGCCCCCGTGCCGACACGTGGCGCGCTTGCGCTCCAGCGCTCAAGCGCAGAGCGCCCACGTGCCGACACGTGGCACTCTAGTGCCTGAGCGCACAGCACCTAGGCGCACAGCGTCCAAGGTGGTGTCCCACGCATCCTTTGGATGTCTTTTCCCCTTTTTATATATATACATGTATATCTATACATATGTATATATATGTACATACACACATACTCCATGACACTGTCCCTGTTAGAAAAAAAATTCTAACAGGGTGCTGCCCCGCACCCCGCAAGGGGGCTGCTAGCCCCCTTGACCCCCAGCCCGCTATCCGGGCAGCGGGACCCCCGTAAAAACTCTGCGTGGCTCCCAATATATCCAAAACCCCCCTTTAAAAACACAACACACGCACACTGCACATTGAGTTCGCATGACCAGTTTAACCCGTTAATCGGAGGTTCCCTCGCCCCAAAGGCGGGGGTAATTAACGGCAGCTTAGTCCGCGGCTGCCGGAGATTCGGATCCCCACAATTATTAAACCCCGGCCTACCCTAGGCAGGGGGACTCTGTAGTACGCCTGACAAGCGCGTGTGTATTCCCATCTCAATGGGGTGACGAAAAACACCCTACACTTCAGTGTCGACCATTCGCTTACTGCTGAAACCTTAGCTGGATTTACAGATATTCCATCGCCGGATACAATATATCCGAGAAAACCGACTTGATCTAGCTAAAACTCGCACTTGCTGTATTTGGTATAGAGCTGATACTATCGTAAAGTCTCTAGGACAATTCGTAGGTGTTCGGCATGTTCTTTCCGACTCTTAGAATGTACCGGGATGTCGTCGATGAAGATGACAACAAATCTGTCTAGGTACTCTCGGAAAACTTGATTTATCAGGTTCATGAATATAGCTGGTGCGTTGGTCACTCCAAATGGCATCACAAGAAACTCATAATGACTATAGTGAGTCCTGAATGTCTTCTTCGGAATATCAGACTCATTGACCTTCACCTAATGATAAACCGAACGAAGATCTAACTTGGAGAAAATGCAAGACCCGCTTAGCTGATCGAACAGATCGTCGATGCACGGAAGTGGATACTTGTTCTTTATAGTTATTTCGTTCAGAGCTCTATAATCAATGCACATTTGATATGAACCTTATTTCTTTTTCACAAGTAGAACTGGCGATCCCCAACTTGAAGTGCTGGGATGAATCCATCCTTTCTTCAATAATTCTTCCAACTGAGTACGAACCTCTTTCAAACCTTCAGGGCTTAACCGATACGGTGCTTTTATCACCAGTTGTGCTCCAGGTACTAAATCAATGATGCATTCAAGAGCTCGATCAGGAGGCAAACCTAATATGTCTTCAGGAAATACGTCATCGAACTCTCGAACTATCTCTGACTTCGATCCTTCCTCTGCTTGAAGTGTTGCAATTGTTGCCTTCTTTGGTTTTGCTTTGTATGTGCTTGGCTCCAGGGTACGGTCTCCACTTTTGAAATAAAAGACCGGATGCTCTGAAATCTCGAACACTACCCTCTTTTGACGAGAGTCAATGGTAGTATAGAATGTTCCTAGCCAATCCATACCCAAAATGACATCGAAATTCGGTATGTCTAGCACTTTGAAGTCAGCATAGAATTCTCTGCTGCAGACGACTACTGGACACATGTCGTATCCCATTGTTGCCTTTAGAATGCCGTTTCCTGAACTGACATTTCAGCTGGATACAAGTGGTTTGACTGGAATCGCATGAGTTCAGACGAACCGTTGCGACATAAAGCAATGAGATGCTCCAGTATCGAAGAGTGCTAGTGCAGGAAGTGAGGCTACTGAGATTGTATCTAAGTTATATGGGATATGTTTAGGTATAGAAAGAGATATATGGATATAACAAGTATTGAACAACTTTGAAAGATTGAAATGTTACCAGTAATGACTTGGCCAGTGGCTTCAGTTTCTTTTACAGTCATTGTGAAAGCCTATCGCCTCGGTACATTCTTCCTTACTGGAGGAGCATTCCTCTGTCCGTTCCTTGGTCCTTGAGGTGGGTTCCTTTGCGCTTGATGGAATTGACGAGGAGGAGGTGCAGCAGGTCTACGAGGTGGTGGAGCTGGGAGAGCAAGTCGTGGAGCAGGTGCCTGGATCGCTGGCCGCTGCGAATAGGTAATTGCTGGTCTAGTTGCAGCATTTGGATTGAGTCTTCGAGGACAAGACCCAATATCATGTGTGGCTGAGCCGCAGACTAAGCACAGACGATTAGCATGTCTACAATCCTTCGCCAAGTGTCCATCCCTCCTGCAGTAGGAGCAAAAGGCTAGACTGGGCCGGTTGATTGGTACTCCCGGTCCCTTGGGCAAAAAGGTGGCCTTGAAGAGGCTCCTCCTGCCATCTGGGTGGCAGGGAGCTTCACTCCGGCAGATTGGGGTCTGCCCTTCATCTTCACTACTGCCTCATATCGACGGGCAAGTTTTAGAGCCAGTTCGGGGTTTGGGAAATCCCCTGTAGCTAAAACAGCTTGGATCTCCGGATCTAATCCATGCTGAAATCGTCTGGACCTGATCTCAGCAGTCGGTATCAAGTGTGCCGCGAACCTATTAAGATCTTGTGTTAGCTATGTAGTATGTGATATTTGAAAATCGAATATTGAGACATATCTTACCTACTGAGCATGGTAAACTCAGCACCATACTCATCCAGAGATTTGGTCCACATCGAACCCTGTTGTAGATGGATGAATTGCTGCTCCATGTCGAATCGGGCAGTCTCTGGAAAATACTTTGCGTCGAACATGTCGCAAAAGGTTTTCCATTCGATAGGCTGGGTAAGACGGCTTTCTTCCGCCTTCCACCATACTCGGACGTTATCGGTGAGTTGCAGTTTCGCAACTCGTATCCAAGCGATCTCTGGCACTTGTGCTGCTGCCAGATCATTCTCAATGCTCTGAGCCCATTTTTCAGCTTCCAGAGGGCTCTCTTCTCCTGAAAATTTCTTCGGATGCAATGCCCGTAATTGCTTTACTCCAGGCGCTTCCGCTTCTGGACGGTTCAAAATATAGCAGTCTGCCGCTGTTGTTCTTCCAGGAAGCTTCGGATTGTCTCAAGCAATACCGTTTGCTCATCGATCGGAGATGCAACCGTAGGCGTAAGTGGAAGAGGTGGTGATGTATTGTTAACGTTGGTGCTGGTATTGTTTGGAGAATTCATAACCTTGAAAGAAAAATAGGGTTAGGATAGATTCAAGAATATGAAATTGTAAGATTCAAGTATATGAAATGTAAAGAATGTTTTTAGTTGCTGATTCTTGTGTTATATTGTTTAGAACTTCATGCAAAATTGACCTGCATGTCCATGCAGAACAGACCTGTATGGGCCGCCAACAAAACCTGTCACGCCCCGATTCTCGGTGTACGGGTAAGAAGACACGACGAGGCCTACTACGTATTTACTCAGAAGTAAACACGCTAAGCGTAACTAAGAAATATAATAAATGTACACAAGAAAAAAATGACAAGAGATTTAACTGAACAACAACTTTTATTTATTAAACATTTCTTTACAAGTACAACTGAAAATATAAATACAGGAATGGAAAGCAATGCCTAAAAAATGGCATGAACTTAAAAGAAAATATATACAAGTATCTAGAGCTCTGTGTCAATGGCGAACTGCTCCAAGTCTTCTGTACTGGGCTCGACCTCTAGAGAGTCTGATCCACCTGACAACATTCCAAAGAAAGAAGGGAAAGAATGTCGTCAGCGAACAATCGCTCGGTAAGTCCCAAATAAAAGTAGAAATAGAATAGACAGATGAATAGACAGATATGAAAATATAACTGGTGTATTGTGAGTTTTGTTATGTTAACTCAGTTGTTTGTAGCTTGGTACAGAATATGCCTGCGTATACGAGAGGAGTCCAACTATTCCGTGGACTAAGGTATACGGAGCATAAGGAACCGTTAAGCCATGGTACAACAGCAATGGATATTCAGGTTAGGTATATTAAAGTGACCGTCTCGTACCACTTCTAACACATTCCGTACCAGTCTACCCCTTTAAAACCCTGTAATGTATTTTTTATTGATTGTATTGTTTTATTTAACAGAAAGGACTGAAACCATGATATTATGTAAACGGAATGGATATAATGGATAGTCATGTCAGAGTATATCTATGGTTCGATCAATTCAAGTCATGTTGATATTGATTGAATTCTGGTATAAATGAATTTATGTTGAAATGGAGTTATGTTTGAATCATATTCGAGAATAGATTGATTGATTGATTTCAGATTATACTGAGACTCTGTCTAAGTCAGACACTTTAAAACGAATTGAAGTTCTGAATTAGTTTTGATGTTATCGATAACTGTTGTACATGGACGACAGGATTTGTGTTTTTTTCCAAAACAATTACCGTATTGATAACACCATTTTTAGGTTGTCTATCTTAGATAGGCAAGCACCCATATTCTCCGGCTCTCTGAGGCTCAAGAGAACTGGTCCCGCTTAAACCAATATTTACTAGGGTCTTTATTGTAAATTAATATAACTTGAGGTGGTTTTATGAAAAATAGTTTTGATATATTTTCAAAATAAACCTCAAGTATTTATTTATCGTCTTTAGGTTTTTCATATATGTAGTTTTTATAAAATGAAGTTTTCTAGTGAATAGAATCTAGATTTCATTGTATATGGTATTTTAGTATAATATTGGAATTGTATTGATTTATATTGGCAGTTTCATGAAATTTGTGATTCCTTCGATTTAGAAAATATGGAATATATATAGTATATTTAAAGTAGATATTTTAATTATATATATATATATATATAACTTATTTATTAAATAGAAATCATATTTTCTTTAAAATTGCATTAAAAATTCCATCGAGATCGAATGCCGTGAGGAGGTCTGCATCTCGTTCTACTAGGCCTGAGAACATGCGATAACCCGCACCATCCTGATCGGGGTTCTTCAAAATGGGTTGTAGAGGTGCATTTGTAAGAAATTAAATAATACACTTTTAAAGAAAACGGTTTTTGAATGCTTATGGTATTTAAATGTAAACTCATATTTATCCCACAAACTAATGTTCCAAAATTCATCGTTCTATATTAAGAATGTGTGTTATGATGAGCTAGGTCATTATCTCGTGAGTTTTCTAAAGATAATATGATCAAATTGAATAAGCAATGTCGTATGTAAAAATGATGGTATTTGACCGTAAAACTGAAATAGAAATTGCAATACATATTATTTTGAGATGAAACTTGTTCTAATGTGTTTGTTTATGATTGCTAAATAATATATAAAAAGATTGTAAATTTGTTATTAAGATAAATGGTGTTTTTAGTTAAATTAGAAATGGAAGTCGGATTAACTCCGCTTCCGACTAGTTTTGAAAATGGAATTCGTTTTAATAGAAGGAGAAGAGGGAAAGTAGGACTTACAGATTAGTAAGGAAGAGGAGAGGTAGAGGAAACTTATGAAATCGTCGGGAAGTCATTTCGTGGTCGGATTTGTCCCGAAACGTCGCCGGAACTTGGCCTTAAGCTAACTCCACTTGTACAAATTTTTGGACTTAAAATTTTTAAAGGGTTTTGATACTAGATTTCAGAATGAGGAGGGCCAAAATGTAGAGTTGTATTTATAGGGTAGGATTATGGTTTTGTGAGTGGGGAGAGAATTAAAAATGCATTAAAATTTAGTTTAATGGTAATTTTTAATTCTCTGGATAATTGCAGAGTAAACAAACATAATGGGAGTTAAGGGGGGAAGGCCAAGAGACTAGGGCAAAGAAATGGGGACAGTACATAAGAGGGGCCGACGGCGTCGGCTCCAGAAGCAATCTCGCCGGTCCATTGAATTGGGTTGGGGTCTTGATATTGGCCACGTGTCCTAGTCGTCTCATATACTTCAGTGCACATGTTTGATTTGAGTGACTTTTCATTTTTACGTCTATTGCACGTGTAAACTTTTGAGCTTCCAAAAAATTTTAAAAGAAAAATCAGTAAAAATAATGTGGCTAAAAGGATTCGAACACAAGGGCTTCGTCACAGCAGTGCAAGGCTTTACCAATGAGCTACAAGTGATTTCTTGTTGTTCAAAAGCAATTTAAATACTTATAGCATATACAGGATTGCAAATACTCCATTTGTACATTAACTTTTAAACAAATTTTCTGTACATTGAAACAGAGTTGTTACACATGCACTTAATAGCCCTCCATTAATTGCATTAAACATCCAGAATTTTCAGCTTCCACTAAATGCATTTAATATGTACTTAATAGCTCTCCATTAATTACATTAAACTGCCAGAATTTTGAGCTTCCACTCAATGTATAATCAAGTCAATATTGTCAATTATGAAAACCAACTAAGGTATTTTTCCAAAGTTTAATTATGACAACTACTTGCATCTATGAAATCTAACCATAAATATGGTATCCATCCATAGAACATTTTGCAATTAAATCCCCCTTTAATTTATTATTTTCATTAATTCCAATTTATTCCAACAGTGCATGCTTAGTTGGATGGCTGGGATATAAGAGATGTTGACAACCGGTGTTGGGGCTTCTTTTCCTTTCGTAGGCTAGCACTTGCTTTACCTTTCTTGTTGTTGGTGTACTCTTGTTTTGACTCAAGCCTCGTCCTTATGGACTTGGATATTGTTGTTTTTTATCTTTGTTTCAGTCGTTAAAACACTTTTAATGACAGGCGCGGGTTACTAACTCTCGTTTCAGCTCCAAAAAAAATTACAATGTTTAAGCTTCATTAAATAACAAGTAGTATTTTCTTTTATTGAAAACTATGGATATGGTTAATAATGATTTTGGCCGATAAAAAATGCTAATTGTGATGGAGAAATAGAATCATGAATTCTTGTAATCGATTCATGTGATAGAAACTTATGTTGCTTTTAACAAGAGTAATATAAATCATTGCAAATATCATTTATAAACTTTAAGATTTTTAAAGTTTGCCTACTCTGTCTAAAAGAAAAAAAGGCAAATGATAAGGAATTAAGACTTACCATCGATGAATTCTTAAAATCTTCTTAGCTTTTTATTCTCTTTGTTTTCCTTTTTTCCCTCCATATGTTTTTACGCCTATTTTCTTGTTGGCCATGTATATTGCTCCTTATTGCAAATATTTATATATGCACCTTTTCACTTTGTTCATATATCTATATATTTTTACTCTGTTTCACTATCGAATAAGATCGTTTTTCTATTTTTATTTATTTATTTTTTTTAGAGTGTTTATTATAACAGATGCATCTTCCATTGACAGGTGCCACTTCTTATCCTTGTGGCAAATAGATGCCTTCACAAGTGATTTATTTCTAGGGTTTGTCGTGCTAGCAAGTACAAGCATGCATCATTTCCCAGTTCTTTTTTCTTTTTTCTTTTTCTTTTTCTTTTTCTTTTACCCAAATTTGTTAACAAGTGCCACATATGATTTAACAATATATGAAAGAGACCCCTACCAATATTATTTGAGAAAGATCATCCACTTTAAAATGAATTTCACGTCACAGTCATCACTTCACATTCAAACAAATGAAATCAATCAAACTCTATGAAAATTTTGATTCATGAATCCCTGCATATATATTTCTGTTTTGAAACTTCAATCGGAAAAGATCCTTCTCGACAGGAATTTCATTATTCCTGATGAGAATTTTCCGTTAGAAATGCCGCAGTTTTCTATAACGCATCTTGAGGACCAGGGTCCAATCCCAAGCAACAAATTAGATCAGAGTTGCATCAACTAATTGCAACAGCCACAATTCATCTATGAAATGTAAGTTTTCTTTCCCCGCATTTTTTTTTTTTTTAATACATGCTTCGATATTTTTATTTTATCCACACTCATGCAGGAGAGTTCAAATATTTGTGTAACTTTTCATTCTAAAATATGTGTTAGACTGAATATATATAAGGAAACTGCAAGGAGCATGTACTCTGTATTGACATAGAGGATTATTTGCGCAGGAACCAAGTGACCAAGAGGTCGGTGATTTGAGACATTCATTTCAAAGGTTCTAATGGTTCCAATGATTCCGAAATAGGTATATTCAAAGAGATCATGCATTCTTTTTCAAATAGTGGGACTCCTAAACGTAAGGGGGGAAATTACAATGTAGTCCAGCTTATGTATTTGTAAATAATTATGCAGGATATGCGTGCGTGCGTGCGTGTGTGTGTGTGTTAGTGTTAAATAGACCCAAGCATACGCAAAATTTGTATTTCTCATAACAAATAAGTTCTCTGATAACAACTTCATCGATGCAATATTGCAGGCCTATCGACAAGGATGCGGTAGTGATTACAACTTATAAACTTTATTGCTATTAATATTTGATACCAATAGTGTGCTTTTATGTTTCTATAGTAATGACCTCATTTGGCTTAATTTAATGCACCTAAGGCGGTGTGCATCTTTTCTAGATACTTGTACATGTTTGATTAGCATCACGGTAATTATAATTGTAAGTAGAGCTGCAAAATATAGGCAATGCTGCATCAGTGTTCATGATTAAGTCATCCGACTCGTCAAGGAATAATAAAGACTAAAAGAAAAGCAGAAATCACCTTTATACTGCAAATGCTTGTAAGAACGTCGGGCATGAGTTTGCGATTCTGCGATATCGTCGGTGATTCCAGTGTTTCACCTGCAGAGGCTAAGCAAGCTTTTCGTTCTTTAATAGGAAATCTGGAGAGTTCATGTACAACTCAAATTCAGTTGAATTACGATATGTTTTAATTGGATCGACAATAGCTACGCAGGCCCTTCCGAGAATGGAATGCAGATATCTGACTTGTGCCTCGACCCAAATTTGATGCTGCTGAGCCTGAATTAGGGAGAAACGTACGGTACTTAAAGTTACCATTGCAAAGATGTCGAAATTGAGAAGTAAAACACGAATAATTCTTTGCTCATGTTTCGACACTTGTGCATTTGGAAAACCAAAGGTTTAACAAGAAGAGCTGGGAAAATTAAACCAGATTAAACATGCCATATTGTAATAATGTATGCCAACAAGATGATTCAAGGAAATAAAATTAAAAATTAAAATAAGCTCCATGATTTTTTTCTTCAGCATTTCCCATGTAAATACTGCCTGTAGAGAAAGATACTGCTTTTAGTTGAAAGGTAAGGGGCAATAACAATATAGATGACATACATGAAGGATTCCACAGTTTTTATATGCAACTACTTGGTACATCTTCATCCTTTAGGCTTGATTGTGATTTACATGTTGTGTATAAAGATGATGCCATAGTGCAACTTAATGACTTGGATAACTTCTTTAGTTTAGAAAAGATGCTATCTTTAGTCTGGGTGTTGATAAAACACGTGGACCAGATGGTTTCTCTTTGGTCTATTATCAACACTTTTGGGAGTTGTTAAAGGATGATTTATTTGCTCTTTTTCATTACATTTAGAATTGTTCTCTTGACGGTATCAATTATGTTATTATATGTTTGCTGTCTAAAGTAGATGGTGCTATACATGCTAAGGACTTCAGACCCATTAGTCTCTTGAATGGTATCTTTAAAATTTTTACTAAAGTCTTGACTAATAAACTTGGCAATGTTTTACCTGATTTAGTGAGTAAAACTCAATATGCTTTCATGAGCAATAAATCAACTCTAGATTGTTTCTCCATTGCACATGAGCTTGTTAATGCTTGTTCTAGAACTAAAACTAAATCAGTTTTACTCAAAATTGACTTTCAAAAGGCTTTTGATTCCATTCATTGGAATTATATTTTTAATATATTAAAAGTCAGAGGCTTTGGCTCTCAATAGATAAGATGGATAAAAATGATTATGTTCTCATCAAGCTTAAAGGTTCTTGTGAATGGTAGTTTGGGCAAAATAATCAAATGTAGAAGGGGCCTTGAGAAAGGTGATCCTTTGTCTTCTATGTTGTTCAATCTTACAGTTGATATTTTGGCTAGAATGTTTATGCAGGTTAGAGAGCAACATAAGTTTTCAATTCCCAATCTCAAAGGTGAACTTAAGTTTCTTCCTTCTATATATTCAGTTTGCTGATGATACCATTCTTTTTTGCAAAGCTAATGAAGAGGAAATTCTTAATATGAAAGTGTTGCTTTATGTTTTTGAAGGTCTTTCTGGTTTAAAGATCAATTTTAATAAGAGTTCTTTATTCTATCTTGGTAAAAAGTTGCATATGGGTACTAAGCTTGCTAATATTCTTAATCTTACTTTATCCACTATGCGTTGGTCTTGCCTTTAAGCTTAGGAAAAGTTCAAGCGAAAAACCGGTATATGCTTATTACCAAAATTCAATCCAAGCTTTCCACTTGGAAAGGCAGCCACCTCTCAAATGGGGGATGCTCACTCTCATCAACTCTGTTTATCTCATGTGCCTTTATATTATATGTCTTTCTTTAAGCTGCCTAAATGGGTTATTAAGAAAATTGATAGCATAAGATCTACTTTTTTTTTAGGGGTACTAACAATGTGAGTAAGGGGTATAATTTAGTTAAATGAAAGAAGGTTTGTATTAGTAAAGCTGAGGGGTCTGGGTGTCAAGGACATTGCTCATTTTAATCTCTTTTGTGTAAGTGGCTCTGAAAAATTTTCAAATCCAATGAATACTCAGGTCCATATATAATTTCAATAAAAGTCTATTTCTACCCATCATAACTCCTCTTGTTTTTGGAAGGGTTTGCATGAGTGTAGTGCCAGTTTTTATTCATATTTCCTGAAGTGTAGGTGATCGTAAACAAATTCATTTTTGGGAAGACAAGTGGGATTTTTCTCAAGTTCTCTCTGAATTATATCTTTCTCTATACAAAATTGCTTGGATAAGTAGGCTCTAGGTCATACACAAGAATACTTTAACAAAGGTATGTGGATATGGAAAATTGCTTTCAATAATGTTATTTCATCAGTTGATAGAATGCACATGCAGAATCTTATGGATAATCTTGTTAATTACACCATCAAACCTGGCATTACTGATACTTTTATTTGGTCAGATTCTCCTACTGGGTTATTTACTGTCAATCTGCTTACAATACTATGAATAGATTCAATATTCAATATCCTCTATATACTGCCATTTCGAAAAATGTTGCTCCAATGAAGATTAAAATATTTTCATGGCTGTTGGTTCGGGACATGATTCTGAGTAAAGAAAATTTTATTAAGAGGGGTTGGTTTAATAATGTTGTTTGTGTTCTTGATTCATGTATGATTGAAACTTCTACACATCTCTTTTTTCAATGCAAAGTTACTAAATCTATCTGGAAAGACATTCCTGATGCCATCAATGTGCACACTATTCCTGATTCTTTCATTCATGCCCTTGATGGTTGGAAGTCTGCAAATATTCAGGTTAAGTTTGATCATATGTGGATTCTTTTGCTTTATTCTACATGTTGGACCATTTGGAAGTGCAGAAACAATAAATTCTTTAATAGGATTGACCATTCTTTATCATTTTTTAATTGGGAGTGAGGGATACCAAATAAGAAAAGCATAAATTTCTTGCTTCTCAGGAGTCTAAAAATCTGCATGATCTTTACAATGGAGAGGTGGATGTGCTTGTTCATAGACATTACAACCCTTTCCTGATGCCTTAAATCTTATCTTTCTTTGAGGGTCTTTTTCTTTTTCTTTTTGTATGGGATGTTTATTACTAAATTTTCTCTTGACAGATACCATATTAATGATGTAATTATATTTACTTCTCTGATATACATAAACATAAAGAGAATCAGCCTCACATAGTTCTTACTTTTATATTGGTTTTTATGCATCCGGATTTTATCAAACTAATATTTACATATTTTTCTGATCTAAGTTCAAAATGTTTCTGAGCTCTGTAGTTGTGAGCAGGTTAGGTGCAGGTTCTAATATTTATGTTTGATTCTGCGGGGTTAGCCTTTTGTTTTTCCTATTTATCCATGATCAAGTTTAAAAATCTATTCAGTTCTGTTCAATTACTCTGGTCTGAGGCTTTAGTTTTTTTGCTTATCTTTCTTACAGTTGTTCAAACTTAAACCTGTTATGTATTGTACTATATATGATTTTAACAGGTCTTTTTCTAAAAATATAGTTTTGTTATGTGTATGTTTGATCAATATTCTGAAAAAAGATATTTTAAGGCCTTTTCTTAGTTTTTTCTTACGTTTTTATGTGAGCGATGGCCTAAAATGTTGCAAGATGAAATTTAGCCATATTTACATCTCATAACAAAAATGGCTTTGCTTTAAAGTATTATTCATGCTCTTGTATTTTGTATTGGTACTGCTGGTTTCTTGGTTATATGCATGATTGCAGATGAGTTGTTGATCATAGTCATCTTTTTCAGTAAAAAGAATCTTTATTCAAAGTGCAATGCTTCCTGGGGGTCACTCAATAGAGAAAATGCTAAAACATCTCTTTCCTGGCCAAAAATTCAAGAGTCTGGGAGTTCTCACTCAAAAAATAGAGGAAAAGGCAAAAAAGAAGAGTCTGCTTCTGGATCACGGCAGTGGTTTTCTTTGTTCTCTATTTTTTCTTTTCTTCTGCTTCTCTTTCTTTCTTTTCTTTTTTCTATTCATTTTTCTTTTCATAGCCTTGTGTTATAGTGGTTGGTGCATGCGGACACAAGTTTGTTGATGGATCCTGCTACAGTATTTTTGTTTGGTTGGTTAGTTTTATAAAATTTTATAGGACAGACTCGCAAAGTCCTGCTCTTCTTTCAACAAATAAAAAAGGTAAGGGGCAATAACTAGTTACCTGGTCAATTAATCTTTCAACAACGTGTTCTATAATATGCTGAGTATTTTTCCTGATTCGTTCTCACACACAAATACCACAAGCAGAAAAAAAAAAAACTAAAAAATACACAGAGAAACACTCAACACAAAATATGCTGGCAATATCATGTTTCAGGAGGTGAATTAATTCAATGCTCTAAATCTAACAAAAACAATATGAGAAACCTGATCCTCTAGCTATAATCGATAAAATGCAAGGCTTGCAAAGAATTTGACCACATACTTCATGGAACCCCTTTCAAGTTCCAGTTGGGTACTCATCGCCTTATTGCATCCGCTGCACGGTATCTGCAGTGTGAAACATGTTCAACCAGAGGACAAAAATAAATTAAAAAACAGTCGATGGTTGATACCGATGATTTACTCGTTTAAGTCTGGAACCATAAGTCCTGTTGATGACGACCATCCAGTTACTAGGTTTTTCAAAACTGGATTAGCCGCAATGCCTTAGCATAAATGAACAGCAATTCGGAAAAGCATAGGTGGGAAACGCTAATCACTGATTCATAGCTATAAATCATCAAAGTTATCATTATATATTGAGGGATATTTTACAAGCAGAGTTATCAATAATCATATCCTATTATATGCCAACCTAGGATATAATGACAACAGGTCAGAACTAAATGCTGCTTGCAGTATAGATAGCTTCGTCGAGACTCAAACAAGTCTTAGGATATTTATGCTCACAGTTAACTTCCCTTCGAGGCATCAATGGCGTAAATCTTTCCCCAAATCTTTTGAAATTAACTTATTGTGTATGCAAAACTCTAATCTGGAATTATAGCGCACGCAAGAGAGAGGTATACCATCTTTGGTATTGTCAGATGACTATTTGCATGATTGATTCCCCAGCCTTCACTTCTGCAAAACAATCAAGAAGAATGTATTAGAAGAATTTAACCCAAAGCAAAAAACCAAAAAATGGTCCTGAATCTGCGAAAGATGGTGAATGGTTGCAAATACTCTTTTTGCTGATCTTGCAGCTTTGGCACATAGAAGTAGGGATGATACCATTTTTTTCGCAATATGTAATACTATAAATTAATTATCGCATATATAAAATATATTCAAAGATTAGTGTGATTAATGTTCCTGGTTGAGACCTGAAGTTGACTTTCAGGTGATAAACAGTGAGACCTGTTCCACCCTTTGGTGTTGCTTCTGGAAAAATAAACAAATAAATACGGGATGCATAACAACCAGCAGGTTTAATGGAGTTATGACTGCAAAGGTGATAGCATGAATGTGCATTATAATTATTTCTTATAGTTGGATGGATATATCATGTGAACAGGTAATGAAAAATAACAGGTGCAAGTTAATTCGATTAAACTTTAAATAGAAAATTACAAACTTGTCAGCATCGTTTAGGATATAAATACACCATTGCCTCATGAAGGATTTTTTGCTTCACTATACCTTTACCGATTCTGTGCTTGCTTTGAGAAGCATTATATAATATTGATGTTAGCATACACAGATACTAGTTTCACTATTTAAAAATAAATTTAAAAAATCAAGTTTTATAGGGGGAGTTTTTTCAAGACTTGATTTCATACTGTAATTCAAATAAGTAGTATCTTTAACTTATAATTCAACTTAGCAATATGGATAGAAATACATGTGGATACCATCTGTTATCATCTTTATCTTTATCTCCCTCTGTAAAGGCTTCACCCAATGTACTCACAACTCCGTTCTTAACAACTAAGTTTAATTATTTTTTTTATGGATCAAGTCTTGTTTGTTTAGTTTATTTCTGAATAGAAGCAATTAATTCCACAATATATCGCTTCCTCCTCAAAACAAAAGCCCGTGTTTTCCTTCCCTATTGCAGCCCTAACTTCTGGTTTCATTGGTCATATTTCACCAAGAAAATTGAAACATTTTATCTCCAACATTACACTTAAGGAGAACACTTCCAGATCACTTCAAGCTTCTTTACAAATTATAAGTAATATCTTATATTGTATGCAAGATATTCCACACTAGTCTTTTACCATCACTTATTTTAAGTAAAATATCAAATAAGACTAACCGGTCATCATCGAGGATACTGAAGCAATTGCTGATCTCAAAATCTCTACACTAGGGTCTAATTGATTTGAATGTCTCTGTTTTTCTCTTGATTTTATTTCTGAATTCTTAGCAAATCTATCACCTTCCTCCTCCTCCTAGTCTTCTTCCACCAGACTAGGAGAATTTGGAGGACACAAGTCACCAACTCTTTAGTATGATTATATAAATTGTCTTATGTATTGTCAGATCAATCATTGGATTGCAAAACTCTATAAACTTTGTTAAACCGACTCCATTATGATGGGAAAAAGCTCATATTATGAACAATGATGGTCAACTTGATATTTCTACTTTA
Source organism: Agapanthus africanus (assembly GCA_030015575.1). Taxonomy (NCBI): domain Eukaryota; kingdom Viridiplantae; phylum Streptophyta; class Magnoliopsida; order Asparagales; family Amaryllidaceae; genus Agapanthus; species Agapanthus africanus. The sequence continues at coordinate 44,245,991 of JASDDO010000001.1, read as the reverse complement.
GATTCACTTCTACTCTAAAAAAAATTAAAGCCTGTTCATTTACACACTAATTTTTGCTATACAGGGAAATTTAATAGAAGAAACAATCAAATAACTTATAAGAATGCCAATTAAAAACAAAATTGATCAAGAAAGAATTACTCTCGGGCCGCCAATTAAGTTGCATAACGGACTCGGCGAATTTCCCATGGAACTCAATAGTCCATCGACAATGAGGGCTTTGGATCAAGAACATGCTTGCATCAGCAGCGGCAATAGAAAAGACAGTATTGGTCTCTGTTGGGGTCAAAAATCACACCCCACTTGACCAAGTCAAAGTCAAAGTCAACCCAAGCCAAGTGGGCCTGAGTCCAATCAAGCGGGCCCGAGCCCAATCAAGCCCAAGTCAAGACCGAGCATGGAAGGGACCGGCCCCATGACAAAAAGAATGAAGTAATAAATTAGTTTAATATAATTTGTTATAAATAAATGTACGGAAAACGGGCAAAAAAACAAAATTTTGTAAACCCCATGGCATAAGTGCAAAAAGAAATAAGTAAATGAGGCATGGGGAGGCACACGCGCCATTTGGAAAAGCCCAAGAGGCTATATGTAAAGTATGTAGCCTATAAAAGGCAAATATGATGAAAAAATCAATAACTTTCATTCTCTCATAATTTCTAGAGTTCTGTGCTTCTTTCTTCTTCCTTAAGATTTTAAACATTCTCTTTTTTAAATTAAATCAAGAGTTTAACTCTTCTTTTTCCAAAAAGGGCAGTTTTTCACCATAAAACCCTCGAAGGGGAGTTCAAATTTCCAATCAAATTTCTGAAAGAGAGATTTTAAATCTCACCGCCACTTTTCTCCAAGATCCAACCAACAGAGAGGAGGAAGAATGAGGCCCATCTTCAAAAATCCCATTTTAGGAGGATCTAAGGCTCAATAGAGGATCTAGGGCTCAAGGAGAAAGAAAGGGGTCCCCTTTCATCCTCTCCGAAAGCCTTCTGAGAGTTTAACTCCAAACAAGAATTTCTTCTTTAGAAGTTTAACTCCAAACCAATATTTAAAGAGCTTTCTCCAAGATCCAAATCTTCAAAGGAGATTAGCCATAAAATTCAGATCTTTTAGGAGTTTAACTCCAAATAAAAAATCCTTTTTCTTCTAGGAGTTTAACTCCAAAGTCTCTCAGAAGTTCAACTCTCAGTTCAGGGGCTAAGCCCTTTTTTCCGCTGGCGTCCAGCGGCCACGCGCCATCTCACGCGTCCTTAAAAGAAACAAGTACACTAATCATAACAATTTCGATTGAAAAAAAAATTACAATTGATCATAGAAAGAACTTACTCTCAGGAGCACCGAGTTGGGTAGCGGCGTCAACAAATCAATCATGGATTTCTTGAGGTCCATGGAGACTCGAGATTAAAGGAACGCTCAAAGATTCGAGCTCTGCTACCAAACCGCGGTTTCAAGATCTCAAATCCCTAAACCCTTGTTTGGCTTCCATTTGAGCTATTTGGGAACGATGTTGAGTTTTTCCAAAATACTAACTTTACCATATTTCGCGGTCATTTTAGAGTTGAGATAACTGCACTTATCTTAGCTTTATTTATCTCAACTCCAATCTGACCTAAGTTATTTAAACCTTATTTTTGAAATTTAAAGCCTACTAACTAAGGTTTGGATATTTCCCATCTCCACTTATAAATGAACTGCAATTATCCAAACTCCATATCCAAACATGGCCAAAGGACTTTTGTCACGTCCTGCTTCTCAAAATACGGAAATACGGGGAGTAACCAAGGCTAACTGTGCTACCTACAGTAAGAAAAGATCCTTCTATAGTCACATAAAAGCTGTCTAGCTAAGCCCGTCAATATAATGTCCAAAACAAAATAGCTAACACTGCAAATCATGCTGCAACAAAATCATAAGGAATACTAGTAATAGGTTCATAAGATAAAAAGAGGCAAAAAATAAGGTTATGATCCATTAGGTTCAAAAATAATACAAAATCCGAAAAGACACAAAAATCCTAATGTCCCACAAGGGGCACACATGCTAAATACTAACCGAAAAGAAATAAACCTATAAACTACTGATCTTTTGTAAACTCCTAATAACCGCTCTGATCCTGCTCGGCCTGAAAATCCGTCTCTAATCCTGAGATGGCAAATATCAAGGATGTCAGACCATCCCAACAAGCACTCAGCGTAAAAGTATGTATGCGGTGTGATAACATGAATATGTGAGTGTAGTGAAGCCCGTGTGCGCATATATATATATATATATAGAGAGAGAGAGAGAGAGAGTAATAATATGAAACGGACATGTAAACAGATTAAGTCATATCCTAACTGGTCACTAAAAGGTAATCCAGAATATCGTGAGTTCGAATGTGTACGTCTACCTCTGCAGGAGTATTCCCAACCGAAGGGTAGGGCTCCAAGGGCACGGAAACACGGGCCCAAATGTGGAATGAACATACGACCGATATAGCCCAGTACGAGCTGTAATAACATGTGACAGATATAGCCCGGTACGAGCTGCCGGCATGGGACTCCTGAGATCCTGTTGTACGAATGCACACTCAAACTAACCCAACACCCCGTGTATTTATATCTAATATGGTAATAACCGAATCACTAATTAAGAATACTGAGTAGACTGGAACTTGTAATATCATGTTAATTGTATGGAAATGAAACTGATAAACAGGAAAGGTTGTGTCATAACATGTAATTCAGCATTCTAATTAGAGATCTCGTTTTTAAATAAATGGACTGAAGTAATGAATGATTATAGCATGTCAAATATGGTCGTTATCAAGTAAAAGTAATCGCATGTGAGTGGTGTACAGGCTTGTCAATCGTACAAGTCTCAAATGTTATCTATACCATTAGGTAAACCATAATATAGATATACTACTTATATTTTCTTATTCACAAACTGGCTATATATATATATATATATATATATATATATATATATATATATATATATAAAAGATAGATTACCTTTCAAATTTTATTTGTATTTAATTGTATCTATTCCCATCAACTTTACTGCATTATTCTGTATTATAACGATATAAAAGTTGCGAACTAACACAGTTTTATTGGAACAATGCACGTTAAAGATATGTTTGAGAAATCGCCGATATTGTATCGACCAAAAATAAAGAGCAAGAATACTTGGCTCTGAGACGAATAAAATACGACGATACCACGCAAAAAATCCAAGCTTGAAGGCTCGGCCATAGGGTTTGGTTCGCTGCAAAGGTGACGAGGCGATGGCGATGGTTGCTGAGGTTGCTGCGATGGTGAAAGGGGATCGCCTGCGGATGAGACCGATGGTGAGGGAAGCGACGAGGTCGGAGGTTATTGTCGACGAGGGAAGAAGTCGATAGAGGGAGCGGCTGGAGCGACAACAGCAAGAGTTCGAAGGTGGCTACGGTTGCTTGGAATGCCGACTGGAGGTCTGCGGCGAGAGAAGGGCCGCAGTTGAGGGTGTGCTCGAGCGGCTGGGGCGATGGAGGTTGCTGGGGTGGTTACGACGAGGCGATGGCGAGGGCTATGGAGTTGGGTTTGGGTTTGGTGTTCGGCCGATGATGGGTTATGGAGGCAAGGGCGGCGACGATGGGTCTGGGTTAAGGTCAGTGATGGGTTCGACAATGGTGAAGCCGGAGACGGTCGTCGGTAGTTGAAGGTCGGTTGAGGAGGGTGGGGTTGATGGCGCTGGGTTTTGTTGAGGGAAAGGAGATGGAGACGCCGGTGATGATGGTGCGGATTCGGAGGAGGCGACGATGAGGGAGGAGGATCAAGGTTGAGGGAGATGGGGACGGTGGTGTTTGAGGGCGTAGCTTGGAGGTCTCGGGGAGATAGGAGAGAGTGGAGAGAGAGATGTGTGTATATGAGAGGGGAAAAATATATTGAGTTGGAGAGAGGGAGAGATAAGATAGAAAGATAAAGGATTTAATTGTATTTGGTTAATTATATATATGTGTGTTTAAAGATTTGACAGAAATTTTATTTATTTTCATACCAAAAGATATGCTACCATGCATATATTTATAGTTCAAACAACAGCAAATATGTTATGGAAAAAATACATTTGCAAACTAAATAAAATATTAATAAATTAGTTTAAAGATTTTATTATATTAAGGAGATATAATTGTTTTGTTGCTACTAATGAATTAACATATATTACTTAAAACTGAAGATTATCATATCAAAATTATATCCACCAAGAGATAATATAAACATATTAGCAACCAACCATTCATTAACTAAAGTAAATTCTAAAATTATAGGAATGGTTTTATTAATGAAAATAATGTGGTAAATCTAAAAAAACATTACCTAAAGTAAATTCTAAAATTATAGGAATGATTTTATTAATGAAAATAATGTGGTAAATCTAAAAAAATATTGTATCCAAAATAGGGTGTTACATCTTACCCACCTTACAAGAAATTTCGTTCTTAAAATTGGAAGTACGAACTACAAGATTAAGGAAACAGACGAGGATACTTTTGATGGAGATCGTCCTCATGCTCCCAAGTGGATTCTCCGCGTGAACATCCGTCCCAAAATACAAGAACTAAAGGAATGATCTTGTTCCTCAACACTCTCTCTACGGTCGACAATGGTTGTAGGTTGCTCTTTATACTAAAGGTCAGTGCTCAAAGTTAATTCAGAGTGATCGAGAACATGACTGTCATCGCGAACATACCGACGTAACTGAGACACGTGGAATACATCGTGTACACCAGCCAAAGAGGATGGTAAAGCCAATCTGTAGGCCACTACACCAACACGCTCCACAATCTTGAATGATCTGATAAATCGGGGATTGAGTTTCCCACGACTACCGAATCTAATCACTCCCCGAGTCGGCGAAATTTTAAGGAACACATGGTCTCCTACACCAAGCTCCAGAGGTCTTCGACTAGTATCTGCCCAACTCTTCTGGCGATCTTGTGCTGTCTTGATACGGTTTCTGATTGACTGGACATTATCGACGATTTGGGTTATAAGCTCCGGTCCTAGCAATCTTCACTCTCCCACATCATCTCAACAAAATAGGGAACGACACTTGCGTCCGTAAAGTGTCTCAAACGGGACCATCTGTATACTCGTCTTGTAGCTGTTATTATAAGAGAATTCCACCAAGTGTAGATGATCCTCCCACGATCCCTTGAAATCTAGTATACAAACCCTTAACATGTCTTCTAATATATGTATAGTACGTTCAGATTTTCCATCCGTCTGAGGGTGGTAAGCTGTACTGTAATTGAGACGGATACCCAAACTCTCTTGCAAGCTTCTCAAAAAATGTGAGGAATCTTGTGTCTCAGTCTAATACGATACTGATGGCACCCATGTAACCTTACAATCTCTTGCATATATTTATCTGCCAACGTTTTCGTCCATTGTCCCACTCGAAAGGGTAGAAAATGGGCAACCTTTGTGATACGGTCGACGACGACCCAAATAGCCTTGTTGCCCTTAGAACTCCACGGTAAAGCCGTCACAAAGTCCATAATGATGTGTTCCCACTTCCACTGAAGAATGGGAAGTGGTTGCAAAAGACCAGCCACTCGCTGATGTTCAGCCTTCGCTTGCTGATACACTAAGCATTTCAACACATAGCGGGCAATCTCCCTCTTCATGTCATTCCACCAAAAGTGTTGTCTAACGTCCCTATACATCTTGGTGCCATCCGAATGCACTGAATAGGCTGAACTGTGCGCTTCCTTCAATACTTCTTCTCGAACCTCGCCCGTTGGCACACATAGTCGACTGCCGAATCTTAACCATCTTCGTGTATCAACAAGTCTGTTCTCAATCCGGCCTCCACCAAACCCTGGAACTTCTGCAATTGCGGGTCTCCAATTTGTGCAGCTTTAATACGATCTACTAAAGAAGACTGCACTTGTAGCTGCCAATACTGTCCACGTGTCCCCGATTTTACTACCTCCAAATCAAGTCTCCGAAACTCATCAAGAATATCCTTCTGACTAATCGACAACTTCGCTGTTGATCTCCGACTGAGAGCATCCGGTACCACATTGACCTTCCCGGGATGGTATTGCAAATCAAGATTATAATCGGCTATGAACTCCAACCACCTGCGATGTCTCATATTTAGCTCCTTCTGTGTGAACACATACTTTAAGCTCTTGTGATCCGAATAGATTTCAACCCGTTCTCCCAAAAGATAATGCCTCCAAATCTTGAAAGCAAATATAACTGCGGCCAACTCTAAATCGTGGGTTGGGTAATTCTTCTCGTGCGTCCTCAGTTGACGCGAGGCATAAGCTACAACAATTCCATGTTGCATTAAGACGCAGCCTAAAACTTTACCGGAAGCGTCATTATGAATTATCAATCCTCATGTTCTGTCTGGTACGGTTAGTATAGGTGCAGTGGTAAGTTTCTCCTTCAATAACTCGAACGTTCGGTTGCATTCTTCTGACTATACAAACGGTACTCCTTTTCAAGTAAATCTTGTCAATGGCTCAGTTGCTCGTGCAAAATCTTTAACAAATCTCCGTCAGTAGCCTGCGAGTCCCAAGAAACTTCTGATTTTTGCCACTGACTTTGGTGCTGGCCAATTTTTCACTGCTTCAATCTTCGTCGGGTCTACGGACATACCATCTCCGGAAAAACGATGTAGCCCAAAAACTGAACTTGTTCAAGCCAAAACTCGCATTTACTAAGCTTGGCGTATAAGTTCTCCTGTCTCAATATCAGTAATACGATCCTCAAATACTCGGCATGCTCCTCTTTGCTTTTAGAGTACACAAGAATGTCGTCGATGAAAACTACAACAAACTGATCGAGTTACTGCGAGAAAACTCGGTTCATTAATTCCATGAACACGGCCGGGGCATTAGTAACACCAAATGGCATCACTAAAAACTCAAAATGTCCGTATCGAGTTCTGAAAGCTGTCTTGCATACATCTTCCGTTTTAACCCGAACTTGATGGTATCCCGATTTAAAATCTAACTTGGAGAATACATGGGCACCACATAATTGATCGAACTTGTCATCAATCCGGAGTATAGGATATTTGTTTTTAATTGTAACCCGGTTCAACTCCCGGTAGTCAATACACATGCGTAACGAGCCATCCTTCTTTACTAGTAAAACTGGAGCGCCCCACGGAGAAGTTCTTGGGCGAATGAAACATTTGCTAAGGAGCTCTTCTATCTGCTTTTTCAATTCCGCTAACTCAACTGGTGCCATCATGTAAGGTGTCTTAGAAATCGGTGTCGTTCCTGGTATTAATTCAATCCAAAATCCTAAAACACGGGGCGGGGTAGACCGGGTAAATTCTCGGGAAAGACATCCAAGAATTCTTGAACTACGACTGGTGCCGAACTCTCATCAATCTCCATCGACGGTAGTATGCTGCTCATCGGCTTTTCCCTAAACTCTATTATTCCCGAAGATTTGTTGCCCCCAACAAACACGAACTCTGGGTGGTTAGGAATACGAAAGATTACGGTCTTGGTCCGACAATCAATATGTGCATGAAAGGTGCCCAACCAATCCATTTCTAAAACGACATCATAATTACCGGCCCCGATCAGCAGGAAATCAGCGAAAAGCTCCCGACGCAAATTACTACTGGACAAACCTTGCACTCTAGGTTGGTGGCAACTACTCCATTGCCAGTATGAATGTCCCAACCTCGAGCCAGTGTTTCGTATGCAATAGAATGTGTTGTGGCAAAAACCAAAGACATGAAACAATGTGAAGCCCCAGAATCGAAAAGTGCTCTAGCAGGAACAGAATAAACTAGAATGGTACCTGAAACGACATCCTCTGATACCTCTGCCTGCTTAGCCGTCATGGTAAAAGCTCGCTCCTGGCCACGACCTGCGTTGCCTCGCCTCTGATCAAAAAGTTGCTTCTGGGGAACATGTCCTTTCTGTTGTTGGTTGTGCTCTGCTCTCTTAGGACAACTCCCAATCTGGTGGTCACTAGCACCACAGATCAAACACAGACCCTTGGCCCGGCGACAATTCCTCTCAATGTGTCCTGGTATCTGACAGTATCCACAAACCAAGGATCTTCATTGTGATGGGGTTGCAGTACGCTTCATCTGAACTCCTCTATACTGTTTAACTGGAATTCTTCCTGATGTTTGATTCACCGGGCATTTAAATCCACCACTTTGAAGTTTCTTCCTCTTATCCATAACTGCCTCAATCCTGTGAGCTGCATTTAATACCTCGGAATAAGTTCCCAAATCATGCGTAAGCTAATTTCTCTTATATCTCCGGAGTAAGGCACTGTAAAAATCTCCTGGCCCTATCCTCCTCCTAAACTACCATCGAAGGAGCGAAACGACCGAGTCGGATAAACTTAGCCGCTACCAATCCACCGTGTGATCTCTCTGACGAAGACTGATAAACTGTCGCTCCATTTCAATTCTGACCGACTTGGGAAAAAATTTCTCAAGAAAATCAGTCGAGAAGCCGGTCCATGCAATCGGTTTCTTCAACATGTTCTCTTCTGTGAGCCACCAAATTCTCGCTACATCTTGCAGCTGTATCTTGACTATGTCCACTCTGTCCTCTTCTAGAACTCGGGCAGCTGACAGCAAATTCTCCATATCGACAATCCACTGCTCGGCATCTTGTGGACTGCCCGAACCGGTGAAAACTGCCGACTGTAGTCTCCTACACTACCCGGACGTCTACCCTCACGAACCTCGACCACCTTATTCAAGGCTGCAGTAGCGGTTTGCTGAGAAGCAAGTAGACCCTCCTGTAGTAAGCCAGTCTGCTGCTGTTGGCTCAATAATATGTCACATATAACTCCAAGTAATGCAGCATTGTTGTCGCGCCTTCTATATACCCGCAAATTTTCTTCCGCCATGATTCTGAAGTTAAAACGAACGACGAGATTTAGCAACTAAAACAAGATTCAAGTTCAGAGTATTAAAATAATTGAGTGAAAAGAAAAGCAAATAATGCACTGTAATCAAATCAAAGGATACAAATTAAGAATAGAACTCTAAGTTACTCAAACAGAATACCGTATTGTAACCCGCGGTACATGGGTATAATATCGTAACTCTATCCAAATCGTCTGAATCCTACAATCAGAGTCAAAGAATTATGCAGCATGACATACTGAGAGAAACCTAGACATGTGATTCTAACCTAAAAGGTCGGTAGAACCAAGACTAATTTCGACGTCAGGCTGGCTCTGATACCAACCTAACCTTGTCACACTCGGCTTCCCAAAATACGAAAATACGGAGAGTAACGAACGCCAACCGTGTTACCTACGGTAAGGAAAGATCCTTTCATAGTCACATAAAAACTGTCTAGCTAAACCTGTCAATATAATATCCAAAATATAATAGATAATACTGATAATCATGCTGCAATGAAATCACAAGGAATACTAGCAATAGATTCATAAGATAAAAAGAGACAAAAATAAAGTTATGATACAATAGGTTCGAAAATAATACAAAATCCGAAAAGACTCATAAATCCTAATGTCCCATAAGGGACGCACATGCTTAATACTAACCGCAAAGAAATAAATCTATGGACTACCGATCTTCTGTAAACTCCTGATAACCGCTATGATTCTGCTCGGCCTGAAAATCCGTCTCTAAACCTGAAATGGCAAATCCCAGGAATGTCAGAACATCCTAACAAGTACTCAACGTAAAAATATGTGTATGCGGTGTGATAACATGAATATGTGAGTGTAGTGAAGCCCATGTGCGCATGTTTATATATATATATATATATATATATATATATATATATATATATAATATGAAACAGACATGTAAACATGTCAAGTCATATCCTAACTGGTCACTAAAAGGTAATCTATCTTATCGTAAGTTCGAGTGTGTACGTCAACCTCTATAGGAGTGTTCCCAACTCAAGGGTAGGGCCCCAGGGGAAGGAAACACGGGCCCAAATATGGAATGTGTTGGAGATAGTGCCCTCAGAGTCAATTATTGGATCACAGGCACGTGATTGCAATGATTGAGGGAGGACCTATCCCGGTACGACAGTCTTACTCGAGATGATAGTATGCTATCTGGTTTACCTTTATCATCGTGTACTGCTTCAGGTGACCTTACATGTCACTATTACACGTTGATAGAGCCCATAGGATTCTTGCTTGACGGCCAGCAGTATGAGGGCGATCATATAAGTGAGAGCTGGAGTCTATAAGCACATCCTTAAAAGGTCCCTAGTCGTGGGAGTTTCGAGACAGGGCATCGATACTCCAGAGTAGACTAGTGTATACAGTCGAGACCCCGACGAGGGGCAGTGGCCGGTCTCACAAGCCACTGGTGTCAGTTGGTTCACCTAAGATGTATACAGGTGCTCATTGGGTTATGAGTTCACCGGACAGGACTCGCCGGGAACATGCTAGTTGGTCTTATACCTGACGTCAGATAGCAGTTCCCTGGTGACATGTGTACAGGTTAGTTCATCGACCTGGGGATCGTCATTTGTCTCGTGTGAGTTCCCACTGTACTTTGATTACTACCCTACCACGGCTCAAAGGAGTCGTGCAAACAGGTTTTAGTTGGGTACAGTCCCGAGCCACATGGAGGCAGTGAGCGGATCTTCGGGGGTTCGTCTCTCCCGGTATTGGGGGTGAGGTCGCGCTGTGTCTAGGAGAGCCATTACACGAAGTCCTTGGCCAAGGCAAGAAATTTACTGGTAGGTATTCCAGTAGTATCTCAGGGTGTTCTGGGCTACACTCCGACACGACTTGTACCGCTTTTGGGGGTCTGACTTTTACCAACCCCCTAGGCCCGCCATGCGATACTCATAGACGAACGGACCGGACTGTACGGATATTGTCACTGACAGGCTCAGTAGGGTGTCAGGATGAGTTCGCTCATCGACGTCCCTTTTGGTCAATAGCTGGTGGCCCGTTACGTATTGGCTTATACCTCTGACGTGCTAGTGGTTAAATCCACAGCCATAGTATTGACGAGTCTTTAGAGTCCACCACACATTCAGTTACTCAGCTTTCGGGCGAAACGCTGTAGAGGCCGTATGGAGATATGGCACGGTCCGATCAGATACGTGCGGTATTGCACGGATCAGGATCGGACGGTTTGTACTAGAGGCCGTATAGATATATGGCAGGGGTCGATCAGATACGTGCGGTATTGCACGGATCAGGATCGGACGGATATTTCTAGCCGGCTTTGGTTTAAGCCGGATCCTAGTATAGTACAGTATAGTTTTGTCTCATTGCATTTGTATCCGGTCGGAATACAGATGCGGGTGTGTATGCACAGTATCAGGGTTTTCCTGTAATTTATTACGGGACCAGTTTTCTGGAGTTGCCAGTTTGCATTCCGTTCCGGCCGGTTTTCCTTTGTTCTTTCCCGGCCGGACTTTTCCGATGGAGGGGGTTATTTGCAATTGTGCAAATAACATTTGTGGAGGGGGTTTCTTGCAAATGTATTCATTATGATATGTTAAGCATCTTTGCTTTTTCATCCATGATGGTGCATTTATTTGATATGAAAGGATTAGATGTTGTTATGGAGTTGATGTGAGGTTTTCCTTTTAACAAGGGGTCACCCTCCACCTTTACCTACACTCACCTCCCTCTTGCATTATGTTCACACTCCACCACCATTCCTCATTAGAAAAAGGCCGGCCACAATTTTGAGGGAGGGAGAGAGAGAGTTTCATTTTGGTATGGTGGCATTATTCTTGATCTCATATCATTTCATGCTAGAAAAATGCAAGCACCATTTTTTCTTATCTTGATTCCTCCATCATCTTCAAAGGCAACAAAACCCCAAATGAGACACAACCCTACACATTCTACAGCAATTCTTGGGCATGTCGACTTGCCAGCTTCATGCCCGAGTTGCCTCGGTATAGAGGCGGGAGCCCGTAAAAGAAACAGGCGACGTGGTGCCCTTCCGGCGAGGAGATGGAGACCGGACTTTCCGCGTGAGATCGGGACGACGACGAGAAGACCGGAGGACTCGGATCACTCGGTATATCTCTTCCCTATCTTGTTAGTTAGCTAGGACAAGTTTAATGGCCCGATCCGGTGTTTAGTGCGCGGTGGTGCCGATTTGCTAAGTTCGCAAAATTAAAGTTTATCACCGCTTCCGCATTTGGCCGTCGGTTTGACGGCCGGGGCGCCGCCGTGCACTTACAGTGGTATCAGAGCCTCGCCATTAACTTCGTCTAGCTTTGTTTGATGTGTTTGCATTTCCGATCGACCAAAATTCCAAAAACCCGCGTTTTTCTTTACATCAGTTTTCTGTCGAAATTTTTTGAAGTCCAAAAATTTTTCAGGTTGTCTCAGAATGATGTGCAGGGAGTTCTAAGAACACTGGAAAAATTCGACAACACGATCCCTCCGTACGACCGTGGAACCGCGGCCATAAACCCCTCTTAGGCCGCGGTTCCGCCGCAGGAATGAGGGATCATGTCATCGTTTTTTTGCAGTGGGCTTGTGGGCTAAAAATAGGGGTTTTGGAATATTAAAATTGGGCCCAGAATTTCTGTGAGTGCTACAGTATTGCTTGGGGGCCCACTTGTTAATTTTTGATCGATCGGATATTTTAAACACATTGTTTCACAGTATTTACATTATATCTGCGACCGTGAATGTCACTTGATCGGTAAATCCTGTCTAACTGCTATAGCCCGGTTAGACGGATTTGCGAACGTGACTTTCACGTTGATATTCTGTGTTTTTGCTGTGATGTTGCGGATCGGTCGTGGGGGATAGCCTGGATGCAATGCTAGTACAGTTTTGTTGTATTATGTACATTTGATATTGCGGGGCGAGCGTCCGATATGTGGACTGCCGTCACTGCCTGTTTGTATTATTCTTTTGGGGCACGACCTGGTTGCGGTCGATGTACCCGTTGTATGTATATTTTACTTTCTGTACTAGGATTACCCCGCGGTGGGGTGCACGGATAGCCGGGTTCTGGAGGGCAACAAGCCCGCATCTCATGGCATTGAGAAGGAGGGGGCTTCACTCTAGGATTGGCGGGCTATTCGCCGCACTCGTAGGGGGTACAGGTTGACCCAGGAGGGGTGCCCAAGTTGCCGGATTCCGTGAAGTGCTGGGTGGTCCATTCACGGTGCTGAAGGGGGCTGCCTCGCTTCAGGTTTTGGCGGGTAACTTGCCGCGCCCGTAGGGGTCTAGGATTTCATTGCACAGGCTATCCACACGACCAGGGGAACGTCGGGTTTCAGTAGTGGCTCTGTGAAACCCGGGAATCCCAGATATCTGTATTGTTCTGTGATGCTGTACATTTCTGTGATGTTGCATTTTTATCACGCCTTGAGCGAAATATAATATATTGGTATATATATTAGTAGATGTTGTATATGTTTTGCATCCGCGCTAGTCCAGTCCCCGCTCTGTCGTTAGTTAGCTAACCTAACGGGTAATGACGGGACCCAGTGGCGAATGCGGATGGCATATACGTACATCAGTATATTTTCGTTCTTTGTGGTGTGATCAATTGATGGGACTGCGTTGATTCGGATCAATGCAAGTTAAAACAAACCTATTCTGATGTTGTTGGAACACTTTTCAAAAAGCTGTTATTGCAAGGACGTTCACTTTTGTTTTGCATCGTGGTATTCATTTGGAATATCCAGCTCCTCAGTCGACGAGGCAAGGGCCGAGATCCCTTCACCGGGAGTGACCCCTTGGACAGAAGTTTGCGTCAGGGCATTAACTTCACTATAGCCGATTACTTTTGCTTTGCATCGTAGTATTCAGTTGGAATATCCTGCACCTCATTCTACGGGGAAAGAGCCGAGATCCCTTCACCGGGAGTGACCTCTTTAGCAAAGGTTTTCGTCACTATATTTTTATAAAAAGTTATCCGGTTCCTTCAACGATATCAAGTTCATTACGTTAAAGGTTTTTCGCCAAAAACCAGCCGTAGCCCTCCGTCATTTCAGATTAGTATTGCTTAGTATTCGCGCTACGTTTGTCGTTGCTATTCGCCGAGGCGTAGTGTGCGGTAGCTCTGTAATGCTTTCTGTCGTATGGATATGTGGATTGGTTAGGACAGTCGTACGACTTTGTTGATTATTCGTCAAGGGTCGTGCGGGTGGGTTTAACGCAATCAAGATAATGACGGGTTGAACTTGACTAGGACCTTTTGATTTGTTGATTATTCGTCAAGGTCACTTGGGTCCTAGGGGTAAAAATCACATCGGGAGTTTCAAAAGAACTGAAACTTGCCAGGCATGCGCATACCTTCTGGAGTGTGGTGACTTGAGTGGATTCCGTCAAGTTATCATGCGATGATAGTCGGATCCCGATTCCCACTGATGAGTTGGTTTACTCCTCGGGTGATCCCGACTAGTTCTTCTTTCAGGTTTGGAGGAGAATTTGAGGAGACAGTGGGAGGTTTCCAGATTAGATAAATTGGTAACCATTCTGATCTTGGTTAGAGTGCACGCTGAGTGTTTCTTTTCTCTCTCTCTTTGGCAGCGACCATTGACCCGACCCAAGACTATGACTCAGTGACCAAGTTGACCGAACCTTCTTAACACTGGCTTTTGGATTGTCAGAGTTGCAGACCTCATTGCCACTCCTACTTTTACCCTTTTCTCCAGGACACCCCGTATTATTACGAACGTCCACTTCCATTGGACAAAACCATCGTATGGTTAGATACGAACTTGAAGGAATTCGAGGATGGTTTCCGGTTCTGGAGAAAACGGATAGGATTATTCAGTTGTCTTTTCCCTTTTACCTTCTCTCAAGTTGTGAGTACTCCTTGGTTTAGGAGATAGTACACCTATTATGCAAATTGGATAGTCTTCTTCCAAACCTTAGGCTGGTGCCGACCGGTAGGGAATGAAGAAAACCAATTAGCCTAAACGGTGTGCAGAAGGTATTAAGATTAAGACAAAGCAAGGGATTAGTAAGAGGGCAAAGTAAATTGCGACTGATATTCACGACCAAACCAAGTATTTCTTCGCCAATCCTAAATCGCCTTTGTATTTCTCTAGGACACTCCGTATCACTACGAAGATCCACAGTTTATTGGATAATCCATCGTATGGTTATATACGAACTCGAAAGGAACTTGTTCCAGTTCGGGGATGGATTCTGGTGCAGGAGAAATAGGAATAAGGTTTATTCGGTTGTCTTTTATCTTCACCTTCTCTCGCATTGCGAGTGCTCCTAGGAGTAGGACAGTACACCCATTATGCTTATTGGATAGTCTTCTTCCAAACCATAGGCTGGTGCCGAACGGTAGGGAAGGAAGAAAACCAATTGGCCTAAAAGGGTGTGCAGAAGGTAATGACTAAAGACATATAAAGGGATTTGGAGAGGTGGCAAAGAAATATACGGTTACAGTTGTGAATCTGGATAATGGAAGAGGCATTACTAGGAATACCAGGATACCCCATCGAAACATTTCAATGTTTCAGTTCAACTGTGTACTGTTAAAAGAAAACTGATTTCCCGATTGGACACTTGCTCCAGGGTATGTATTTACCAGGTTTGATTCTCACATCTGTATGGTTTTACAGATGATGAGTGGGAGTAAGTTATTGGAAATAGGGTGATCATCCTCATTATATCGGAATTCGTTGTAATCGGTGATATTTGAGGAGATCATCTGGGCTGTTTGCCGGTCGGTAAATATTTGGTTTTGAATATCCGCTGTTGTGCACCAATTTCAAATTGATATATCTGTACATCTATTTTCATAGAGTGAGATATACCTTTTGATATTATGTCGATGACATTTACCTATATCAGTGGATGGTTAGGTAAGGAGCATTAAACAGCGGTGTAATTCTTCTTAACCATAAGTACAGTTTTCAACCTACGACACACAGTGAAAGAGTTGTTAGACTCAGCGGATTTATACAGAGTATTGTATGTTGTCCAGTGTCCATTAGGACAGAGGGGTTGGTCCTCATACTATATTCTGTTTACTTTTAACTTCTCTAGTTCTTAGACATGTATTTCGTAGAAACACAGGGTCTAAGTTTTGAGGAGTTATAGGTATTTGAATAGAGTAGAGAACCAGGTGTAGCAAGTATCGGGATTCTTCAAAGTGATCGAAGATGTAGATACTTGTGTATGGTATTCAGTTGATAGTAATGATAAAGAGAACTTGCTTCTCTTTCAGGTTACTCATAATTGGAAGCATTCCTAAGTTGAGTAACGCTGATCGGCCTCTTTCCATTTAGTTGACATGCACTGGAGATAGCTGCATGATTTGAATCTGGTTCAATTAAATCAGTGCCTCTGGTTCTATATTGGATATAGTACAGTTCATATCTTAACATTGTTAAGGTACGGGGAGTTGTCCGGCTTATGATTAAAACCAGACTCTGGATAACTCAAGGCACGTTTCTGTAATGGCTGTTTGTGGGTTGACCCAGGCTATGACGAGGGTTGATTTTCTACCATCTGGGAGATCAATAGTAATATTGTTCTAGACTCGCCACAGTTTTAATAAAAATAAATTTTTTCAAAAACAGCAGTGGGAGTATGGTAGAACTGGAAGTGATTCCAGAACCGCAAACGATTACTGAAGATTTGATAAGGAACCTAAAGATTCAATCTGATTTGACATTCCATTGGCCACTCCGCAGATACGGTGGGTAACTTCAGGCACCCGAGAGGTACTCCGGTAACCTCAAGGACAGTGACAGGGAAGTTCTTGTTTACCCACACTTGCCATTGCTGTTGTTCCAGGCTGCGAGACCCGGTGGGAGGATGAGTATAGCGTCGTTCTAAACTAGCTTTAGAAGTGCACGTCTATATGACTCTGCCAGAGGGTTGTCGTAGTCAGTGGGAGCAGCGGAAGCATTGGTGGACATCAGGATTATGTCTATTTATAGACTAAAGCAGATATAGCGGAGATAGATCATCTATTTCTGATGTGACAGTCATAAGTTTGACGTCATCAGAATAGGGGATGCATCTGTTGAGAAGGTAGTAGGGTGTGATATCCGGGTTTTGGATGACATACACAAAGTAGGAAGTGACATTCCTATACTACGATCGGTTATACTTTGGTCGTCACACAGTGGTTTCTCCACAAGGGACTTGGACATTATGTCAGACATACTGGTTACTAGATCTATGGTTTTAGATCTAGATTTGGGTGGTTTCCCAATCAGGGTACTTTGACAGCATTCTAAGAGTATTTAGAATGGACGACTCCTGGGACGGTAGTGTACCTGCAGGTGATGGAGTCACCCTCTCTAAAGGTGTCTTATAGACTAAAGTAGAGAGGGATGTGCATGATTGGCAGATCACTTGCTTAGGCAATTGAGTCAATCATGAGATGTCAAGTACCACACCAGATGTTGTTCTTGCACTAGATGCAATAAGTTGACATTGATCCAATCCTGGAGAAACAGTCGGAAGCAGTTTTAGAACATAAGTGGATGTTCTAGGGATATGATAACGACAGCCTCATTTGGGAGACAGTTATCATTCCAGGCTTCCAAGGTGACATGGACGACAAGGAGGTTGTCAGAGTTATAGTTTTCCTTCCGACGAGGGGCAGTATTCTGGACAGGTGATCCAGGCAGATACTGAGGGAGGCATGGCGCAGGATACTGATTAAGTTCAGTTGACGATACAGTCTAAGAAGTTTGGATTTGGAGTTCATTTATGAGCTAGGTCCCATCAGACATCCAGACATTCTAAGACAGGTATTGCTCATTTCGGGAGATGGCATTCTCCGCGAACTTGAGATTTAGAGAGACATAGAAAGAAACATCAGAGCGGATCCACTCGCTGAGGCTATTCCTCGAACGCAATAGTCTCGCAAACGAGCTTTGTGAGACTGACTAGTAGAGGAGTTGGGTGTTCGGTATCACACGGGCTGTGAGTATGCGACATCGCAATAATTAGCCTTGAGTGCAAGTGGGAGATTGTTGGAGATAGTGCCCTCAGAGTCAATTATTGGATCACAGGCACGTGATTGCAATGATTGAGGGAGGACCTATCCCGGTACGACAGTCTTACTCGAGATGATAGTATGCTATCTGGTTTACCTTTATCATCGTGTACTGCTTCAGGTGACCTTACATGTCACTATTACACGTTGATAGAGCCCATAGGATTCTTGCTTGACGGCCAGCAGTATGAGGGCGATCATATAAGTGAGAGCTGGAGTCTATAAGCACATCCTTAAAAGGTCCCTAGTCGTGGGAGTTTCGAGACAGGGCATCGATACTCCAGAGTAGACTAGTGTATACAGTCGAGACCCCGACGAGGGGCAGTGGCCGGTCTCACAAGCCACTGGTGTCAGTTGGTTCACCTAAGATGTATACAGGTGCTCATTGGGTTATGAGTTCACCGGACAGGACTCGCCGGGAACATGCTAGTTGGTCTTATACCTGACGTCAGATAGCAGTTCCCTGGTGACATGTGTACAGGTTAGTTCATCGACCTGGGGATCGTCATTTGTCTCGTGTGAGTTCCCACTGTACTTTGATTACTACCCTACCACGGCTCAAAGGAGTCGTGCAAACAGGTTTTAGTTGGGTACAGTCCCGAGCCACATGGAGGCAGTGAGCGGATCTTCGGGGGTTCGTCTCTCCCGGTATTGGGGGTGAGGTCGCGCTGTGTCTAGGAGAGCCATTACACGAAGTCCTTGGCCAAGGCAGGAGATTTACTGGTAGGTATTCCAGTAGTATCTCAGGGTGTTCTGGGCTACACTCCGACACGACTTGTACCGCTTTTGGGGGTCTGACTTTTACCAACCCCCTAGGCCCGCCATGCGATACTCATAGACGAACGGACCGGACTGTACGGATATTGTCACTGACAGGCTCAGTAGGGTGTCAGGATGAGTTCGCTCATCGACGTCCCTTTTGGTCAATAGCTGGTGGCCCGTTACGTATTGGCTTATACCTCTGACGTGCTAGTGGTTAAATCCACAGCCATAGTATTGACGAGTCTTTAGAGTCCACCACACATTCAGTTACTCAGCTTTCGGGCGAAACGCTGTAGAGGCCGTATGGAGATATGGCACGGTCCGATCAGATACGTGCGGTATTGCACGGATCAGGATCGGACGGTTTGTACTATAGGCCGTATAGATATATGGCAGGGATCGATCAGATACGTGCGGTATTGCACGGATCAGGATCGGACGGATATTTCTAACCGGCTTTGGTTTAAGCCGGATCCTAGTATAGTACAGTGTAGTTTTGTCTCATTGCATTTGTATCCGGTCGGAATACAGATGCGGGTGTGTATGCACAGTATCGGGGTTTTCCTGTAATTTATTACGGGACCAGTTTTCTGGAGTTGCCAGTTTGCATTCCGTTCCGGCCGGTTTTCCTTTGTTCTTTCCCGGCCGGACTTTTCCGATGGAGGGGGTTATTTGCAATTGTGCAAATAACATTTGTGGAGGGAGTTTCTTGCAAATGTATTCATTATGATATGTTAAGCATCTTTGCTTTTTCATCCATGATGGTGTTATTATTCGATATGAAAGGATTAGATGTTGTTATGGAGTTGATGTGAGGTTTTCCTTTTAGCAAGGGGTCACCCTTCACCTTTACCTACACTCACCTCCCTCTTGCATTATGTTCACACTCCACCACCATTCCTCATTAGAAAAAGGCCGGCCACAATTTTGAGGGAGGGAGGGAGAGAGTTTCATTTTGGTATGGTGGCATTATTCTTGATCTCATATCATTTCATGCTAGAAAAATGCAAGCACCATTTTTTCTTATCTTGATTCCTCCATCATCTTCAAAGGCAACAAAACCCCAAATGAGACACAACCCTACACATTCTACAGCAATTCTTGGGCATGTCGACTTGCCAGCTTCATGCCCGAGTTGCCTCGGTATAGAGGAGGGAGCCCGTAAAAGAAACAGGCGACGTGGTGCCCTTCCGGCGAGGAGATGGACACCGGACTTTCCGCGTGAGATCAGGACGACGACGAGAAGACCGGAGGACTCGGATCACTCGGTATATCTCTTCCCTATCTTGTTAGTTAGCTAGGACAAGTTTAATGGCCCGATCCGGGGTTTAGTGCGCGGTGGTGCCGGTTTGCTAAGTTCGCAAAATTAAAGTTTATCACCGCTTCCGCATTTGGCCGTCGGTTTGACGGCCGGGGCGCCGCCGTGCACTTACAGAATGAACAAGCGACCGATATAGCCCGGTACGAGCTGTAGTAACAAGCGACCGATATAGTCCGGTACGAGCTGTACTAACATGCGACCGATATAGCCCGGTACGAGCTGTAATAACATGCGACCGATATAGCCCGGTACAAGCTGCCGGCATGGGACTCTTGAGATCCTGTTGTACGAATGCACACTCAAAATACCCCAACACCCCACGTATTCATATCTAATATGGTAATAACTGAATCACTAATTAAGAATACTGTGTAGACTAGAACTTGTAATATTATGTTAATTGTATGGAAATGAAACTGATAAACAGAAAAGGTTGTGTCATGGCATGTGATTCAGTATTCTAATTAGAAATCTCGTTTTTAAATAAGTGAACTAGAGTAATGAATGATCGTATAAGTCTCAAATATGGCCATGATCAAGTAAAAGTAATCGCATGTGAGTGATGTACAAGCTTGTCAATCATATAAGTCTTAAATGTTATCTATACCATTAGATAAACCATAATATAGATATACTATTTATTTTCTTATTCATAGACTGGCTATATATATATATTAACAACTTTCAAATTTTATTTGTATTTAATTGTATCTATTCCCATCAACTTTACTGCATTATTCTGTATTATAACGATATAAGTTACGAACTAACACAGTTTTATTCGAGCAATGCGGGTTAAAAATATGCTTGAGAAATCGCTGATATTGCGACCAAAAATAAATAGCAAGAATACTTGCCTCTAAGACGGGTAAAATACGACGATATCACGCAAAAAATCCAAGCTTGAAGGCTCGGCTATGGGGTTTGGTTCGCTGCGATGGTGACGAGGCGATGGCGATGGTTGCTGGGGTTGCTGCGATGGTGAAAGGGGGTCGCCGGCGGAGGAGATCGACGGTGAGGGAAGCAACAAGGTTGGAGGTTGCTATCGACGAGGGAAGAAGTCGATGGAGGGAGCGGTTAGAGCGACAACAACAAGTTCTCGAAGGTGGCTGCGGTTGCTTGGAATGCAGGTTGGAGATCTGCGGCGAGAAAAGGGTCACGGTTAAGGGTGTGCCCGAGCGGCTGGGGAGATGGAGGTCACTAGGGTGGTTATGACGAGGCGATGGCGAGGGTTATGGAGTTGGGTTTGGGTTTGGTGTTCGGCCGATGATGGGTTATGGAGGCGAGGGCGACGACGATGGGTTTTGGTCGAGGTTAGTGATGGGTTCGACGATGGTGAAGCCGAGAGGGTCATCGGTGGTTGAAGGTCGGTTAAGGATGGTGAGGTTGATGGCGCTGGGTTTTGGATAGGGAAAGGAGATGGAGACGTCGGTAATGATGGTGCGGAGTCGGAGGAGGCGACGATGAGAGAGGATGATCGAGGTTGAGGGAGATGGGGGCGGAGGTGTTTGAGGGCACAGGTTAGGGGTCTCGGGGAAGAAGAGATAACAAATAGAGGGAAGAGAGGTGTGTACATGAGAGAGGGGGGACATATATTGAGTTGGAAAGAGGGAGAGATACGAGAGAGAAAGATAAGGGATTTCATTGTATTTGGTTAATTATATGTGTGTGTTTAGAGATTTGACAGGAATTTTACTTATTCTCATTCCAAAAGATATGCTACCATATATTTATGGTTCAACCAACAAATAATGTTAGGAAAAAAAGACATTTGCAAACTAAATAAAATAATAATAGATTGGTTTAAAGATTTTATTATATTAAGAAGATATAATTGTTTTGTTGCCACTAATGATTTAACATATATTACTTAAAACTGAAGATTATCATATCAAAATTATATACACCAAAAGATAATATAAACATATTAGCAACCAACCATTCCTTAGCTAAAGTAAATTCTAAAATTATAGGAATGGTTTTATTAACGAAAATAATATTATGGTAAATCTAAAAAATTACTGTATCCAAACTAGGGTGTTCCAGGTTTGGTCTTTTGCTAAGATGACATGTAGATTTGATCTTTTGATTATGTTGAATCATTGAGTTTTTCTGTGATTTTGTGTATTATAAGTCATCAACTTTTCTATTTACTGCAATACAGTGTTCGGTCATATGACAATGGCCTAGGGTATGTCCTCTCTCACAACCATGGGAGCACACGCAAAAAAGAGAGGGAACACACACTAAATATGCTGAAAATATCATTTTCAGGAGGTAAATTAATTCAACGCCCCACATTTAAGGAAAAAGATAGGAAGATTACAAAAAACTTCCTTGAGAAAAAGAAACCAAGAAGAAAGAGTAAAATGAATAGCTTAGCGAAGAATTATACCTTCGACTGTTCGTGCAGTCTCTCCTGAGGTTGCAGTTGGGTAATCATCTCCTCATGCATCCACTACATGGTGTCTAAAGTGTGAGACATGTCGAATGAGAAAAGGAAATATATATATAGTGAAACGTCGAGATCTCTGACATACCCATTCAAGTCTATAACCAAAAGTTTATTTTTCTGATGACAACGATCCATTATTTGTTTTTCCACAACAACACTTGCCACAATTCCTTGTCGCATAAATGTAGAACATATCAAAAGAGCGGTAATGGAAGAACAAATTAGTGATACTCTAAATGTCATGAATGTAATCATTTCCTTTTCAGATAATTTTAGCACACAGTGATCATTAACAAAAACACTTTTACATGCCAAACCTAACAACTGCTGCTCAGAATAAACTTCTGCTTCTGTACAGAAGCAATGTTAGGACTTAGGGAGAATCTCTTAAGCTAGCTTAGCACATAGAAATAGGATTGGGCAAACTGAAAACTTAAATGTTTACAATCGATCAAGTCGTCAATAGATATTACCATTTTTCTGTAAGTACATACTATGATTACATTCAAATTTCGCGTATATAACAGAACAGTAAGAATGTGTGACCAATGATACATTGTTCCTGGATGATCAAGGGAGTGCTCGACATGATTTGCTGACCAACAAGGTGAACCCTCCAATGTCGGTCTTGTCTGTAATGGGACTGCATGACATCATCCAGCCAAATATTAGGGTTCAGAGCAATATCAGACCCATGGTACATGCCTGCATACAACCCGTTCATCATATTATTCAAACCCGTGTTGCTCGTGATCGTTTGAGGAGGATCATTATCTCTCAGCCAACGACGCCTAGGCATTTTGTAGTTTACTTCCTCTCCATGGTAGTACCAAATTGTGTAACCCCAGTTAAACCCATTACATAGTAGATGGTCAGAAGCGGTATCTCGATCAAACATTGCGACGTTCAAGCATTTCTTACATGGGCGGAAAATGTCATCATTCGGGGCACCTTTTCTCAACGCAAATTCCATAAACCTTTTGCATCCTTCAACGTAATCACAACTATAACGCGACTTACTCATCCAACTCATATCCATTACTTTCCGGTATTTGAACCATACGAATAACAATTCCTCAACCATCAAGTATATATGATTAATAGCTTAGGTTTTAGGATCAGGTATGATTAATTAATTACCATAATCCGGTATATATACAAGTTAAATAAATTTTGGACTTTAACAAGATCACATCGTTAACAATATTACAACGGCTGTCGGGGTAAGGTTTCTATTCTATTAAGAATGTATAACGCATACACACATGCACTTGCTCTCATTCATTTCAAGAAAATTTCAACACCTTCCGATGTTCTCTGAGTACACTGCAATAGTAAGGATTACCATCTCAATGCTATCATTGAAATAACCATCTCGTCTATATTTATACATGGAGAACCGGCAAAGAGCTACTGACGAAACTCATCTCGAAACAAATGAAAGCATAAGTGCGGATGAGTGTATATGTTATACATTCTTAACTTTTCCACACTGGACAAATCTATCGGCTTTAGTGCGACTCGTCTTCTTGTTGCATAAACTACGATATGGTTGTCAGCAATGAACAAATTAGCGCTCGATATTGACAACCTTCACGCGGTTTTATGCAACGATGATTAACGTACGCATATAACTGATAAACGAGATTTAAGGCACGTGTTTTTATGTGAGATTCTTGATGAGAACATGGAAATTTCATGTTACCATCGAGTATCGTACGCTTAGTTTAAGGTTTTCGTTTCAATATCAAGGTTTTGAAGTTTTTGGTTTAAGGTTTTAGAGTTTTTAATTAATTTAAGGTTTTTCTTGATATCATTTCTTAATTTTGGACTTACGTTTCGGGTTTTGGTGTTAGATTAGGTTTTTTTTTCACCTCCATTATCAAATATTATTAAATATCATTTCTTCATTTTTTTTTAAGTCTAATTTTCAGAACCCTACCATTAAAAACAACAATTATTAAACCTATAGTGGTAACAACAATATAATCAACAAATTAAGTACATTATCAAACCTATAACTTGGTGAGAAAGAGAGAAGGGCTGGCAGCCTGGCACCTTGTTCTAGAGGCAAGGAGAGAAAAAGGAGGGCGGCAAATCTGTGTCTACGAGGGAGGAAGAGGAGATGGCCGGCGAGCACAGTCGACAAGAGAGGAGGGGGAGGGGGGAGGCGGTCGTCGACGAGGAGGGGAAGGAGGAAGGGATCACCGTCGACGAGGGAGAATTTGGGACTGCTAGGGTTTTGCAATTTGGGAATAAAATAATCCCAACACCGGACCTTGTAGTTTTAAAATTTGGCACGATCTATTTCGTCGGACATTTTCCAACCAAATAGGTTTTGTATAAAATGATCTCAATCCATCATCTTTTTCCTATTAGTCTCATCTCCCTAATGTAGGAAAATTTTGGAAGGCACCAACCAACCATCAATTAGCATCGCACCTACCATTCTTTTATTCATAGATTTAAATCTTGCCATTTACACCACTATAATTTGCTACACAAAGGTAATTCAATAGAAGAAACAAGTAAACTAATCATAACAATTTCGATTGGAAAAAAAAGATTTACAATTGATCATAGAAAGAACTTACTCTCAGGAGCACCGAGTTGGGTAGCGGCGTCAACAAATCGCTCATGGATTTCTTGAGGTCCATGGAGACTCGAGATTAAAGGAACGCTCAAAGATTCGAGCTCTGCTACCAAAACCGCTTCAGGATCTCAAATCCCTAAACCCTTGTTTGGCTTCCATTTAAGCTGTTTGGGAATGGTGTTGAGTTTTTCCAAAATACTGACTTTAACGTGTTCCGCAATTATCTTAGAGACGAGATGACCACACTTATCATTTATCTCAACTCGGATCCGATCCGATCCGATCCGATCTAAATTATTTAAACTTTATTTTTGAAATTTAAGACTTGCAAACTAAAGTTTGATTAACTCCTGTCTTCACTTATAAATGAACTGTAACTATCCTAACTCCATATCCAAACATGGCCAAAGGGGGTTTAAGAACTCCAATGTTCAAATAAACGTGTTTTACTAGACTTCAATCCAATTAGTATTTCTCTCTTGTTTGGATATGAAATTGGGGTAACTCGAATTTATTTTTAAGTAGAGGCAAAGGAATAAACCTAAGCAAGATGCAATCTGGATGGTAATTATCCGAAGAAAAATGGAAGATTCAAACATGAAAAGAAACTGTTCAAGTAGAAAGGACCACAGAACAAGATGAGATAACCCAGATGCAATCAAAGAAGGTGAAAGCCCAACAAGCCATTACACGAACCATGAAACAAAACTTGATACAAAGCCCACAACCTACAGCAAACCCAAGACCATTTGGTTTTATGCCAAGAGAACATATAGCTCCTTTTGGTTCTGCATTTGAAGGACTAAGACCTTAGATTGAAACGGCACAAGATATTATTGCTAGTTACAGAGTGTATCCTAACGCTTGTAAACCTGTCACATCCCGTTTCCCAAAAGTCTGAGGCCCGCGACGTATCTATATCGAGAAGCACGCATTCCCAATATATACACACTAAGCGTTCAGCATGCAGTAGTGTTAGTTGTATGTATGCCCTAGAGGCCATTATTGTACATGAGATGTATATTGTAGTGGATATTTGGACATATATAGAAAGGACCTTCTTGCTCGACATGATAGTATGCTATCTGGTTGCTCTTTATCTTAACATGTACACATACTGTCTCTCTGTTACATATTGATAAAGCTCTTAGGATGTGTACTTGACTTTCAGGATTATGATGCAGATCATACTAGTGGGGCATGGGTAGTCCATGAGTTCATCCTTCAATGTTCTTAGTCGTGGGATATTGAGACGGGGCTTTGATATTCCAGAGTAGACTAGCGTATATCTTCTCGACCCCATGTGATGGGCGATGGATGATCCCATATCCATTGGTGTTTGACATCAGAGGTGGAATACGGGTGCTTAGTGGAGACTGGATACACGGAACGGACTCGCCGAGAACTCCTAGATGGTATTATACCTCACGTCAAATGGCAGTTCTCTGGTGACACTGGTACAGGTTAGTCTGTCGACCCGAGATCGTCATAGAGTCTTGTGTGTCTCCCACTGTGCTTTGATTTCCATCCTACCACGGCTCTACTGAGTCTTGCAAACATGTGGTTTTTGGGTACAGTCCCGAGTCACATGGGGGTAATGAGCGATAGGAGGGGATTCGTCTCTCCCGGTATTGGGGGTTGATATTGCGCTATGCTCGATTGGCCATAACTGAAATCACCGGCCAAGGTAGATGAGACTTACTGATAAGTGTTATCAGTAGTTTCTCGCCCGTTATAGACCTTACATCGGCATGACTTATCAAGCTATTGGGGTCTGACATTTACCATCCCTAGGCGAGATATGCGACATATCAGACGGACAGACCAGACCGTACGGTAGTGTTACTGATTGGATTCGCAGGAGTATGAGCATACTTACTTGTTGATCTTCTGATCGCTCAATACCCGGGTGGCCGTTACATTTAGCACGCCTCTTGCGGCTTATGAGTGTTTGATATGATCATCACCTACTGCCGGCGTATTGATGAGTCTTTAGAGTCCTACACAGAGGTTTCCTGGCTCAGGCGAAACGAAGTAGGAGCATATATGAGATATGTTCGGGACCGAGATTAATACGTGTACGTGATACCGTATTTTATTCTCGCGATTTGTGTCATCGGCCGGTTATATACGATATAACCGGGTTATCGAATCAAATGTTGATTCGATAAATTGATACACATGATATTAGTCGGTTATATGTGATATAGCCAGATTATTAAATCAGGTGTTGATTTAATAATCTAATGTATAATTATATATTTGATATATTAATTTACATTAACTAGTATTAGCTCACCTAAGTTTTCTTTTCTCACTTGATTGTGCACATAGTATATATGTGATATATATTTGTGTACATGTTTTTGTGTCATGCTAGATGCCACATGCAACATGGGTGTGTGAGACTCACACCATGATTAAGATAATGACAAGGGTTTTTATTTATTTTAGTAATTCAAAATTAGTTGGAAAAATGTCATTCTTAGAAGTTTGGAGAAGTTTAAAGCATCTTTTGACTTAGTCCACAAATTTTGTCTCATTCAAGATATTTATTAACCAAGCCATTATCTTAAACCATGGTTATGTCTCTACATTGGTTAATATGCGATATTAACTCACCCATGGTTGCCATTCTCACCTCATTAGTTTCCATTTTCTCATCTTGATCATTTCATCTTCTTCTTCCTCATGAAAGCTCTCTAGCTTTTAAAATGGTAAGAAAATAAAATCTAAAGTGTGCCAAGTTCCTACTTTATCATCATCTACCACTTGTCATTTAGTTTAGGGTGTTCTCTTCAAAAAGTTCATCACCTAGTGAAGAGGTAACTTGGGTTTGAGTCTCCTCGATGTAGATCATCTTCGGCCTCGAAGACTTCGAGCAAGGTTGTTCATTTCTTCAAGGGAACCCATAATAGAGTTCGGGAGATCTCTACTTGCAGCGAATGGACTTCTACATGAAGCTTTAGAAGTGAATGACCGATCTACAAAGCTTGTATTCCTTGTTCACTACTTGTAATGTTTGATTACATACTTTATATTGTCTATTCACTTTAGCTAGATCCTAGGTCAGGGTTCATTAGCGCTCTAGAAAATTTGAAATTGGCATAGTAGTTGCTGTGAAAACCCAGTAGGGTGCTAAGGAATCCCAACAGTGGTATCAGAGCCGGGCTAAAATATTAGACGATGTTTGTTAGATTACGAAACCGAAACTACTCCAAAACTTGAAACATTAAATTCTGGTTTCTGTCGAATTTTTAAAGTCCTCGGAAAAAATTTTAAACAAGTGCAGAATGTTGTATGAGATATGACACGAACACAGAAGAAATTTGAGACCGTATTGTCGGATTTTGGACGGCCAGAGTAGTCAAAAAACCGGTGAGCTCGGCCCTGACAGGGTATTTTGGCATCAAATTTTTCCCGTGTTCCAGGATCTGAGGTTTGGTGTTTCAGGTATTGTTTGTTTAGTCCAAAAATTTCATGTGATGTTAAT
Organism: Agapanthus africanus; assembly: GCA_030015575.1. Lineage (NCBI taxonomy): Eukaryota > Viridiplantae > Streptophyta > Magnoliopsida > Asparagales > Amaryllidaceae > Agapanthus > Agapanthus africanus. The sequence goes on along the minus strand of JASDDO010000001.1, from coordinate 44,217,430 downwards.
TTGTTAAGGGGCTAATTCGGAGTATTTCGTATTCGTAATTCTAACATGATTTCGGGTTTCCACATGTTATCTAGACGAAGTTAAAAAGTTCGATCGAATGTCAAAAACCCATTTTTCCAAGTTTAAGGTATTCGGAAAATCATGCAAGTCGTTCTGTGGACCCTCTAGAAGAATAAAACCCTAACTCGATATAATGACCATGGAACCGCTTTCGAACCTTAGGGTTTGCGCCAGTTCCGCGGTGCCATTAATGAGGCTTGGATTTGCCCTTTTACGGTTGGTCCATAGGTGCTATGGCATGTTCTTGGTATTTTTGAACTGTGCTCAAGAGTTGAGCTCTCGGAGAATTGTGGGACTTTGATTAATCGATCGAAAAGTTTAACGTCGTCCGGATATTTGTGATGGGATACAATACTCTAAATCAACAATATTTGAATTTTATAAATCTAGCAATTTAGTCTCATTTGATCGGTTGCCACGGGATTTTGATGCGATCAAAAGTCCGTCGCAATCACGTAGTTTATGCGAATACTCGCCGGGTAACCTTACTAGATAGCCACACCCCATAACCCTAACCAAGTGACTGTAGGAGAACTCCGTTGCCAAAAGCATCCGTCCGGGTGTTCGTGGCCGCGGTGTTCCGCCTAAGTGCGCTTCGTCAACGGTATCGGGGGTGCGGCCGTCTACTAAAGTTTCCGACGAGCATTCGATCAGGATGTCGGAAATCTTGTTGAATTGCCCGACTTGCCATTGGAAAGTGTTTTCAATATCGAGACTAAAATGCGGGGTTTATAATTGTTAGGCATGCGATGTCTAAGAAATTCATTTAGTTGGACATGAAATCCAAAGTATGTGATACATTGGGTTTATAATGTCTAAGGAGGTTGCAGATTCCAACTGTTGTAGTTTTCACTTTCTTTTCTGCGACCGTAAGTGTAATATGTGGAGTATCGCCGGTTTCGTTGCTATACGTCAACGACAATTGGGATACGCATGTTTCCCCCAATCAGAGCAAAGCTCTGTTTGAATTTCAAAATTCAAAATTCAAAGTAACGCTTCAGATTCTTTGCGCTGCGCGCAACGCGCCACGTGTCAAAAGCTGATACATCAGCGCAGCGCCCAAGACAGTGCGTCCAATCAGAGCAAAGCTCTATTTAAAACAAAATTAAAGGAAGCAACGTTTCAGTTGCGCAAGTGCTGCGCTGCGTGACACGTGTCAGCGCATATGCGCAGCGGCACGTGTCGGCGCAGATGCGCAAGCGCAGTTGCGCTGCGCCGTGCGCTGCGCGACACGTGTCAGCGCAGTTGCGCAATCGCAGCGCTGCTTGACACGTGTCACGCGCTGGGGCATTTGCGCCAAACAGAATTAAAATTTTAAAGAAATCTTTCTGTTCTTGTTAAAACAAGAAGATTTTGTTCTGTAAAACATAAGCCCTTAGATCAAATATCCAACGGTGGGGAAAATTCCCCAAATCATTCAGAGAAAGATCTCTTTAACAAATTTAACTAATTTATGGGCACTATATAAAGGACCCTAGACCTCAATTCAAGATCATCAACATCATCATTGAGAACTCTGAAGAATTGGAGAGAATTTCTCAATAACAAAAAAGGTAAAAACCTTTAGAAAAAAGAGAAAATTCTCTTATGAACAGATCATTGATCTAAGAACAAGATCAATGATCTTCAATAAAAAGAAAAATAAATAATAATAGTGTTTTGCACTCTTTTGTGAACCATTGGTTCTGGAATCTTAAAGATTCTCAAGATTATTGAAATAGTGCTTTGCACCTGCAAAAACTGCACAGTTGCGCTCCTGGGTTGGCGCAAGCCACCAGAGAGCGCCACGTGTCAGCATCTGAATCACTTGCGCTATGCGCTTTTAAGAAAGAGCCTTGCTCTCTGAAATTGGCGCAACTCACCAGAGCGCGCCACGTGTCAGTAGCGCAAACACAGCGTACTGGCGCAGCACACTGCGCTTGCATGACACGTGTCGTCACCACAAGCGCTCATTGATTGGCGCAAAACGCCTGACAAATGTAATGCATTATTTAATAATGGGCCAGGCCCAAACCAAAAAGGCCTAGTAGGCCAAATAAATTGCAACGCAATAAAAAGGGCAGAGCCCAAACAAAATTGATGCTCTGCATCATTTATAAATGGGCAGAGCCCAGACAAAACAAATAATGCAATGCATTATTAAAAAAGGGCCAAGCCCTAGCACAGGCCTAATAGGCCAAAAACAAATAAAAGCGTTGAATATTTTTCAACTGGACTTAGCCCAATCATGGCCGTAAGTCCCCAAATTAAATTGACTGAGCAAGACTGCTCTCCTAAATCAATTTACATCCGGTTCGATGGCACATCTCCGAACTCCTCTGACACCTATCGTTGTAATTCTTCAACGACGTCAGAGAGGTGACGGGTCCCAACGACCACACATGAATATGGACTGCAGGGTCCTTAAACTCGTGGACCGAAACGTCCTTAAACTAATATTCGTCCCAAAATGGGAATGTTGTACCGAAATGTCCTTAAACTAATGCTCGTCCCCAAATGGGAATGATGGACCACCACGTCCCTAAACTGGAACATGGACCGCAATGTCCTTAAACTACCTATGGACCACTACATCCATAAACTAGAACAATAGAGCCTCCAAACGCTCTTCTGTCGGATCTAAACGATACCGCTTAAGTAGATCTTAGCCCCAAACACGGCTGACGTATCCTTAAGCATTTCAACAGACTACATATTCCCTAATCAACTTTGGTTCAAGGGTACATCTCTGAACTCCTCTGACACCTATCGTTGTAATCCTTCAACGACGTTAGAGAAGTAACGAGTCCCGACGGCCATATATTAAGTGGATCACTATGTTAAGTTGATCTTAGTCTTAAACAAGACTAACGTATCCTTAACGAACGTTTAAGTTGATCTTAGCCCCAAACATGGCTAACGTATCCTTAAACTAAAAATACCAAACCCAAATCTAAGTAAATACGGATTTGGACTAATCCACGTTCTACGGGCGACGGCATTACTTAGTCTCCGTATACAATTCACGGGCATCCACAAACAAAACAAACACACATGACACGAAGTGAAATTCTGGAGAAGGAAAAAGTGGTTACCGCGATGCGGTAGCGTAATTAACTGCAGGGGCTTGCGCCTGCAGGGAAGAGCGTCCTCACAATCAAAAACCCCTCAAACGAGGGGGAATTTGACGAAATCTGCTATATCGGCCGCATCCGTCTAAACATCCGATACACGGTGCCATAAATCAACTTGGCATCTTCGGAGAGGTAGACGGATAAAACCATATAGCATCTGCCCCGAATCTCAGGCAATACGTCCTCATGTCGTCTCCGCCGCCATTCGGAGGGGAACAACGCATATTTACTTACATTAATAACATGTGATGTTATGTGTTGCTGTGATATGTTATATTGGATCATCGTGTTTGAATAGCCGGGGGTTTTTATGTGAGATGGGAGTTTTTCATTTTCATTCATGTAAAAACTTGTATGTAATATTCTTTTATTGGAGCACTTCCGGGTTGAGGAAGATGTCACCGTTAATGTATATTATTTACTTTTTCGCATTAGGATAGACCCAAGGAGGGGAGCATAAGTAACCGGGTTCTAGAGTCCAGTGGGAGACCATCTCGAGGCGTCGAGTCCGGGTCTGCTAACTCTAGAATTGGTAGGGTTGCTTGCAGCTCTCGTAGGGGTCTAGGGATGTGGGTTTGGCTATTCATCACGACCGTGGAATCCTTGTTTTATGCAGGCTTAAATTAAAACCCGGAAATCCTAGTATATCCAATATTTCATATATTGTCTTCTACTGCTGATATTCTGTGATATGATCACTTTATATTCTGAGATGGATACTATATATAATATATAGATATATTATAGGTGTTGCTTATGTTTTTCATCCGCGCTAGCCCTGCCCCGCTCTGCTGTTAGTTACCTCACCTAACGGTGCATAACAGGAATTCGTGGCGAATGCAGATGGCATAAGCGTACGTTGTATTTATCTGTGATACTTAGGTAACTTAAATGATGGAACATTCATTAATGAGATTAATGAAGGAAAATAAACCTAAGATATTGTGGAATCGAATTTTCAAAAATAGGTAGCTCTAGTTGTTGCTTTGCATAGCGGTATTCCTTGTAGAATATCCTGCACCTTATTCGATGAGGAAAAAGCCGAGATTTCTTCACCGGGAGTGACCTCTTTAGCAATAACTAGCAGATGCTACAACCCTCGGTTTTGTCTTTTGATTGCTTTTCTAGTTCTTGCTTTGCATAGTGATATTGTGAATATCCTGTATCTCATTCGATGAGGAAAGAGCCAAGATCCCTTCACTGGGGTGACCTCTTTAGCGAAACTAGCGAAAGCTTAAAAAACACTCCATTTTAAATCATTTAATTCTGCAACGAGTTTAAGTTCAAAACGTTAAAGGTTTTCACAAAAACCATCTGCATCCCTCCGTCATTTTAGAAAGTAGAGTACTTAGTATTCATGCTGTGTTTGTTGACCATAGTTAAGGCTCAGTGTACGGTAGCTAAGTGATGTCTTCCTACATAGCATATGATGCGATTAGTTAGGACAGTCATGTGACTTTGTTGACCATAGTTAAGGGTCATGCGGGTGGGTCTAATTAATCACGAAATAACGGGTAAAACTTTACTAGTGCTTGTGATTTATTGATCATAGTTAAGGTCATGAGCCACTGGGGGTAAAAAACCATTATCGGGAGTTTCAAGTGTTGAAATTTGCAATGAGATTACATACCTTCTATGAGATAGTTGGATCCTGATACCCACTGCGAGTAATTGTTACTCCTGCGAAAGTTTTTCACTTTACAATTAGCCAATCAAGTAGGTGTCTAGAAAGATATCAACGGGGTTACGCCCCTGGGAAAATGAGGTTTATTTTAATTAGGTCCGTGCGAAAGCACAGGAAACCTCCCTCAAAGTACCGGCACTGGCCTGGCTGAAAGATTGGTGTAACAACTCTATTTTTAATGTACAAAGAATTGATTTAAATTCAAAGTATATTTGGAGTATTTAATGTTGCTGATATCTCTTTAAGTATTTATTTCACTCCATAATTATAAGAAGGAGCTTGTAGCTCATTGGTAATATCCTGCACTGCTGAAGCAAGCCACCAGAGTTCAAATCCCATACCCACATTATTTTTAATATTATTTTTGTTTTAAATTTTTAGAATACCAACAGTTACACGTGCATTTCTCATAAATTTCCTACTACACATGAAAATGTAAATGCACCAGTAAGCACCCCAGGAGACCCCCCTACTTACCGACTCGGCCGAGTCGGCCGGCGGACCGGCCGACCCGGGCCGGCGCCGCCGGCCGAACTCGGCCGGACGGCCGAGTCCCCAACATAGAAGTTGGGTATCTTTTCTTTCTCAACTCCCCTGCATACTTTAAATATTCAGATCGGTTACAAAGAGCCCATTAACCCCCATTTACTCCATTTTTAATGATTTTTAATACATTTTTACATTTTTTAATTAAAAACCCTACACCTACCCTAACCCTATAAATGCACCCCTACCCTCTACCCTCTCATCCCAAATTTCTGAGCCCACTCACTCAAAATTCCAAGAAAATCTTATGTACTTTGAAAACGAGCGAAAGGCGAAGCTCCGACGAAATCTATGGCGAATTTCCGGTGATCGTGCTAGGAACTCGCGGCGACGAATCGACGCACCGACGAACCCTCTTCTTCCTTATCACTCTCGTGTTGTCCAAACCCGTAAGTCCCATTCTAACCCCTCTCTCTTTATCTAAAAAAAATACGAAATTACAAAACCCGATGGAATCTGAACAAATCCGATTTCCGATTCGGTTTTCTATAAAAATCCACTTCTCGCTAATACAATCATTCTTAAACATCCTTATGTTGACTATTAAACACTAATTAAACAATTCGAATAAGTTTCATCACATGAAATGATAGCTTTCCCAAATTATCGTATTTTTCCACTTAAATACCACAATGTTTCGATTTCACATTTAATCCCATTAACTTGCTATACCTTTAAAGTAGATCACAAGGTAATGACCTACCTCCTCACACACTTACATACAACCTAACACGATACCATTGAAAAACTTAGAATACGATAAAACAATAATTTCATTTAAATACCATATTCTTAATAAAACCATTTCTAAAAGTTTTAGCTTTGTTACACTTTTAAAATAAAATACCTCTTAATATGAAAATACGATAAATTGTGGACATCGGTCGTTTATCTAAACCTGATTTTGTGGTGTCTAGGCTAGGTAAGGGAGAAGGGTAATTTTAAAAGGCCCGTCTCACGGTGATTCGTGAACGGATTCCTCCTTTTTTCACTTGTACTTATCTGGTCACAATTGGCGGTGAAGAAGCGATTTGAGGTATCTAACAACTTGTCGTTTAGACCATTTAGAAATAGTCTAGTTGACTTAGAAAACCCTAGAATCTAAAATACGGAAAATTAACGTTTTACAAATAAATACCATTTACTTTATAAAACCATTTTCTAAAGAATTTAGTATTTTACAATCTTTGCAAAGTGCCGCTACAACCCATTTTTGGGGAACCCGTTCGAGATGGTGCGGTTTATCGCTCACCCTCGGGCTTAGTAGTGCGAGATTCAGACCTCCGCAAGAAGTATTCGGTCTCGAAAGATTTAAAATACGACATCTTAAGAAAATGAGATTTTTAGAATATAAAATAATCATTAAAATTACTTTTGTATAAATATATGTATATTTATCATTAAAATATCTATTTTGTTATGATATAAATATTCCACCCTTTTTCTAAAAATCACAAGAATAAATTTTACATTAAAATACCATGAATTTCAAATAAATCAATATTACATATAAATACCTTATTTATGAAATTAGGATATTTTCACTAGAAATATCACAATATAAAATCTACCTTCATTACAACTCTAAAGATGAATAATAAATACTTGAGACGTATTTTGAAAAGTATATAAAAGTATTTTTACATAAAACCCCCTCAAGTTTTGTAAATTACCCTAAGTACCCTAACAATTTTAGGTTTAGAAAATAATCGAGTCTTCGATCTACATTTCTAATTGTCTGACTCGGATTTGAGTCTGACTATTCTGACTTGAATATGATTCAAGTCAATCTACATTCTATAATATTCCAATTCAATATGAACACATGAATCCAGTTATCAATCTATACAACTTGACTGAATCAAACCATGTACATCTATTATCCAGTTATTCCATTTACACGATTATGCAGTTACAATCTGTTTACTGATATCATGGTTTTGGGCAGTCATCCAACTATACAATACAATACAACAATACAATTAAAATACTACGGGGTTTAAGGGGTAGATTGGTGCGGAAGGTGTTAGAAGTGGCACGAGACGGTAAGATTAAGACACCTAAGCTATATTCCGTTGCTGTTGTACCGTGGCTTAACGGTTCCTTGTACATTCCGTTTGCCCTGGTCTCTAGCATACTGAGACCCCTCTCGTATACACTAGCATCCTTCCGTACGAAGCTACAAACAACAGTGTAAACACGATATTCTACAATATTATACAACTTTAAAAGATACTTCTTTTTCTGTCTTTTCTAATTCTCCCTTATCTTTGGGACTTACCGAGCGACCTGTTCGCTGACGACATTCTATTTCTTTCTTCTTTGAATGTCGTCAGGTGGTTTGGACCCGGCAGAGATCGAGCCATCTACCGAAGACTTGGAGCAGTTTGCTGAAGAACCAGAGCTGTAGTTTCATTGTACCTTTTTTTATATTCATTATTTTTTTCATTTCCTGTTATGCCATTGTTTATGCATCGCTTTTATTCCAGATGTATTTACTTTTCATGCATTGTACAAAAAAATGTTATTAAATAAAGTTGCTGTTATTTTTATATCTTTTGTCTCTTGTGATTTACATTTATATTGCTTAGATACGCTTAGCGTATTTACTTCACAGTAAATACGTAGCGGACCGGTCCCATCTCCTTCACCGTATACCGGGAAGTGGGACGTGACAGGTTTTGTTGGTGGCCCATGCAGGTCAGAGCTGTATAGAGCCCTACTATGCAGTTCTGTTCTGCGTGAACAGCCTAAGCAATATAACAAAAGAACCAGCAACTAAAACATTCTTTACAATTCATGTTCCTTGAACCTTACAATTTCATATTCCTTGAATCTTATCATTTCCAATATTTTGAATCTGTCCTAACCTAAATTTTTCTTCAAGGTTATGGATTCCCCGAACAACACCAGCACCAATGTCAATAACACACCTCCACCACTACCTCTCACACCTGTTGTTCCTACGCCACCCACCGAGCAAACGGTGCTACTTGAGGCGATCCACAGCCTTCTTGAGAGACAGCAACAACTCCTAAACCGTCCCGAGACTGACGCACCTGGGGTAAGGCAATTCAGGGCTTTACATCCCAAACAGTTCTCCGGAAAGGGAAGCCCACTCGAAGCTGAGAAATGGGCACAAAGCATAGAAGATGATCTGGCGGCAGCACAAGTGCCAGACATAGCTTGGGTCCATGTGGCGAAACTACAGCTCACGGACAATGCTCGCAACTGGTGGAAGGCGGAAGAAAGCCGCCTTGAACAGCTTATTGAATGGAAGACTTTTCACGAGAAGTGCGACGCGAATTACTTCCCTGTGACTGCCAGGTTTGCCATGGAGTAGCAGTTCATTCATCTACAACAAGGTTCGATGTGAAACAAGTCTGTAGATGAGTATGACGCTAAATTCACTATGCTAAGCCGATTCACGGCACACTTGATACCGACGGACGAGATCAGAGCCCGTCGGTTTCAACAAGGTTTGGACACGGAAATTCAGGCCGCTCTAGCCACAGGAAAATTTCTGACTCATGAAGATGCTTTGGAAGCTGCCCGCATTTATGAGGCAGTGATAAAAGCAAGGGGCAGACCTCAGTCTGCAGGAGTCAAGCGCCCTGCCAACCAGATGGCAGGAGGAGCCTCGTCCAGGCCACTTTTTGTGCCAAGGCGACCCGGAGTACCGAACCATCGTCCCAGCCCAGCCTTTTGCACCTACTGCAAGAGAACTGGACATATGATGAAAGACTGCCATCGAGCCAACCGTCTTTGCTTAGTCTGCGGCTCAGCTACTCATGATATTGGTCTTGTCCCCAAAGACAAAACTCAGTTGCTGCACCTAGGCCAGCAATTACCTATCCGCAGCGACCAGCCCTTCAGGCACCTGCTCCAAGACCTGCACTACCTGCACCACCCAGAGGGCCATAAGCTGCACCACCTCTTCGTCAGTTCCATCAAGCTCAAAGGAACGTTCAGAGGAGTGCTCCTCAGGCCAGGAGGAATGTACCAAGGCGCCAGGCTTTCACGATGACCATGGAAGAAGCTGAGGACACCGGCCAAGTTATCACTGGTAAGCTTTTCTTTTCAAACTTTTCTTTTCTATCCTGCTACTTAGCTATATATTTTCCTATACCTAAAACATATCCCACATACCTTAGGTACAATTTTAGTATCCTCAATCCCTGCACTAGCACTGTTTGATACTGGAGTATCACACTGCTTTATGTCGCAACGGTTTGTTCGAACCCATGCGATTCCAGTCTCACCGCTTGTATCCAGCTGGAATGTCAGTTCAGGAAATGGCGATCTAAAGGCAACTATGGGATACAGCTTGTGTCCAGTCGTTGTCTGCAGCAGAGAGTTTTATGCTGACTTCAAAGTGCTGGACATACCGAACTTCGATGTGGTTCTAGGTATGGATTGGCTTGGAACTTTTTATGCTACCATCGACTGTCGTCAAAGGAGGGTAGTATTCGAGATTCCAGACCACCCGGTCTTCTATTTCAAAAGCGGAGACCGTACCCTGGAACCAAGTACCTACAAAGCAAAGCCAAGGAAAGCAGTAGTTGCAGCAGCTCAAGCGGAAGAAAAATCAAGGCCAGATGTGGTTCGAGAGTTCGACGATGTATTTCTTCTATTTTATATTTATTTTACTTTATTTTACTTTATTTTATTTTTAATTTATATTTAACTTACAAGTATATTACGGGGGCCCTGCCAGCCGACCTGTTCGCCCTGCTCCTCAGCATAACACACATACCTCAAATCAAGCCATCAATCAATTAACTAAAAAGCAATGAAATTTTTTGCCTGGACTAACTGACATCGTAGCTCGTGTCATAGACAACGCAAGTTCATATCCTTCAAATTAGCCTGATGAACAGACAATAGAATAGTCCTAGTTGTAACGAAATTCCAGCGAGTATATATATTCATTGAAGAAAACAAAGCGATATTAATTGATCATCTCCTCCGTGATGGGTCGAATTGTTATTCAACCCACTGTCGTTGCTTCCACCCGTAAATTTTTTGCCTCCCTGGTTTGCGGTTTTCTATCTTAATTTGCAGCTTATGAAGGATTTGGTCGTCGGCCTATGTCTAAGACCTATAATAATTCGATTTTCTTCAAGATCCTCAGACCCCATGACCACTATGAGCTTCTCTACCGGTAGGGACGTGACGAATGCAATTGCGTATATTCTCTAAACCAAATTGAGCAGAGGGAGATCATCCAAACCCCCGTTGGAGACGTGATCTCCCTGCGACAGTGGTGGGGACGGTTAGCCGCTGCCGCCGCCGGCGTCTGTCCACTCCGCCATCGCCGGCCGACCGTCCACACCACCACTGTAGCCACAACCGTCGACCATCCTCGTCGTCGCCATCGGCCGGCTGACGGCCCCGGCCGCCGACCGTGCCCCATTGCCGCCATCGCCCGATTACTGACCACCGCCGATCGTTGCCTTCGCCGCCACCGACCACCGGCCGACCATTCTCGTCGCCGGCCACCGGTCATCCTCCGCCATCGATCGGCGTCCTCCGTTAGTTGAATACCGGCTAACGTCTCCTATCAAGTGTTTTGTCCTAAATTAGATATGTATTTTGAAATCAAATGACAAGCATTTTAAATAGAAGTTCTTTTTTTCACCTTAAACGACGGTCATTTCATTTATAAATTCTGGATTCTAAAATTATTTGGGATTAACACGGGAATGATATGTCTAGCTTAGTTTTACGATGTGTAAATACCTTCCAAAATAGCACATTTTCCCGACAAGAAAAGAATAGTCCAATCTAAGTTTTCATTCTTTTCTCTATCTTTATAGAATCCAAACATGCTATAAACGAATTTTTTTGATCCGAGACTATCTAAACATGCATTTGAGATGGAAATGACAAAATTTATTCTATTCGCCTTGTGACAAGGACAGAACAAAATCCCACTCTATCATGGAGTAAATATCCCCTAGTAGATTATTATAAAGACTTCTACAGCCACCGACAAACAAAAGAGACAAGCAAACATCTAGACAGATATGGGGGCAGTGCTTATTAAGCTTTGACCTCCATGCTTACCACCCACGTGACATCAATTTTATTATGGCCCACTTAATCACCTCATCTTTTGGTTTAACTAATCTCTAATATGCTCACCTATAACTTATGGCACAATACAGAATACCATACAACAAAGCAATAATATTTTTGTTGGTATGCCACTTACTTTCTGCAGGAAGTGCCGACAATTTAACTGTTTGGGGCAATTTCATGGATCCCCTGTGTGCATTGGTATGCTGTGTGGATAGATGAGACTTACAGACCAGTTTAAAAAAAGATAAAAATGACAGCAACTAACTAGATATTGCAGGAACTATACATATATTGTGGCCATGGGATCTTTTATAACGGAAAAGTTTGCCTTGGGTTTTTTGACAAGATTCTTTCGGTCCAGAGGTTTTCTGATAAGGAATTTTTTTTTAAATTCTCTAAACAAATACACAAGGCAAAAAACAAAGCAGAGATCTTTAAATTCTCTAAACAAACAAAACTTTACTTGCAAATCTCATTGATTCATCTTGTCAATACAATACAAATAAACATGGGAGCCAATGATCAAAGCAGAGATCTTTAACTTGTCCAAACAAACAACACTTCACTTGCAAATTTCATTGATTCATCTTGTCAATACAACAAATTACAATACAACAATTACTTCCCCCTCTCGATAAAACATGGGGGGCAAAGAGAAAGAATAGTGAAAAAGAAAAGGCAATTGAACATTACATTCAATGATAACCAAAAAGAAAAAAGAAAAGATACAAATCAACAAGCAACAACCAACCAACTTTAGCACTTCCTTTTTTCCACCCTTTTTCTTCCATTCAATGAGAATCCAATGGAAGAAGAATAAACACAAGAGTAGATAGTTTGTTGTCTACTCAACCCCCAACAAACCAACAAACAAACAACAAATCAAACTCTCCCCTCTCTCTCTATATATCATTACTACTAACTTCTTCTTCTTTTACCCTTTAGCTTTGATGATTCTACACTTCTTCATGTGAGATGCTATAAAAAAGTTATGTCAATCTTCACATGTGAGATCTATGGAAGCACAACTGGAGAACAAACAGCTTCTACTGCAACCCTCTTCATTATGTTGGGGCATGGATCTCCCCCGAAATTCTCGGTCGAGATTGTAACTGCACATCTCTCTCGACCAATGCATCTCTGCTCGAAACAGGGGCTCAACGGTGTAAATATGAGTGATATTAAGAATTATGAAGACCACTACCAAATTTGTTTTAAGAGGAACGTGCATTGTGCATGTCATCATGAGGTCCATAGTCGAAGATGCATAAAAGCTGCCTGAAATCTAGGAGTTGATTCAGGTCTTACAACTTTATTGTAATCCATAAACTATGTAATTATTAATTATTTGTTGATAAATTAGTAATAGTTTTGACACTTCCCCTTCTGGAAAGCATAAACATGACTAGCTTGGAAAGGCAAAATAAACGGCGATTTTTTTTTAAATCCATGATCTTTTACACTTGGTGTTTTGATACCATGCTAAGAGCTAATTTACCCAAAAGCTTAAGCTAATAGGTTGTAGATAAACAACATATATCATTCTATATATTCTTAAGGCTAGATTACAATAAAATACCCTCAGCTTTCGTTGTTTTTCACTACCTTAAAGTTATTTATGATGTAAATTTCCACTAAAACACCATAAAATGTAGCACTTTAAAGGAGGTTAGTGTAATTAAAAAAACTTTAAGGTAGTTTAGTGAAACAGTTAAGGGTATTTTACTGCAATTTAGCTTATTTTTAACAAGTGGTGTCAAATAACTTTTGAATACCTTTTCGAAGGTGTTGTAAGACATGGGAGAATGACAAGTTCCCTCCTCGAAACTTCCACAAGTTCCCAAGGGAGTTCCAAAACTTGCGAATTTGACGGATGAAATAGACTGGCCCGACGCACATTGGAGGTGAACTTTCGGCTTGTGCATCACCTCGGGCTGGCCATAGCTGTCCATGTGCCAGTTCTTTATCATAGGATGCCACTCTGAAACATCAGCGCACACGCTAGACACCAATCTCTTCACCAAAGATATTTTTGTTGCATCGCCACCCAGTTCTTCAAATATTACCAAAAGATTCTTGGTTGGCTGTAACCAAGAACGGGGTACATGATACCTGCAGTCACAATTTTTCACAGAATCTGAATCAATCTACTGCATTAACTAAACTATGTAGCACAGCATATGTTTTTAAACCCCGAGCAGCAACACCAAAACTTTGAATATTTTCTTTTCTATTTCTCTTAAAGAAGAAAGTATTTTCTTTTCGTTAGGATGCCCAATCGGGCTGAATGTATATAAAGTTGGAGATTAACATATACAAGATATGTAATACATCATATTATAGCATTAAATCATACCACAACAGTAACAGAATTGAATGTGTCTTTACCAGCGTTGAGTCGGTTGACTGCAACCAGTCTGGCACTTTGGTGGCCGATAAGTCCCAGCATAACTGCATTCGTTGCAATATCCGTTCGGCGCCGATGCAGTCCAATATCTGCCAATGCTTTGTCCATTGATCCATATCAGACCCTTGCCCATGTTGCCCATGTCCAAAGCTAACGGTTCATCTCCATCAGGAGCATCAAGATAAGCCTGTCGGTAGTGAAAGAATGTTTAGGGTTAATTACTCGCCTATATTCATATTGATATGAATAATTGCACATGGAACATACTTGGATGTTCTGTTTTTTTGTAATATTAATAGTAGAATGTTCTTACCCTGTACCATGTCATCGGTGGTTGTGTTTGCACAGCAAATGAGCCTCGCATCCATTCGACCGAAGTTCCCTCTAGAGAGTTTAGATTCATAGATTCTCCTTTAAGGCCAATCTGCAACACATTAAAGCTTCTTCAATGTTCAAATCTTAGATATTACGAATCGAGGCACACCAAGTAATTATCACGAAGAGAGAAAAATTTAACCTGGTAGGACCACTTTTGCCAGGTTAAATCTCTCTTTCCTTGATCAATCCCATGAAGCACAACAGGGCCTAGGACTCCAGTGTTCCACGACTCATAGTGCACCCCAACATTCTTCACATAAATAATAAATAATTATAAGAAAAAAAGGGATAAAAAGAAAATAATTTAAATAATCATGTTAAACTAATCGAGGAATACGAAACCAACCGGTAATCCAACAGCTACACTAAGGAGGGCAAATTTGTTACTTCCAGCACGAAGGTTAACATTGCCTTGGAAAGTAAATCGCTTATTATCTCTGGTACCATAAGCAGACCCTAAATAGCAGAAGATAAGAAAATTATTTTATTATCCAATTTTGTGATATGCAAAATTCACTAATATTGTGTACCTGCGAGTTGCCCATTAACAAAGACATGCAGTGCATGACCAGCTGAATGTACAACAAGAGAAGGAAGTTGACCCCCTTGTAAAAATCCTTCACTGGAATCTACATCAACACTGATGAGCCCAAAAAACTGTTAGATTATGAAATATTTGAATATAACTGTATTAGCTATTATGATTATCATAAATCAGATAAGTTCTAATTTATATTGTTGAGATTATGATTAATGTGTTAGATTGTTAGGATTATTAGTTATTAGTTAGTTATGTTATGAGATGCATAAATTAAGTAGATTTATCTCTTAATAAAATTGATCGAGTTTATTGCCTTTTTATCATGGTATCAGAGTCTAACATAGTATTATTGCCAATCACTCGATCCAAAATTTATCTTTATTTATATTTTTAGTTTATTATTCCAAAATAAATAAAGTTGCGTCAATAACATCTAATTCACAAATGAGTCTTCTCAGTTTAATTATAACCAGTTGCCTCCATCAATATCAAATCTAAACAACTATTCTTTTTTTATGACATCAGCATAATCTTCTTCCGTCCAAGCAGCTATACTTTTCTTATGGCGTCTTCTAGCAGCATGATCTTCTTCCTTTAACATTTCCAGCGAACGAGATTGCAGGTTATTCGGTCCACCTCGAAATCCACGAAAGAGACCAAAGGGTATTAGATCTGTTGTTCTTCTCTATCATTCTACAAGTTGAATATTTTGGTTCAATATATTATCCAAACTTTCGGTTATCCACCGTGAGTTTGA
The DNA here is from genome assembly GCA_030015575.1 of Agapanthus africanus. NCBI lineage: Eukaryota > Viridiplantae > Streptophyta > Magnoliopsida > Asparagales > Amaryllidaceae > Agapanthus > Agapanthus africanus. The sequence goes on along the minus strand of JASDDO010000001.1, from coordinate 44,201,860 downwards.
GGGAGGTTGTTGGATTATGAGATATTTAAATATAATTGTACTAGATATAATGGTTAACATAAATCAGATAAGTTCTGACTTATATTGTTGAGATTATGATTAGTGTGTTAGATTGTTAGGATTATTAGTTGTTAGTTAGTTATGTTATGAGGTGTATAAATTGAGTAGATTTATCTTTTAATAAAATTGATCGAGTTTGTTGCTTTCTTATCAAAAACGAAAAAGAAGAAAAGAAATTTTACTATGCTTGTATTCACAATTTTTACTTAAGAATTTGCATTTGGCAACAAAGGGTAAAATTAACAACCACGCACCAAGCTTATAGTCGAATTTATAGGCGGAATACATGAAAATTGAATGAGTTTACAAACTTTTTAAGCTCAAAGACGTAGAACTAAACCGATCCATATAGATAGTGAGCTAGAAACACAGATAGGAGTAATAAATTGGATCGCAGCTATTGGAATATTCTGTTCCAATACGCATAGCTTTATCAGAGTTCGCTTACAAATTAAATTAATCATCATAAAATTTGTATCTAAGACCAGATACTCAAGGATTTTAAATATTTATGATGTCACTAGTGCTTAAAAGGAAAGCTTAGGTTGCCCTCACCTTGTAATGTACCAAAGATAGTCACTAATATCCCTTGTGACGTTTACTTGCTCCAACAAGCCATCTGTAGTGATCAGTGAATTGTCTTCTGCTGAAGAAATCTCCTCGTCGTACCTCTCCCACTCAAGCGACTCAAAATTAACAGTCGACATTTGCATATGTGATGTTTGAACTCCAACCTGAAACCGTTTTAGGAGAAATGCTAGCTCAGCTGATGTAGGTTTATCAAATACATTTTCAAACAATTACTCTGAAAATAAAATTGAATATAATATGCATCCATTTCATTGGCAAAATTCATTGTTTTTCATAAACAGGTATGGCATCTTGGTATTAAAGCATAGAATAGGAGTTGATGAAGCTAATTTCTACATCTGTCGCTTACTTTCGCTGTGTTGAACACTACATTTCTGCAATCAGGAAGGATGCTGATCGACCAAGGAGGCAAGCTATAGTGCATATTATTGAACATTACTCGTGCAAATGACTTTGGATTATAATTTGAGAGGAACGCTGCACAACCTCCCGATTGACTTGTGAAGACATGAGCCTGAAAACTCAAGAAAACAAGTATTATGAGAAAATGAAATGATCTTGGTTACCATAAAGTTTTATATATATGCAACAAACCTCTTGGTAATTTCCCAGAGAAGTAAAAATTGGATCCGCCGAAACTAAGGCCACTTCACACAATTTGATTGCCCTATGGAGTTCTCTCAGGTGTCCATATTTTGGTTCTCTGATTAATCCTACAGATAATCGCAAAGTTAGTACTAAGATTAGTTGGTCAACAAAAGTTTTTTTTTAATAAAAAAACTTGTATTTATTGAATGAGAACTATTCAATTTATGACTTCTGCGAAATAACATTTGTGAATCATGTAATATTCGGTCCACTTGTTTCAAACAACAAGAAGAAGAAGATAATTTAAGCAGTTAATTAGATTGAAATGATGTAAATTGAAATAAAAATTGGAATTTTACAAAATCGGCTCAAAATAATTTTTTTTAAAAAGGGTGCAAGCAAAGTGCTATTTCTTACCATATTCATCGATGGGAGCATCATAATCGTAGCTGGTTGTTATAAATGGACCCCCGGCCGTACGCCCAAAATTAGTCCCCCCATGGTACTAATGCAAGAGTAACAAATTTCACATTTATTATTCATCCTTCTTCTCAGAAAGCGAAGGAAAGAAAACCAAAACTAATGTAGACATAAATTTATGGACAAGGAAACTAAATATAATTAAGAAAATAAAGTTTAGTGGATAAATGATCTAACCATATAGTAATTCACAAAGGAACCACCCTTCTGTATAAATCGTGCAACCGCAAATGCCAAATCCTGAACGGGACGCTGGCGAATAGTACCTCCAAACTCAGTAAACCTGCAATTACAATACAGAAACATAGGGAATAAAAGGAACTTAAATTAGAATCCTGAAATAACATGAGATAAGTTTTTTTTTTAAGGAAAATAAAGATTAAAACTATAACGGTACAAGAATTATACCAGCCACTCCAAGCTTCAGTCCACATCAATGGTTTGTAGGGCTTGTTGGGAGTAAAAGTATCACAGTAGAATCCATTGCATGTATTAATCTACTCACAAACATGTAATATACGTGGAAATCACATATAAGACCAGAGTTCATTGTTTTCCGATAGAAATATAACATCAGATATTAGAAATCAAGGGAATGAATAATAAGTGATAAGCACCAAGAAATAACACATAAGAAATGCAAGAATTTTTCATGATAAAAAATCCTCTTCTTTGATTGATTTGCATAAAGACAATATCTTGGGAAATTTTGCAAAAGTGATTCGAAGAAAAAGTGCACAGCATTGCTTCAGTACGATATTCGAAGAAAAGGTAAGAGAAGCTTGGTCTTAAGTCTGGCATGCATGTATCTAATTTTATTTACTTTCGCCTTTAAGTTGAAGTGAATTTGTAACTCTGAGTTCATATTTACGATGAAATTTTTAATTTGGCTATATTGAATCATTTAAAAGAAAAGAGAAAATCATGCCAAATCAAGAACTTACTGAAATCTATATCTAAACATTCCAACTGTAGCACACACAAAAGGAATAACAAAAGGCAGAAAAGAAATTACCAATCAAAACCAAAATTTATGGACCATTTGTACAACATATTAATATTAAAGAGCATAATGATATGAAGAAGCAAAGAATATCATACCACTGGATCTGGGGCATCATCTTCTTTGCACATAACCCATGGCACACCCGTGCCCATCGCAACCGCCATTTGCGCGGCCCAATTCACATACGAGTGACCTGCGTCCCCAAGCGCTCTACTCTCCGGCCCATACTCATTTTCAATCTGCACCAAATCTCTCAATCAGCAACATTTTATATAAATTTCACAATTTTATAAGAAAGAAGAGAGTGATGCCTGTGAGAGGATGATGGGGCCACCCTGCGACTCAAAAAGTGATTCACTCTTCATCATCTGCACTATCTTTTGGGTGAAACCTTGCATTGCATTCTGCAATCCCAAAATCAGAAATAAATTTTGTAATTGTCGAAAAAAAATTTAAAAAAAATAAAAATCCGAAAAGGGTTGATCCTAGAAATAAGACCTTGAAAGGCTCATTGTCTGTTCTGAAGGAGATCCATGGAACATACTTCAACCATACAGGAAACCCTCTACATAAAAATCAATAAAAACCTCATAAAACACATATAAACCCTAAAAATATAAATTAGGACACAAAGAAAGAGATTAAGTGAAGGTACCCAAAATTCCATTCTGCACACACATAAGGCCCTATCCTCAGATGCACATAGAGCCCTGCTCTCTGTACTGTCTTTATAAACCTCACCAAATCATACCTCCCCTCAAAATTGTACTGCAATATTTCATATAACAAAACCCCATTTTTGCCATTTCGCTCCCAAACCAAATATAAAAAAATAATTAAAAAAATTAGGAAAATTATACATTGCCAGGGGAAGGCTCATGCCCATTCCAAAACACATAAGTTTGTATAACATCAACTCCTCCATTTTTAGCTTTCTGCACTAGCCCTTCCCACATCTAAACAAAAACAAAAATACCCATTAAACATTTACATATTTTTAATAATTAAAAGAAAAACCGAAAAAGTGGGGAAAATGTGAATATACTAACATCAGGGGTGCTCCGTGGATAATGTATGGAGCCAGAGATGAGAATTCTCCTCTGCCCATTGATGATGATGGCCTTTCTATCATAAGTCACCCCACATTGTGCCTCAGAGACCAGAAAAGACACCAAAATCATCAGAAAAATCACAACTTTGATGGTACCCATCACTCAGATCTCTTCTTCTCAGTGCCTGCTATGTGTGGAGGAGAGAGAAGAGATCTACAGAAGAATACAAATGGGTTTTTCTCTAGGAGAGAGAGAGAGAGAGAGAGAGAGAGGAGAGGAGAGGGGGGAGTTCTTGGAGACTGTGAGTGCCTCTGATTGTTAATGGGTTTTTTTATAAACAAAGGAGTGGAAATATGATGAAGGGAACCAAAAAGAAAAAGAAAGAAAAGAGAAAAAGGATAACAAGTGTCATGTGCTGCCCTTTTTCTCAAACACTTTTGTGAGTCCAATTGTTCACACATATATCGGCCAAAGTGGTTTTTACAGGTTAAAATACATTCTAAGAAATGAATTTTATTAATCTAAAATACTTTTTTATACTAATATACTGATCACATCCGTCCGTGTTTGGTTAAGAGGTTAATCTGGCTGTGAAGTTCTAAGCCAATTTGGCTGTGAGCTTCACACACGTTCTACTGTTATAAGTCCCGTCCTAACTTAAAAAGCGGGACTCATCCAAACAGTAGAATGTGAGTGAACTTCACAGCTAACCTTGGCTGTGAAGTTCAGTGCCGCATTTTCCCCTTTGGTTAAATATCATTAGATATATCAAAAATTGGGTAGAGGTGGGTTTTAGATTAGATGGGAGTTGTTAAGGAATGATAATGACATAGGCAGTGAGATAAAGAGAGTTCAGCTAAGTTTGAGGCGCAATCCCCTGCGTTAGTTATTCCTGTCATGCTCCATGACAAAGGGGTAGATATGTCTTTAGTTACAGTTATTTGCTCACTAGATTTTGGTGACATTGTGGAACACCATTAATTCCTGTGTTTTGCCTCCTCTGAGCAATAGCTCAATTGGTATGAGCATTTTTCCTCCTGAAGAGAGTGCGGGAAGTGTGTGGATGCGAGTGTGTGTGGTGTGTGCTTATGTGTGGTGTGCATGGATGTGTTGTAGGTTAAGGTTTAGGGGCCAATGCCAAAAAACAAAAAAAATCCTATATTTTGATTTGATTTGATTTTAATTTTTTTTCCCAAGAGCAAAAATACCCTCATAAATCTCTACTGTTCATTAACAATTGTGGATTTTATCAATACCGCGCTCTGCAGTTTTTTCAACGCAGAGAAAGTGATTCGGACTGGCAGGCCCAAAGAGTTTGATCCTGTGTAGAATTTTGATCTCCAATGTCAATATTTGATCAGTCAAAGGGTTAGAACTTTTTTTAAACAAAAATAGACTGGCATGCTTTTGTGCTGATTAGTTGAATGTGAAGTTCATACTTTGATCATGGCTTAAAACCTACACGCTGAGAATTCTATGCTTTCCATTTCATTGCAAAATCAATTTGCAAAAATATAAAAAATCTTCAGAACATGTCAACCTTGAAGAAGGGGAACATAATGCTTCATTATTAAAGAAGCGGCATTGTACAAACTCAAGGCATTTATCGACTTAATCAGCCTCTGAAAACAGTTGGGGCTATTTATTTTAATTTCTATTGACATCACCACAACTTCATCAATAAACCACAAAGACAGGTAAGGTAGGCAAAAAATTACCGTATCTTTCAAAACTCAATTTTTTACCACAGATTTTATTTATTACAGTCACCTATACATAGTTCAACCAGACACAAGAAAAATGATGCATCTCCTCGCATGTTGTTAATATACATTATCATTGTAGTAAAATGGTAAAGATTCTTGTTATCGAGAAAAAAAGGTCGGGGGTTGAACCCAAGTCAACTTAGGTCACAACCTATTATTCAAAAAATTAAAACTAATAACACATTGGCTGTCGAAATTTCCTGGCAAAGAAACTGCTAGCATAAGGGAAAATCTCTTCACGGCGCCATGAGTCCTTCAATTGTGTATGAAATAGATTCTGCCAAATCAGATTTGAATAACATTGCTTGCAGGGTCTGCATCACATCATAATCTGGATCCAATTTGCGTTGCCAACCCTATGAAAAAAGAGGATGCATGATTTATTTGAGAAAACATTTTATCTCTTGTGGTCTCTACCATTGTAACCCAAATTGAGATTCTAATCTAATGTCTCAGCATGACATGTGGCAAGAAATATTTTCATCGTTTAAAAGAATAATTTCTACTGGTTAAACTTAAATCTTCTCAAACCTTTAAAATTTTCTATCTTTAAATATTACTATTTTAACTAAAATATTATCAAACTTTTTTCCATCAGTATAACATTTGTTTGTGTGCATCGCACTTGGAAAATACTGGTAGTTTTAATTAAGAGATAATGTAACATTTCAATACCACAACTTTTAAAAACTACCGTGGGCTTACAGATGGGTTGCATCACTGAAGCGTCGGCGTCAAAATTATATTACATAAACATACTCTAAATACATTTGTATTTCCGGATAAGAAATACATTAATCATGCTTATATGTAGCGTTTAAAATCATATTTGAATTTTGACACTTTTTAGTCAAGTTTCACTTTAGTTTTTCAGTAATGGCCCTTGTATGGGGAAAAGTTCAAGGAGATAAAGAAGGCTTGAAAAGTTCGCTACTGTGAATATGATATTAATCTCTCTCCTAGCATGAATTTTTTTGATTCATCTAGAAACTCATCCCAATCCAAGGTTTCTGAATTCAAATTGGGGTTTGTAATTAGGATATATATGATCATTCTAACATGTAAACAAATGCTAGAAGTTAGCTTGTGGACATCAATCTAACATTAATATCTAAGAAGTTAGCTTTATAAGATTTAAATGGTGAGTTAAGCATGCATAATCTTCTCCCTGTAGACTTGAGTTAAGTTATGCTATAAAATTAACATACTGCATCACTCGATCTTAAAAATTTCAAATAGTTAAGGTCAGGCAAAGGCATAAACATAAAATTAATGAGTTTACCTCGAGAACTAAAGTAGTGACCATCACAGTGCAAATATTGCCCTCAATGTTGACTTTGTGACGACGAACTTGCTCAAGTAGTTGCTGCATGCACTCAGCTGAATGAATATTTTCACAATCAGGGGTGTCCCAAAAGGAGAACTTTTTTTCTACTTCCTGTTTGTAGGCAGCCAAGATAATTATCACAGAACAGTTAGTTTTTCGACCGTGCATATACAAAAAGATACTTGGACAGAAACTCGAAACATAAAACTGGATAAGGTTAGAATGATATAAACCATTAAAGACGTGATTGCTAGACAATATTATAGTGTATCCTAAAATTTGGATGGTTGATCGTAAAATTTATCAAGTGTGTGAAACACTGAAACTCTAATAGCAGGCCCTACACCCAAATACCTTATGCATATCAAAGCAAGGTTTTAAATATCGTTAAATATTGGATATCGGAAACGTATCGGGCGGATGCTTCATATAGCGGATATCGTCGATATATCGGGCGATATTATATCGGTTTTATCGTATCGCTAGGGGTGCCAAAACGATATGTCAGCCACTATATCGGCCGATATGACCGATATTTGATTCCCTGTATCAAAGTTGTGTTTACATTCTCATCAAAAGAAATATTTTTTAAAAGAAATTGTGTTCGCAATTTCATCAAACCATATTTTGATTAGTGCTTTTAGTAAAAGGACCAAACAGAGTTTAAGGACCAAAGTTTAAATGCTACTTTTGAGATAACTCCTTAAATATTACTCCATCATGAAAGCACTCTTGCATATGATTTATGTTGTGGCAGAATATTACATTACAACACAGTCGTTTCTCAAATTTATGTTTTAGCATGGCTTCAGCATTGTATGAGTCATCTCAAAATTTCAGTATGATCATACACAACGCATCAAGATACTGCATCAAACTGCTCAACATATACTAAACATGTAGTAGACATTTTTGGGATCAGTTCAAATGTTCGCTCAATGCATAAATACAATAATAATAATCCTACAATTGCTCCTTAACGAAAGTATAGAAAATTATTACTTGTGAAATTTCAAATATAGAATTACCATGTGTCTGCAAGTATGCTAAGATTAAATTGAGCTAGGAGGACTAAATAGAGATCCAATAATATAGATTGTCAATATGCTCGATTCCATAGGTACATGCTACAGGAGCACAAACAATATGAAATCTGGAATTACATCATAAAAACATAATTAAAATACCTCAATAAAAGTTTCTGGATTTTGGCAGTTTTGCATCTTAGATATGTCCTGTGCAGAAGCACGGCCATCTCGAAGGGCAACAGCCTTAAAGAACTCCAGCAAATTAACACGGTCACTGCTGGAAAGTTCAGCAGTCATGCCTAGATCAAGGAAAATAACATGAGGCTTTGATTTTAAGAGACCCTTATTTGAGCTTCTGGGTCGAGATTCTCGAACAAGTATATTCCCTGGATGCATATATGCATGAATAAAATTGTCGACCTGTACAAACAGGAGCCATATCAGAAATTAATAGCCTGGGATCAATCTAATTTGTTGGATAGTACAAAACAATTGTTGGCCCTTCCTTCACAGGCTTAAGATTTTCTTTTAAAAAGAAAAACTAAAAACTAAAAGTGGTTTGTTTTTTAAATAATGCTAGCTTGTACATTGTTATCCCGCATCCCAATTGACTTGCGCTTTTGGGTAAAGTGGTCCTTGACACATCATGGTGGAATGAAGAAGTAAAGGCTGCTATTAAAATTAAAATGGATTCTTATAAAGATTTGAAGAAAAGTAGAGATGTGGAGAGATTTGAGATGTATAAAATGGCTAAAAAAAAGTTAAGAAAGCTGTTCGGGAAGCTAAATCTAAGGTCTACAAGGAGGTGTACGAGAAATTAGACACTAAAGAGGCTGAAAATGATATATACCGGATTGCTCGGATGCAGGAAAGGAAGACTAGAAACTTATGTGCGGTGAAGTGTGTCAAAAATGAAAATCAGAAGATTTTAGTTCGAGATGAGGATATCAAGGAAAGATGGAGAGATTATTTTGACAAATTGTTCAATGAGGGCTTTACTAAGAATTTGGATGGACTTGTCATTCAATCTCAAGATATAAACCGTGATTTCATGCGTAAAATAAGACTACCTGAGGTTAAAGAAACTTTGAACAGAATGAATTTAAGAAAAGCGGTTGGTCCTGACAGGATTCCTATCGAGATTTGGAGATGCTTAGGAGAAATAGGCGTTAAATGGCTGACAGATCTGTTTAATAAGATTTGGCAGACAAAAAAAATGCCAAATGAATGGAGGAAAAGTATCCTTGTACATAGATACAAGGATGATATTCAAAGTTGCTCAAACTACCGTGGAATAAAACTTATGTGTCACACCATGAAACTTTGGGAGAGAGTGATTGAATACAGGCTAAGGAAGGATATTAAGATAACAGAGAACCAGTTTGGGTTCATGCCGGGACGATCGACAACAGAGGCTATTCATTTGCTTCGTCAACTTGTCGAGCGCTTTCGAGGGAGGAGAAGAGATTTACATATGATATTTATTGATTTAGAAAAAGCGTACGACAAGGTACCTAAAGAGGTATTATGGGGGACAATGATGAAGAAAGGGGTCCCCGTCAAGTATATTGACATAATCAAGGATATGTACGATGGAGTAGTGGCAAATGTCAGAACTTGCGGCGGCTTAACGAGTGATTTTCCGATTAAAATGGTTTACATCAAGGATCTGCATTAAGTCCATTCTTGTTTACCATCGTGATGGATGAGCTTACTAGAACTATCCAAGATGAGGTATCTTGGTGTACGCTATTCGCTGATGATATTGTTCTAGTAAATGAGACGAAAGCAGGGGTTAATACCAAATTGGAATTATAGAGGCAAACATTGGAATCTCGGGGATTCAGATTGAGCAGGTCCAAGACAGCATATATGCATTGCAAATTTAGTAACCAGATAAGTCAAAATCATATTGGTATAACATTGGAAGGGCAAGAGATATCACCGAGCGACCAGTTTAGATATCTAGGTTCCATCATCCAAAAGAATAGGGAGATCGATAGTGATGTTAATCAAAGGATCCAAGCTGGTTGGTTGAAATGGAGGAGTGCAACAGGGATTTTGTATGATCGTAACTTTCCGTTAAAATTGAAAGGAAAGTTTTATCGGAACGCTATTCGGCCTGCCTTATTATATATACAGAATGCTGAGCTTCTAAGAAGCATCATACACAGAAGATGCACGGAGCGGAGATGCGCATGCTTCGTTGGATGTGCGGTAACACTAGAAAAGATAAGGTGCGAAATGAAGATATTCGTGCAAAAGTTGGTGTAGCACCTGTGGAAGAGAAGATGCGGGAAAACCGGCTAAGATGGTTTGGTCATGTGCGACGCAGGCCTATGGAAGCACCGGTTCGACGAATAGATACTCTCGAAATGGGCAATGGCAAAAGGGCAAAAGGGAGACCGAAGAAAACATGGATGGAGGTGATACGAAATGATATGGTTGCCAAAGGACTCAATAAAATATATTGTTCGATAGGAGTGAGTGGAGGCGGAGGATTCATGTGCTGGACCCGATGTGATTCTCATGTTGGTTCATGTAGCCTACCCCATATGCTTGGGATAAAAGGCTCAGTTGTTGTTGTTGTTGTTGTTGGTCCTTGACATGATCCACAACGACTTTCAAGAGGTCCCAGGTTCAAACCTTATCATTGTTGAATTAAAATATTTATTTATCCCCATTTACTCTGTCTATACATGTGGATTGTTTCTGCTAAAAACCTTTCCATGTGGCCAAAAGTCCAGAAGGAGGGAGAGTGTTAAGATTATGTTAGCTTGAACTACATTGTTATCCCACAACCACAACCTAACAGCTAAAGCTTTTGGGGAAAGCAGTTCCTGACAATTTGTAATATTATTATTGCAATGAACCTTAAGGAAAATAGTATTTCAGTAAAGAAAAATATTACCATTACACGCCACATGCATCTTGAGGTACAGATACACAGAAAAGAGTTACGAGACAAGTAAATATTATCAAGGAAGAAACAAGAAATATGTCGGAGATAAGAGTACAGTTTCAAGGTCTAATGTGAAGTGGGATAGTAAATTTGTAATCATGAGAGAAGTACTATCCTGGGAAACTTTTAGAAGATCTGAACGTTTTCTACCAAGTAAAAAGGATGTGCATCAGTGCAAGTGTAGGTCTCCAGGCTCGAAAGCTAGTAATTACACTATAAGAAATTAAACAAATTCTATCTACATACAATACATACCAAGAGCATCTTGAGGAGCGCATTACTCCCAATGTGAGCAAGAGCACTTTTAACCTGGCTTTTCCCTTCAAGCTCATCAACATAATGAGAAACATTTTCTCCTTGTTCATATGTCTCCACCAAAACAGCAGGATGCACAAGCAGATATAAGGGCTTTGGAAAAGATACATATCTACGGAAATTGTAAATAAACCTACACAAATGTGCAGCTTCTCTTGCAAGATCAACTTGTGACATCATAAAAACCGCAAATTGCTGTACACTCCAATCCAACGCAGGAACAAACTTCGAGAATTTGGCCATAAAATTGATTAACAAGAAATCTCTCCTGATCGATTCACCAACACCCGGATGTCTAACTTTTACTGCAACAACAATTCGCTTCTATTGATGATTTGAGTATCCAAAACGTAAAGAAGCTCTATGTACTTGTGCAGCTTCTCTTGCAAGATCAACTTGTGACATCATAAAAACCGCAAATTGCTGTACACTCCAATCCAACGCAGGAACAAACTTCGAGAATTTGGCCACAAAATTGATTAACAAGAAATCTCTCCTGATCGATTACCAACACCCGGATGTCTAACTTTTACTGCAACAACAATTCGCTTCTATTGATGATTTGAGTATCCAAAACGTAAAGAAGCTCCATGTACTTGAGCAACACTGCCAGATGCTACTGGCTCTTCTTCGAAATTCTCATAAATGTCATAAAGCTTGCGGCTGAACGCCTTCTCAACAGTTTTCTTAGTTTATGAAAAGCTATGTGCAGGTGCTTTGCTGTGAAGCTTCGTGAGCTCGGTGCAAAGATCATCAGGAAAAAGATCTGGTCGTGTAGCTGCCCACTGACCCCATTTTATGAATGCTGGACCTGTTTTCTCCAAAGTACAGCGGACCAGAGTAAGCCACGTTTTTCTACACTTGATCCCTAAAGTATCAGTAAATGGAGTCATTACTATAATTGGCGAGAATAGCATTGCAAGATAGAGCGCTCTTAGAAACAAAATGAAAACTCCAAAACTGCAGAAATCAAATAAGCGAGATGAATATTTCCATCTCTCCCTTGCATGCATTGATTGGTTCTTGTGCTGAAGCACTCGCCATCTGCCCAAGCTTTCCGAGCACATATAACATTCCCACCAATAAAACCAGGAACAGTAGATAAAAATTGGGATCTAGTAAATGCCAAGCACGTGGCACATGTAATCCTACTGGTCAATAAAGACGAAAACCATCGGTAAGCACAAATCATAGAAAACCTTTTCCATGCAACTTGATATCGGTATGCAATTGAGCCACTGAATGGAGAAACATGGAAGTTCCTAGCATAGCCATCCCTGTAAAGATTCCTCTTAGCTCTATATATATTAAATAAAGAATTCCCTTCCTTGAAAGTTTTACACTGTGAAAAGGCACAGCATGGGAAAGGAAAAACAGGAGTAGATGGGGGCCCATGATCCAATAATCTAGAATGGTTGGCTCTGTTATTTGCTATAAAAGCATAACCTGCTTTCCTTATCTTTGCAAAGCCAAAATCCTGCAAATCAAAGAAAGAATGTAAATTCAAAGGAACACGACTTCAGCACCAAAAAATTGGGGGCCGATCATTAAATTGGTGAGATAATTTGTTCTGTTGTGGTCAAAAGAATACAAACCCATTTGAACCTATCCATATTTTCTATTTATACTTAAACATCCTAAGAACTATTTGCAATATCTGCTCAAAGTACATTATTTGATTGCCTGATGGTAGTGATCATAAGGAGAAGTCGAGATGCCATTAACATCATCAAGCTTTATCAATGACAGGTCACAGCATTCATTAACCAAGAGATTAGTCAGTACCTGTGATTAGTGACCATGGTAACATTTTCACCGCTGCCCCTTCAGTATGTTATTGTCTAGTATCCTCGTGCTGAAACTTCATCGAGCATGACATGAATATTTCAACTGTAAGAAAGAACCTATGGATCATGCATTCATCAAGAGCTGATACCGGGGGGAAAAAATCTATAATACGTTAAATTATAGTCTTCATATTTCTATAAGAGAATTCAGATCTCATGTTCTTTCAAAAAGTCAAAGTCTTGCAAATAAATGGAAGAAAATGGTTTATACAAGGAGCTTGTGTATAAGCGGTTGGGATTGTTATATAACAAAGTGTTGCTTACTAAGAATCAGAATATAGTATGATGAATTGTTGTTTCAATGAGCACGAGCTCCTTGTAATTACAACTCACATACTTAACTCATGTCAGTTCAAGTCAAGCTAGTTATGTTCATATTGGGTTAGCCTAAGTGCCTAACTTAGGAATTATGGTGTTTGTTGTGTTATACCAGTGATCTATTTAAAGCTATTCTCCAACAGTTCCCAGTTGAATACTGTACAAAAAGCGGTGGATAAAGGATTGTTGTTGTGTTTACCACATTGATTCTTTCATATATCAGTATCCTATTTTCTTGCCTCCTACGATCAAATTCGTCTTTCTCAGTGACTGAGAAACCAACTGTCAATCGCTTAAAAGCTTCCATAGCTTTGACAGATTGTCACGACCCGAAAGAGCACGTGACTGGCCCTCGAACCATATGAAGTCTATAGGACTCCATCTGATCCAAGTAAGCCAAAAGCCCAGAAATCTAAAACCATTTAAGGAGTAAATAGGGAAAATTAGTTTTAAGAGGTAAAGAAAACATGTTTGAAAATCAAGTTTTTAAATAACTAAGCCGAATATGAATTTTTAAAATGTGTAATTTTTCCTGAAAATTTCGGCAGAGTTTCCTTTGTAAAAACTGGCCCCGAATGGGGTACAACAAGAATAATATATATGACATGATAAAAGGCATCCCCAAGCGGGAGCTAGCTCTTCGTCAATCGACGGTCACAACCACGCAAGCAATAATAATATACAACGCCAAGGGGCGAGGATCAAAACTGAAAAGAAACTCAAAAACAGCCAGAAAACCGCAATACTACAAGCGCGACTCTAAGGTCGAAACAATACAACACTGATTTCTAAGTCTGAAACAAACTACAAGTTTTGGTTGATGGACAATTCTAGATACAATAAAAATACATGAACAATGGCGGTTCTGATACAAAGAACCCACCTAACCAAGCAAGTCACCTATAGGAAGCAGTGTGCCAGAAATGCCGCTATGGAATCTGTACGGCAAAAACCTGCAAGAACTGGGGCACAACGGGGGTGAGTTGCCAACTCGTGAATAGAAAATATCTACAAGCAGAGATCGAATGCATGACCTATCCTGGGTCAATACGATCAGATAATAAATAAACCTCAATATGAATAAAGCTGAAGCATGCTAAACTGGCAATGTAGTCTCTATACATGAGTGTAGTGCCAAGTGCTCGTGCTAGTGCCTCAGGTAATAGCATGTCATGAATATGAGGTATTACCAATGTAATCAAATCTGCACACTCGTGGATCCCGTCCACTCGTCACCCACTGACAATAACCACCATGCATGTAAATATCATGAATCATGTGCATGGGAAATAATATGAGGATATAACCACCCGTGTCCCTCGCGACACATCAAAATCATGGAACCAGGATGCCCAGCATCGACACCCGAAAACATCATGAAAACTGTGCCCAGCATCGGCACGTAAATCCTCATATATCGGGCTCCGTCAGTCCGGATCGGCCCGCGGGCTCTGTCTGCGGTATCGGCCCTCGGCCCCAGCAGTATGCCCAAAACATCTATCGACTCTGGTCGGTATCCTCCGGATAACCGCCAGGTCCAACCAATCACCGGTAGGTACTCGCCCGCCTCCAGGCTCAATCGGCAAAGCTCATCGATCATCTTGCCGAGGGGAACCATACCGGGTCCACCATGTACCCGCAATCGGCTCATCCACGCCTCGATTCGGGTTACACATATCGCTCTCAGCACCGAGAAAACACATGGTGGACGCACTAAAATATCATATCAAGGGTAACCGGGTTTTTAAAGAAATGACATATTCTCTTTTGAAATACCCTCGGTTCCCAAATCCAGAAATATCATAGAAACAACATATCTCAATGCGTACAGTCAAAGCATGATGTATGCGGCATGTAACAGTAATGCAAGCATATCAGTAAGTCATGCAACATGGAATAATAATGTGCACATGTCGAGGGAGACCGCTCTTTTAAAAGGAATCTGTTTTTAAAGAGTATCTTGCGGTTCCCAAATCCCCAATCAAGCTAGAATCATCTATATATGTGTACAGGTATAAGTGTACAATATGCCATGCCAGAATCATATCATGAATGCAATAGTACTATAGTGTAGTGACATGGCAATTATCGATGATGAGTGTGTGAGCCGGCAACAAGTGTACGTGGAACATATACATCATCGATAATGGTGCTGGTGTCCTAGCAGCATGACTGAATGTCACAACAATACAAGCGATGCAATGCAAATAGCAGGAATATGCGGAAACGAATGATCAACGCAAAAGTACAGAACCTGCCCCAATAGATATGTCATGCAACCTTGCCTTTTGAAATAAGACGAATCAGGGCTTTTGGTAAAGTAAGGGCTACGGTGTTTTAAGAAAAGATGCATCATTTGAAAATATCCGTATAACCCTTCTGCTTATCTTTAAAATATCCCCGATTCGTTAGTTTTGAAATAGGTATGACTCGGTCTAGTCTAATGTCTACTAAATAATCTAGACAGGAGGGGTATGAAACCACCTAATCTGAGTCAATATATAAATATAGATATGATAGTCGGTGATCTCGCCTCAATAACATATCGTATGATATCCTCGAGTCATGAGTGCGGATCTATCATCAATATCGGCTCGTACGGTAAATCGTCGTACGGCATCCCAATAGCTGGGTAGGGGTCAATATCACACTATCTCATCACATATCAGGTATCACTTATCATCAGATCACACAATCTGGGGTACTACTGTAAGTCTAGTACAAATCGACACCATCTATAAAATATGAATGCGGGTAAAGCACATGTCCAAAGGCCCGCTAAAACTATCATATCGCACCTCAAAGGCAAACTATATCACATCGCCGATCTCACGGCCTCACATCAAGTATCATCTCAAACCACGTATCATCCTCCAATCCCGTATATAAACACATAGTCCCATACCCATGTGTAGATATACGCACCATCATATGCACTCTAATAAATGAAAGAATGAATGCAAGTATGTGTGTAAATGTATGTGTGAGTGCAACCACTACTCTAGGGTTCGCACTATACTAAACCAATATATTCTTATCATCAAAATATCATTATTACCATCAATAACCCTAAACAACACATAATAAATATTCGTGTGTATACGTATTCGTATACATCACCACGGACTGCGGGGGTGCTATACGCCATCCACCCGACTTCTCCCCGTAGATATAAATCTACTCACCTTGCTTCTCGTGTGCCAAAGCCGATGTCGCTATCTTCACCTCCTTTGCCTCAACATCACGCGGGGTACCTACAAGTATATCACAATGCTAAAGCACATGAAAATCACATCGGAAACCAAAATAGCACACGCTACCCGCATAGGTAAAAACCCATCGACTCGCATGTAAACACAATCAAAATCCACTTGTCGTTGACGTCCAAACGCCACCCGACAGGAATGAATCACCAAATACCAAAATCCATGCTAAAACAAGTCCCAAATTATACACCAACATAGGAAAATCAACCCAGATTTCACCCTAGATGGAATCAGTCAAAACTAGACATACTCAGGGTCAAAACTAGAGGAAATGGGGGCATGCACAGAAAACGAGGCAATTCCTTAAAATACCTTATTTTAGAATTTTCCATAATTTTTCCCTATTTATCTGTATTTAATTATACCAGAATATTAAAATATTCATTAAATAATATTAAATTATAAAATTTCCCAAAAATCATATTTTATTATTTTGAAGACGTTACAATCTACCCCCCTTAAAGAAATTCGGTCCCCGAATTTAAATTTAAAACCCCAAATTCTAAAACATTTCGATACGAATTCCAAGTCGTCGGGGCTCCGAAATCATCAACACATAAAACATCACAGCGCAATGCATGCGCATGAGTACTGAACAGATAACTCAAAAACAACGCTCCATCAAGCATCCCGCAATCATCGGAGTCAAGGTAAGGACACAATGTCAAATCCAATACAAAACCGATATGATATGGATCAGAACTACACATGCAGACATCCAATCTATACATGTGAATAGCTGATGAAAAAGCATGCCAAATCCTTTTTAAGTCGCTGTGCGATGCGCATAACACTGCACAGTGGCGGACGTTTTTCATAAGAAAGTAACTATATATGTATATATATATCCTTTGTTTAATAAGCACGTTCCACCATTTTGAAAACAATCAGAAGGGTTTCCTTGTTTTTTTAAAAAACGTTTCGTGTCATATCGGACACGTAGGTATATACTGAGACTATAGCTCGCTCTTTGGAAATCCCTTCGATAACTATTGATGCATGCAAAAAAAAAAAAAATATCCAGGTACTGTCCTCTGACTAGTCCTGCTCAGTAAGAAAATAATATCCAATATCATAAAAATGTACTGTTCTAAAAGGAATAAATCTCAAAAATATACATAACCCACCCTGTGCATCTGGTGCGCACGGGAATCAAAATCCATATATGTGCTAAACAGATGCACATAACAGCATCTAGGTGCAACGGGTGTTCACGAAGCATCTGTCATAGGCAACGTGTGTGCCTGACAGCCAAAAATCCGGTGCATCTGACATGCACGGTGCATCTGACATGCACGAAGAAATCTCGATTTAGTGCATCGGGTGTGCACCAAAATCGTATCTCAAAACATGCGCCCAACATGCGCGGAAATCCAAATCGGTGCATCCATCGTGCACGAATGAAAATCTAAACCCTGCGCACTCAATATGCACGGAATCACAAAATCCAATAGCAACGTCGAATATGCGTAAGTCCAGTCAAAAGCACGGAGTGCAAGAATCCACATCAATATCACAATCAAAATCGACATACCGAAAGGCATCAAATCGAAGTCAGGTGCAATCGTAATGCACAAAATATAAATCCGGTGCAACAAAGGCACGAAATATAAATCTGATGCAATAAACGCAAGAAACATAAAACTGGTGCGACAAATGCACGAAGTATAGAACTGGTGCATCCCATGCACAAATTCCAAGCAATAACTCAAATACGTAAGCAGCAACACCAAGTGTATCCAGATATGAAGAAAATCATAAACGTGTGCAGCTGCGGGCACAAAACACATATCGATGCACTACAAGCACATATAAGCTATACCGAGTGCAAAATCAAAACACTAAAATTACATGAAACTCTGCTGGAAGCGTAAATCAAATCACCAGCATAAAATAGGCATGAAATCGCAATCAACAGCTCAAGAGTAATAACTATGTACAAGGTATAAATACCCAGTAGGTGCAACCATGGTGCACAAAATCAAATATCATGAAACTCAGTCATCAAGACTAAATCATGCGAATAGATCGCCCAAAATACCGAAATCCAAAGCAACGGATACGTGATAATCAAATCACAAAATCACAAATCATAATTACCGTCGTCGGTATATCCTTCTTCAGGGTCGAGAAGGTACCGGTACATCTGATGCTAGCGGCGCAAGATATCTACTTGCCTCTTACTCGCGGCCGGCGTCCTCTGCCTCTGGTTCCTGATCTTTCCTGTAGATTACCAACTCGCAATCCATCGGCTCATCGGCCCGGTCAGGTGTGCTGACAGGAACGATTCCGTTCTTGCACTTCCCTGGTCATCTCTCGGTCAATCCTCACGACCGCTCATAAAGCAGCACATCTCTGGCACCGACCTCGGGTCCTCTGAATGCATATCACACATCCGATCCTGGGTGCAACTCTTATTGCAGCAGTGTACTGGAAGGAATCCTACTCAAGGTCTCTTCTGATCTTGCCTAAGCCAAACTGTAAAGAGGCTGGTACTCTGGCGTAATCTTTTCTCGCTCTCTGGACCTCTGCGTCCTTAGTACAACATCTCCTCGGAAGCTGGTCGCATCTCTGCGCCTCTGTATGCATGTCTGGCCTTTAATCTTAACGGGGTGTAGTAACAGCTCGTCTGCCTCTCGCACGAACTTCTTGTCCCGCTTGTCTGTATCATCGACCATTCGACGTCGCGTCTTTATCTGCACACTGCAATGTCCTCGGCTACGGTCCACCCGAAGTCTCTAACACGGACTCGAAATCACGAACTCAGTATCTTCATCACTCAGTAGAAGATATCTAGCCGAACACGTCCTCAGCGTGCATATCGCATCTCTGATGTCAGCGGAGTGGAACGTCATCTCGTCGAAATCTCGTGCAAACTCTTTACTCCACCTTGCTCCACTATCGACTGATTCGGACTCATCTCATCATGGCTACACAGACTGCGCTCCGACGGCTATGCTCGTATCTGGAGTCTCCCAAGCAGTGTCCCATCACATGATATCCGAATGATGTCGAATCATCCGATCGACTCGTCAGAACCTCACAATCCCCCAAGAGCTCAACATCTCGGGTACAGTTTAATAGTATCGAGTACATGCCACAGCGTCGGTGGTCCAGCCGTAGAAGGGCAAACCCAAGCCTCACTAATGACGCCGAGGAACTGCCGCAAACCCTAAGGTTCAAAGGCTTTCACACGGTCATTAAGTCGAGTTAGGGTTTCATTCTTCTAGAGGGTCCATAGAATCACCTGCATGTCTTTCCGTATACTTTAAACTTGGAAAATGGGTTCCTGACCTTCGATCGTCTCAATCGACTCTCAACGAATCTGCGTGAAGTCGCCTCTAACTGGAATCAATCTATCTGATGACCTCGCATCGGGGTAAGCGAACGAACCACATGTCCTAGTCATTCATCCTCGGTGACTAGCGACTCACTACCATATCTCTAAGAATATGCTCATGCTGCAGTAGCTCCAATCATCTGGGCGATATCTCATCACTCGCAGCAACAACTGGCTCATTCGTCGGTACGCTAAGCAGCGCCTCAACCATCATGAATAAGCGATATATCAGCAGTCATCACATCCTGGCTGGCCTCTATCAGTGGCTCAATCCTCTGGTACCGTCCGGTACATCCGAGAAATCTCGCAACAGCGATCTGTCAAACGCTCAAAGTGCGGAAACACAAAATACGAAGCCTCAATGCAACCGTATGTCTCTGGAATCACGCCTCGGTCAGCCCTCGTCCGCGACGAGCTCATGCTGACAACTCGAGCCGTAGCTCACTCTGCCCGTGCAATCGCGGCAGCAAAACCACAACCAGTATCGATGAAGATAGATCATAGGAAGGAATATGACACAATGCAAGGAAATGTACAACCTAAGGTTTCTTAAGCGGAGTGGCGTGTCGTAAGTATGCCGCGGAACATACCAACGGTACGTCACTCTACTTTAGTCACCTATTCCATCAACCAAGGGTCATCTTACGCGAAGAAAGTTCGGGTCTAATACCCCCTCGACCAAGTCTAAGTTCCGTAAGGTCAAGCCTAAGTTCCGTATATAAGTAACGTCCTAGGCTCCACATAGTCAAACTTAGACTCGAACCAAGGTCAACCTAGCGCTCTGATACCAACTTTGTCACGACCCGAAAGAGCACGTGACTGGCCCTCGAACCATATGAAGTCTATAGGACTCCATCTGATCCAAGTAAGCCAAAAGCCCAGAAATCTAAAACCATTTAAGGAGTAAATAGGGAAAATTAGTTTTAAGAGGTAAAGAAAACATGTTTGAAAATCAAGTTTTTAAATAACTAAGCCGAATATGAATTTTTAAAATGTGTAATTTTTCCTGAAAATTTCGGCAGAGTTTCCTTTGTAAAAACTGGCCCCGAATGGGGTACAACAAGAATAATATATATGACATGATAAAAGGCATCCCCAAGCGGGAGCTAGCTCTTCGTCAATCGACGGTCACAACCACGCAAGCAATAATAATATACAACGCCAAGGGGCGAGGATCAAAACTGATAAGAAACTCAAAAACAGCCAGAAAACCGCAATACTACAAGCGCGACTCTAAGGTCGAAACAATACAACACTGATTTCTAAGTCTGAAACAAACTACAAGTTTTGGTTGATGGACAATTCTAGATACAATAAAAATACATGAACAATGGCGGTTCTGATACAAAGAACCCACCTAACCAAGCAAGTCACCCATAGGAAGCAGTGTGCCAGAAATGCCGCTATGGAATCTGTACGGCAAAAACCTGCAAGAACTGGGGCACAACGGGGGTGAGTTGCCAACTCGTGAATAGAAAATATCTACAAGCAGAGATCGAATGCATGACCTATCCTGGGTCAATACGATCAGATAATAAATAAACCTCAATATGAATAAAGCTGAAGCATGCTAAACTGGCAATGTAGTCTCTATACATGAGTGTAGTGCCAAGTGCTCGTGCTAGTGCCTCAGGTAATAGCATGTCATGAATATGAGGTATTACCAATGTAATCAAATCTGCACACTCGTGGATCCCGTCCACTCGTCACCCACTGACAATAACCACCATGCATGTAAATATCATGAATCATGTGCATGGGAAATAATATGAGGATATAACCACCCGTGTCCCTCGCGACACATCAAAATCATGGAACCAGGGTGCCCAGCATCGACACCCGAAAACATCATGAAAACTGTGCCCAGCATCGGCACGTAAATCCTCATATATCGGGCTCCGTCAGTCCGGATCGGCCCGCGGGCTCTGTCTGCGGTATCGGCCCTCGGCCCCAGCAGTATGCCCAAAACATCTATCGACTCTGGTCGGTATCCTCCGGATAACCGCCAGGTCCAACCAATCACCGGTAGGTACTCGCCCGCCTCCAGGCTCAATCGGCAAAGCTCATCGATCATCTTGCCGAGGGGAACCATACCGGGTCCACCATGTACCCGCAATCGGCTCATCCACGCCTCGATTCGGGTTACACATATCGCTCTCAGCACCGAGAAAACACATGGTGGACGCACTAAAATATCATATCAAGGGTAACCGGGTTTTTAAAGAAATGACATATTCTCTTTTGAAATACCCTCGGTTCCCAAATCCAGAAATATCATAGAAACAACATATCTCAATGCGTACAGTCAAAGCATGATGTATGCGGCATGTAACAGTAATGCAAGCATATCAGTAAGTCATGCAACATGGAATAATAATGTGCACATGTCGAGGGAGACCGCTCTTTTAAAAGGAATCTGTTTTTAAAGAGTATCTTGCGGTTCCCAAATCCCCAATCAAGCTAGAATCATCTATATATGTGTACAGGTATAAGTGTACAATATGCCATGCCAGAATCATATCATGAATGCAATAGTACTATAGTGTAGTGACATGGCAATTATCGATGATGAGTGTGTGAGCCGGCAACAAGTGTACGTGGAACATATACATCATCGATAATGGTGCTGGTGTCCTAGCAGCATGACTGAATGTCACAACAATACAAGCGATGCAATGCAAATAGCAGGAATATGCGGAAACGAATGATCAACGCAAAAGTACAGAACCTGCCCCAATAGATATGTCATGCAACCTTGCCTTTTGAAATAAGACGAATCAGGGCTTTTGGTAAAGTAAGGGCTACGGTGTTTTAAGAAAAGATGCATCATTTGAAAATATCCGTATAACCCTTCTGCTTATCTTTAAAATATCCCCGATTCGTTAGTTTTGAAATAGGTATGACTCGGTCTAGTCTAATGTCTACTAAATAATCTAGACAGGAGGGGTATGAAACCACCTAATCTGAGTCAATATATAAATATAGATATGATAGTCGGTGATCTCGCCTCAATAACATATCGTATGATATCCTCGAGTCATGAGTGCGGATCTATCATCAATATCGGCTCGTACGGTAAATCGTCGTACGGCATCCCAATAGCTGGGTAGGGGTCAATATCACACTATCTCATCACATATCAGGTATCACTTATCATCAGATCACACAATCTGGGGTACTACTGTAAGTCTAGTACAAATCGACACCATCTATAAAATATGAATGCGGGTAAAGCACATGTCCAAAGGCCCGCTAAAACTATCATATCGCACCTCAAAGGCAAACTATATCACATCGCCGATCTCACGGCCTCACATCAAGTATCATCTCAAACCACGTATCATCCTCCAATCCCGTATATAAACACATAGTCCCATACCCATGTGTAGATATACGCACCATCATATGCACTCTAATAAATGAAAGAATGAATGCAAGTATGTGTGTAAATGTATGTGTGAGTGCAACCACTACTCTAGGGTTCGCACTATACTAAACCAATATATTCTTATCATCAAAATATCATTATTACCATCAATAACCCTAAACAACACATAATAAATATTCGTGTGTATACGTATTCGTATACATCACCACGGACTGCGGGGGTGCTATACGCCATCCACCCGACTTCTCCCCGTAGATATAAATCTACTCACCTTGCTTCTCGTGTGCCAAAGCCGATGTCGCTATCTTCACCTCCTTTGCCTCAACATCACGCGGGGTACCTACAAGTATATCACAATGCTAAAGCACATGAAAATCACATCGGAAACAAAAATAGCACACGCTACCCGCATAGGTAAAAACCCATCGACTCGCATGTAAACACAATCAAAATCCACTTGTCGTTGACGTCCAAACGCCACCCGACAGGAATGAATCACCAAATACCAAAATCCATGCTAAAACAAGTCCCAAATTATACACCAACATAGGAAAATCAACCCAGATTTCACCCTAGATGGAATCAGTCAAAACTAGACATACTCAGGGTCAAAACTAGAGGAAATGGGGGCATGCACAGAAAACGAGGCAATTCCTTAAAATACCTTATTTTAGAATTTTCCATAATTTTTCCCCATTTATCTGTATTTAATTATACCAGAATATTAAAATATTCATTAAAATAATATTAAATTATAAAATTTCCCAAAAATCATATTTTATTATTTTGAAGACGTTACACAGATGCACCATCCACCACAGCTATCAATCAAGAAATCTGTGTCCATATTTCTGCTTTGTAGTGTGATATGTTTAGTTAAATCAGATCACAACGCTGAAGCCCATCTAGCTTCATTGTGCATTTATCCCACAATTCAGATATCATCAACATGCAACAGCTTTATGAACCAAAAAAAAGCTCAAAATTAGTTACAAAGAACACAATTGAAGGAGTTTGAAGATGGGTATGTGATAGAAGTTGGAATCAGGAGGTGAAGGACAATTACATAGAAGTCTAGGACTAAAAGCATTTGATTACAAAATGATGGGAAAATGAGAAGTAATATGGCACCATCATCGTCAAATAAGCCCTTTTCCATGAAAATAGGATTTGCTATGAACCAAGGCTCCATAAAAGATTTGACAAAGATTAAAGATCAGCTGACAACACTCACTTAAATAGTATGCCTAGTTGAGAAAATCATGGACAATAGAGATGCTTCAATGATGGCGTCCTCCAAATTCTTTTACAGACGGGGAAAAGTCTAGAAGAAGGACGAGGTTGATAGAATCGCTATAGAAAAAAAAGGGAGCAAAAAGGGAAGAAGACATGATGTGTCCCCTTTGTATCAGTCAATGCACTATTGGCATTGATGTACCTACATTTTAGTATATTAAACTATTCATGTTTGTCACACTCCGCTTTCCAAAATGCGGAATTCGGAGAGCAATGAAGGCCGGCCATACTTCCTATGGTAAGAAAAGATCATTTCATAGTCACATGAAGGCTGTCCAGCTAAACCTGTACGATAAAATCCAAGAATAATACTAACATCATGCTACATAAATAACAAGTAACACCGGTAAATCCACGAGATAAAGATAGATTCAATAAAAGATCCAAATAACAATTGGACCAAAACCATTGAGCCAAAATAAATTAATGCATGATCCAAAAAGAAAGATACATTATTCCTAACGTCCCGCAAAAAGCTCACATGCTAAGTACGAACTGAAATAAAATAGAAATAAACATACAGATACTACTACTGATCTTCGACAAACTCCTGATAGTCACTTTGATCCTGCTCCGTCTGTGAATCGGTCTCTAAATCGAAGGCGGAAAATCTCAGAGATGTCAGAACACCCAACAAGTACTCAATCGTAATAGTGTGTGTGATGGCATGAATATGAGTGTAGTGAAAGCCCGCGTGTACATATAAATATGGATATGACAAAATGGGGAACAAGCATATAAATAGGTCAAATCACATCCTAATGAGTCACTAAAGAGGGTAATCTAGTATATCGAGAGTTTGAGTGTGTACGTCAAACTCTGCAGGAGTATTCACAACCCAAAGTAAGGCTCATGGGCAAAGAAACACGGACCAAAATGTGGAAGGAACAAATGACCGTATAAAGCCCGGAATCGGCAATAATAACATATGACCGTTTAAAGCCATGTACCGGCTATAATAACATATGACCATTTAAAGTCCGGTACCAGGTAATGAACAAGTAATCGTATATAACACGGTACGAGTTACCGGCAATGGGGCTCCTGAGATCCGGTTGAACGAACGCACATTCAAACTGCCCCAATACCCCGCGTATCTATAATTAACATGGTAATAAACTTAATCACAAGTTAGTTATGCTGACTGGACTGGACCAGGTAATATCATGTAAATGGTATGTATAAAAAACTTATAAACATGAAAAGATTATGACATTGCATGCAATTTAGCATTCCAATTAGTGATCTCATTTTAATGTAAGGAAATCGTAGTCATGAACAACCATGTCACGTCAAGCAAGTGATGTTAATAGAATAGTGTCAATAATGTATACAAGTATCTACATGAATGTGCAAGCATCTCTATTTTAATATCCGGATTTATCATTGAATTGAATATAATCTAAAACACGGTTTAAAGGGGTAAATGTGATTAATAGATGCTCTAGGGATCCTAGGGGTTTCATTTCTTGCACGTTAAACATACATAAGGTATAATCATTTAATCAAGATTTCGCCATTAAAATATGATATATATAGAATGTCTTGCCGATATTGCATCGGCTCAAGAGATAAGAGCAACAATACGTGCCTCGAATGCAATGAACGGATAAATCACGACGAAAGCTCGATCCAAGCTTGATGGCCCAGCTAGAATTTAGATCTCGGCTGGCGGTGTCGGCAAGATGGAGGCGACGGTGTAGGAATAGAGCAACGACGATGCAGTTGCTCGGTTGAGGTTGCTCAGTGGCTCAAGAGAAAAAGATACGGTGGTGGAGGTTGGGCTTGGTGGGTGTGCTGGGGTTGGATCTAGGCGAGGGCTGAAGGGTTTGACTTGGAGTTGGGTTAAGGTGCTAGGGTTGAAGGGTTTTGGAGTTAGGGTTGCGGTTTGGTGAGGGTTTGATGAAGTAGCCGCCGGTGAGTCTGAGGGTGCTGGCGACGAGGGTAGTCGACGATTCAGGTGGGGTTCTCGGATCCAAGTTGAGGGCTGACGACAATTAGGGCTGCTGCGATGGGCTCGTCGAGGTTGAAGGAGTCGAGGGTGCTGCTGCAGTGGAGGCAACGGCGACAAAGACGTGGGTGAAAGGAGATGGGTTCGGGTGTTGGGTTGAGGAGTTGGCTGGAGATGGGTCAGCCTTAGGGTTGAGGCGATGGGTTCACGGCGAGATGAAGACGATGATGGCAATCGGAGTTGGTTGTTGTGGTGAAGTCTCGGGCCGACGGTGATGGGTTTGGTCGCCGGCGGTAGGAGATCGGCGAAGGAGAAGGGCGCAGTGAAGGAGAGGCTGCCGGTTCTGGGTCATCGGAGGTGGCTGGTGCGGCGATCGAAGGGGGCTTGGCTTGAGGAGGCTACGGTTGAGGGAGGTGGCGATGGGATGAAGGTGAGGGGGTTAGGGATCGATTAAGTTTTGAAGAAGAGAAGATGATGTGATGATTAAATAGAGATGGGGTTTTTGTTTAGGTTGTTAGAAAATATTGTTGGGGAGAGAGAGGGGTTAGATTCGTGAGAAATAGAAAGAGAAAGAGATGTTAATGAGAGAGAAAGGAAGTTGGCTGATATGTGAGAGAGAGATTTGTGATTATATATATATGATTTTATGTATATTAAAAAGATATAATTGTTGATAAGATAGAAAAAATATATATTGGAGAGAGGAATATAGGTATGGATTGGATTTAGTTAAGGAGGTGGAATAAAATATGTTAGGAGTTGGAGAAAAATATTAGGAAGATGTGTTGGTTAGCTTAGAGATAAGTATATCTATATTAATATAATGCAAACTATAAACAAATTCATCCATCAATATAAGATATATCTTTATCTTTATCTTTAAAGAAAACTTACTAAAGTCTATATATTGTTGAGAGAGATAAATAACAGGCAAAATAGATATATAATTTAGCTTGTATCAAAAATATATGTTTTTAAAGATTATAAAAGATCCATATCAACCTATCATAACAAATGAAAAACTATAATATCTATGGTTCAAATCTAATATTTAAAATATACTATAGCAATATAAAAATAAAATAATACTAGATTTAGTAAAACAAAACTTTAAAGCTTAATTATCATATACTTAATTACTTAAATAACTATAATATATATATGGTTACAAAAATAGTGTTAGACAAATAAGTAGTATATGCATGTTAATTTAAGATATTAATAAATTAGCAAAACAAAATTAAATGCTAAATATCATCTACTTAACAAATTAGATCACCATAATATATTGTATCTAAAATATTAAGCTCCAAATTAATAATGGTGATAATAATGGTAGTAGTAGTAGTAAAACCAATACATCCTGAAAGAAGATAGAAAAAACGTACGATCGGATTAGGGTGTTACATCCTACTCATCTTACAAGAAATTTCGTCCTCGAAATTTCTTGTAAGAACGAAAGGTATAAGATCGCGAACTAAACACAGGGATCAAGAAAGATAGATAGGCATGAAAAATCAGAGATCAAGAGAACAAATGAGGGTACGAAGAGTCACGGTCTTCGTCCAACAGTCAAAGTGTGCAAGGAAAGTACCTAACCAAATCGTCTAAGGAAAAATCTTACTTCCCGGTCTCATGTCAAAGTTCCGTAAGGCATAAGACGTGTGGTGGCGAAGGTAGTGAACATAAAACAATGTGATGTCCCGGAATCGAAAAGTGCTTTAGTTGAAACTGAATAAACTAGAACGGTGCCTGTGACAACAACCACTGATGCCTGTACCTGCTTAGCTGTTAGAGTAAAAGCATGCTCCTTTTGAACGAGTTTTGATAAAACTCCTTGCCGTTGGTTGGATTCGTTGAGCTCTTTCTTCATGGGGCAACTTTCAACCTGGTGATCACTATCCCCATAAATCAAACATAAACTATTGGCCCTGCGGCAATCTTTCCGAATGTGTCCCAGTCGCTTACAATAGTCGCAAACCAAGGCTTCCCGCTGTTGTAGGGCGGCAATATGCTTCATCTGAACTCCCCCATGCTGGTTGATTGGGATCCTTCCTGAAGTTTGACTCACCGGACGCTTAAATTCTCCAGCCTGAAATTTCTTCCTCTTATCCATATGAGCATCAATCCCTTCCAGGGTGGCAATAGTAATTTGCTGAGAAGCAAACAGACCCTCCTGAAATAAGCCCGTTAGCCGCTGTTGGTTCTCCACCAAACCTCGCATAATACCCAAAAGTTCGGCGATATCTGCGTGGGAACTGCGGGTAGTGTTAACTCCTCATCGAGCCATGCATCTGAAACGAGATTTGGACGGCTTTAAATTCAAAACACAAGATAAGAGATAGATTCTAAGGTAACTGGACGGAAAGGAAGCAAAGTGATAACGAAAATATATCAGCAGTTATGAATCAAGGGTAGAACTCAAAGTTACTTAAACAGAATACCGCATTGTAACCATACCATGGTACATGAGTACAATATCGTAATTCTATCTCAGTGGCCTGAATTCTATAATCAGAGTCAACAGAATACGTAGTATGACATACTATGGGAATCCTAGACACACGATTCTAACCTAAAGGTCGGTGGAACCAAGTCTAACATCAACATCAGCTTGGCTCTGATACCAACAAAGCCTTGTCATGTCCTGCTTCCCAAAATGCGGAATACAGAGAGCAATAAAGGCCAGTCATGCTACCTATGGTAAAGAAAGATCCTTCCATAGTCACATGAAGGCTGTCTAGCTAAACCTGTACGATAAAATCCACGAATAATACTAATATCATGTTGCATAAATAACAAGTAACACCAGTAAATCCATAAGATAAAGATAGATTCAATAAAATATCCAAATAACAACAGATCCAAAACCATAGGGCTAAAATAAATTAATACATGATCCGAAAAGAAAGATACATTATTCCTAACATCGCGCGAAGGGCTCACATGCTAAGTACTAATTGAAATAAAACAGAAATAAACCTAAGGATACTATTGATTTTCGGCAAACTCCTGATAATCACTCTGATCTGCCTGTGGATCGGTTTCTAACCTGAAGTGGTAAATCTTAGGAGTGTCAGAACACCCAACAAGTACTCAATTGTAATAGAGAGTGTGCGTGTGAGAGATAGCATGAATATGTTAGTGTAGTGAAAGCCCGCGTGTACATGTAAATATGGATATAGCAATAATGGAAAACAAGCATATAAACAGGTCAAGTCATATCCTAGTGGATCGCTAAAGAGGGTAATCTAGTCTATCGTGAATTCGAGTGTGTACATCAACTTCTACAGGAGTATTCCCAATCCAAGGGTAAGGCTCAGGGGTAAGGAAACACGGACCTAAATGTAGAAGGAACAAATGACTGTATAAAGCCCGGTACCGGCAATAATAATATATGATCGTTTAAAGCCTGGTACCGGCTATAATAACAAATGACTGTTTATAATCCGGTACCAGCTAATGAACAAGTGACCGTATATAGCCCTATACGAGCCGCCGGCAATGGGACTACTGAGATTCTGTTGAACGAACGCACACTCAAACTACCCCAAACACCCCTCGTATCTATAATTAATATAGTAAAAAACTTAATCATAAGTTAGGAATGCTGACTGGACTGGAACAGGTAATTTCATGTTAATGATATAGAAAAGAAACTTGTAAACAGGAAAAGATTATGACATGGCATGCAATTCAGCATTCCAATTCATGATTTTGTTTTAATGTAAGGAAACAGTAATCATGAATATGTATGTCATGTCAAGTAAGTGATGTTAATAGGATAGTGTCAATAACGTATACAAGTATCTACATAAATATGCACGTGTCTCCATTTTAATATTTGGATTTATCATTGAATTGACTATAATCTAAAACATAGTTTAAAGGGTTAATGTGATTAATGCGTGCTCTAGGGATCCTAGGGTTTTCATTTCATGCATGTTAAACATAAGATTTAATTATTTAATCAAGATTTCTCAATTAAAATATGATATATATATATATATATATATATAATGACTTGCCGATATTGCGTCAGCTAAAGAGATAAGAGCAGGAATACTTGCCTGGAACATGATGAACAGATATATCACGACGAAAGCTCGATCCAAGCTTGATGGCCCAGCTGGAGTCTAGATCTCGACTGGTGGTGTCGGCGAGATGGAGGCGACGGCACAGGAACAGAGCGACAGCTGCTCGGTTGAGGTTGTTCGGCGACTCAACAGAAGAAGAGACGGAGGTTGTGGTTGGGCTTGGTAGGTGCGCCGGAGTTGGGTCGAGACTGGGGCTGAAAGATTTGACTTGGAGTCGGGTTAAGGTGCTAGGGTTGAAGGGTTCTGAAGTTAGGGTTGTGGTTTGGTGAAGGTTTGATGAAGTAGCCTCCGGTGAGTCGAGGGTGCTGGCGATGAGGGTGGTCAACGATTCAGGTACGGTTCTTGGGTCCAAGTGATGGCTGGCGACGATCAGGGCTGCTGCGATGGGTTCGTCGAGGTTGAAGCAGTCGAGGGTGCTGCTGCGGTGGAGGCAACGGCGACGAAGATGTAGGTGAAGGGAGATGGGTTCAGGTGTTGGGTTGAGAAGTTGGCTGGAGATGGGTCCGCCTTAGGGTTGAGGCGATAGGTTCACGGCGAGATGAAGACAATGATGGCAATCAGAGTGGTGAAGTCTCGGGCCGACGGAGATGGGTTTGGTCGCTGGTAGTTGGAGATCGGCGAGGGAGCAGGGCGCAATGAAGAAGGGGCTGCCGGTTCTGGGTTGTCGGATGTGGCTGGTGCGGCGATCGAAGGGGGCTTGGCTTGTGGAGTCTATGGTTGAGGGAGGTGGCGATGAGATGAAGGTGAGGGGTTAGGGCTCGATTAAGTTTTGAAGAAGAAAAAGAGATGATGATGCAATGATTAAATAGGGATGGGGTTTTTGTTTGGGTTGTTAGAAAATATTGTTCGAGAGAGAGAGAGGAAGTCGTCTGATGAGAAAGATTTGTATAATTGTTGATAAGATAGGAAAAATATATATTGGAAAGAGAAATATAGGTATGGGTTAAATTAAGGAGGTGGAATAAAATACATTAGGAGTTGGAGAAATATATTAGGGAGATGTGTTGGTTAGCTTAGGGATAAATATATCTATATTAATATGATGCAAACTATAAACAAACCTATCCATCAATATAAGATATATCTTTATCTTTAAAGCAAACTGACTAAAGTCTATATATTGTTGAGAGAGATAAATAATAGGTAAAATAGATATATAATTTAGCTTGTATAAAAAATATATGTTTTTAAAGATTATAAGAGATCCATATCAACAAATGGTAAACTACAATATCTATGGTTTAAATCTAATATTTAAAATATACTATAGGAATAACAAATTAAAATAATATTAGATTTAGTAAAACAAAACTTTAAGGGTTAATTATCATATACTTAATTACTTAAATAACTATATTATATACGGTTACAAAAATAGTGTTAGACAAATAAGTAGCATATGCATGTTAATTTAAGATATTAATAGATTAGCAAAACAAAATTAAATGATAAATATCATCTGCTTAACAAACTAGATAACCATAATATATTGTATCTAAAATATTAAACTCTAAATTAATAATAGTAGTAGTGGTAATAGTAAAACCAATACATCCAAAAAGAAGAAAGAAAAAAACCACGATTGAGCAAGGGTGTTACAATATTGTTTTCCAAATTTGAGGTGGGAGTCGTGGACACTTACCTCACCTCAAATATGTGTAGCTTATTATAAGTACGATATTAGTCTTGGCTTTCTAACAGATTATTATGCAAATTCTGTATGCACTCTAACTTTTGCAGAGGTCTTCATACACATAAGACACATTTTGCATCTGAAAAGAGGCTAGATTTGCATATCCTGCATAAGTAACATTGTAACAATATATGTGTAGCTTAGTGCAGAATGTGGTTTCAAATGAATCATGCCACCACACTCGCACAATTTTAAAGTTCAAAATCATAATAACTACACCGAAGAAAGGAAAAATGTAAGCGATAGATATGGCGCTCATGTAAATGGGTATGCCGTATGAGGTTGAATTAGAAAAGCTAACGAGAAGGACAAGAACACAGCAATGTATGCTTTTATGAGTTACAAAACAAAAATGGGAAGAAATAAGTCTAAAGAACAACGAGCCAGCGGCTCACAATATAGGCAGAGGAACTAAGATCTATGTTTAACATTTCATAAACTTAAAGTTGTTATAATATGCATATGGAAATCAGAAATTGCACCCATATGTTCCAATATCCAAACAAATCCGGGGGGAAACTCGTAAGGCCCGACCAAATAGCTCGGAGAGGCCCGATGCTTCCGAGGCTTGCTCGGATAATTATCTAGAGCCTTGTGCACAAGGTAGCAGGGTGAGGATAAGCACCAAATTGAAAAGGAGGCAGAAATAGGAGTCACATTATAAGGGATTTCACATCAAAATTAGGCGATTGCAATTCCCCAAAACTCTCATGACATATTCATGCCATGTTTGGAACGGGGTTAAGTTATGATAACCGAAGATTCATCTAAACTTGGCTCCAAAATCCTATGCCTTGTTTGGCATGGATTTTAGAGTTTAGAAAGCTCCGGTTATCTGAACTCAAAAGTTGAGATAATCGGACTTTTGTAAGACTCCAAGCAACCAAAGTTTTCTAAACCCCAAAAATTTGTAGAAAATACCCATTTTGGAGTTTAACTCACTACAAATGCAAACATCCATCAAAGTTAAAATTTGATAATGGAGGTAGGGCCTTGTAAACTAGAGTTTGCACACCCTATACCTCCAATTAAAAATAAACGCTAATTTTTTCTATCTACTTGATGAACGTGTTAGAGATCTTTAAGTCCTGAAATTCTTTGTACATAAGGGTTTCATGATACGTTGATCAAGATGGCCGGTTTGAAACGGTGAATTACACAGGGGTATGTATGTTAGGGGCAGGAGCTCATTTTTAAAAAAAGGGGCTACCATCTTGTCACGCCCCGCTTCCTAAGATACCAAAATTTCGGGATATAGCTCGGCCAATCATACTACCTACGGTAAGGAAATATATTTCCATAGTCATATTAAGGCTGTCAATCAATAACTAAGAACAATAATATAAATATTTATATCTAAATATGTTCAATAGCGATGATAAACAATAACTGGAAACGATAGCGGAAGTAATAAAGATTCAAGGAAAAAACAAAAATGCCTAACCATAATGAGGACTATATCAGTAAAATGCTCCTCCCTGATCCGCAATCTTGTAAACTTACTCACGATCTTCCTGTGCGAAAGTCAAAGAATTTGGACCATGCAAAACCCAAACGTCAGTGCGTCATAAATATTATAATAATAATATAATCAGTATGAAATATAATATACTATATGCAATAAACTCGATGTTATGGTTATAACAATAATCAATATCAGTAACATGTGAGGTAACAAGTAAGATATCAATATCCATCATATCATGTGTATCCTAAGGGTCCATGTCACTAGATTATATATCCTAAAGATATTTGAAACTGTTGGAGATAGTGCCCTCAGAGTCAATTATTGGATCACAGGTACATGATTGCAATGATTGATGGAGGACCTATCCCGGTAGGACAGTCTTACTCGAGATGATAGTATGCTATCTGGTTTACCTTTATCATCGTGTACTGTTTTAAGTGACCTGACACGTCACTATTACACGTTGATAGAGCCCCTAGGATTCTTGCTTGACCACCAGCAGTATGAGGGCAATCATATAAGTGGGAGCTGGGGGTCTATAAGCATATCCTTAAAAGGTCCCTAGTCGTGAGAGTTTCGAGACAGGGCATCGATTCTCCATAGTAGACTAGTGTATACAGTCGAGACCCCGACGAGGGGCGGTGGCCGGTCTCACAAGCCACTGGTGTCAGTTGGATCACCTAAGATGTATACAGGTGCTCATTGGGTTATGAGTACACCGGACAGGACTCGCCGGGAACATGCTAGTTGGTCATATACCAGACGTCAGATGGCAGTTCCCTGGTGACATGTGTGCAGGTTAGTTCATCGACCTGGGGATCGTCATTTGTCTCGTGTGAGTTCCCACTGTACTTTGATTACTACCCTACCACGGCTCAAAGGAGTCGTGCAAACAGGTTTTAGTTGGGTACAGTCCCGAGCCATATGGAGGCAGTGAGCGTATCTTCAGGGGTTCGTCTCTCCCGGTATTGGGGGTGAGGTCGTGCTGTGTCTAGGAGAGCCATTACACGAAGCCCTCGGCCGAGGCAAGGAGATTTACTGGTAGGTATTCCAGTAGTATCTCAGGGTGTTCTGGGCTACACTCCGATACGACTTGTACCGCTTTTGGGGGTCTGACTTTTACCAACCCCCTAGGCCCGCCATGCGATGCTCATAGACGAACGGACCGGACTGTACGGATATTGTCACTGACAGGCTCAGTAGGGTTGTCAGGCTGAGTTCGCTCACAGACATCCCTTTTAGTCAGTACCTGGTAGCCCGTTACGTATTGGCTTATACCTCTGACGTGCTAGTGGTTAAATCCACAACCAAGGTGTTGATGAGTCTTTAGAGTCCCCCACATTCAGTTACTCAGCTTTCGGGCGAAAGGTTGTAGAGGCCGTATGGAGATATGGCAGGGTCCGATCAGATACGTGCGGTATTGCACGGATCAGGATCGGACAGTTTGTACTACAGGCCGTATGGTTATATGGCAGGGTTCGATCAGGTACGTGCGGTATTGCACGGATCAGGATCGAACGGATCATACTAGCCGGTTTTGGTATAAGCCGGATCCTAGTATAGTACAGTGTAGATTTTGTCTCATTGCATTTGTATTTCGGTCGGAATACAAATGCGGGTGTGTATGCACAGTATCGGGGTTTTCCTGTAATTTATTACGGGACCAGTTTTCTGGAGTTGCCAGTTTGCTTTCCGTTTCGGCCAATTTCCTTTGTATCGTTCATTGGCCGAAGATTGGTGGAGGAGGGCTTATTTTCATTGCTGCAAATAAGTGTTTGTGGAGGGGGTTCTTTGCATCTTGTTGCTTCATGATGACTTCACCATCCATTGACCTTGACTTTTTGTTTCTTGGTAGTGTCATGATGGCTTGACCCTTGTTGTGAGATAATGATAGTTGGAGTGTGAGGTTGGTGTTGTGATCATTTGTTTTTCTTTCATCATCACTTCCTTGCATCATTGCATTCCACCCACCCCCTTGACCTTACTCTCTCTCCAATCACACCAAAAGGGGGGGGGCCGGCCATTCCTTGTAGAGGAGGGGATTCATTTCATGTGGTGGGATTTTTGTATCTTGAGCTTTGAGAAATCCCTACAACTCCCTCTCCAAAAGTTCACTTCAATTCCTCCATAAAAGGCAATTCCTACAACCCCAAATGAGACTTCTTCTCTAGATATTCTACAGCGAACCTTGGGCACGTCGAGTAGCCGGCTTCGTGCCCGAGTTGCCTCGGCATTGAGGTGGGAGCCCGTAAACGATGTAGGCGATGTGGTGCACTTCCGGCGACGAGGAGGAGACGGGACATTCCGCAGGAGATCCGGACGATGATGAGAAGACCGGAGGACTTGGATCGTCGGTATATCTCTTTCCCATCTTATAGTTAGCTAGGACTAATTAATGGTTCGATCCGGGTATTAGTGCGCGGCGGTTTGCCAGTTCAAGAAAATTTAAAGTTTATCACCGCTTCCGCATTTGGCCGTCGGATTGACGGCCGGGGCGCCGCCGTGCACTTACAGTGGTATCAGAGTCTCGCCATTAACTTAGTCTAGCTTGGTTTAATGTGTTTTGCATTTCCGATCGACCAAAATTCCAAAATTCGCATTTTTGCTTGCATCAGTTTTCTGTTAAAATTTTCTGGTGTCGAAAATTTTTTCAGGTTACAGAAAAGTGATGTACTGGAAAATATAAGAGATCTGTGAAAATTCGATGAAGTGTCTCTACAGTAGGAGCGCGGAACCGCGGCCAAACCCCCCTTTGGGCCGTGGTTCCGCCGCACTCTATTGGGTTCACTGCACCAAATTTTTACAGAGGCTTTCTGGGGTTAAAATTGGGGTTTTGGAATATTAATTTTGGGCCCAGAATTTCTTGATGTGCTACAGTAGTACTTGGGGGCCCACTTGTTAAAATTTGATTGATCAGATATTTTAAACACATTATTTCACAGTATTTACATTTTATCTGCGACCGTGAATGTCACTCGATCGGTAAATCCGGTCTAACTGCTATAGCCCGGTTAGACGGATTTGCGAACGTGATTTTCACGTTGATGTTCTGTTTTTGCTGTGTTGTTGCGGATCGGTCGTGGGGGATAGCCTGGATGCAATGCTAGTACAGTTGTGGTTGTATTATGTACATTTGATATTGCGGGGCGAGCGTCCGACATGTGGACTGCCGTCACTGCCTGTTTGTATTATTTTTTTTGGGGCACGACCTGGTTGCGGTCGATGTACCCGTTGTATGTATATTTTACTTTCTGTACTAGGATTGCCCCGCGGAGGGGTGCACGGATAACCGGGTTCTAGAGGGCAACAAGCCCGCATCTCATGGCATTGAGAGGGAGGGGGCTTCACTCTAGGATTGGCGGGCTATTCGCCGCACTCGTAGGGGGTACAGGTTGACCCAGGAGGGGTGCCCAAGTTACCGGATTCCGTGAAGTGCTGGGTGGTCCATTCACGGTGCTGAAGGGGGCTGCCTCGCTTCAGGTTTTGGCGGGTGACTTGCCGCGCCCGTAGGGGTCTAGGATTTCATTGCACAGGCTATCCACACGACCAGGGGAACGTCGGGTTTCAGTGGCTCTGTGAAACCCGGGGATCCCAGATATCTGTATTGTTTTTGTGATGCTGTTCATTTTCTGTGATGTTGCATTTTATTCACGCCTTGAGCGAAATATAATATATTGGTATATATATTAGTAGATGTTGTATATGTTTTGCATCTGCGCTAGTCCAGTCCCCGCTCTGTCGTTAGTTTGCTAACCTAACGGGTAATGACGGGACCCAGTGGCGAATGCGGATGGCATATACGTACATCAGTATATTTTCGTTCTTTGTGGTGTGATCAATTGATGGGACTGCGTTGATTCGGATCAATGCAAGTTAAAAACAAACCTAATCTGATGTTGTTGGAACACTTTTTTTTCCAAAAAAAAGCTGTTATTGCAAGGACGTTCACTTTTGTTTTGCATCGTGGTATTCAGTTGGAATATCCTGCTCCTCAGTCGACGAGGCAAGGGCCGAGATCCCTTCACCGGGAGTGACTCCTTGGACAGAAGTTTGCGTCAGGGCATTAACTTCACTATAGCCGATTACTTTTGTTTTGCACCGTGGTATTCAGTTGGAATATCCTGCACCCCATTCTACGGGGAAAGAGCCGAGATCCCTTCACCGGGAGTGACCTCTTTAGCAACGGTTTTCGTCACTATATTTTTAAAAGCTATCCGTTCCTTCAACGATATCAAGTTCATTACGTTAAAGGTTTTCGCCAGAAACCATTCGTAGCCCTCCATCATTTCAGTTAAATATTCGGTAGTATTCAAGCTATGTATTTTGACCTCACGCCAAGGCATAGTGTTTGGTAGCTGCCGGGTATTTATCTGTTGCATAGATAGATGCGTTGGTTTGGGACAGTCGTACTACTATTTTGGCCTACGTCAAGGGTATGTACGGGTGGGTTCAAATTAACCTGGATAATGATGGGCAGAACTTGACATGTGACTTATGATATTTTGACCTCACGCCAAGGTCATAAGAGCATGGGGCAGAAATCACATCGGGAGTTTCAAAAGAACTGAAACTTGCCAGATATGCGCATACCATCTGGAGTATGATGATGTGAGCGGATTCCGTCACGTTATCATGCGATGATAGTTGGATCCCGATTCCCACTGATGAGTTAGTTTACTCCTCGGGTGACCCCGACTAATTCTTCTTTCAGGTTTGGAGGAGAATTTGAGGTACAGTGGGAGGATTCCAGATTAGATAAATTGGTAACCATTCTGATCTAGGTTAGAGTGCACGCTGAGTGTTTCTTTTCTCTCTCTCTTTGGCAGCGACCATTGACCTGGCCCTAAGACTATGACTCAGTGACCAAGTTGACCGAACCTTTTTAACACTGGCTTTTGGATTGTCAGAGTTGCGAACCTCATTGCCACTCCTACTTTTACCCTTTTCTCCAGGACACCCCGTATTACTACGAACGTCCACTTCCATTGGACAAAACCATCGTATGGTTAGATACGAACTCGAAAGAATTTATTCGAGGATGGTTTCCGGTTCTGGAGAAAACGGATAGGATTATTCAGTTGTCTTTTCCTTTTACCTTCTCTCAGGTTACGAGTACTCCTTGGTTTAGGAGTAGTACACCTATTATGCAAATTGGATAGTCTTCTTCCAAACCATAGGCAGGTGCCAACCGGTAGGGAATGAAGAAAACCAATTAGCATAACAATGGTGTACAGAAGGTATTAAGTTCAGACAAAGCAAGGGATTAGTAAGAGGGCAAAGTAAATTGCAACAGATATTCACGACCAAACCAAGTATCTCTTCGCCAATCCTAAATCACCTTTGTATTTCTCCAGGACACTCCGTATCACTACGAAGATCCACAGTTTATTGGATACTCCATCGTATGGTTATATACGAACTCGAAAGGAACTTGTTCCAGTTCGGGGATGGATTATGGTTCAGGAGAAATAGGAATTGAGTTCATTCGGTTGTCTTTTATCCTCACCTTCTCTCGCATTGCGAGTGTTCCTAGGATTAGGACAGTACACCCATTATGCTTATTGGATAGTCTTCTTCCAAACCATAGGCTGGTGCCGAACGGTAGGGAAGGAAGAAAACCATTTGGCCTAAAGGGGTGTGCAGAAGGTAATGACTAAAGACATATGAAGGGATTTGGAGAGGTGGCAAAGAATTATACGGTTACAGTCGTGAATCTGGAAGAGGCATTACTAGGAATACCAGGATACCCCATCGAAACATTTCGATGTTTCAGTCTCACTATGTACTGTTAAAGGAAGACTGATTTCCCAGTTAGACACTTGCTCCAGGGTATGTATTTACCAGGTACGATTCTCACATCTGTATGGTTTTACAGATGATGAGTGGGAGTAAGTTATTGGGAATTGGGTGATCATCCTCATTATATCGGGATTCGTTGTAATCGGTGATATTTGAGGAAATCACCTGGGCTGTTTGCCGGTCGGCAAATATTTGGTTTTGAATATCCGCTTTTATGCACCAATTTCAAATTGATATATCTGTACGTCTATTTTAATAGAGTGAGATATACCTTTCTGAAATTATGTCTATGACATTTACCTATATCAGTGGATGGTGAGGTAAGGAGCATTAAACAGCGGTGTAATTCTTCTTGACCATAAGTACAGTTTTCAACCTACGACACACAGTGAATGAGTTATCAGACTCAAGGGACTTATACAGAGTATTGTATGTTGTCCAGGGTCCATCAGGACAGAATAGGGGTTGGTCCTCGTACTATATTCGGTTTACTTATGACTTCTCTAGTTTTTAGACAAGTGTTTCGCGGAAACACAGGGTCTGAATTTTGAGAAGTTATAGGTATTTGAATAGAGTAGAGAACCAAGTATAGCAAGTATCGGGATTCTTCAAAGTGATCGAAGATGTAGATACTTGTATATGGTATTCAGTTGATAGTAGTGATTAAGAGAAATTGCTTCTCTTTCAGGTTACTCATAATTGGAAGCATTCCTAAGTTGAGTAACGCTGATCGGCCTCCTTCCATTTAGTTGACATGCACTGGAGACAGCTGCATGATTTGAATCTGGTTCAATTAAATCAGTGCCTCTGGTCCTATATTGGATATAGAACAGTTCGCATCTTAACGATGTTAAGGTACGGGGAGTTGTCCGGTTTATGATTAAAACCAGACACTTGACAACTCAATGCACGTTTCTGTAATGGCTGTTTGTGGGTTGACCCAGGCGATGACGAGGGTTGACTTTCTACCATCTGGATGAACAATAGCGATATTGTTCTAGACTCGCCACAGTTTTATTAAAAATGGATTTTTTCAGAAAACAGTAGTGGGAGTATGGTAGAACTGGAAGTAATTCCAGAACCACAAACGATTACTGAAGATTTGATAAGGAACCTAAAGATTCAATCTGGATTGACATTCCATTGGCCACTCCGCAGATACGGTGGGTAACTTCAGGCACCCGAGAGGTACTACGGTAGCCTCAAAGACGGTGACAGGGAAGTTCTTGTTTACCCACAATTACCATTGCTGTTGTTCCAGGCTGCGAGACCCGGCGGGAGGATGAGTATAGCGTCGTTCTAAACTAGTTTTAGAAGTGTACGTGTATATGACTCTGCCAGAGGGTTGTCGTAGTCAGTAGGAGCAGCGGAAGCATTGGTGGAAAGGTAGCTTATGTCTATTTATAGACTAAAGCAGATGTAGCGGAGATAGATCATCTATTTCTGACGTGAAAGTCATGGGTTTGACTTCATCAGAATAGGGGATGGATCTGTTGAGAAGGTAGTAGGGTGTGATATCCTGGTATTTGGATGACATACACAGAGTAGGAAAAGAAACTCCTATACTACGATCGGTTATACTTTGGTCGTCACACAGTAGTTTCTCTACATAGGACTTGGATATTATATCAGACATACTGGTTACTAGATCTATGGTCTTAGATCTAGATTTGGGTAGTTTCCCAATCAGGGTACTTGACAGCATTCTAAGAGTATTTAGGATGGACGACTCCTGGCACGGTAGTGTACCTGCAGGTGATGGAGTCACCCTTTTTAAAGGTGTCTTACAGACTAAAGGGGAGAGGGATGTGCATGATT
Source organism: Agapanthus africanus (assembly GCA_030015575.1). Lineage (NCBI taxonomy): Eukaryota > Viridiplantae > Streptophyta > Magnoliopsida > Asparagales > Amaryllidaceae > Agapanthus > Agapanthus africanus. Next base: position 44,160,404 of record JASDDO010000001.1, on the reverse strand, counting down.
GGCAGATCACTTGCTCAGGCAATTGAGTCAATCATGAGATGTCAAGTACCACACCAGATATTGTTCTTGCACTAGATGCAATAAGTTGATATTGATCCAATCCTGGAGAAACAGTCGGAAGCAGTTTTAGAACATAAGTGGATGTTCTAGGGATATGATAACGACAGCCTCATTCGGGAGACAGTTATCATTCCAGGCTTCCAAGGTGACCCGGACGACAAGGAGGTTGTCAGAGTTATAGTTATTCCTTCTGACGAGGGGCAGTATTTTGGACAGGTGATCCAAGGCAATACTGAAGGAGGCATGGCGCGGGACACTGATTAAGTTCAGTTGTCGATACAGTCTAAGAAGTTTGGATTTGGTGTTCATTTATGAACTAGGTCCCATCAGACATCCAGACACATTCTAAGACAGGTATTGCTCATTTCGGGAGATGGCTTTCTCCGCGAACATGAGATTTAGAGAGACATAGAAAGATACAACAAGGCGGATCCACTCACTGAGGCTATTCCTCGAACGCAATAGTTTCGCAAACGAGCTTTGTGAGACTGACTAGTAGAGGAGTTGGGTGTTCGGTATCACACGGGCTGTGAGTATGCGACATCGCAATAATTAGCCTTGAGTGCAAGTGGGAGATTGTTGGAGATAGTGCCCTCAGAGTCAATTATTGGATCACAGGTACGTGATTGCAATGATTGATGGAGGACCTATCCCGGTAGGACAGTCTTACTCGAGATGAAAGTATGCTATCTGGTTTACCTTTATCATCGTGTACTGTTTTAAGTGACCTGACACGTCGCTATTACACGTTGATAGAGCCCCTAGGATTCTTGCTTGACCACCAGCAGTATGAGGGCGATCATATAAGTGGGAGCTGGGGGTCTATAAGCATATCCTTAAAAGGTCCCTAGTCGTGAGAGTTTCGAGACAGGGCATCGATTCTCCATAGTAGACTAGTGTATACAGTCGAGACCCCGACGAGGGGCGGTGGCCGGTCTCACAAGCCACTGGTGTCAGTTGGATCACCTAAGATGTATACATGTGCTCATTGGGTTATGAGTACACCGGACAGGACTCGCCGGGAACATGCTAGTTGGTTATATACCAGACGTCAGATGGCAGTTCCCTGGTGACATGTGTGCAGGTTAGTTCATCGACCTGGGGATCGTCATTTGTCTCGTGTGAGTTCCCACTGTACTTTGATTACTACCCTACCACGGCTCAAAGGAGTCGTGCAAACAGGTTTTAGTTGGGTACAGTCCCGAGCCACATGGAGGCAGTGAGCGTATCTTCAGGGGTTCGTCTCTCCCGGTATTGGGGGTGAGGTCGTGCTGTGTCTAGGAGAGCCATTACACGAAGCCCTCGGCCGAGGCAAGGAGATTTACTGGTAGGTATTCCAGTAGTATCTCAGGGTGTTCTGGGCTACACTCCGACACGACTTGTACCGCTTTTGGGGGTCTGACTTTTACCAACCCCTAGGCCCGCCATGCGATGCTCATAGACGAACGGACCGGACTGTACGGATATTGTCACTGACAGGCTCAGTAGGGTTGTCAGGCTGAGTTCGCTCACAGACATCCCTTTTAGTCAGTACCTGGTAGCCCGTTACGTATTGGCTTATACCTCTGACGTGCTAGTGGTTAAATCCACAACCAAGGTGTTGATGAGTCTTTAGAGTCCCCCACATTCAGTTACTCAGCTTTCGGGCGAAAGGTTGTAGAGGCCGTATGGAGATATGGCAGGGTCCGATCAGATACGTGCGGTATTGCACGGATCAGGATCGGACAGTTTGTACTACAGGCCGTATGGTTATATGGCAGGGTTCGATCAGGTACGTGCGGTATTGCACGGATCAGGATCGAACGGATCATACTAGCCGGTTTTGGTATAAGCCGGATCCTAGTATAGTACAGTGTAGATTTTGTCTCATTGCATTTGTATTTCGGTCGGAATACAAATGCGGGTGTGTATGCACAGTATCGGGGTTTTCCTGTAATTTATTACGGGACCAGTTTTCTGGAGTTGCCAGTTTGCTTTCCGTTTCGGCCAATTTCCTTTGTATCGTTCATTGGCCGAAGATTGGTGGAGGAGGGCTTATTTTCATTGCTGCAAATAAGTGTTTGTGGAGGGGGTTCTTTGCATCTTGTTGCTTCATGATGACTTCACCATCCATTGACCTTGACTTTTTGTTTCTTGGTAGTGTCATGATGGCTTGACCCTTGTTGTGAGATAATGATAGTTGGAGTGTGAGGTTGGTGTTGTGATCATTTGTTTTTCTTTCATCATCACTTCCTTGCATCATTGCATTCCACCCACCCCCTTGACCTTACTCTCTCTCCAATCACACCAAAAGGGGGGGGCCGGCCATTCCTTGTAGAGGAGGGGATTCATTCATGTGGTGGGATTTTTGTATCTTGAGCTTTGAGAAATCCCTACAACTCCCTCTCCAAAAGTTCACTTCAATTCCTCCATAAAAGGCAATTCCTACAACCCCAAATGAGACTTCTTCTCTAGATATTCTACAGCGAACCTTGGGCACGTCGAGTAGCCGGCTTCGTGCCCGAGTTGCCTCGGCATTGAGGTGGGAGCCCGTAAACGATGTAGGCGATGTGGTGCACTTCCGGCGACGAGGAGGAGACGGGACATTCCGCAGGAGATCCGGACGATGATGAGAAGACCGGAGGACTTGGATCGTCGGTATATTCTCTTTCCCATCTTATAGTTAGCTAGGGACTAATTAATGGTTCGATCCGGGTATTAGTGCGCGGCGGTTTGCCAGTTCAAGAAAATTTAAAGTTTATCACCGCTTCCGCATTTGGCCGTCGGATTGACGGCCGGGGCGCCGCCGTGCACTTACAGTGGTATCAGAGTCTCGCCATTAACTTAGTCCTAGCTTGGTTTAATGTGTTTTGCATTTCCGATCGACCAAAATTCCAAAATTCGCATTTTTGCTGTGCATCAGTTTTCTGTTAAAATTTTCTGGTGTCGAAAATTTTTTCAGGTTACAGAAAAGTGATGTACTGGAAAATATAAAGAGATCTGTGAAAATTCGATGAAGTGTCTCTACAGTAGGAGCGCGGAACCGCGGCCAAACCCCCCTTTGGGCCGTGGTTCCGCCGCACTCTATTGGGTTCACTGCACCAAATTTTTTACAGAGGCTTTCTGGGGTTAAAATTGGGGTTTTGGAATATTAATTTTGGGCCCAGAATTTCTTGATGTGCTACAGTAGTACTTGGGGGCCCACTTGTTAAAATTTGATTGATCAGATATTTTAAACACATTATTTCACAGTATTTACATTTTATCTGCGACCGTGAATGTCACTCGATCGGTAAATCCGGTCTAACTGCTATAGCCCGGTTAGACGGATTTGCGAACGTGATTTTCACGTTGATGTTCTGTTTTTGCTGTGTTGTTGCGGATCGGTCGTGGGGGATAGCCTGGATGCAATGCTAGTACAGTTGTGGTTGTATTATGTACATTTGATATTGCGGGGCGAGCGTCCGACATGTGGACTGCCGTCACTGCCTGTTTGTATTATTTTTTTTGGGGCACGACCTGGTTGCGGTCGATGTACCCGTTGTATGTATATTTTACTTTCTGTACTAGGATTGCCCCGCGGAGGGGTGCACGGATAACCGGGTTCTAGAGGGCAACAAGCCCGCATCTCATGGCATTGAGAGGGAGGGGGCTTCACTCTAGGATTGGCGGGCTATTCGCCGCACTCGTAGGGGGTACAGGTTGACCCAGGAGGGATGCCCAAGTTACCGGATTCCGTGAAGTGCTGGGTGGTCCATTCACGGTGCTGAAGGGGGCTGCCTCGCTTCAGGTTTTGGCGGGTGACTTGCCGCGCCCGTAGGGGTCTAGGATTTCATTGCACAGGCTATCCACACGACCAGGGGAACGTCGGGTTTCAGTGGCTCTGTGAAACCCGGGGATCCCAGATATCTGTATTGTTTTTGTGATGCTGTTCATTTTCTGTGATGTTGCATTTTATTCACGCCTTGAGCGAAATATAATATATTGGTATATATATTAGTAGATGTTGTATATGTTTTGCATCTGCGCTAGTCCAGTCCCCGCTCTGTCGTTAGTTTGCTAACCTAACGGGTAATGACGGGACCCAGTGGCGAATGCGGATGGCATATACGTACATCAGTATATTTTCGTTCTTTGTGGTGTGATCAATTGATGGGACTGCGTTGATTCGGATCAATGCAAGTTAAAAACAAACCTAATCTGATGTTGTTGGAACACTTTTTTTTCCAAAAAAAAGCTGTTATTGCAAGGACGTTCACTTTTGTTTTGCATCGTGGTATTCAGTTGGAATATCCTGCTCCTCAGTCGACGAGGCAAGGGCCGAGATCCCTTCACCGGGAGTGACTCCTTGGACAGAAGTTTGCGTCAGGGCATTAACTTCACTATAGCCGATTACTTTTGTTTTGCACCGTGGTATTCAGTTGGAATATCCTGCACCCCATTCTACGGGGAAAGAGCCGAGATCCCTTCACCGGGAGTGACCTCTTTAGCAACGGTTTTCGTCACTATATTTTTAAAAGCTATCCGTTCCTTCAACGATATCAAGTTCATTACGTTAAAGGTTTTCGCCAGAAACCATTCGTAGCCCTCCATCATTTCAGTTAAATATTCGGTAGTATTCAAGCTATGTATTTTGACCTCACGCCAAGGCATAGTGTTTGGTAGCTGCCGGGTATTTATCTGTTGCATAGATAGATGCGTTGGTTTGGGACAGTCGTACTACTATTTTGGCCTACGTCAAGGGTATGTACGGGTGGGTTCAAATTAACCTGGATAATGATGGGCAGAACTTGACATGTGACTTATGATATTTTGACCTCACGCCAAGGTCATAAGAGCATGGGGCAGAAATCACATCGGGAGTTTCAAAAGAACTGAAACTTGCCAGATATGCGCATACCATCTGGAGTATGATGATGTGAGCGGATTCCGTCACGTTATCATGCGATGATAGTTGGATCCCGATTCCCACTGATGAGTTAGTTTACTCCTCGGGTGACCCCGACTAATTCTTCTTTCAGGTTTGGAGGAGAATTTGAGGTACAGTGGGAGGATTCCAGATTAGATAAATTGGTAACCATTCTGATCTAGGTTAGAGTGCACGCTGAGTGTTTCTTTTCTCTCTCTCTTTGGCAGCGACCATTGACCTGGCCCTAAGACTATGACTCAGTGACCAAGTTGACCGAACCTTTTTAACACTGGCTTTTGGATTGTCAGAGTTGCGAACCTCATTGCCACTCCTACTTTTACCCTTTTCTCCAGGACACCCCGTATTACTACGAACGTCCACTTCCATTGGACAAAACCATCGTATGGTTAGATACGAACTCGAAAGAATTTATTCGAGGATGGTTTCCGGTTCTGGAGAAAACGGATAGGATTATTCAGTTGTCTTTTCCTTTTACCTTCTCTCAGGTTACGAGTACTCCTTGGTTTAGGAGTAGTACACCTATTATGCAAATTGGATAGTCTTCTTCCAAACCATAGGCAGGTGCCAACCGGTAGGGAATGAAGAAAACCAATTAGCATAACAATGGTGTACAGAAGGTATTAAGTTCAGACAAAGCAAGGGATTAGTAAGAGGGCAAAGTAAATTGCAACAGATATTCACGACCAAACCAAGTATCTCTTCGCCAATCCTAAATCACCTTTGTATTTCTCCAGGACACTCCGTATCACTACGAAGATCCACAGTTTATTGGATACTCCATCGTATGGTTATATACGAACTCGAAAGGAACTTGTTCCAGTTCGGGGATGGATTATGGTTCAGGAGAAATAGGAATTGAGTTCATTCGGTTGTCTTTTATCCTCACCTTCTCTCGCATTGCGAGTGTTCCTAGGATTAGGACAGTACACCCATTATGCTTATTGGATAGTCTTCTTCCAAACCATAGGCTGGTGCCGAACGGTAGGGAAGGAAGAAAACCATTTGGCCTAAAGGGGTGTGCAGAAGGTAATGACTAAAGACATATGAAGGGATTTGGAGAGGTGGCAAAGAATTATACGGTTACAGTCGTGAATCTGGAAGAGGCATTACTAGGAATACCAGGATACCCCATCGAAACATTTCGATGTTTCAGTCTCACTATGTACTGTTAAAGGAAGACTGATTTCCCAGTTAGACACTTGCTCCAGGGTATGTATTTACCAGGTACGATTCTCACATCTGTATGGTTTTACAGATGATGAGTGGGAGTAAGTTATTGGGAATTGGGTGATCATCCTCATTATATCGGGATTCGTTGTAATCGGTGATATTTGAGGAAATCACCTGGGCTGTTTGCCGGTCGGCAAATATTTGGTTTTGAATATCCGCTTTTATGCACCAATTTCAAATTGATATATCTGTACGTCTATTTTAATAGAGTGAGATATACCTTTCTGAAATTATGTCTATGACATTTACCTATATCAGTGGATGGTGAGGTAAGGAGCATTAAACAGCGGTGTAATTCTTCTTGACCATAAGTACAGTTTTCAACCTACGACACACAGTGAATGAGTTATCAGACTCAAGGGACTTATACAGAGTATTGTATGTTGTCCAGGGTCCATCAGGACAGAATAGGGGTTGGTCCTCGTACTATATTCGGTTTACTTATGACTTCTCTAGTTTTTAGACAAGTGTTTCGCGGAAACACAGGGTCTGAATTTTGAGAAGTTATAGGTATTTGAATAGAGTAGAGAACCAAGTATAGCAAGTATCGGGATTCTTCAAAGTGATCGAAGATGTAGATACTTGTATATGGTATTCAGTTGATAGTAGTGATTAAGAGAAATTGCTTCTCTTTCAGGTTACTCATAATTGGAAGCATTCCTAAGTTGAGTAACGCTGATCGGCCTCCTTCCATTTAGTTGACATGCACTGGAGACAGCTGCATGATTTGAATCTGGTTCAATTAAATCAGTGCCTCTGGTCCTATATTGGATATAGAACAGTTCGCATCTTAACGATGTTAAGGTACGGGGAGTTGTCCGGTTTATGATTAAAACCAGACACTTGACAACTCAATGCACGTTTCTGTAATGGCTGTTTGTGGGTTGACCCAGGCGATGACGAGGGTTGACTTTCTACCATCTGGATGAACAATAGCGATATTGTTCTAGACTCGCCACAGTTTTATTAAAAATGGATTTTTTCAGAAAACAGTAGTGGGAGTATGGTAGAACTGGAAGTAATTCCAGAACCACAAACGATTACTGAAGATTTGATAAGGAACCTAAAGATTCAATCTGGATTGACATTCCATTGGCCACTCCGCAGATACGGTGGGTAACTTCAGGCACCCGAGAGGTACTACGGTAGCCTCAAAGACGGTGACAGGGAAGTTCTTGTTTACCCACAATTACCATTGCTGTTGTTCCAGGCTGCGAGACCCGGCGGGAGGATGAGTATAGCGTCGTTCTAAACTAGTTTTAGAAGTGTACGTGTATATGACTCTGCCAGAGGGTTGTCGTAGTCAGTAGGAGCAGCGGAAGCATTGGTGGAAAGGTAGCTTATGTCTATTTATAGACTAAAGCAGATGTAGCGGAGATAGATCATCTATTTCTGACGTGAAAGTCATGGGTTTGACTTCATCAGAATAGGGGATGGATCTGTTGAGAAGGTAGTAGGGTGTGATATCCTGGTATTTGGATGACATACACAGAGTAGGAAAAGAAACTCCTATACTACGATCGGTTATACTTTGGTCGTCACACAGTAGTTTCTCTACATAGGACTTGGATATTATATCAGACATACTGGTTACTAGATCTATGGTCTTAGATCTAGATTTGGGTAGTTTCCCAATCAGGGTACTTGACAGCATTCTAAGAGTATTTAGGATGGACGACTCCTGGCACGGTAGTGTACCTGCAGGTGATGGAGTCACCCTTTTTAAAGGTGTCTTACAGACTAAAGGGGAGAGGGATGTGCATGATTGGCAGATCACTTGCTCAGGCAATTGAGTCAATCATGAGATGTCAAGTACCACACCAGATATTGTTCTTGCACTAGATGCAATAAGTTGATATTGATCCAATCCTGGAGAAACAGTCGGAAGCAGTTTTAGAACATAAGTGGATGTTCTAGGGATATGATAACGACAGCCTCATTCGGGAGACAGTTATCATTCCAGGCTTCCAAGGTGACCCGGACGACAAGGAGGTTGTCAGAGTTATAGTTATTCCTTCTGACGAGGGGCAGTATTTTGGACAGGTGATCCAAGGCAATACTGAAGGAGGCATGGCGCGGGACACTGATTAAGTTCAGTTGTCGATACAGTCTAAGAAGTTTGGATTTGGTGTTCATTTATGAACTAGGTCCCATCAGACATCCAGACACATTCTAAGACAGGTATTGCTCATTTCGGGAGATGGCTTTCTCCGCGAACATGAGATTTAGAGAGACATAGAAAGATACAACAAGGCGGATCCACTCACTGAGGCTATTCCTCGAACGCAATAGTTTCGCAAACGAGCTTTGTGAGACTGACTAGTAGAGGAGTTGGGTGTTCGGTATCACACGGGCTGTGAGTATGCGACATCGCAATAATTAGCCTTGAGTGCAAGTGGGAGATTGTTGGAGATAGTGCCCTCAGAGTCAATTATTGGATCACAGGTACGTGATTGCAATGATTGATGGAGGACCTATCCCGGTAGGACAGTCTTACTCGAGATGAAAGTATGCTATCTGGTTTACCTTTATCATCGTGTACTGTTTTAAGTGACCTGACACGTCGCTATTACATGTTGATAGAGCCCCTAGGATTCTTGCTTGACCACCAGCAGTATGAGGGCGATCATATAAGTGGGAGCTGGGGGTCTATAAGCATATCCTTAAAAGGTCCCTAGTCGTGAGAGTTTCGAGACAGGGCATCGATTCTCCATAGTAGACTAGTGTATACAGTCGAGACCCCGACGAGGGGCGGTGGCCGGTCTCACAAGCCACTGGTGTCAGTTGGATCACCTAAGATGTATACATGTGCTCATTGGGTTATGAGTACACCGGACAGGACTCGCCGGGAACATGCTAGTTGGTTATATACCAGACGTCAGATGGCAGTTCCCTGGTGACATGTGTGCAGGTTAGTTCATCGACCTGGGGATCGTCATTTGTCTCGTGTGAGTTCCCACTGTACTTTGATTACTACCCTACCACGGCTCAAAGGAGTCGTGCAAACAGGTTTTAGTTGGGTACAGTCCCGAGCCACATGGAGGCAGTGAGCGTATCTTCAGGGGTTCGTCTCTCCCGGTATTGGGGGTGAGGTCGTGCTGTGTCTAGGAGAGCCATTACACGAAGCCCTCGGCCGAGGCAAGGAGATTTACTGGTAGGTATTCCAGTAGTATCTCAGGGTGTTCTGGGCTACACTCCGACACGACTTGTACCGCTTTTGGGGGTCTGACTTTTACCAACCCCCTAGGCCCGCCATGCGATGCTCATAGACGAACGGACCGGACTGTACGGATATTGTCACTGACAGGCTCAGTAGGGTTGTCAGGCTGAGTTCGCTCACAGACATCCCTTTTAGTCAGTACCTGGTAGCCCGTTACGTATTGGCTTATACCTCTGACGTGCTAGTGGTTAAATCCACAACCAAGGTGTTGATGAGTCTTTAGAGTCCCCCACATTCAGTTACTCAGCTTTCGGGCGAAAGGTTGTAGAGGCCGTATGGAGATATGGCAGGGTCCGATCAGATACGTGCGGTATTGCACGGATCAGGATCGGACAGTTTGTACTACAGGCCGTGTGGTTATATGGCAGGGTTCGATCAGGTATGTGCGGTATTGCACGGATCAGGATCGAACGGATCATACTAGCCGGTTTTGGTATAAGCCGGATCCTAGTATAGTACAGTGTAGATTTTGTCTCATTGCATTTGTATTTCGGTCGGAATACAAATGCGGGTGTGTATGCACAATATCGGGGTTTTCCTGTAATTTATTACGGGACCAGTTTTCTGGAGTTGCCAGTTTGCTTTCCGTTTCGGCCAATTTCCTTTGTATCGTTCATTGGCCGAAGATTGGTGGAGGAGGGCTTATTTGCATTGCTGCAAATAAGTGTTTGTGGAGGGGGTTCTTTGCATCTTGTTGCTTCATGATGACTTCACCATCCATTGACCTTGACTTTTTGTTTCTTGGTAGTGTCATGATGGCTTGACCCTTGTTGTGAGATAATGATAGTTGGAGTGTGAGGTTGGTGTTGTGATCATTTGTTTTTCTTTCATCATCACTTCCTTGCATCATTGCATTCCACCCACCCCCTTGACCTTACTCTCTCTCCAATCACACCAAAAGGGGGGGGCCGGCCATTCCTTGTAGAGGAGGGGATTCATTTCATGTGGTGGGATTTTTGTATCTTGAGCTTTGAGAAATCCCTACAACTCCCTCTCCAAAAGTTCACTTCAATTCCTCCACAAAAGGCAATTCCTACAACCCCAAATGAGACTTCTTCTCTAGATATTCTACAGCGAACCTTGGGCACGTCGAGTAGCCGGCTTCGTGCCCGAGTTGCCTCGACATTGAGGTGGGAGCCCGTAAACGATGTAGGCGATGTAGTGCACTTCCGGCGACGAGGAGGAGACGGGACATTCCGCAGGAGATCCGGACGATGATGAGAAGACCGGAGGACTTGGATCGTCGGTATATCTCTTTCCCATCTTATAGTTAGCTAGGACTAATTAATGGTTCGATCCGGGTATTAGTGCGCGGCGGTTTGCCAGTTCAAGAAAATTTAAAGTTTATCACCGCTTCCGCATTTGGCCGTCGGATTGACGGCCGGGGCGCCGCCGTGCACTTACAGAAACCAATTAATATAATCATTCATTCATGTAACTCAACAGTATATATCCTGTTACCCTCCGGGACCACTGACGCAAGATATATCCCGTTACCCCCGGGACCACAGACGCAAAATATATCCCGTTACCCTCCGGGACCACGGACGCAAGATATATCCCGTTACCCCCGGGACCACAGACGCAAGATATCCCGTTACCATCCGAGACCACGGACGCATGTATGAATCAAGAATGATTTGTTCCGTTAACCCCCGGAACCACGGAAACATGTAATATCCTTTTGAATTACACTTCATTTACATTTTTGATTTCCTCATTTCTCTAGGTTTTGTGTTCATGTCAGGTATAGAAATAATATCTACCTAATTCCAATACAGAAACAAACAGATACAAGATACGTCCATCAGAACAATAGGAATACGTCCATCAGAACAACAGGACAAGTCAATCAAACCAATATCAGGATTGTTGGCATTGGTAAACATTACATGACAAGCATGTACTGGCATGATAACGATAACAACACAGTATGATAGCAGAGTATATGTCAAAAATCGGTATACAAGTATGTCAGGGATAACGTAATCATATCATGTACAAGATAAGATAATATCATTAACAAGTATAACATATTCAATCCGATTAATAACAATAAAAGTGGTGTTGATTAATCATGCACAAGAAAGTTCTGTTAAGAAATTCAACGTCGCTATGATTTGTAAAATAGTTTAAAAGTAACAAATGTTCTCCAAAAGGGATGTGTTATATACCAAAACAAAACTAACGCAATAAGATTTTCATTTTTATAAGTTAAAATATCTCAGATTATTCCTACAAAAATTTATGAACGTTCGAAATTGAAAGTTTGCTGCTGGAATTTCCCTAGATAACAGTTCAGAGTTACTTTCATTTGCAGTTTACGTTATTTAAATAATTTATTTTGCAAGTAAATCTTTCACAGGGTTACAGTATTCTGAGTTAGTTTCGTAACAAACTAAAGAATATGTACTAATGATTTATAATGAATTTTATAAGATAAGGCGTATAGTAAATTCTAGATTTATCGTATCCGCTTTGCGACGACGTTTCATGTGTAAACTATAATATTTTCAAACTATATTTTGCAACAATAAATACCTATCAAAATAACATAATTAATTAAGCATGATTATTTTCTTAAAGCATATACTAATTTTAATCGTTATAGATAAATAATATTACGAGGACCGTAATTGTCGTCGTAGGTAGCATGTACAAACAAGTGTTAGATACTTACCTCGGAAACGATGAAGAGGAAGATGGCTGCGATTTGATGGTGATCAATCTCGTCTGGAGTTGGGGTCGGTCGTTACGGCGGTCGAGAGTGATGGGTTTGGAGGAGATGAAAACGTGGAGGAAGGGGTCGGCTTAGGTTTATATTAGAGCAGAGAGGAAGATGAGAGAGAGAGAGTGATTAGAGAGAGAAAATAAGATTTGTTTTTGAAAGAGAGATAGATAATGGGTTATAAATATATATACAGATATTAATGCAAATCTCAAATAACCTCCCCACCCCCACCCCCACCCCCACCCCACCAAAAAAAAACTTAAACTTCTCACAACAGCCCAAAAAATATTTGTTTAAGGATCACTTAAATATTCTCAAAGGATTAAACATATCTAAGAATATCTTTTATTTAAAACTACCACAATAAAATATATGTTTTGGTAAAATAACATACTAATATATCTAATATTTAAATATACTATATGAACATTAAAATAAGATATTAATAGACTAACAAACAAACTTAAAACTAATTATCATATATTTAACTACTTAGATAACCATAATATTTTTTGTTACAAAACTAATATTTGATAATATATTGTATCGATATTAAAACAGATGTTAATCAATTAGCAAACAAAATATTAGATATCAATTATCCTTTATTTAACAAACTAAATAACCATAAATATATTCTATTAATATAATACTATTTTCTTATCTCATCATATTTTAACATAGATATATACGGTTAACAATAAAACTTAAATACTAACAAAATGTTATAAGTTAACATGCATGCCGGTCGGGTACCAATATTATATCAATTCGAGTTAGGGATCAAGGCAAGGTAAAACAATATGATTATCATAATAACCATCCAAACATCAATCACAACCCAATAACAATAATAATATAAATGCCCTACATATTTATTTGATATAATTAAATAACGTACGACAGTGCTAGGGTGTTACATTATACCCAACTACAAAAAGCATTTCGTTCTCGAAATTCACGATAACGAAAGAACCAAGACAAGGAAAAGAATAAGAACAAACAATCCCATATTCATGTTAAACAGGAAATGAACAATAATAAGGAAAGGACAAGAACAAGGAATTTGGATTCATGGAAACAAATTCTGAAAATCATGGATATAAGATAATGTGAGAACACGTGCTATCAAATGAATATAAATACGGGAAGATAGACATGAAGAAAGACCATGCAAATAAACAATGTGTCAAACCGAATGTCAATAATCGAGTCAGACAGTGTCAATCTAAAGATCAATCGAATCGGGTATTAATCTAAAAATCAAATAAGGTGTGTAATGAAATTAGCTGATGGACATACTCGTATCCTTGAGGTATCTCATGACTAGCTGGAAGCAGTATAAGCAGAGCGCTCGTGCCTGAGATGACATCAATATCAAGAATCAGGTCAGTAGCGTGAATATTCTCGAGAGGTGTCCCATGACTACGATGGAGTTTTGTTTAGCGTGAATGTTACCCAAGCGTACAGGTAAGATATCTTGTTACCATATCTTAATCAATACAGATGAAGGACGTTATAAATCAGATACATGCAGATAGAATAATATCATAAGTGAGATACATATAGATGCGCTTTTGACCAAAATACAGATGCCCACTCGACCATAATTCAGATGTCCCCTTTAACTATAATCCAAATGTCACGCTTAGACCAGAATACAGATGTCGGGATGTCCAATCAAGTCAAATGATTTATCAGGAAGATATGCATGCACCAATGTATACTAAACTAATCATGATACGCTATATCGATTTTAACCATGCTAGTGAATAGAACGAAACCAAACGAGTACGGTTGTAGGGTGTTTTTCGTTACCCCGTTGAGACGGGAAATATGCGTCGCTTGTTAGGCGTGTACAAATTCTCCCTGCCTAGGATAAGCTGGGCTTTATTGATTGTGGGGATCCGAATCTCCGGTAGCCGCGGACTAAACTGCCGTTAATTACCCCTCTTTCTTAGAGCGAAGAAACCTCCGATTGATGGGTCAAAATAGTCATGCGAACTCAATGTGAAGTGTCAGTGTTTGAAAGTGATGCAGAAGGGCATGTTTATTTTATTTTATTTATTCTATTTGTGACAAATGATTTTTTTTATTCAAAGAAACATTTTTTTATGGAGTTAAACTCCAAAAGATTTTATTAGGAATTAAACTCAATAATTTTATTTGGAGTTAAACTCCCAAAAGTCTTTGTATAGAGTTAAACTCCTAAAGGTTTTTGTATGAAGTTAAACTCTATTAAAAAAAGAAAAAAAAGATAGGAATCCCCCATCCCACTCATGTGAGAGGGAAGAGGGGCTCCCACTAAGTGGGAGCCTCCCCTTCACGTGCAGGGGAGTGGGGAGCTCCTTCCCCCTAACGTGAGCGGGAGCCTCCCCCTCACGTGAGGAGGGAAAATCTCCCACTCCCCCACATGAGGGAGCAGGGGCTCCCATTATAGGAGCCTCTTCCTCACGTGGGGAAGAGAACGTCTTCAGTGGGCTCCAAAAGACCCTCTTTTTATGGAGTTAACTCCAAAATATTTTAATTGGAGTTGAACTCCCCAAAAACAATTTTATTTGGTATTAAACTCCCAAAAGATTTTGCATGGACTTAAACTCCAAAATTTTTTACGTGGAGTTAAACTCCCCAAAAGTTTTTGTATGGAGTTAAACCCCGAAAGATTTTTATTGTGGGGTTCAACTCCAAATTTTTTTTTATTTGGAGTTAAGCTCCCAAAAGAATTTTTATTGTGGAGTTAAATTCCAAAAAAAAACTTAAATGGAATTGAACTCCCAAGAGAATTTGTATTGTGGAGTTAAACTCCAAAAACAATTTTATTTGGAGTTCAACTCCCCAAAAAAATTTATATGGAGTTAAACTCCCAAAATGATTTTATTTGGAGTTAAACCCCCAAAAGATTTTATATAGAATTAAACTCCTAAAGCAATTTTATTTGGAGTTAAACTCCAAAAGTTTTTATATGGAATTAAACTCCTAAAAAAATTTTAAGCGGAAGCTCCCACTGAATGGGACCTTCCATCCCCTCACGTGATGGAGAGAAAGGGGCTCCCTGTAACATTTTGGAATATTTCAGATAATTTATTATTTTATTTATTTAATTAAAAAAATTATTTTAATTTTGTTGGTAATAAAGAGGCCTTTTAATATGTGGTAGAATAAATTAGTAATAAAATAGTTTGTTTATATAATAATAAGTATCATGAGGGGTTTTGTGAAAAGTTTAGTTATTTATGAAAATTGGAATTTTGTGAGGGTTTATGTGTAAAAAGGGTAAGGTCATGGTTAAGCTTAAGTTATACTCATGGGATATCATAACTTAGATGGCACCTCTTATGGGCGTGTACACTTCATGGTGACACATCCTCCTTACATGAACCATTCATACTTACACCTTCTACTTGCATGGATATACCACATTCTTCTAGATGACACCCCCTCCTACAACTCATCACTCATTCTCCTTATCTTTTTAAATTTGTTCAGTTCATATATCAATTAGAAACAAGTAAAATTAGCTCAAATGAAAAAGAAATCCTATAACAACAAAGAGAAGAAAAGAAAAGAGAGACTAAGTACTAAACATTACTACCACCGCCCTCTAACTAGGATCTTTGAGCTTGTGCATCTTGGAGGAAGGTTTTTCAGTGATCTTTCTGTAGGTATAATTTCAATCCTGCAACTTAAGTTCAGTATTGTTTTATTTAGAAATCGGATATCGTATTTTGATAAATTTAGGCTCTGTTTTGAATCTGCTATAGTTTAGTTAATGTTTAGCAAAATTAAATAACACCGTGAACTTGTAAATTGGACCTAGAGTACATACCAGAAACACGAACACATTCCTTTATCACTCGACCGGCGACATCTGCCCATTTTCCGAGCTCGCCGGTTTTCCTAGGGATTGGGGTGTTAGTTTTTCTGGGGCAACTCTCTGTATGTATTATAGGGTGTTTGGTATTGTTAGTTTATGTTAAGTATTCAGTTTGTAAAATCTGGAAGCTAATATCAGTTTTGGAGTTAAAATTCTTTATACGACATGGATATATCGTATCATGAGTTCTGTTTTTACCTGTTATGACCAGAATAGGGTTAGCTCAGATTAACTTAAATTCAGTTAACCCACGATATCCTCACGTAGCATGTTTAGTATGTGCAGTATCATAAACTAGGATAATTGTGATATTTAGCATACTAATATTGAATCTGGAACCATTAGGTAAAATTACTAGAAAAACTAGTGAGATCAAAATTATAGTAATATCATTAGGAGACTTTACACAAAACCCGAGACCCAAACTTCATAATAGACCCGGCGACATCCCACCATTTTCCGAGCTCGCCAACCCCTCTTTGGCTTTTGGTGTTGGTTTTTCTTCTGTGGCCTCTCTTGGGTAGTTTATGATTTATAGTATTATTTGTTTTGTCTCTAAATATATACAGAGAAATCTGGAAGTAGTTAGTAAAGGTTTTATCAAATTTTCCGATATTACGATACGGGTTTTCGTATTTTTTTATTGCAGCCGAACCGTTAACGTTTATACGTTAACGACAGATATATATTATTGTTTTTGAGTTAAGTATACTGTAGCTTCTAACCTATGGATTCCTATCTCATTGTGTTGAGTTTTGATATAATATTTACGTCGATATGATATAAATACGATTATAGGTACGATCGCGAAGGTTTTCGAGACGGAGATTGGCGGACATGACAGCGTGGATTTCAGCGAGCCCAATGAGTTGGTGAGTAGATTTACATCTACAGGGAAAGTCGGGTGGATGGCGTATAGCACCCCCGCAACCTTATATATAGTATTATGGTATCTAGATAGTTTAGTATTTATTCAAGATATTGATATTTGAGATAGTTTGCATCTAGCATAATATTCAATTGCATGTAGTTAAATTATGGTTTGGTAAATTAGTACGAAGGATTATGACGTTCTAAAGATGATTTAGATATAGCGATACAGTGAGGTATTATACGAGAAACTATGCGTATTAGTAATGATGAGATCCGTATGTCGAGTAACGGCCAGGTTACCTTTAGACTCATACAAATTGATTATAATTACTTTACTTGCTTACGTTATAATTATTAATATTATACGTTTCCGTAATACTAACACTCTGATAGAACACTGCATAATTACCAATGAGTACTATGCTGCACAAGCACAAACATATATGTTACACTACACCTCATTGGTACTGCCATATCACCGTAGAACCGTTCTATTATATAATGCGTGTATATATATATATATATATGTTGATATGAGTAGGTTATTACACCTGTAGAACACTTGCACAAATACTAATGATTGCCATGCTGCACGAGCACAGACGCGTATGTTACACCACACATCATTAGTACTGCTATGACACAGTAGAATTGATATCTTTATATCTGTATGATTTATTTATGCATTCTTCCTTAAATTCCTATTGCGTATTGCGAGCATCAGTACTATAGATATTATATTTGCTTCTTATGGATTTTCTGATATTTTACTCCTGATGATATATATCAGTGGTATGGGACGTTGTTATATATGTATATATATAATATATCATCAGAATGATCTATGTAAGTATTCTCATTCTTTACTTGATATTTTTGGATATGATGAGTTGGCGTCCACCATGAGTTTGAGGTTTTCTGATTGTTTTATTCCGACCGAGTGGGGTAGCTATATGGTTTCAGATTTGTTACTTATCTGGACTGAGTGGGGTAGCTATATAGCCGGATACATGGTGGACCCGGTTCGAGACCGAGGGGTAGGAAAGCTGCATTATAGGCGGGGAGTCTAACGAGGATACTCAATACCGGAGATAGAGATGAGCACGGCAGATATCCAGGGGATACTGACCGAGGTTCGATTGAGCACGGCGGATATCTAGGGGATACCGACCGGGCCAGGGATATCGGGTGGCGATCATCTATTGAGTTGGTGTCGACGGTATCTGCATTTACGTGTCGATGATGGACACGAGAGATTTCTGATTTCGGGTGTCGATACTGGACATCCGTACATATATATTGATATGCTGTTATCATGAGATATACTGTAGATTATGGTTGTTGTAGCCGACAAGGACTGATCCGGAGGACAGTAGCTATATATATTTGTACGGGCATTCATATACATAAAAAGGATTTCAAAATCGAGCTATAACCTCATTATTTTGACATGTCTGAGATGACACTGAAATCTTATAAATTGTAAACCTCTTAACACTATTCCTTAAAATAGCAGGACTTATATCTTAAATAAGATATCTATTATATTTCATAATATCACGTCTACTTTATGCCATGACATATCTATTCCGCGGCTATTTTAAAGAAGACGTTTTTATATATATATTTTCGGCTTACTTAGACCGCGTCAACGACTTTAGATGTCACGTGATTTAAGTGCCGGTCACGTGCCATTGGGTCGTGACACTCCCATTTTGTGGAAGCCACCCCCTCACGTGAGGAGGGGAACCCTCACTCATGTGGGGGGAGGGAGAATGGAGGGTGCCATCGGGTTTGGAGTTAAACTCCAAAAGATTCTCTTTTTCTTCTTATTATTATAGATTTAAACTCCCAAAAGTTTTTATATGGAGTTGAACTCCCAAAAGATTTTATATGAAGTTAAACTTCCCAAAAAAATTTATTTGGATTTAAACTCCTAAAAAGAATTTTATTTGAAAAGAAGACCAAAAGAGAGTTTCTTGAAACTTCAAGATCTATGTCTTGTATGATGAGAAAGAGGCCCCTTTATTTTCTTTGAACCTTGGATCCACTCCAAGGTGAGGTTATTCTTTTTCTTTTTCTTTTTTTAGGGATGGGTCTTCTTCTTCCTCCTCTTTTTTTCGGATCTTGAAGAAGGATGGTGAGATTTAAAACCTCCCTTTCTAAGGATTAGACGGGATATTTGGGCTCCCTTTCAAAGGTTTTATGGTTGAAAACTATTTACTTTTGAGAAAACAAAAGTTAAACTCTTGATTTAATTCAAAAAAAGAAAAAGAAGAAGGGGGCTGTCGACCTTGAAGAAGGAGACACAAAGCCTAGAGATTTGATGGGGAATGAATTCTTCTTTTTTCTTTTTCATTATCATGTTGCCTTATATAGGCTTACAAATTTACACATAACCGTTTGGGCTTTACAAAATGGTATTTTGCTCATCCCATGCCCATGTGCTTATTTCATTTTGCACACGAGCCATGGACTTTACAAAAATTTGGTTTTATGCCCATTTTCTTACATTTATTCATAAAAATTATATCATAATTATTTATTACATAATTTTCATTTTGGCATGAGGAAGGCCGGCCGCGGGGCTTGACTTGGGCATAAGCCCACTTGGCCTGGGCTTAAGCCCATTTGTCTTGGGGTTGACTTTGATTTTGACTTGGTCAACCGGGGTGTAATTTTTTACCCAACAAAATGCCCCCATCAATAAATGCGCACTGCGTGTGTGCGTCGTGTGTATGAAATTGATGGATCTTCTTTCGCGCGATGTGACTTGATTTGGTTCCTGCTTTTGGGAAGCTGGCACTGCCCTTTTTATGACATGAACGGTCGATGCTTGACGTGTCTCCGAGACGGAGTGTCGCTGGTCGACATTTCCCCGGCACAGAGTGTCTGTTTGACGTGTCCCTGGCACGGAGTGTTGCTGGTCGATGTATCCCCGGTACAGAGTGTCTGTTTGACGTTTTCCCAACACGGAGTATCTGGTTGACGTGTCCCCGGCATGGAGTGTCGCTGGTTGACGTATCCCCGGCACGGAGTGTCACTGGTCTACGTGTCCCTGGCACAGAGTGTCTGGTTAACGTGTCCCCGGCATGGAGTGTCTGGTTAACGTGTCCCCGGCATGGAGTGTCGATGGTTGACATTTTCCCGACACGGAATGTCTGTATGACGTTTCCCCTGCACGGAGTGTTGCTGGTCGAAGTATCCCCGGCACGAAGTGTCGCTTGGTCGACGTGTCCCCGGCATGGTGTGTTTCTGGTCGCTGGTTGACGTATCCCCGAGACAGAGTGTCTGTTTGACGTATCACCGAGACAGAGTGTCGGTGTATGACGTATCCCCAAGACGGAGTGTCTGTTTGATGTTTCCCCGAGACGGAGTGTCTGTTTAACGTTTCTGTTCCCCTCCGAAAGACGCGGCGGAGATGCGATGTACGTCTTGCCTGAAATTCGGGACAGATGCTAATTGGTGCTATCCGTCCACCTCTCCGAAGATGCCAAGTTGATTTATGGCACCATGTATCAAAGGTTTAAATGGATGCGGCCGATGTAGCAGACTTCGTCAGATTCCCCCTCATCTGAGGGGTTTTTGATTGTGGGGACGCTCTTCCCTGCAGGCGCAAGCCCCTGCATTTAATTACGCTACCGCATCGCGGTAACAACTTTCTCCTTCTCCAGATGATCACTTCGTGTCGTGGGTGTTTGTTTTGTTTGTGGTTGCCCCGTGGATTGTATACGGAGACTAATTTACGTTGTCGTCCGTAGGACGTGGATTAGTCCAAATCTGTATCTTCTTAGATTTGGGTTTGGGGGTTGGGTTTAAGGATACGTTAGCCTCATTTGAGAATAAGATCAACTTAAACGTGTGTTAAGGATACGTTAGTCTAATTTCTAGACTAAGATCAACTTAACAGGATCATTTAGATCCAACAAGAGAGCAATTGGGCTCTATTGTTTAGTTTAGTGACATTGCGGTCGATTAGTTTAAGGACATTACGGTCGAGGTTAAGGACATCATAGTCCGTAAGTTTGAGGACCCCACAGTCCAATGTTAGTTTTAAGACATCGCGGTCGAGGTTAAGGACATCATAGTCCATGAGTTTAGGGACCCCACAGTCCGTTGTTAGTTTTAAGACATCACGGTCGAGATTAAGGACATCATAGTCTATGGGTTTAGGGACCCCACAGTCCGTTGTTAGTTTTAAGACATCACGGTCGAGATTAAGGACATCATAGTCCATGGGTTTAAGGACCCCACAGTCCAGTTTAAAGACATCATAGTCTGTGGAATGTATGGCTGTCGGGACCCATCACCTCTCTGAAGACGTTGAAGGATTACAACGATAAATATCAGAGGAGTTCAGAGATGTACCCTTGAACCAAAATTGATTTGGGGATCTATAGTCCAATTTGGGACTAAAGTCTGTTTGAAGGTTTATAAGCATATGAGCTCAGTTGATATGAGTTGAATATTTTATTGTTCTAGTTATTGAGCCTTTACTTGGGATCGACCCTTTTAATAATGCTGAGCATTAGATCCTGAAATTTTTTGTCTTGTATTGAATGCATAACATTTATCAGAACAAATTGTGTTCTGACAGTGCGCCACATGGCGCGTCAGGCGCTTTGCGCCAAGGAAAGAGCGCATTGCGCTTCTGTTGGATAGCGCACACGAGGAGGACACGTGTCGCGCTTAGCGCTAAGCGCTAGTTTGTTGGCGCATTGCGCTTTTAATTTATGAGCGCGCTGCGCTAGTTTGTGGATGCGCCAGTGAGTGACACGTGGCACGCTTGGCGCTGAGCGCCAGCCCATGAGCGCAGTGCGCTGTTTCAGGAGCGCAAAGCGCAAGTAGTGTCTATGGTTAACACGTGGCATGTTTTGGCGCTGAACGCCGGTCCAAGGAGCGCAAGGGCAAAATTCATGAGTGCAAGGCACTTTTTAATAGCGCAAAGCGCTTCTGATCGGTTTTAAGATCAAAGAACAGATTTATGTTCTTCAAAGGAGGCTTTGCCTCAAGATCAAAGAACAAAAGTTCTTGTTTTTTATAAAAGGCTTTGCCTTTATAGATCAAAAGATCTGTGAATGAAGTAAAATACTTCTTTTAGTTTTTTTATGATTAGATCTTTTTGATCTTTTCTTTTAAATCAAAAGACCTTGGTCTTTTTATAGATCTAAGATTTTTTTAGAAGATGGTTCTTCTTTTTTATGAGATGGATTCATCTCTGTTATTCAAGAACATAATTCTTTACCTTTTTGATAAAGAAAAATCTCCTTTTTCCTAAGAGCTTGCTCTTTTTTTTTGCAGAGGGTTTTTTCTCTCTCTTTCTGTATGTGTTCTCTATCTCTCTCTGTGTGTTTTAGACTTGAAGTCTAGGGTCCTTTATATAGGGCCAAATGATTTGTTAAATCAGTTTTAAGAGATCTTTCTCTGACTAATTTGGGAATATTTCCCACCGTTGGATCTTTGATCCTAAGGCTTCTGTTTTACAGAAGATAATCTTCTTATTTTAATAAGATTGGAAAATATTTCCATAACAGAATTTTAGTTATGATTAATTAATAATTTATTATTAATAGATCTTTTGATTTGACGGTGGGGAATTTTTAATTCCAGCGCTGGCGCACCTTACGCTAACGCACCTGCGCTCGACACGTGGCGCGCAGCGCAGAGCGCAGCGCAACTGCGCTAGCACGCCCATGTTTGACACATGGCACGCAGCGCAGAGCGCAGCGCAACTGCGCTAGCACGCCCATGTTTGACACATGGCACGCAGCGCAGAGCGCAGTGCAACTGCCTAGCGCACTGCGTTTGACACGTGGCACGCTGCGCAGAGCGCAGCGTAACTGCGCTAGCGCACCTGTGTTTGACACGTGGCGCACAGCGCAAAGCGCTGGATCTAAAGCGTTGCTTCATATTAAATTTCAAATTTTGGAGCAGAGCTTTTCTCTGATTGAGGGCGCGCTGCCTAGGGCGCAGCGCTCCTGGCACTGGTGTGTCTGCTTTTGACACATGGCGCGCAGCGCGCAGTGTACAGAATCTGAAGCGTTGTTTCAATTTTTTACTTTAGATTTTTAATACAGAGCTTTGCTCTTTATTGGAAAAGGAAGCGTCGCTTCATTTCAAATCTTGGAATTTGAACAGAGCTTTGCTCTGATTGGGGAAACAGTTTCCCCGACACGGAATGTTGCTGGTTGACGTGTCCTCGGCATGGAGTGTCGCTTGGTTGACGTATCCCCGAGGCGGAGTGTTTGTTGGTTGACGTGTCCCCGGCACAGAGTGTCTGTATGACGTTTCCCCAGCATGGAGTGTCACTGTCTGACGTTTCCCCAAGACGGAGTGTCTGTTTGACGTTTCCTCGAGACAGAGTGTCACTGTTTTTGACGTAGAAGTCATTGTTAGAATTAGTTGGTTTGATTTGTTTTGGGGAGGTTCTAATCTGTCCGGCAGGACTTTTGAGCTTGGAAGCGCTTCCTGGTGGGCTTTAGTTTGATTTGTCTGGTTCATGTCTTATTTGGCTGGGCTTTTGAATTTAAGGTATTGCAGCGTAGGATTCAGAATTTGGGATTTGGATTTTTGTTTAGCATCAACATCGCTTACACTAGAATATAGTACCAGGAGCGAATCATCGTTTGCCGTGAGAGGGTTTGGGGATTTTGGTTTGGTTTAGCATCAGCATCGCTACACTAGAATGTGGTACCAGGGGTGAATCATTATATGCCATGAGAGGATTTGGGAATTTTGTTTTTGGTTTGGCATCAGTATCGCTACACTGGAATGTGGTACCAGGGGCGAATCATCATTTGCTAAGCCTGTTAGGGAACGATGGTTTAGGAGACAGGTTTAGGCCTCTGTCACCTAAGGATTTTCAATTTTATGAGCTGTAAGGGTCTCATAAAAGCATTTTCTCCCTATGAGTCGAAAGAATCTCGTAGGTGCATTTTCTCCTTAGGAGTCGTGAGGACCCCCAAGTGTGTTTTTCCCTTGTGAGTTGTAAAGATCCCACAAAAGTATTTTCTTACGAGTCGAGAGGATCTCGTAAGCTATGTTCTCCTCATGTATCGTGAGGACACATGAGTGGGTCTTCTCAAATGGAGCATAATTCCGATGGCGGAGACCAGCCGCGGGGCTGGTGATTGCGGTGGGGTATAGGTGTGATTTAGCTTGTTTATGCCCATGGATTGTATACGATAGTAAATTTAGGGACTGTCCGTAGGGCTGAGAGAATTTAGGGGATTTAGATTTTGGCTGCGCAGGAATATGGTACCAGAAGCGACTCATCATTCGCCGTTTGGGAATTTAAGGATTTGGATTTTGGTTAGCGTTTGCATCGTTGCACTGGAATATGGTACCAGGAGCGACTCATCATTCGCCGTTTAGGGATTTGGATTTTGGTTGGCGTCTGCATCGCTGCACTGGAATATGATACCAGGAGCGACTCATCATTCGCCGTTTGGGAATTTGAGGATTTGGATTTTAGTTGGCATCTGCATTACTGCACTAGAATATGATACTAGGAGCGACTCATCATTCGCCGTTTGGAAATCTTGGGATTTGAGTTTAGGGTCGGTATCATCACCGCTAATACTGAAGCGTAGTGCCAGGAGCGACTCATCATTTGCTGTTGCCCGTTGGAGAGCGATGGCTTATGAGACAGGTTTAGATCTCTATCACTTAAGGCTTTTCAATTTTATGAGCCGTAAGGGTCTCATAAAAACATTTTCTCTCTACAGGTCGAAAGGATCTCGTAGGTATATTTTCTCCTTAAGAGTCATGAGAATTCCCAAGTGTGTTGCATCTTTGTAAGTCGTAAGGATCTTATGCAGGAATATTCTCCTCACAAGGTAGAGAGGACTTTACGAGTGTATTTTCGTCTCTTTTTCATGAATTTGCGCCCTTTTGGGTTTTCACAAACTCTCCAGCAGTCCTGCTGGTTTTACTCACGGAGCCCTTTCGGGTTTTCATCCATGCCCGTTTTTCTTGTAGACATACCATTTTTTTATTTTTTTTTATAAATTTTTTACATCAATTTTCTTTTATTTCCCAGTTTAATGACTTAGAGGTCATAGCTGTGCGCTTATTCAAAAAATCCTTGGACTTTGATCTCACGACGTTTCAATACTCTCTTTGTTCTTTTGGAGAGACGTTCACGTGTGTCCCGTAGAAACTGCGGTGGACTGAGTCATTTTCTGTGGCGGGCGATTAAGCCGTCTGCCTCCAGAGGGTTTTAGTTTTCGTTCGAATGGAGCGGACAATAGTAGTTTGGTTTTCTGCTAACGCGTTTTTGGCCAATGAGACCACTCCCTCATTGTATTGTTTTTCAACCCAATTCTTGAAAACAAAGCAGTCTTCAATAGTATGACTCACCATTCTGTGATACGGGCAGTACAAGGGATCATCAGTCATGTTTGCTTCATGTGATCTTTTTGATTTAGGCAATTGCAGACCGTTTCTCAAGGCGTTCTTGAATATTTTACGGACTCTGTCCCTTCTGAAAGAATATGCCTTATTCAATTTCTCTTCCAGGGGAGATTCCCCTCCTCCTCCCAACACTGGTTTTCAAGGCTGGTCGGCATTAGGCCTGCCTGCTCCTCGCCTACTTTGGTCGGCAGATGCATTAGAGAATTCAATGTCCTTGGGAGGCCCACCTTTGTGGTTGTTATTCTCCGAATATTTGGACTTGTTATATTGGTAGTTTGGAAGAGATTCGGGACCCGCATGTTCTAACATCCGGACTCTTTTAAGTAAGTACTGGAGAGTTTCGGGATTTGTTGATGACTTTTCCTTAATTCTGTCCCGTATCAACTGGCCACAGTCATGCGTCAAGACTTTCCTGGGGGCTAGCCGTCGTCGACTTTCATGAAGGTATTCTGCTCTTAGACCGAAGGGAATACTTGTTGGCTGCTTTGGGACATCAATCCCTGGTTCGTGGACCAAATTTTGATTTTGTTGTAATTGCATTTGAAGAACTCGGGTTGCGAGATTTTCCATAACATTCACCAAATCGTCGACTTTGTAACGGATCATGGCTAACTCCCTATCACGGTCCTGAAATCGCACTTGAATCCATTGGAATAACGCTTGTTCTGTAGTTTTGGGGACGATGACTGGGCTATCCTTATCGCTTGATCTTGATTCCCCAAGAACTATAGGCTCTTTTTGCTTAGGAGCTCGAGCAGGATCCTTATCATTATCTGAACCGAGCCAATATTAGACCGCGTCAACCACATCATCACCATGGCTGTGAAGTGTAGGAGGGTTCGTTTCTCCATGTCTGATTATGTAGACCGTATGGATCGCGCATCTGTTTGTTACCCCCTCATTGTAACGTTACTCGCTGGACCATTGGATTGCCGCTGTGGTTTTCCCCTTTCAGGGAAGGGTGAACAATTGAGAGCGGCCAGTTCCCAAAATACCTCGGTCTTTGTTTGTATAAAATTGAAGGTCGCGGCTTGATTGTTTGTCAACACGCCACGGGACAAAGAGATTTCTCCTGCCTTGTATTGTTTCTCGACCCAATCCTTGAAAATGCAACAGTCTTCAATAGTGTGTCCCAACACTCAGTAGTATGAGCAATAATTGGGATGATCAGCCATGTTCGCTTCACTTAGCCCTTTTGGTTCTGATAGCCACAAGCCATTCTTCAAAGCATCTTTGAATATTTTGTGAACCATGTCTCTTCTGAAAGAGTAGACCTTATTTCTCCTTTCCTTCAAACTTAGCTCTTGGGGTTTGTTAGTCTTCGCTCAGCCTACTCTCTGCCTATTGAGAGAATCGGTGTTGTTGGAACTTTCGCATTTCCGGTTGTCGTCCCTCCAATGTCTCGGTCTATTTGTGAATTGGAGATCCTGAGTGGACTCGGGTTTTGAGCGTTCCAACATTTGAACTTTCTTGGTTAGCTTTTGGAATGTTTTGAGGCCTGCAGTGCACAAAAAAGGTTTCATCCAGTTTAGATTTTCTATAAAAAGACTGATGGATTGGTTTTGTTCTAATGGCGGTTCACATTTGACAGAGAGATTGCGCTATCGGACTATAAAATCCATGTAGCTTTCGTTGTTCTTTGGTTCAGTCCTTACAAGGTCGGCAATGGTGATTTTATCGCTGACACTCATGAACATTTACTTGAATAGAGGTTCTATTTAAGCGAACGTCGTAATCGAGTCATCTAGTATGCTTGCATACCAATCGAAAGCAACATCGGTAAAGCTATTGACAAACTGACGGAGAAGAAGCGCATCATTGCCCCCAGTATACGCGCATGATGCTTTAAATTGGGCAATGTGCCGATTCGCATTTCCTGTCCCATCGAACCTTTCGAATTTGGGGACGACATATCCACTGAGAAACTCCATAAGATCGTATTGTGTAGGATACGGTCTCCTACCGTTGCCAACCTCTTTTTGTGTCTCGGCCTCGGCCACCAATGTTTTGATTTTTTTAATGATCAAACCCATGATCTGATCCTATGTTGGCGGGCGGCTGTCGTCGATAGTCAAGACATTTCTTGAGGCAGAATGTGGCCGACTTTAATGCGGTTCGCCCGTCTTTGGATTTGAGGGAATAGGCTAGGCTGCTTCGGGACACCATTTCCCGGTTTATGAGCAGAGACCCGTGCTTGATTGGGCGGCTGAGAGGCAACTTGGGCCGTGAGCTGTAGGACGACATTTGTCAAGTCGTCAATTTTTTAGTAGAGCTTGGCCATCTCCTTATCCTTGTTTCTGAGCTGCTTCTGAAGCTCTTGGAGCAGTTGCTACTCTGCGGTCATGGGACGGAAGATTGTCTCCTCTTCGCTTCCCGGGCCCGACTCCTCATGAACCGAGAGATCTCTCTGCTTATTAGTCTTACTGGAAGGGTTTTCATTACCTTCCAGAAGAGGCCGGTTTTAGAAAGTGGCAGCCACATTCACACCAGATTGGATTTGAAATGTGGTGGCCCCATCCTTTCTCTTGCTGTGTGTGCCCACCATGTAGACAATGTGGATCACATATCCAGCCATCTCTTTATCTTTTGCGGTTGATCTTTTGGAACGTCGTCGTGGCCTTTCCTCTCTGGGAAAGAACGAGCGACTGAAGACGGTTGGCCTGGCTGGGTCCTTGGGTGGCACGGTCCGGATCGCAGTTTTCTTGACTCTTGTGGTCATG
Source organism: Agapanthus africanus (assembly GCA_030015575.1). Taxonomy (NCBI): domain Eukaryota; kingdom Viridiplantae; phylum Streptophyta; class Magnoliopsida; order Asparagales; family Amaryllidaceae; genus Agapanthus; species Agapanthus africanus. Next base: position 44,132,372 of record JASDDO010000001.1, on the reverse strand, counting down.
GCATTCTTCTGAACCAATTTCAGCGGTTCGAAATAGTTAGAGAGCCTTACGGCCGATTCAGCTATTGTTGCAGGGTAACCTCGTTCTTGGAACCCCACAAAATTCAGACTAGCAGGAGCCTTAGCCCTTTTGTTGGCTCTGTATCTGAGCCTTTTCTGTCTTAGCTTCTCGATTTTGAGAGCTTGGCGGGCATCCGTTATCCAGGAAGCCATCGTAAGTTGATTGACGGGGAGCTTAGAGATATCCAATCGAGCAGTTGTCAAGGGCACCGCTGGAGCTTGCTTGAAACGCCTTATTACTTTATTGGTGTTGATGGCCTTGCCCCCAGCTAGGGCCAAAAAATTTTCATTCAAACACCTAGTTGCGTTTGGGTAGTGGTGCCATCGAGATCACCACATTTGGCTTCCTGCCTTTTGAGGCCGGTCCATTTGTTACCAAAGCTTGAGGAACTGGGATGGCGTTAGCTGGGACGAACATAATAGAGCCAAATGGTAGCAACGGCTCCTCCCACTGTCGCCCAAGACTGGCCGAGAGGATCGTCCTGATGTCCATCTTCATCGTATAGGAGATGAGAGCTGTGTTGAGAGCCGAGCTTGTCCTTAGAGACATTTTGTTGCATCCGAAGATTGCAATCTGAAAGTGTTAACCTGCACAAAGAAGCATGATTTCAGTTCAGGTAATCGATATATATGTTGATTGGGTTCGTATCAATATTTAATCCGAAATATGAGAGGATAGAAAAGGTCCCACCGGACGTGCCAGAATCTATAGAGTATTTTTCGTCACACCGTTGAGACGGGAAATACGCGTCGCTTGTCAGGCGTGTATAGATTCCCTCTGCCCAGGGTAAACTGGGGTTTATTGATTGTGGGGATCTGAATCTCTGGCAGCCGCGGACTAAACTGTCGTTAATTACCCATCGCTCTTAGAGCGAAGAAATCTCCGATTGACGGGTCAAAATAGCCATGCGAACTTAATGTGAAATGTCAATGCTTGAAAGCGATGCAGAAAGGCATATTTATTTCATTTTATTTATTATATTTGTGACAAATGATTTTTTTATTCAAAGAAACATTTTTTTATGGAGTTAAACTCCAAAATATTTTATTTGGAATTAAACTCCTAAAATAATTTTATTTGGAGTTAAACTCCCAAAAGTCTTTGTATGGAGTTAAACTCCCAAAGGATTTTGTATAGAGTTAAACTCCATTGAAAAAAAGAAAAAGAAAAAAAAGAGGGGAAGCCTCCCTCCGACTTACGTGAGAGGGAGGAGGGGCTCCCACCCACTCACGTGAGGGGGGAGCTCCCACTCCTCCACGTGAGGGGGAGGCTCCCATTAAGTGGGAGCCCCTGCTCCCTCACGTGGGGAAGGGAACCCCCTCAGTGGGCTCCAAAAGACCCTTTTTTATGGAGTTAACACCAAAAGATTTTAATTGGAGTTGAACTCCCAAAAAACAATTTTATTTGGAGTTAAACTCCCAAATTTTTTTGCATGGAGTTAAACTCCAAAATATTTTACGTGGAGTTAAACTCCCCAAAAGTTTTTGTATGGAGTTAAACTCCGAAAGATTTTTATTATGGGGTTCAACATCAAAAGAATTTTTATTTGGAGTTAAACTCCCAAAATTTTTTTATTGTGGAACTAAACTCCAAAAAAAAAATCTTAAATGGAATTGAACTCCCAAGAGAATTTTTATTGTGGAGTTAAACTCCCAAAAAAATTTATATAGAGTTTTACTCCCAAAACGATTTTATTTGGAGTTAAACTCCCAAAAGTTTTAATATGGGATTAAACTCCCAAAACTGTTTTATTTGGAGTTAAAACTCCCAAAACAATTTTATTTGGAGTTAAACTCCCAAAGTTTTTATATGGAGTTAAACTCTTCAAAAAAACCTTTTTAAGCGGAAGCTCCCAATGAGTGGGAACGTCCATCCCTTTACGTGATAGGGAGAAAGAGGTGGGAGCCCCTCTCTTACATGATGGGGAGTAGGGAGCTCCCTACTTCCCATCATGTGAAGGGGGGAACCACCACTCACGTAGGGGGGAATAGAAGGTGCCCACAAGTTTGGAGTTAAACTCCAAAAGATTCTCTTTTTCTTATTATTATGATGAAGTTAAACTCCAAAAAAGAAAATATGAAATATGAAATTGAACTCCTAAAATAATTTTATTTGGAGTTAAATTTCCAAAAGTTTTTATATGGAGTTGAACCTCCAAAACAATTTTATTTAGAGTTAAACCCCCAAAAAGTTTTATATCGAGTTAAACTTCCAAAACAATTTTATTTGGAGTTAAACCCCCAAAAAGTTTTATATCGAGTTAAACTTCCAAAACAATTTTATATGGAGTTAAACTCCCAAAATATTTTATTTTAGAGTTAAACTCCTAAAAAGAAATTCAAAAGAGAGTTTCTTGAAATTTCAAGATTTATGTCTTGGATGATGAGAAACAGGCCCCTTTCTTTTCTTTGAGCCTTGGATTCGCCCTAATGTGAGGTTTTTTTTAAGGGATGGGTCTTCTTCTTCCTCATCTTTTTTTCGGATCTTGGAGAAGAGTGGTGAGATTTAAAATCTCCCATTCTAGGGATTTGCCGAGATATTTGGGTTCTCTTTCAAAGGTTTTATGGTGGAAAACTATTTCCTTTTGAGAAAATAAGAGTTAAACTCTTGATTTAATTCAAAAAAGAAGAAGAAGGAGGAGGAGGCTGTGAATCTTGAAGAAGGAGGTACAAACCCTAGATATTTGACGGGGAATGAATTCTTCTTTTTTTCATTTCATTATCATGTTGCCTTATATAGGCTTACAAATTTACACATAGCCGCTTGGGCTTTTCAAAATGGTATTTTGCCTATCTCATGTCCATGTGCTTATTTCTTTTTGCACTTGAGCTATAGGCTTTACAAAAATTTGGTTTTATGCACATTTTCTTACATTTATTCATAAAAATTATATCAAAATTATTTATTACATAATTTTTATTTTGGCATGGGGGAGGCCGGTCGCGGGGCTTGACTCGGGTATGGGCCCACTTGGCCTGGGCTTAGGCCCATTTGGTTTGGGGTTGACTTTGATTTTGACTTGGTCAAACAGGATGTGATTTTTTGCCCCAACAACGGTAATAAGGAGAATCAAACCGTGCCAAGCCATTAGTCTTTGGCAAGCAAGTGCCACAGAAACTCCCGATCTACTGCATATGCTTCTCTGTTAACGCCTCTAGAATGTAACAAGTATGACGAGCTATATGCCACTTCATAATTTCTTCACGAATTTCCCCTTTTAGAACACACATGTGGTTCACATACCATAAGGACCCCGCTCCTTGAATTTGCAAATCCGCTTCAAGACATGTGGGTCATGGGTTTACCACGCTTCCGCTGCGCTACTCTGATAAGTTTAAATAGGTCTTCACAACCTCTTCAAATGAGTATACTACGCTCGAGCAGCCTTGATGCAATTTATCTATGATGACTATACTCAACTCCCAAAGAGTTCAATAAGACCAATTCCAACTCGTGTCTCCAACAATCAGTTATCAGTTCCTCTTGCAATGTCAAAATCGTTCCAACTAGCAATTGACTTACAGCGTCCGGTACTACACTTTCCTTTCCGGATGATACTTCTAGATCTAGGTTGTAGTCAGCCGTTAAATCCAACTATCTCAGTTACCTCATGTTAGGCTTCTTCCATGTGAACACATACTTTTAGGCTTTTATGATCGGTGGATGTCTCGACCTTCTCGTCTAAAAAGCAGTGTCTCCCTAACTTCAATGCGAATATCATTGCAACTAATTTCCGAGTTATGTGTCGGAAAATCTTCTCCAACGTCTTCAGTTGTTTGACGCATAGGCCATCACCAGTCCTTACCGCCTCAATACATTGCCCAAAACTTTTCCCGATGAGTCGCTGTGAATCTACTATCTTTACGAAACCGTTCGACGCAGTTAGAATAGGAGAAATTATTAACCTATACTTCCATGAGTCGAAAACTTATGCACACTTTTCAGACCAACCAACTGGCCATCCCTTCTAGTCAGCTTGGTCAACGGCACCGCTATCCATGCGAAAAAACTTATACGAAGCTCCGATAGTAACCAGCGAGTCCAACTTATGCTTATTCGAAATTCTCTCGGACTCGTTCAATCTCAAGTTGCCGTAATCTTTCTGAGTCTAATGCGATCTCATCTCCCGATATATTATCACCAAGAACTTCACTTCATTGAATCGAAACTCGCATTTGCTCAACTCGGCATACAGTTTCTCTTGCCTCAAAGTCTGAAGTATACTCCTTAAACGCTTCCGAGAACTAGAAGGATTTTGTCGCTATTGGACAAGGTATATATCACGCGGTCGCTTATCACCTTCGTATCACATCAGATGGGTAAGAAGGGATAAGATAAACTAAAGGACGGGATATACTTCCGAAATGAAAGTTCCAAGAGCTGAGTATAGGATGGGGTCATACATGAATTTTAGGGATTCAAGAAATCAAGAAGTGAACTTCAAGAGAATCGAAGAAAGGAGTCGGATTCAACTTTCAAGGTAAGACATAAGTTTGGAAATAATTGAACAGAGGAAAAAATAAGGTAGTATAACAAAATCAAGAAATGAATCAAGAGTAGGACTCTCAGTTACTTAAGCAGAGTACCGCATTGTAATTATGTCGCGGTATATGATTACAATCACATAACTCCATCTAAGTCACCAAAATCCTACTATCAGAGTCAATAGGAAGAGAACAATATGGAATCAAGAAGATTTCAGGATATAATCAACAGTGATGAAAGGTTTGCAATTTCGTTTTCCTTCAGCCGAGATACAGTCGTTAGGAAAAGTAGGAATTAATCCAAAGAATAGGATTTAGGGATAAATCATGGTGCAAACATTACAGTCTCGTTCTAATAACAATTTGGGCACGAAAGATACCAAGGCAATCCATACCCAAACCACCTCGCAGCTGCAGCAAAACAAGTCCCGGCCACCAACTACGACGGGACACTCCTGATGCTCCCTGTTTACCGCCGGAAACCGGGAAGACGCGGCGAACGTCTTGCCTGAATCTGGGGGCAGATGCTAATTGGTGCTATCCGTCCACCTCTCCGAAGATCCCAAGTTGATTTATGGCACCATGCATCGAAGGTTTAAACGGATGCGGCCGATGTAGCAGACTTCGTCAGATTCCCCCTCGTTTGAGGGGTTTTTGATTGTGGGGACGCTCTTCTCTGCAGGCGCAAGCCCCTGCAGTTAATTACGCTACCGCATCGCAGTAACAACTTTCTCCTTCTCCAGATGGTCACTTCGTGTCGTAGGTGTTTGTTTTGTTTGTGGTTGCCCGTGGATTGTATATGGAGACTAATTTATGTTGTCGCCCGTAGGGCGTGGATTAGTCCAAATCCGTATCTTCTTAGATTTGGGTTTGGGGTTTGGGTTTAGGGATACGTTAGCCTCATTTGAGACTAAGATCAATTTAAACGTATGTTAAGGATACGTTAGTCTAATTTTTAGACTAAGATCAACTTAACAGGATCATTTAGATCCGACAAGAGAGCAATTGGGCTCTATTGTTTAGTTTAGGGACATTGCGGTCGATTACCAGTTTAAGAATACGTTAGTCCAATGTTAGTTTAAGGACATCCCGGTCCAACGGTAGTTTAAGAACATCTCGGTCCAGGTTAAGGACATCGTAGTCCGTGGGTTTAAAGGGACCCCACAGTCTAGGTTAAGGACATCGTAGTCCATGGGCTTAAGGACCCCACAGTGCGGTTTAAAGACATCATAGTCTATAAAGTTTAAGGACATCGTAGTCCATGAGTTTAAGGACATCGTAGTCCATGAGTTTAAGGACCCCACAGTCCGTAGAAATGTGTGGTCATCGGGACCCGTCACCTCTCTGAAGACGTTGAAAGATTACAACGACAAATATCAGAGGAGTAATGAGATGTACCCTCGAACCGGTGTGAATTGTTTGAAAGATCTGTAGCTCAGTTTGAGACTAAGATCTTTTGAATACTTGTGAGCATATGTGCTCAGTTCAATATAAGTTGAGGACTTATATCCAGAATTGGGCTAAGTCCAATTAAAATGTTTAACATTTTGTTGTTCTGGCTATTGAGCCTTTACTTGGGCTCGGCCCTTTTAGTAATGCTAAGCATTAGATCCTGACATCTTTTGTCTTGTATTGAATGCATAGCATTCATCGGAACAAAGTGTGTTCTGACAATGCGCCACGTGGTGCGCCAGGAGCTTTACGCCAATTAGAGAGCGCATTGCGCTTCTGTCGAGTAGCGCACATGAAAAGGACACGTGTCGTGCTTAGCGCTAAGCGCCAGCTTATGAGCGCATTGCGCTTTCAATTTATAAGCGCTTTGCACTAGTTTGGGGGTGCACCAGTGAGTGACACGTGGCGCGCTTGGCACTGAGCGCCAGCCCATGAGCGTAGTGCGCTATTTCAGAAGCGCAAAGTGCAAGTTGCATATGTGGTTGACACGTGGCACGTTTTGGCGCTGAGAGCCGATCCAAGGAGAGCAAAAGCGCAGTTCATAAGTGCAAGGCACTTTTCAGTAGCGCAAAGCGCATTTGATCAAATTTATGTTCAAAGAACAAGTTTATGTTCTCCCTTTAAAGGAGGCCTTGCCTCAAGGTTCAAGAACAGAAGTTCTTACCTATAAAAAGGCACTGCCTCTGTAGATCGATGATCTGTGAATTAAGTAAATACTTCTTTTTTGTTTTTATGATTAGATCTTTTGATCTTTTTATGAGAGGCCTTGGTCTGTTGTAGATTTATGATCTTTTAAGAAGATAGTTCTTCTTTTATGAGATGATTTCATCTCTGTGTTCAAGAAGCATGTTCTTTACCTTGAAGAAAATGATCTTCTTTCACTAAAGGCTTGCCTTTCTTTCTCTTTGAGTTTTTTCTCAAACTTTGCAGGGGGGTTTCTCTCTTTATGACTTGAAGTCTTGGGGCCTTTATATAGGGCAAACTGATGAGTTTAATCAGTTAAAGAGATCCTTCTCTGATTGATTTGGGAATATTTCCCACTGTTGGATCTTTAATCCTGAGGCCTTTGTTTTGTAGAAGATAATTTTCTTGTTTTAATAAGATTGGAAAGATCTTTTCATAATAGAATTTTAATTCTGATTAATTAATAATTTATTATTATTAGATCTTTTGATCTGACGGTGGGGAATTTTTAATTCCAGCGCCGGCGCACCTTGCGCTAGCGCACCTACGTTCGACACGTGGCGCGCAGCGCAACTGTGCTAGTGCACCTGTGTTTGACACGTGGCGCGCAGCGTAGAGCGCTGGTTCTGTGCTTCAACTTATGAGTTTTGAAATTTTAAAACAGAGTTTTGCTCTGATTGGGGGTGCGCTGCCTAGGGCGCAGCGCACCAGGCGCTAGCGCATCCGTGTTTGACACGTGGCGCGCAGCGCACCTAGCGCTGAATCTGAAGCGTTGCTTCAATTTTTTTGAATTTTGAATTTCAAAACAGAGTTTTGCTCTGATTGGGGGAAACAAATGCCCCACCACCGTTGCGCTCACGTGGCGCACACGTGAGTGCAGCGGTGGCAACATCTGAGCTCTTGGATCAACTCAGAAGTTGAAGAGGCGGTTCAATGCCTATAAATAGGACCTTTGGTCTCTTAGATGATTTCCATCTTCTTTCTTGAGAGTTTTTATTCAGAGCATTGCTCTTCAGTCTAAGAACTTTTCAAGAGTCAGAACTCTATCAAAACTTAGGTAAAGTTTAAAATTTTTTAATTTTTAATAAATTGGGGTTTTACAGAGCCTTGCTCTTCATAGTTCTTTGATCTAAAGAAAACCCATTTAGGGTTTTTTTAACATAGCTTTGCTCTCATGAACCCACAGATCTAAAGAGATCTTTTCTTGGGGTTTCTTAGCCCATGAATCAGAGCTCTGCTCTTTGATAATATGTAGATTTCTTGATCTTTGATGAAGAACTCTTAAGAGTTTTTTCACGGATCTTGAAGATCCCAGAATTTTTAACTCATAAAAAATTATTTTTAATTAATCCTTGATGGATTTTTCCATCATCATTACAGAGTCAGGCTCTTTAAGGAATTTTATTCCTTCATGATCAGAGTTTGACAAGTGTCACTCTGTCATAGAGCCTTGCTCTCAAAGGGAGATTTTCTCCTTTTCCCGAGGGATTTCTCATTCAATGAGAACTTCCTTGAGGATTTTCTCATTAATTAACAGTCTCATCCAATGATGAGGCTGTTTTATTAATTTTTAATCGATGAATTATCATCTAGATTTTGTGGGTCCCCCTTTGGTTCCCTTTCCACTGCATTGCATTGTGGTACAACTTTTAAAGTACTGAGTGTCAGAAAATTGAATTATAGCACCGACAATTGACTTCTGTCCCCACTTTTTTGCAGGAGACATGTCTTTCGATGCCACGTTTCCATTCGTCCGTTCAGAGGGAGGATTCTCAGAGGCACCTGTGGACCGGGAGGTCCTTGCACTCATCAAAGACCGTGACCCGGAACACAAAAATCTCCACTTATGGGGCAGATGGTATGACCAGATTATCAGAGGTCGTCAAAGCTTCTCTTGTGCGACGCCATCGGAGCCGATCTCGGCGATTCCGTATGCAGATGCACCCCCGATGAACTATGCCGTGGAGGTTGTCAATTGGACTTCGGAGGGTCTTCTTCAACCTTCGATTGCCGCCGTACCCATGCAGTTGCCGGCAGCTTTGGATACCCTGGGGCGGCGCATATGCCAGGGCGAGTCGCGCCCTTGGGGACAACCCTACAACATCGGGCTAACTCCCCGTCATCCGGCCGGGTATTTGCAGTGGGCCAGGTACATCTTGTCAGCGAAGAAAACACAGCTGCTGAAGCTCGGCTTATACCCTACGGTTTATGCTTCGTTGTTCCAATATTCTGCTCCTCCCACATGGTGGATTAAGGTGTTCTTGGAGCAGTGGAACATCCCAACCCATACCTTCCTTCTACTGGACAGAGAAGTCTCCATCTCCTTAGAAGAATTTGCTGAGGTTTCCGGTCTACCGGTTAGGGGGGAGCACTACGAGGAGCTGCTTCCTCCAGATGAATACGTTTTTGCCACCAAGTCGGTGGTGATGGGCCTAACGCCAGAGAACGCCATTCAGCACCAATTTCCTAGTCTGATAAAGGTGTTGAACATGTACGAGAGCCTCTTCTTGGAATCCGAAGGTCGGGGGGGAGGGTCAGTTTTGCGGACTTCATTGCCCGGTTTCTTCGCCCGGAGATTTTGTCGCAGCGAGGCGAAAAGTTTGCCAAGATCGACGACCCCTTCGGCTTTGGTTTGGATCATCGACCAGTACTGGAAGACGATCAGAAGGGCTTTTTTCTTCCTGATGCTGCGATCATCTCTCTGTCAGAAATAGCCGCTCCGGGCATTACCGAGGAGGCTTTCTTTCTTAGGTTTCTTGGGCTATGGTTGTGCTGGTTCGCGCTCCCTATGCATCCTCGTTACATGAGGCCTTCCGTCTTCTATCCCGCGCATCGTATGGTGGCCGTAATACAAGTGGCCATCGGGATTGCCGGGTTAGCCCATTTATACCATGGTCTTAGCATGGCGGCGGATACCACTGAACCGGGGGTGCATGCTGCCAACTTCCTGATGCATTACTTTACTTCGTGGATGGAGATGCACATGCTCGGGGTCTTTGGCATTCACAAGAGACCCTCGTTTTACGAGAAATGCAAGTTCCCGCGAATTATGCGGCTGGTTGACGCCTCTATCGTGAATCCGTCACAGCGGGAAGCTAGGGGCTTGCTTCTTCGTCTGCGCACGGTCGGAGATGGTATGTCTTTCACGGACAAAGTCCTGATGATCGGCCAGGAAACTTTCAAGACGGTGTTGGCATTGCGCGACGTTTTTAAGGACGGGGCCTCCGTGTTGAAAGCCCGGGAGATTCTCCATTTATACTCCATCAGGCCGGGCTTTCTCGTATTGAGGCTAAATGATGCAGCGCTATTTATGAGATACAATCCCCATAATTTTGCCCAGCAGCTGAGCTATAACCAGGGGGTCCCGCTAAAGGCTTTCTTGGTAGAACCCGGCTGCCACCAGGGAGGGAATACGGGCTGCGCTGCATCACTTCATGCGCTTGAATACGGGCTCTCACTTCTTCATTAGCGAGCCGAGTTGCGTCCCGAGAGCCCTTAACGTACACGTGGCTTGGTATCAACACGCGATGGGTGCTGTTATCAGGGAAGAGAGGCGGCTGCTGCTCGATCGCAAGAGTGCGCTCCCTGCCGGTGATTGCAACGTCCCTTTACAGCGACGGATCGCTGTCCCCCCTCTGCTAAGAGAGGTTGCTGCAGTTGAGCCTCCACATGTGCTAAGCCCTATGGGTGGATTGCCCCGTGCTCCTGTGAAGACGGTAGATGTGCCATCGGTGCCCCGTGCTCCCGCAGAGACGGTAAATGTAGATTCACCCGAATCTGGCGTGGGCTCAGATATCGGGACTCGCCGTCCCAAAGTGCCCACCAAGCGCAAGCTGGTGCTGGCTGCAACCAGAGCTCGCTCGCAGAAGAGGAAGAAGAAGTCGCTCTTCTCTGCCGATGTCGTATTTGGTCAGGAGCCTCATGCTCCTTATAGCGAGGGCTTGAGCGAGTATGGGACAAATGAGGGCTTATTCATGCCGCCAGATGATATTGATCTGGTGGCTGCCATCGCAGATTTTGAGCGATTGGCAAGCCGCGAAGAGGGGTTGGCTATCCTCGCATGATCAGGTAATCATTAGTTGTATTTTTCGCCATTGCATCGTACTTCTATTATTGTGTTTTGACTGACGCTTTTCCCTCTTTAACAGGCATTTCCACTGAAGAAGCTCTTGCAGCTTCTCTCAAGACTTTTGAGGAAGAGGAAAGACTTCAAGCATCCTTAGGCATCGGTATGCTTCGGTTTATCGTGTCTCCGCTCCCGTTTTTTTATATAGGTGATCTGACCCTGCTTTATCTTATCACAGGGGCCACAATGCCGATCCCACAAGCTGATGCGGGGATTGTTCCCGGGCCAGGCATCGAAGTCCCGGCCTCCTCACGGTTGCCAAAAGAGGCTTTACTCAAGCAACCGATGACGGACGCCATAACGGCTCCAGAGGTAGCTCCTGGCATGGATGATGATGTCCCATTGACGGAGGTCTTGAGAAGATCGGCTCTTACGGCCCGGACAGAAAGGAAGCGCAGAATGCGTGCAACAAGGGAGCATAGTGCTGCCTTAGCCACGGGTGCGGGTTCGAGCGCCGCTACCCCTGCCGCTACTCCTTCAGAGGAGTCCCCGGCTGCCTTGTCTACTGCCTATAGACAAGCAGCACATGCGGCTCGGGAAACGGTCGGAAGACCAACCCAAGGTAATGTGACACGGGGTTCCGTTGTCAAAGTTCTAAGTATCAATTCTCATATATCTTATCTTGCAAAGCCGAGTCTGAAGAGGTAGCGGCAACTGCTGAGCCTGAGGTAGCGGTGGAGGAGGTAGCGGTGATTGCCGAAACCGGGGCGGCGATAGGCGAGGTGGCTGTAATTGCCGGGCTCGAGGTAGCTGTAGGTGGGATGGCTACAGCCGCTGAGCCCGAGGTGGTCGCTCCTTCTCAAGAGTCGGGCACCGCCCCAATCATTGCTCTTTCTATTTGCGACCTTTTGCTATCTCCTGACGTCACGAGCGTTACGACGGCTCTGGTAGAGTCAGGGGATGAGGCGACAGGAGGTGAGACCTTCCCGATGGAAGAGGATGGAGCAGTTGCTGTGTCAAGTGACGCCCTTGTCACGGTTCCGACTGGCGACTCGCTAGGTAGATTTTGGATCATTGCTTTTCTTTTTATTTGCAATCTTTTTCAATCTTTCCTGACAGGGTTTTATCTTGTTTCTAATGCAGGTGCGGCTAGTGCTAATGTCGCGCTATCCGAGACAATGCCATCAGCTACCGCCTTGACGGTGACACCTCCTCTACCCTCTCTCATACCATCTCAGATGTTGGAAGGTGCGGATCCGTGACCCATCAGTCTTATTTTTAAGCTGTATAACTTATGTACTGACGTTGCATTACCGCGTCCTTGTAGGAGTCCTTTTTGACCACCTGTATCAGGTGCTGTACCCACACTTCTCCTTCCTGTCAGAGATTAGTCCGCCTGCTGGTGTCGGTGAGTATCTTTTCTAAACGACGTCCTTTCTTTAACGGGCAGTCGCATTACTGCTAACTCTTCTTTATATTGCTTGTAGCCTTACAAATCGAAGGAGGGGACGAGGCTTTCGTTGCGCTACCAGTACTCCCAGCTCTGCCTCCTGTTGCAGCCGATATAGTAGACTCTATTTTTTTGTGTATGTATATTTTTTATTTCTCAAGCCGTGATCTGATTGTGATTTATTTTGCATCAATCACATTGACTCTAGCCTCTTTCGAGTCTCGCATTATGATGCCGGCAGGACCCTTTTCCAGACGTCCGTCCTCGAAAGGCGCTGCGAATAGTCTGCGCATGCTGAGCGACTATATTGAGGAGCTCGACGTGGAGACTCCCACATCTGCTGCGGATTTTGCCGCGGAGGTTAACCCTATGCTGGCGACGCTCGTGAACTTTTATGGTGAGCGCGTCGTTGAGTCTTGGGTTAATCGCTGCAGGGAAATCGAGGCTTGCCTGCACGAGCTTGAGCTTAGGCGTATTGCACCTGAGATTCTGGCTGTGAGTACTCAACGGGTTGCGTGGATCGAGTAGAGCACTTCTTACTTCCGCCATCTTGAACAAGAAGTGGCTTTAAAGCAGAAGGAACGTAAAGAAACATCAAGCGAATCTGCTCGACTGCATGCTCAGGCGAATGGTGCCCAATTGAAAGTTATCTTCGATGCATTTCTGATGGGTTAACATTGAGGCAGAAGCTCGACGTCGTCGAGTGGGATGCACAAGATCGTGAAGCAGCTCAGCGGGCCGCCGAGGAACAACTTTCGTCTTACTTGCAGCAGCAAGCCCAGGTCGAAGCAGAGTTGGCCGCGGCAGCTGATCAAGAAGAGGGGCTGAGGGAAGTGCGCGAGCGGCTGATTGGATTATTGAAAGCGCTTCCTTCTCAATATTTTTTTTGTACCATTTGTAATTTTGAATAAAATGTATTCGTTCTTTTATTCTTTCATATGATGTATTTTGTACCCAATTGAATTCATGAATAAAAGATACACATTTTTTTTGCAATGTCTTATGTCATCTCTCTGCTTTCTTCTTTCTTTTGTTATCAGCATGTCACCTTAGCAAACATAACCGAAAGATGATAGAGTGAGCATCTTGTCTTGGCTTCTTCGAGGGGTAGTGATAGCTTAGGAAGCAGGTTCAAATCTGCTACCTAAGAATTTTCAACTTTATGAGCCGTGAGGGTCTCATAAAGACTTTTCTCCCTACGAGTCGTGAGGATCTCGTAGGTGTCTTTTCTCCTTAGGAGTCGTGAGGATTCCTAAGTGTGTTTTCCCTTATAAGTCGTAAGGATCTTATAAGAGAGTTTTCTTCCTTACGAATCGAGAGGACCCGTAAGTGTTTAATGAGATTGACGTTATCCGCATTTCACGGCATCATTGGGTGACGTATTTCCGAGGCGGGGTCATGTAGATGACGTATTTTCGTGACGGGGTCATGTGGATGACGTATTTCCGAGACGGGGTCATGTGGATGACGTATTTCCGCGACGGGGTCATGTAGATGACGTATTTCCGCGACGGGCCATTTGGATGACGTATTTCCGTGACGGGGCCATGTGGATGACGTATTTCCGCGACGGGGCCATTAAATGACGTGTTTCCACGACGGGGTCATGTGGATGACGTATTTCCACGATGGGGTCATTTGGATGACGTATTTCCGAGACGGGGTCATGTAGATGACGTATTTCCACGACGGGGTCATTTGGATGACGTGTTTCCGAGCGGGGTCATGTGGATGACATATTTCCGAATGGGGTCATATGGATGACGTATTTCCGAGCGGGGTCATGCTGATGACGTATTTCCGAACGGGGTCATGTGGATGACGTATTTCCGAACGGGGTCATGTGGATGACGTATTTCCGAGCGGGGTCATGTGGATGACGTATTTCCGCGACGGGGTCATGTGGATGACGTATTTCCGAGACGGGGTCATGTGGATGACGTATTTCCGAACGGGGTCATGTGGATGACGTATTTCCGAACGGGGTCATGTGGATGACGTATTTCCGAGCGGGGTCATGCGGATGACGTATTTCCGAGCGGGGTTATGCGGATGACGTATTTCCGAGCGGGGTCATGTGGATGACGTATTTCCGAGCGGGGTCATGTGGATGACGTATTTCCGAGCGGGGTCATGTGGATGACGTATTCGTATTTTCGAACGGGGTCATGTGGATGACGTATTTCTGAGCGGGGTCATGTGGATGACGTATTTCCGAACGGGGTCATGTGGATGACGTATTTCCGAGCGGAGTCATGTGGATGACGTATTTCCGAGCGGGGTCATGTGGATGACGTATTTCCGAGCGGGGTCATATGGATGACGTATTGCTGAGCGGGGTCATGTGGATGATGTAGTTCCGAACGGGGTCATGTGGATGACGTATTTCCGAACGGGGTCATGTGGATGACGTATTTCCGAGCGGGGTCATGTGGATGACGTATTTCCGAGCGGGGTCATGTGGATGACGTATTTCCGAGCGGGGTCATGTGGATGACGTATTTCCGAACGGGGTCATGTGGATGACGTATTTCCGAGCGGGGTCATGTGGATGACGTATTTCCGAGCGGGGTCATATGGATGACGTGTCGTCTGTTGTAATGAGACGAATATCGGAGTGGTCTCCAGGTTGTCTGTGAGCCGTTAAGATATGGCTTCTTCTTCTGATGGAGCCTGAGAAGGAAGGCGTGATTTCTTCTTTGTTTGTGCCCCTGGATTGTGTACAGGGATTGATGTAATATCACATGTAGGGCATAAATTTTATATGTTTTTTTATTTCTTTCCGCGATGCTCTATCATTTCAGCTTTTATATCGCGAAGGTCGCGATTGCCCAATCATTTAGGCTATTTTTCGCGGCGCCTAATCATTTCGGCTATTTATTTTATTTTTACTCGCTGCTTTTTATTACGAGTTGCCCAATCATTTCAGCTATTTTGCATGCATATATTTTTACTTGCTGATTTTGTTGCAAGTTGCTCCATCATTTCGGCTATTTCGTATGCATGTGTGGCTCGCTAGCTTCTCGCTGCAAGCCTGGAATTAGACACCGATTTTGGCATCAGCACCGCTACAGCTGGGATATTGCCAGGAGCGAATCATCATTTGCCTCTGTCGATGTCGAACAAAGGTGGCTTAGTAGACAGGGTTAGGATCCTGTCGACTAAGGCATTGACTTCATGAGCTGTAAGGGTCTTATAAAGGTATTTCTCCCTGCGAGTCGTGAGGATCTCGTCGGTGTGTTTTCTCCTTAGGAATCATGAGGATTTCGAAGTGTATGGTCTCTTATAAGTCGGAAGGATCTTACAAGAGTGTTTTCTCCTTATAAGTCGAGAGGACTTATAAGGGCTGTTCACCGGGTAGACATATCCCTAGTCACGGATGGGATTCTGTTAGGGAAATGTTTATTCGCGCCCGTGGATTGTATACAAGGGTCGGCATTGAGCCGCTTGTAGGGCAGCATCGGAGGTTGTGGTGGCTGCTTAAGAACAGGTTCAGATCCCTGCAGCTTAAGACTTTGGAATCTTATGAGCTGTGAGAGTCTCATAAGAGGGTTCTCCTTACGAGTCGCGAGGATCTCGCAAGTGTAATTTATCCCTAGGGATCGTGGGGATCCCTAAGTGTGTTGCTCCCTTGTGAGTCGTAAGGATCTCACACAGGTGGTTTCTCCTTACGAAGTCGAGAGGACCTTGCAAGTGTCTTTTAACGAGATTGCGCCCTTTCAGGTTTTCACAAAACTCGCCGGTAACCCTGCTGTTTTTACTCACGGAGCTCTTTCGGGTTTTCATTCGTGCCCATTTTGCTTATGGACATACCATTTTCTTTTTCTTTTTATTCTAACGAGGTTGCGCCCTTTCGGATTTTCACAAACTCGCCGGTAGCCCTGTTGTTTTTACTCAGGAAGCCCTTTCGGGTTTTCATCCGTGCCCATTTTGCTTATGGACATACCGTTTTCTTTTTTTTCCTCCTTTTTTTAATTCTTTTTTCTTGTATCAGCTTTGGGATGCTGCAATCCACCGTAGTTTATCGACATCTCGGTCAACGACTAATTTTAGGATTTAGTGGTCCATTATTAGTTTTAAGGACGTTTCGGTCCGTTGTTAGTTTAAGGACGTTTCGGTCCGTTAGCCGACTACTACTTATAGAGTTTGGGCTTAGAAAGATAGCGAGCGGATATAGTCGTCGTCATCTATCATTGACCTAGGCCGTGACTCGTCAGGCGTAGTATTTCTTTAAGAAGCGGCCATTTATTGGCCTAAAGGGCCTTTCGCCATGCACGTCCATGAGTAGGTAGGCCCCACCCTGGTAGACCTTGTCTATGATATATGGGCCTTCATAGTTCGGCTCGAATTTCCCCCGCTTGGCACGATTGGGGATCATAGATCTTTTGA
The DNA here is from genome assembly GCA_030015575.1 of Agapanthus africanus. Classification (NCBI taxonomy): domain Eukaryota; kingdom Viridiplantae; phylum Streptophyta; class Magnoliopsida; order Asparagales; family Amaryllidaceae; genus Agapanthus; species Agapanthus africanus. The sequence goes on along the minus strand of JASDDO010000001.1, from coordinate 44,115,787 downwards.
CCACTAGCACGAGTTTGCCTTGGCGGAATGTTCTTGGCCGAGTTAATCTTTCGTATGAGCGCGTCATCTTTGCTTTGTAAGCCTCCAGATTTTGTTGCGCCATGAGCCGAGTTTCATCAAGGGCATCGAGCTCCTCAAGCCGAAGGTGGGCATTCTCTTCGTCTGTTAACTCGTAGTGAACCGCCACTCGTAGAGAGGATAACTCTATTTCGAGGGGAAGTACCGCCTCTGTACCGAATACCAATGCATACGACGTTGTGTTCGTGGCCGTTTTGAACGTAGTTCGATATGCCCAGAGAGCTTCATGCGGTCTCTCGTGCCAGTCCTTCTTATTTCGGGATACCGTCTTTTTCACGATCTTCGTCAAGGTCTTGTTAAAAGCCTCAGCTAGACTGTTAGCTCGGGGATTATAGACTGAGGAGTATCTCCAGTCTATGTTATGCTGCTGTGCGAAGCGGCTTATCTTGTGGCTTCAATAGGCTGGCCCGTTATCGGAGATAATCCGTCGTGGAGTTCCAAACCGATAAATGACGTGCGTCTTGAAGAAATGGAGGATATTCTCTATCTTTACTTCCCTCAGTGGTCCTGCTTCTGCCCATTTAGAGAAGTAATCAGTTGTTGCCAAAATGAATCGATGTCCTCTGGACGATGCTGGTTCGATGGGGCCAATTATATCTGTTCCCTACATTTCGAACGGCCAGCTAGCCACCGTTGGATGTGGTGGATTTGGATGTTGATGGATAAAGTCTCCGTGAATCTGGCATGAATGGCACTGCTTCGCGTATTCGAGGCAGTCTTGGATCATCGTGGGCCAATAATAACTCATCCGTTTAATCTTCAGCTTCATCTTCGGCCCGGCTTGGTGAGAACCGTAAAGTCCGTCGTGAGTTTCTTGGACGACTCTCTTTGCCTCTTCAGGTCCCAGGCATCTTAGCCACAGAGAATCAAATGATCTCTTATACAGAGTATCATTGACGAAAGCAAAAGACAAGCTCGTTTCATCAGCTGATGTCTTGAGGACGCATATTAAGGTGTTCGACGGGATTTGAAGTAATCTATAAAGACTTTTTTCCAATCCGCGGCCTTTTCCTGATCTTTTATTTGCAGAGTCATTCGCTCAGTCGCTCCGTTTTCTTCGGACAACTTTGGAGATACCTCTGCTAGAGCAAGAATCCGACGGCTTTGCACAACGATCCTCACGTCATCGAGGTTCTCGTCGGCCAGCTCTTTAGCGAGCTTGGCTAACGCATCCGCTTTGCTATTTTCCGTACACGGTATGCTTTCCAAGATGTAGGAAGGAATTTGAGTCAGCAGTCGTTGTACTCTTTCACCGTATTTCACCAACTCAGGCTTGCACGTCTGATAGTCGCCGTTTACTTGACTGACGATCAGTTGGGAGTCTCCGTATATGAGGAGGTTTTCAATTCCCATGTCGATGGTGTTAGTGTATATGCCCTAGGGGCCATTATTGTATCATACTAGCTTGTATATTACTTAATGGAAGCTTGGGATATTCATAGTTATATTAACAGTCTTGCTAAACATGGTAGTATGCTACTTGGTTTTATTTATCTTAATATGTGTGTACGTATTGATAGAGCCCTTAGGATCTTACTTGACTACCAGCGTTGTGATGGCAGTCACACTAGTGGGGACTGGGTAGTCTACAAGCACATCCTTTTTCAGGTCCCTAGTCGTAGGAGTATCGAGACAGGGCATCGATACTCCGGAGTAGACTAGTACGCTTCTCATCCCAGTTGGGGAGATGGTCTGTCCCACAGCCATCAGTACGTCGTACTGGAGATAGTATACAGGTGCTCGTTGGGTTACGGGTACACCGGACAGGACTCGCAGGGAACTGTTGGTTGGTATTATACCCGTCGTTAGTTAACAGTTCCCAGGTGACATGAGTACAGCATAGTCCACAGACTTGACACCGCTGCTTCGCCTCGAGTGTATCCCACTGTTCTTAGATTGCTACCCTACCACAGCTCAAAGGAGTCGTGCAAACAGGTAGCAGTTGGGTGCAGTCCCGAGCACTTGGAGGCAGTAGTGGTTAGATAGGATTCGTCTCTCCCGGTATTGGGAGTTGATATCGCGCTGTGTCTGGAGAGCCATTACGCAAAGTCCCTAGCCAGGGCAAGCGATATTTACTGGTAGGTTTTCCAGTAGTTTCTCAAGGTGTAATGGGCTTCGCTCCGACATGACTTATACCGCTTTCAGGGGACTGACGCTTGCCGCCCCTTAGGCCCGATATGCGATAGTCCTAGACGAACAGACCGGACTGTACGGAGATTGTCACATCAGGCTCAGTAGGAGTTCGGATGGGTTTCCTCATCGGCCTTCTTATCGACATCTACCTGGGGACCGTTACGTACAGCTAGTACCGCTTGCGGTCTGTGGTTAAACCCACTGCCAGCGTAGTAGTCGAGTCTTTAGAGTCCCACACAGAGAGTTTCCATGCTCCGGGCGAAACGATATAGAGGTCGTATGGTTTTACGACAGGGTTCGGACACGCACGTGTATTTATGCACGTACGATATTCGGACAGTTTTTACTAGCTGGCTTTGGTTTAAGCCAGATTCTAGTATCGGATTATTGGATTTATACAGTTTAAAGTTTTTCCGTGTTTTCACGGATAGGAGGGGCGTTCTCGTAATTGGGCGAGAAGCTTCTAGAAGGATGATGACTTGGGGGCTAAGGTGGCATTTGCATCTATTGATTTAGTAACTCATTTGTGTGATTCATTCATGGAGTTAATGATGCATTTATTGATCTAATGACTCATGGGATGAATCACACAAAGTGAATAAATGAAGCATGGTTGATAAATCATTTGATTTATTCATTTAATAAATCATCATGCTTCATATATTCAAGATGAGATATTATTTCATTTCATTCTCACTCTTACCTTCTCTCTCCTCAAGCTCTCTCTCTTCAGACCCTAATCCTAACCTCTCATGTGTTGAGATCAAGGATTAGCAAGACTCATTAATCCATAATCATACTCTATATTCCCTAGTTGACTTTGATTAGCAATTAGAGTAACCTAGTTACCTCAAGATTAGAGGCAAAGCTTGGAGTAGAAGCTCTCGGGTGGATCGTCTATTACACAGAGAAGGCCGACGGGGAGGTGGTTAACGAGAAGAAGAAGGACTTGGTTCATTAGGTATAATCTTCTTTCATAGTAGCTAATTACTCCTATGATGGTGTTAGTTATAGTTTAGCAAAGATCCTTTCGGTTAGTCGATGTTAGTGTAAAGAAAAAGATTGTTTTTCATATTTTCGCCTCCCCGCAACTCATGGAGTGTCAAACGTCGACTTACAGTGGTATCAGAGCCAGGCTAAACAATAACTAACTTATTAGCAAAGTCGTTCGAAATTCGATCGCAAAACGAACCGGAAAAAACATCAATTTGACCAAGTTTCTGTCGATTTTAAAACGGGGTCTAAAAATTTTTCAGGGACCCTTAAAATTACATGCAGGAAAAGATAAGAATACTGGAGAATTTTGAGGTCCTAACTCGGCCAAACCGCCGCGGATCCACGGCCGATCCAACCGATCCGCCGCGGAACCGCCGCCGAGTTGAAGCCTAGTTGACTCAAAATTGCCCAGTAACTCTTCTGTGATGTTTTTGTTCTTTCTCGAATGTTTTGTTTCTGCTCAAGTCTTAGGTGCACAGAGAAGTTTTTGGAGTAGAATCAATTGTGTTTGCTCGATCGAAATTCTACGATGTTTGGCTAATTAGGTTATATCTGTGAATTGTATAATGTGTTTGTAAACCTCCCCTAACTGCTAGTATGTCGGTTGGCAGGGGGTTGCACATTTCTGTAATGATTTTACCGTTTGTGTTTATGAACTTGATTGGATCGTTGTGATGATTAGCCGAGGTTTGAGATGGGTTTTAATTTTCATTCATTCGATGTAAATTGTAATATGTTGTAATATTCTTTTGCGGGGCACATCCAGGTTGCGGTTGTAGCCACCGTTCTATTATTTCATTTACTGATTTTTGCTTCTAGGATAGACCCAAGGTGGGGTGCACAAACTATTGGGTACTTTGAAGTGTTTAGTGGCCTACTCACGTTGTTGAGTAAGACCGCTTCACTTTGGGTACTTGGCAGGTAGTTTGCCGTACCCGGAGGGGTCTAGGGTGGGGTAATGGGAACTGTGTAATCCATCTTTCGTTGCAGGCTCAAAGGAAACGCGGATTGCTTGTATATCCAATAATGTTCATCTGTGATCTGGAATGCCTATTATTGCGTCAGACGAATGTACAATATCTATATATGATAGCTATTTAGACGTCACTTATGTTTTACACCCGCGCTAGCCCAGCCCCCGCTCTGTCGTTAGTTAAGTAACCTAACGGGTGATGACGGGACCCAGTGGCGAATGCAGATGGCATAAGAGGACGTTGTATTTTCGTTGTTTTCTTCAATGATAGGTTAATTGATGGGACGCATTATATTAATGCAAAGAAAATAAACCAAAGTTGAATCGTTGGAATAGTTTAAAAGAAACCACTCGGTTATTTTAAAACAGAAGATATTTTTTAAAATTGCGGAGCTTTAACCACTCCTTTTAAAAGCTATAAGGTTCCTTCGGTCATATCAAGTTCACTACGTTCACGGTTTCGCCAAAACCATTTGTAGTCCTCCGTCATTTCATTTGGGTATTCAGTAGTATTCAAGTTATGTATTTTGACCTAACGCCAAGGCATAGTGTTTGGTAGCTGCTGGGTATTCATTTGTTGCATAGATAGATGAGTTAGTTTGGGACAGTCGTATTATCATTTGGCCAACGTCAGGGGTATGTACGGATGGGTTCAAATTAACAAGATAATGATGGGTAGAACTTGACATGTGACTTATGACATTTTGACCTAACGCCAAGGTCATAAGAGCACGGGGCAAAAATTTATATCGGGAATTTCTAAAGAAACTGAAATTTGCAAAGAGATGCATACCATTTGGAGTTTGATGAATGTTGGTAGGATTCATTCAGCATTATCATACGATGATATTTGGATCCCGATCCTACTTTGAGTATATGCTGCTCATAAGGAGATTCGTCACTTAATGATCAATGCTATAAACCAAGTAGGTGTCGAGAAAGGTGTCAACGGGGCTACGCCCCCAGAGAAAAGAGGTTATTTAATTAAGGAACTTCGCGAAAGCGTTGGAAAACCTCCCTCGAAGTACCGACACCGGCCTGGCTGAACGGTTAAGCAAGTATTGTACAGTGAGAATAGTCCTGGCTAGTACTTCCTTTTTGGTTTGAGGAGGGATTCGAGAAACAGTGGGAGCCATCCAGTTTAGATAAACTAAAAACCACTCTAAACTTGCAAGAGCATCATGCTAAAGTGTTCCCCCTCTCTCTCATTGCAGCGACCAGAACATGACAGGACTTAAGTTACTACTAGAAAAAAATATATTGATAGGGCCAAACTATAAAGATTGGCTGCGGAATGTCAAGATGGCTTTGACCTATGACAAATTGGGGTATGTCCTTACCGCTAAGGCACCTGCTGTCCTTGGTCCCAAATCTAGTAATGCGGATAAGGAAATCCGCAAAACCTGGGAGTTAGATTGCGCGAGGGCCAAGTGCATCGTGCTTGCATCGATGAATAATGAACATCAGAGGAGGCACGAGGATATGGATCTTGATGCCATATTTCTCCATACAAAGGAACTTTATAGAGAGCAATCTCGTATAGCAAGATACGAGACCTCAAAGAACTTGTTTCAGGCGAGGTTGGCCGTCGGATCATCGGTAAGAGAACTTGTCCTAAAGATAATTGGCTATATAGAAGAGCTCGCAGACCTTGGGATGACTTTGGAGAACGAGCTCTATACAGACTTGATTCTCCAGTCCCTTCCTTCCACCTACGCCCAGTTTATTCTGAATTTCAACATTCAAAGAAAAGAAGTTGAACTTCCAGAACTCCTTAACATGTTGAGGAGTGCAGAGTGCACCTTGCAGAAGGCAATGGATACACCTGCTATGTTTGTTCGCGGTGCTTCTTCTTCCGGGTCCAAGGCTAGGGCCAAAGGAAGGAAGAATAAGGCCGCCACCAAACCTAGAGGAGGTGTTAGTAAGGTGGGAGTTAAGGGAAAGAAAAAGATTGCGGTGCCAGTAGTGGTAAAGGATGAGTGCTTTCACTGTCATAGGAAATGGCACTGGAAGAAAGATTGCAAGGCTTGGAATGCCAAGAACCAGGAACCGAAGCAAGCTGTGGTTTCGACTTCAGGTTTGTATGTAATTGAGAATTTTCTGTCAATCAACTCTACTTCCTGGGTATTGGATACCGGATCAGGATCTCATATATGCAATTCATTGCAGGTACTGAGAAACCATAGAGTGTTGAAGGTTGGTGATATGACCCTCCAGGTTGCTAACGGAGCTAGCGTGGGAGCTGTGTCCGTAGGGGATTATCACCTTGGATTGACGAGTGGACATATTTTGGTTTTGCATAACTGTTTTTGTGTACCTAGTTTAACGTGTAATATCATATCAGTTTCCTTGTTATCAAATAAAGGTTATGATTTCACGTTTGTAAGCGATGTTGTTAACATCCACCTTAATCATGGTTTGATTGGGTCCGGTACACTGGATAACGATATATATTTCTTAAACCAATTACAGATTTTCAATGTCCAGAACACACTAAAAAGAAAGTCTCCAGATTTAAATAAGGCTTTCTTATGGTATTGTAGACTAGGTCACATCAATGAGACAAGGTTAACTAAGTTACATAGAGAAGGATATTTGGACTCGTTCGAATATCAAACTTATGCCACTTGTCAATCATGTCTCAAAGGAAAGATGACAAAGACTCCATTCACTGGACATGGAGTAAGAGCGAGCGAGCTCTTAGGACTCATATACAGCGATATATGTGGTCCAATGTCTACACATGCAAGAGGTGGTTTTTCCTATTTCATTACTTTTACGGATGATTACTCTAGGTACGGATTCATTTTCTTGATGAAACATAAATCCGAGGCTTTTGAGAAATTCCAAGAGTATAAGAATGAAGTAGAAAACCAAACCGGCAAAAGTATCAAGACACTGAGATCTGATCGAGATGGTGAATACTTAAGTGCCGAGTTCCTAGGTTACCTAAAAGAGAAAGGAATTCTCTCTCAGCTTGCTCCTCCATACACTCCACAGCATAACGGTGTATCGGAGAGACGGAATCGAACCCTATTGGATATGGTACGTTCCATGATGAGTAATGCTGAGTTACCGCGATCTTTCTGGGGTTATGCGCTGGAATCAGCAGCATATCTTCTGAACAGGGTTCCTACCAAGACTGTGCCTACCACCCCATATCAGATGTGGAGTGGGAAGAAATCCTATCTTCAGTATCTGAAGATATGGGGATGTCCAGCTTTTGTTACAAAGCAGCATGCGGACAAACTCGAGGCACGATCAGTACGGTATAAGTTTGTGGGATATCCAAAGAACTCCAGGAGGTATTATTTCTATTATGCAGAGGAATAAAAGGTTTTTGTTTCTCGTAATGCCCATTTTCTAGAACAACAGTTTTTAGAAAAGGAAACAAGTGGGAGCGAAATAGAACTGGAAGAAATTCTAGAACCACAAACTACTACTGAAAGTTTGGTAGAACCAGTAGTTCAAGAAGAACAGGACATTCCCGCACCCCTCCGCAGGAGTAATAGGCCATCTCATCCGCCTGAGAGATACTACGGTTTTCTCATAGATGGGGATGGAGAGGATTGCGTCATTGATGATGATGAACCTACTAGCTTCCGGTAGGCCATCCAGAGCGGCGACTCGGTACGATGGCTAGATGCAATGCGGACCGAAATGGAGTCCATGTACACCAACAAAGTATGGACTTTGGACTTTGCTCCAGATGGGGTAAAACCCATAGGATGCAAATGGATCTTCAAGAAAAAGATTGGTGTAGATGGACAGGTGGAAACCTATAAGGCTAGACTTGTTGCAAAGGGTTTTCGTCAAAGACCTGGTTTGGACTATGACGAGACCTTTTCTCCAATGGCTATGCTCAAATCCATTCGAGTCCTTCTTGCTATTGCCGCCTTCCATGATTATGAGATCTGGCAGATGGACGTAAAGACGGCTTTTCTAAATGGTAATTTGGAAGAGTGCGTCTATATGGATCAGCCAGAAGGCTTCAATCAGAGTAGGAGCAGCGGGAAAGTGTGCAAGTTGCTTAAGTCCATTTATGGACAAAAACAGGCATCGCGGAGTTGGAACATCTGTTTTGATGAAACGGTCAAAGAATATGACTTTATCAAAAATCCAGATGAACCATGTGTATATTGTAAAATTGTAGCACGAACTATCATATTCCTCGTCTTGTACGTGGATGACATTCATTCTATTAATAGGGATGACATTCCTATGTTACAATCTGTCAAAGAATTCTTGTCACACAGGTTCTCCATGAAAGATCTGGGTGATGCCTCTTACATTCTGGGGATCCGGATCTATCGTGATAGATCCAAGAGGATGTTGGGACTTTCATAGTCTAGGTATATCAACACTATACTGAAAAGATTCAGTATGGAAGATTCTAAGCGCGGTAATCTACCGGCTTGTCACGGAATCACCCTCTCCAAAGGGATGTCTCCCAAGATTGATTTGGAAAGGGAACGCATGTCTATTATACCCTACGCTTCTGTGGTAGGCTCTATAATGTATGCGATGTTGTGCACCAGACCAGATGTAGCTTACGCACTGAGCGTGGTAAGCCGGTATCAGTCAGACCCAGAGGAGAAGCACTGGATAGCAGTAAAGAACATTCTCAAGTACCTGAGAAGGACTAAGGAGATGTTCTTGGTTTACGGCGGAAAAGACCTCAAGATCGAGGCCTTTGCTGATTCCGGCTTCCAGAGTGATAAGGATGACTCCAAGTCCATGTCAGGTTATGTCTTTACCCTTAATGGAGGGGCAGTGTGCTGGAAGAGTTCCAAGCAGGACACCGTTGCTGACTCGACGATGGAAGCGGAGTATATTGCTGCTTGTGATGCCGCAAAAGAAGCGGTCTGGATGAAGAAGTTCCTCACAGAACTTCAGGTGGTTCCTACCATTGTTGATCCAATATCTCTGTATTGCGACAACAACGGAGCTATAGCTTTAGAGAAGGAACCCAGGTCCCATCAGAAGTCCAAAAACATCTTAAGGCGGTATCACCTGATCAGGGAGATCATAGATTGCCGGAAGATCGAGGTCCGGAGAGTTGCTACAGAGGAGAACATTGCTGATCCAATCACAAAGGCCTTACCTCAGATTCAGTTCGAGAGCCTACTTGAGATGATCGGTCTTCGATATGCCAGTATATGGCACTAGTGCAAGTGGGAGATTGTTAGTGTATATGCCCTAGGGGCCATTATTGTATCATACTAGCTTGTATATTATTTAATGGAAGCTTGAGATATTCACAGTTATGTTAACAGTCTTGCTAAATATGGTAGTATGCTACTTGGTTTTATCTATCTTAATATGTGTGTACGTATTGATAGAGCCCTTAGGATCTTACTTGACTACCAGCGTTGTGATGGCAGTCACACTAGTGGGGGCTGGGTAGTCTTCAAGCACATCCTTTTTCAGGTCCCTAGTCGTGGGATTATCGAGACAGGGCATCGATACTCCGGAGTAGACTAGTGTGTACGCTTCTCATCCCAGTTGGGGAGATGGTCTGTCCCACAGCCATCAGTACGTCGTACTGGAGATAGTATACAGGTGCTCGTTGGGTTACGGGTACACCGGACAGGACTCGCAGGGAACTGTTGGTTGGTATTATACCCGTCGTCAGTTAACAGTTCCCAGGTGACATGAGTACAACATAGTCCGCAGACTTGACACTGCTACTTCGCCTCGAGTGTGTCCCACTGTTCTTAGATTGCTACCCTACCACGGCTCAAAGGAGTCATGCAAACAGGTAGCAGTTGGGTGCAGTCCTGAGCACTTGGAGGCAGTAGTGGTTAGACAGGGTTCGTCTCTCCCGGTATTGGGAGTTGATATCGCGCTGTGTCTGGAGAGCCATTACGCAAAGTCCCTGGCCAGGGCAAGCGAGATTTACTGGTAGGTTTTCCAGTAGTTTCTCAAGGTGTAATGGGCTTCGCTCCGACACGACTTATACCGCTTTTAGGGGACTGACACTTGCCGCCCCCTAGGCCCGATATGCGATAGTCCTAGACGAACAGACCGGACTGTACGGAGATTGTCACATCAGGCTCAGTAGGAGTTCGGATGGGTTTCTTCATCGGCCTTCTTATCGACATCTACCTGGGGACCGTTACGTACAGCTAGTGCCGCTTGCGGTCTGTGGTTAAACCCACTGCCAGCGTAGTAGTCGAGTCTTTAGTGTCCCACACAGAGAGTTTCCATGCTCCGGGCGAAACGATATAGAGGTCGTATGCTTTTACGACAGGGTTCGGACACGCACGTGCATTTATGCACGTACGATGTTCGGACAGTTTTTACTAGCCGGCTTTGGTTTAAGCCAGATTCTAGTATCGGATTATTGGATTTATACAGTTTAAAGTTTTTCCGTGTTTTCACGGATAGGAGGGGCGTTCTCGTAATTGGGCGAGAAGCTTCTAGAAGGATGATGACTTGGGGGCTAAGGTGGCATTTGCATTTATTGATTTAGTGACTCATTTGTGTGATTCATCCATGGAGTTAATGATGCATTTATTGATCTAATGACTCATGGGATGAATCACACAAAGTGAATAAATGAAGCATGGTTGATAAATCATTTGATTTATTCATTTAATAAATCATCATGCTTCATATATTCAAGATGAGATATTATTTCATTTCATTCTCATTCTCACCTTCTCTCTCCTCAAGCTCTCTCTCTTCAAACCCTAATCCTAACCTCTCATGTGTTGAGATCAAGGATTAGCAAGACTCATTAATCTATAATCATACTCTATATTCCCTAGGTGACTTTGATTAGCAATTAGAGTAACCTAGTTACCTCAAGATTAGAGGCAAAGCTTGGAGTAGAAGCTTTCGGGTGGATCGTCTATTACATAGAGAAGGCCGACGAGGAGGTGGTTAACGAGAAGAAGAAGAACTTGGTTCATTAGGTATAATCTTCTTTCATAGTAGCTAATTACTCCTATGATGGTGTTAGTTATAGTTTAGCAAAGATCCTTTCGGTTAGTCGATGTTTGTTTAAAGAAAAAGATTGTTTTTCATATTTCCGCCTCCCCGCAACTCATGGGGTGTCAAACGTCGACTTACAGATGGTGATCTCGAGACCTGCTATCAAAGCTTCATACTCGGCTTCGTTGTTCGTCCTCGGCTCTGTCAAGGAGAAGGCGAATCGCATTATTCCTTCCTGTGGAGTCACGAAATGAGGCCTACCCCTGATTTGATTATAGGGGTGCTTTGTTGGCGCTTCTTCATGGAGGACGCCCCATCAAAATAGAGTTCCCACCGGGTGTCACCACCGTCGATCGTGTCAAACGCATGTTCGTCTGGCAGTTCGTAATTAAAAGGAGAATCGGCAGGTATCGGATGCTCAGCGAGGAAGTCGGGGATGGCCTGGCCTTTCACTGCTTTAAGAGGTCGATAAGTTATCGAGAACTCCATCAAGAGCAGGGTCCATTTAGCGAGTCGTCCCGTTAATATGGCCTTCGACATCAAGTACTTGAGAGGGTCCACTTTTGATATGAGATGGACCTCATGCGCCAATGCGTAATGTCTGAGCTTCGTTATCGCGAAGATCAATGCTAGGCAGTGTTTTTCGATGGGAGAATAATTGCTCTCTGCCCCCAGTAGAACTCGACTCAAATAGTAAAGGGCTCTCTCTTTCCCTTGGTCATTCTCTTGTGCCCATAATGCGCCTAGCGAACCTTCGAGGGCTGTTGTATACATGACGAGAGGTTTTCCTTTAACAGGAGCGGCCGGCATTGGCGGATTCTGCAGGTATTGCTTGATTTCGTCCAGTGCGCTTTGGCATTTGTGATCCCAGACGAACGGGGTTCCCTTCTTCATTAGGTGACTGTAGGGACGGCACTTGCCTGAGAGATTGGCTATAAATCGCCGGATATATGTGAGCTTTCCTTGGAGAGACCGCAATTGCTTGAGAGTCCTTGGCGGAGGCGTTTCCATAATCGCCTTGATCTTTGACGGATCTATCTCGATGTCTCGGTGTACGATGAATCCCAGGAATTTGCCCGAGGAGACTCCAAACGCGCATTTGAGAGGATTCATCTTCAAGTTGTATTGCCGAAGGTGTTGAAATACGGTTTTCAGATGCTCTAAATGTTCCTCGTATGATTTGCTTTTTACTACAAGGTCGTCGATATAACATTCGACGATTTCATGCATGAGGTCATCGAAGATCTTCGTCATGGCCCTCCGATAAGTGGCACCGGCGTTCTTTAGACCGAAAGTCATCATCTTATAGCAGAAGATGCCCAAAGGAGTCCGGAAAGCAGTATGTTTCTGGTCTTCGGGATGCATTTTTATCTGATTGTATCCTGATGAGCCATCCATGAAGGAGAAAACCTCATGAGTGTACGTATTATCTATCATCAGTTCGGTGACCGGTACTGGGAAGTCGTCCTTCGGGCAGGCTTTATTGAGATCCCGAAAGTCTACGCAGATGCGCACTGTCCCATTTTTCTTCATCACTGGGACAATGTTAGCGATCCAGTCAGGATATTGAACCTCCTGGATGAAGCCGGAGTCGATTAGCTTCTTGACATCGGTATTGATGCTCGTCTCAAGCTCAAGCCGCATTCTCCTCGGTGCTTGCTTGATTGACTTAACGCCCGGGGATATTGCTAATTTGTGGACATCAATCTCTGGATCTAGTCCTGGCATCTCGGAATAATTCCATGCAAAACAATCTCTATGCTGCATAAGCACGTCTTTTAGTGCAGCCACCCTTTCTTCAGACAATAGCTCACTAACGAATGTCGGCCGCGGGTCACTTGCCATCCCCAAATCAATTTTCTTGAGGTTATCTGCAGTAGTATGTATTCCACCTTCCAGCTCTTTTGGTGCTGATGGAAATTCCGAGATCACCTCGTCATCATCGTTTTCGAAGCACCAGGGGAGTTCATCCACATTCTCGGGCTCCTCTTCTGACAGCGTTATCATGTGACAGTTATGAGATCGCTTCCAAGACCGATGTTGATCCGGTTCTACTCTCGTGGCTTTGGGTTCATGCTTCTGCTGCGGGGTTACCCTCCAGCTGCTGGATAGAGCGAACCTGCCCTGTTGATATTGGTCTTCGACCCAGTTCTTGAAGGTGAAGCAGTCTTCAATAGGATGTCCTATTGCCCTATGATAGGAGCAATAGTCCGGGTGAGAGACTTCACCTGCTTGCTCGGGGTGCTTGGACTCCGGGAGTGTCATCATCTGATGTTTTATGACAAGATCAAATATCTTCCTTATCTTGTGTTGGGGAAAAGAATATGCTCGACTCATCTTTTTTATAAGAGACGAATCTGGACTGCTCGATTCCTGATCGCGTGGCTTCTTGGACCCGATTTGTCGCTGTCGAACGCCTTTCCCGTTCTTTAGTTTGTTCCTGCCTCTGCGTCGAGCCTTTTGTACAACGGGTTGACAAGGAGTAGCATTTTCATTTTTCACAGCCTGCTGAAGGAGGCGTTGCATCCTGGATTTCTCGTAGATGGCCATTTCGCGATTATGGTTATCTCAAACCTTTTGACTCGCTTCCCTTATAAGCTTGTCCATTTGTTCTTTGAACGACGGACTGGGCATTTTCACGGCGGGAGCTCTTTCTGGTTCAGAGTTAGTATCTTCCCATAGAGCATCTCCTTCTTCATCAAAGTCATGTATGACGTAGCAGTCGCGGAGTAGCTCTCGTTTCTTGGATTGAACATATCCAAGCCCGGTCGTTTCCATTCTTCCGTTGGGCAATTTTCGTTGAGTTCCGGGAACATTCCAGATCCTGTTATAGAACCATGCTTGCCGTGTAGTTTGCTTAAGGGGTACACCTTGGCGTCTCAAGAGTTTCCTTAGTCCGTCTACGTAATATCTGGGTAAGCGGATGGGCTGGAGCCTGTCAAGTGTAGAATCCGCGCCATGCCAGATTTCCCTCTCCACTTTGGTTTTCCCGGATCGGTAGAATAGGATCGCCTTTTCACCTTTTCGCATGGGAGGGACGTAGAATGTCTGCAGTTCTTCCACACTGTAGGTATCTAGCGCATCTAGTTCTTTATGATGCTTGCGCGGAACCATAGCAACTTGCAAACTTTGCTCTTCATCAGCGAAGGTTTGTATGGATGGCCGAGCAGAGAATATGGCGTTGACCTCATCTTCCGAGTCGTTGCCGAAGATTAACATAGGAGTGGACGGTCCCGGCTTGTTGTATTGAGGCGGACCTGAATAAACTATTTCTTCCTATTCCTCAGTATCACTCCTGAAGACTAGAATAGCGGTGATAGCTTTGTTCTTGTCCTCCGATTTGCGACATCTTTCCGTGTCCTCAAAATCTAGTAAGAAGTATTTCGCATCTTTGTACTTGCGGACTTCGTTCACGGAGAATGGGTTTAGCTCTCCTGTCACAGTATACTTGAGACTATCCTTGAAATACTTCATACACTGATGTTGTGTAGAAGGAATGATGTTGTACTAGTATAACCAGGGCTGGCCGAGCAAAGCATTGTAGCATGTCTTGGCGTCAATGACGTGAAACTTAATGTCCGTGACAAGCAGCCCAAAGCATAGTGTCAATATTACAGACCCAAGCGTCCGTAATGACTGGGAGTCAAATCCGAAGATGGTGATTTTATCGCGAGCGAGGTGTTGAACGCTCATGCAGATTTCCTTTAACACCCTTACGTTAAGGAGATTGACGGAGGACCCATTATCGACCAGGATTTTACCTATCTTGATGTCATGACAATATCCGGAGACATATAGGGGACGGTTGTGCTCGCATGTCTCAAGGAGGAGATCTTTATCGCCGAAGGTGATATCGGCTGTGTGTACTTCTTCCAGCTCGTCCTTCATCTTTTCTACAGCGAGGAAAGCTTGGAATTGCTCGGGCCCTTGTAATGCCTTGATCAAAGAATCTCTTGCTTTTTTGGATAACAGAAGGGCGTCAAGAATGCTTAACTGCGAAGGTAGCTTTCTCAAGTGTGCCAGAACGTTGTAGTCCACCTTACTTTTATTTGGCGGGTCCTTGGCTGTCAGCTTTTCGACAGCTTGGTCATCAAGGATGATATCCTCAGGGACCTTTTCTTTTCCCTTATGTTTTCTATTTGACCCGCTGTTTGAGGGCCCAGATTCTTTTCGGGCAGCGTACGATTGCGCATCTGAACATTTTCACAGGTCTTCGGTTCTGCCTCTTTTCCCAAAGTGGACTCTTTAAAGAGAGGGCCAAGAGCCATTTCTTCGTCAAAGTCGCTCCCGAAGGTGAGAACTTGCGATCCCCCGGCATTGACCATGTGACAGTTACCGATGGTTCTTTTATGCTCCTCGGTCATATTTCTTAGCTCCCGACGAGTTTTGCGTTTCATCCGCTTAAAATGTTGCCGGTGAGCAACATATCTCTGCCACCATCTTTTAAAAGCGTTTCACTCTTCGGTAGGGTGCGCAATCTTTTGATGATATAAACAGTAGCTAGGATGCATTTCCGCTTCACCAAGAATGTTTTCTTCGGAGGGTGGCAGCTTCATTCTCATTGATATGGCTTTAGCGAACCTTTTCCTCATCTTGAACATGTTTTTATTTGCGGCGGATGTACTTTGATCTGGCGGGAGTGTTTCAACTCTTTCGTCCAGTCGCCGGCGTTTGGCTTTTTCAAGTATGGCCATTTCACGCTCTAGAGCAGCTTTGCTTTTAAGAAGAGCTTCGTGCAAGAATGCATCAATTATTTCGTCAGACGGCTCTAGAAGTACTGGTTTAGGATTTGCCCCCAGTTTCTCGGTGCAAGGAGCTTCTTCATCGTCTATCGACGAGTGAGAGATCACATGGCAACTTGCTACGTAATCTTCAGATTCATCCGACGAGTCTTCCCCATCATCTCCGTCCTCAAGGACGTGGCTGAGAAACTCTTAGAGTGTGACTGGGGTCCGCGCCTTCTGGTTATACTCTTCCAGCGCGTCAATCTGCTTTTGCAGGTCCGTGCGCTTGTCACTAGGCTTCACGGGTTTCTTGGATTTTTTCTTCTTCTTTGAAGATTTCGACGGCTGGGTGTGAGTGCTTTGGCTATCACCACCTGTTCCCCTCCGAATGACTGCGCGACAGGGACGTCTTGCCTGAAATTCGGGGCAGATGCTAATTGGAGCTATCCGTCCACCTCTCCGAAGATGCCAAGTTGATTTATGGCACCATGTGTCGAAGGTTTAAACGGATACGGCTGATGTAGCAGACTTCGTCAGATTCTTCTTCGCTTGAGGGGTTTTTGATTATGGGGACGCTCTTCCCTGCAGGCGCAAGCCCCTGCAGTTAATTACGCTACCGCATCGCGGTAACAACTTTCTCCTTCTCCATATGGTCACTTCGTGTCGTGTGTGTTTGTTTTGTGTTTGGTTGCCCATGGATTGTGTACGGAGACTGAGTTATGTCGTCGCCCGTAGGGCGTGGACTAGTCCAAATCCGTATCTTTCTTAGATTTGGGTTTGGGGGTTGTGTTTAAGGATACGTTAACCTCATTTGAGACTAAGATTGACTTAAATGTTGGTTAAGGATACGTTAGTCTAGTTTTAGACTAAGATCGACTTAACGGGATCGTTTAGATCCAACAAGAGAGCAATTTAAGGGAGCCCTGTTGTTTAGTTTAGTGACATTGCGGTCAATAGGTAGTTTAAGGACATTGCGGTCCAATGTTAGTTTTAAGACATTGCGGTCAAGGTTAAGGACGTCGTAGTCCGTGGATTTAAGGACTCCACAGTCCGATGTTAGTTTTAAGACTTCACGGTCAAGGTTAAGGACGTCATAGTCCGTTGTTAGTTTTAAGACATTCCGATCAAGGTTAAGGACCTCATAGTCCATGGGTTTAAGGACCCTACAGTCCGTATCAATGGATGGTCATCGGGACCCGTCACCTCTTTGAAGACGTTGAGGAATTACAACGACAAGTATCAAAGGAGTGAAGAGATGTACCCTTGAACCAAGGTAGATTAAGTGATCTGTAGTCCAATTTGGAAATTAAGATCAATCATTATATTATGAGCCCATTGGCCCAGTTAAGTTTGAATTGAGGACTTATGGCCAGCTTAGGCTAAGTCCAATCATGTTTGGGATATTGGCCCTCTGTTGGTTCATTAAAAGAGAGGCTTTGCCTCTGGAAACTTAGCCAGTTGGGCTAAAGCTAGTGTTAAACACTAGAGACCAGCAGTGTTGAACACTGGGAATAAGATTGACAAGTTAGTGTTAAACACTAAAAGATAATCAGTGTTGAACACTGGGAACAGAGTTTTCAAATTAGTGTTAAACACTAGGCAAATCAGTGTTAAACACTGGAAATAGAGATTCCAAATTAGTGTTTAACACTAAGGCAAATCAGTGTTAAATACTGGATACAGAAGTTTCAATTTAGTGTTAAACACTGAGGCAAGAGGGGTCACGTGGTAACACGTGAGAGCGCCCTGCTTCCCTTTATTTTGTTCTACAGATAAGTGTTTAACACTTTTAATTCTGAAAGCCATCACGTGTGGGCACGTGATGGGGGCCTGCGCTTTGATCTGTTAGAATGTTCATTAGGGGTCACGTGTCGACACGTGAGGGTACCTTAGAGCTCTTTTCTATTTCTTTTTCTTTTGTGTGCTTTAGAGATCACGTGAGGCATTGCCTCACATGTTCTCTTTTATGGATCTTCGTAGGAGTCACGTGGTAACACGTGAGGCATTTACTTTAGAGTTCTTTCTATGGATCTTTACAGGGGTCACGTGGTAACACGTGACTCTGCATGTTTTACAGATCTGTTCATCTTTTAAGAATTAATAGGGTTAAACCCTAGAGACAAACTTTAGAGGAATTAAATTCCTGCTTTCTTCTGAAGAATTATATTCTTAATAGGGTTAAACCCTAATTTCTTTTCTTAAGGAAATTAAATTCCTGTGAGTTTGAGGGAATTGTGTTCTCAATTAGGGTTAAACCCTAGTTCTGTTTATTTTGAAGGAATTAAATTCTCATAACATAGGGTTAAACCCTAATTTTATCTCGAAGGAATTGAATTCCTATCATGTTGTGAGAATTAAATTCTCAAAACTCAGTTCCTCCTCTGTGTTTTAAATCTGCATGGCAGGATCTCAACCCAATGAGAATTAAATTCTCAATTCATGGGGAGATGTGCACTTTACAGATCCTCCATCAGAGAAAGAACTAAGTTCTTTTCTTTATATAAGAGTTAAACTCTTTTGAGAATTAAATTCTCTTTTTAAGCCTCCCTTTCTTTCTCTTACCTAGGGTTTTCCTTTTGCAGAGAATCAAAGGCTCTGTATCTCTCTCTCTGTGTATCAAAAGAAAAGGTCTAAAGGTCTCAAAAAAAAGTCCCTCTCTTCTTTTCTTGGCTCCTATTTATAGGAGAAGGAAAAGAATCAATCTGCTAAGTAAATCTCTCATTGAGAGATTTGATTTATATTTATCATTAATCTGGGCCTTTAGATTGTTAGGTGAATTTTATTCACCATTGAATTTTAAATCCAAAGATACCTCTTTGTTATTTCGGTTAGATTTAGGGGGAAAATCTTTCCAAGTCCAAGATTTATCCATAAATTGGTGATGTCTAATCACCTTTAGATTTTTAATCTAACGGTTTCAAATAATCTTTCTCCATTTTGGAAAGATTTGAATGATTCATCCTCAGAATTTTAATTCTATTAAAGAATAAGGCTCTTAAAGCCGGTCACGTGTGGCCACATGACCCTTGGTCACGTGTAGGCACGTGACCCCTGGAATGGGCTTCTCTCCTTTTGCGCTCTGTTCTCTGGCCGCTGCTTAACCATCACGTGCCAGCACGTGACCACTGGTCATGTGTGAGCATGTGATGCCTCTTCTGGAGCTTTTTCTTGATTTTAATCAGGGGATGAATGTGCTTTTTGCCGCTGCTTTAAGCGTCATGTGCCAACACGTGACAACTGGTCACGTGTGAGCACGTGATGCCTCCTCTGAGGCTTCTTCTGATTTTTAATCAGGGAACAAATGCCCCCACAGTATTGTTCTCACGTGTCTGCACGTGAGTACAACGCTGTCACTTTTGTGACCGTCGGATCTGCTCTGGGAGTAGGGTAGATGAAACGTTTTTATCACATCCTATAAATATAGGGGTCTCTTTAGAAGCGCCTCCACTCTTACTTGTCTTGTTCCTTGCAACTTTTTCCTTGAGAATTTAATTCTCGTTTCCGGAGCTTAGTTCTCTGCCTTGAAAATTTTTCAGAGTTTAACTCTGTTCAAAAAGAACTATTTTCTTCAGGTAATGATGTTGAACGATCGATGAACTTTCATGCCTTTCTGGATTTTGAATCCATAGCAAGGATTTCACCCCTTTTAATATGAACCCGTTTTCTTCAAATTCATCAAGAAACAAAATAGAAAACCACTTAATCTTTGAATCAGTAGGTCTCTCAGAGCTCATTTGATCTTTAGGGGGATGATGAGATCCGTTGCTCTTTCCAAGGAATTTAATTACGTTTAAAGAAAATGTTTCTGGGAATTTAATTCCCTTCTCTTAATAAGGAATTTAATTCCCATGAAGAACTGAGTTCTTCCCATGGAGGCTTCTTAGGATTTTCTTACCCTAGGTTGTCCTTCTGTAATCAATGAAGAAGAAGCTTGCAATGATGTCTTCTGTGGGAATTTAATTCTCTTGATCTTATTTGATTTGTTGTAGAGTCCAAGGTAGATTTGTCCTTTAGGGAGATGTGTAGGGCCACTTGAAACCCACTGCCTATTTAATGAGGATATCCCCTTTGTCTTATTATGATTGCTTGGCCTCACTATTAACGAGCCGTCAACCTGATTCTGTGGGGCCCATGTGTTTTGTAGCCAATGACCCCATAAAAAGAGTCTGATGTCGCTTTCTTCAATTGTCTTCATATATATATATATAGTTATGCTCATATATATATATATATATATATATATATATATATATATATTGCTGGCTTCGCTTTTGACGGTTTCTCTTATTTGATTTTAGGTGCGATGGCTTCTGTTCCGTGCTTTCCCTTCACTTGTTCGGAGGCCGCTTTTCCTTAATCACCATCCGACGAGGAGGCGATGGCGATGATCCGGGCTCATGACCCGAACTGCACCAGCTTACTTCTATGGGGAACTTGGTACAGTCATATCATCCGAGGTCGCCGGAGTTTCCTCTGCGAAGTGCCGACAGAGCCTACTTTCCCGTTCTTGCCGATGGACCCTCCGAAGACGGTTTTCGCTGTGGAAATGCCAAATTGGACTCCAACGGGACGGCTCGAGACTTCAACAACCGGTATCCCGAACCACCCGATCCCTGCTATAGATATCCTGGGACGACGCATTTGTCAAGGTGAGGCCCACCCATGGGGACGGATTTATAAGATAGGGCTCACTCCTCGACACCCCACGAGCTACCTTTTCTGGGCTCGCTATATCCTTGCCACCCATCGTGCGCGGCTGTAGAAGGTTGGACTCTACCAGGCGATATATGCGTCGCTCTTCCATTATCAGTCCCCGCATGTCTGGTGGGTTAAGGCGTTCTTGAATCAATGGAATCTCTCCACCAACACTTTTCTCCTGGGGGACAGAGAGGTTTCGATCTCGTTGGTAGAGTTTTATGAAATCTCGGGATTGCCAATCAGGGGTACACTGTATGAGGAGTTGCTGCCTCCTGACGAGTACGTCTTTGAGCCCAAGCCTGCACCGGTTGACAGCTTGTCTGCTGAGAATGCCGTCCGCCACAAGCGTCCTAGCTTGATCAAGGCGTTAGGTATCTTCGACCGATTGTTCACCGAGTCTGAGGAGCAGGGCGTTACTTTTAAGAGCTTCATTGCCTGCTTCAAAGACGGCTTCGAAGTTTGCAAACATCAAGGACCCCTTTGGGTTTGGTCCGAAGAAGCTGCCGACCACTGAATCGGATCTACCACAGTATTACATCCCCATTATGTCGCCGATGTCTTTTGAATCCATTGCAACTGCCGGCATAGATGAGGAGACGTTCTTCATGGGGTTTGTCAGTGTCTGGCTCAGTTGGTTTGTCATCCCCATGCATCGCCGCTTTATGAGAGCCTCGGTTATCTACCCGGCTCATTGTATCGCTGAGGGGAAGCGGTTGGCCATCGTCATCCCGGCGTTGGCGCATCTTTATCACGGGTTGGGCACTACAGCTAATACCTCTACTCCTGGCGTGGATGTAGTAAACTTTTCGCTTCATTACTTCACGTCTTGGATCGAAATGCACGTGTTGGGGGCTTTCGCTATGCATCAGAGGCCCGCATTTTACGATGCCTACCCCTTCCCACGACTTATGCGATTGGTGGATGCTTCTGCCGCTGACCCGACTCAATTCGGGGCTATTCGGGCGTTGATTTCTCCTTACGCTACTGCTGGCGGGCTGGTTTTTAATGATCGGGTCTTATCTTCTCCCTCAGGTCCAGTTCAACAACTCTGGGACCGGTCAAAAGAAAACGTACCTTCTTTGAGGCCTCGGGAGGCCGCACACTTGTATGCAATTAGACCAGGCTATTTGGTATTTCGCCAAAACAGTGCATCTCTTTTCATGCGGTAAAACCCGCAT
The DNA here is from genome assembly GCA_030015575.1 of Agapanthus africanus. Lineage (NCBI taxonomy): Eukaryota > Viridiplantae > Streptophyta > Magnoliopsida > Asparagales > Amaryllidaceae > Agapanthus > Agapanthus africanus. The sequence continues at coordinate 44,094,068 of JASDDO010000001.1, read as the reverse complement.
CGCTTTGCCCGATAGCTTGGATACGACCAGGGCGTTCCCTTCGAGGCTTTCATAGTTGCGCCGGTCCCTTCACTTGATGCCGTTCGCGATGCCGCTCATCATTTCGTGAGGTTGAACACCGGCTCCCACTTCATGGTCCCTGAAGCTGAGTATATGCCCCGATGCGTGGGATCGTTCACGGGTTGGTATCTCCATCGAGTCAACCCAATTATTCTTGAGGAAAGAAGGGTGCTTCTTGGTCATGGTGCCCCTGCTCAGGTTCCGGCCACGGGAGCTATGCTGCGACCGCGCGCCCCGGTCCGCTTTCCTCTGAGGGATACCGGCACCGCGCTTATTCCGGGGGAGTCGGGGGTGGATCTTACTCCAACAGCTGGTATGCTCCTGGGTACTCGGTCGCGGGGTAGACGGGCTCCGGCAACAGCGCCACCACCCGAGGCAGTACCGCCCCCTGCGACATTGACAATGGCGGTGTCATCTTCGGTTGTGATACCGGGTGGGGGTGACAAGGACGAGGTTGTTGAGGGTGTTGAGGGCGATGTGGGTCGCCGCCGCACCAAGACTCTACGGGGAAAGAAACGGTCGTCTTCGGCTGCCGGTTCTGGATCTAAGAGGCGGAGGAGGGTGGCCACCAACTTGCTTGATTCTTTAACGGAGTCTGAGCCCGTACTTCCAGATGAGCCGTTGGTCATGCAAGAATCGGACGCTGGTCTTCTCTTCTCGGGCTCGGCTGCCGAGGAAGCCGCACAACTGGCTGATGCCATAAGACATTCTAAAGATGAGTCTCAGAACGCAAGGGTTCCGAAGAAGCCCTATCCTGCCGTGATCTTCTATGAAGACCCCACATGGATCCGGCGGCGGTTCATTGGCCCTTTGGAGGAGTGGGGTGAAAGGGCGCTGAAGTAGGATGCTTCGGAGGATGCTGCGGACGCGCTCTCCTTATGGACCGGCGGCCTTGAATCCACCCTCGAACCCCGGCGAGCACGCCTTCTTGAGAAGGAGCATCGGCTTGAAGAAGCCATATTGAGGACTTCCCTGCGTATTGGTATGTTTTTATACTTCTTTGCAGTTTTTTAGATTGCTTATGCCCGTATATATGTATTCTTATTCTTGTGCGGATTGTGCAGAGTCCTCGGCGATGGGGGAGGTCCCTACGGGCTTGTTGAAGCTAAAGCCCGTTGATGTTCCCGATGCAGTCTTACTTGATGTGGAGGGGGCTGACGTGGCTGTTCCTCTTGCCATAGAGCCTCCAGTGGCGGTCCCTGATCACGGAGCGCTTGTTCCTTTGGAAGAGGCTCCTTTGGGGGTTGCCGCCCCAACGACTCTTCCTGCGGGCGGCCCAGAGGCCGGAGGAGAGGTAGCCGGGACTACTCTCCCTTTGCTGGAGCCGAAGATCACTGCGGAGGCCGTTGAAGCCGCCATCCCCCCGACTCAGAATGGGAGGAGTGTTGAAGGTAACCTTCAATATTTTAAATTAGCAATATTTTTGTTGTCTGAACTCTTTTGTTTTCTCAGAATTGCGTGGGCTGGCGGCCGCTATCGCTGATTTGTCTCCCCGACAATCATTTCATCGCCTGTTGGAGATGGCAGCTCCGCAGGCGATCTCTCCTCAGCGCATCGTCCTTTCCTCTGGGCAAGGTTAGCGTCGTTCGCCATTTTTTATTGTGGCATTGTTGCTACTCTGCGAAATAACATTGATGCCTCTTACAGTTTTAGAGGCCGATGACGAGGTGGAGGTCGTTGAAGGGCCAGGGGAACCTTCAGCTCCCACTTGCATGACCGTAGATAAGCGACATTTCAATATAGTCCCATTTGTTCTTTTGCTTAAGAGTTTTACTGACATTTTTCAAATCCGAACAACTCTGCCAGCCTCCATAGCACTGGAATCACGTATCGCTATGCCGCCCGGTCCCTATGCTTTGCGAGCCTCAGAGCGCTTGGCCCAGTTAAGCCTTGTCTCCTTGTCATCCTTGATCGAGGAGCTTCGTGCTGGCAGCGCAACCACAGCTGAAGCATTTGCCGCTGAAGCTAACGGTTCTCTTTCTTTTCTTGCCACCTACCATAGCGGAGAGGTGGTGCGAGTCTGGGTGGAGTTCTGTCGGCAGGTGGAGGATTGCTTGCACGCCCTTGAGTGTTCCCGCCTTTCCTCGGAGACCGTGGCTGCAAAGGCGGAGTTGCGGGGGCTGATAGCACGGTGCGCGGCAAACATGACCTCATGCGAGAAGAGGCTCGGCCGCAAATTCTCGGAGAGGGAGATGGCTTCTAAGGCGCTGAGCGAGCTTCAAGCTAATCTTACTGCCAAGGCCAACAAAGCGTATGAACTCTAGCCGGTGCTTCAAGAGTTTATCAAAGAGGTAGTGGCCACCGACAAGGCCGCCGAGTTTACTCGCGAAAGAGTTGAGGCCCACAAAGCTACCGAGAAGGAGCTCGAAGGCCGGCTTGCCTCATATCAGGCCCAACAAGCTCAGGCGGAGGCCCGTCTTCTGGCGATCCTGAGTCATGAAGCCGTGGCCCAGCAAAAGCAGGACGAGCTAGCAAAATTACTAAATCGCCCGCCGACCTGAAGACTTGTATCTTTTCCTTTCTTTTTGTACATACTCCTGAATAAGAGGATTTTTTGTTCTTTCATGAATTGTACTTTGTGCCTATTTTGTTTCATGAATAAAGACATATATTTTTTCTCAATGGCGTGTTTCTCTCGGTTGAACTTGTTCTGTGGGAAATTTATCTTGGCCTCCTTGCAGGGTAGCGATGGCTTAGGATTCAGGGTTAAGATCTGCCTCCTAAGACTTTTGAGCTTTATGAGCCGTGAGGGTCTCATAAAGAGTTTTTCTCCCTACAGGTCGAGGGGATCCCGTAGGTGTAAGTTCTTCTTAAGAATCATGAGGATTCTTAAGCGGGTTTTCCCTTGGGAGTCGTAAGGATCTCACAAGAGAGTTTTCTTCCTTACGGGTCGTGAGGGCCCGCAAGTGTTGGGTGCAGTCGCCCTTATCCGTATTTCACGGGGTTAGGGGTTGCTTTGGGACGTTCTCTAGGATACCGTAGTTTAAATACATCACGGTCAAGGTTAAGGACCTCATAGTCCGTGGGTTTAAGGACTCCATAGTCTGATGTTAGTTTTAAGACATCACGGTCAAGGTTAAGGACCTCATAGTCCGTGGATTTAAGGACTCCACAGTCCGATATTAGTTTTAAGACATCACGGTCAAGGTTAAGGACCTCATAGTCCGTGGATTTAAGGACTCCACAGTCCGATGTTAGTTTTAAGACATCACGGTCAAGGTTAAGGACCTCATAGTCCGTGGATTTAAGGACTCCACAGTCCGATGTTAGTTTTAAGACATCACGGTCAAGGTTAAGGACCTCATAGTCCGTGGATTTAAGGACTCCACAATCCATGAAATGTGTGGTTACTGGGACCCGTCACCTCTTTGAAGACGTTGAGGAATTACAACGCCAAATATCAAAGGAGTGAAGAGATGCACCCTTTAACCAAGGTAAAATCGGTCTAGAATCATCATGGTTGATTGTTAGTTTTAAGACATTACGGTCGAGGTTAAAGACATCATAGTCCGTGGATTTAAGGACTCCACAGTCCGGTGTTTGCTCTGGATGCTTCACACGGGTTCACTGCCGTGCTTGGCGAGGACCAGACTCCGCTCTGGGCGTTTTCCGTGGGTTCAAAGAGTGACGTTATCCGCGTTCCATGTGACCAGGAATTTTGCACTAGATGCTTCACACGGGTTCACTGCCGTGTTCGGCGAGAACTAGGCTCCGCTCTGGATGCTTCACACGGGTTCACTGCCGTGCTCCGCGAGGACCAGGATCCGCTCTGGACGTTTTCCACGGGGTCAAAGAGTGACGTTATCCGCGTTCCACGGGACCAGGAATTTTGCACTAGATGCTTCACACGGGTTCACTGCCGTGCTCGGCGAGGACTAGGCTCCGCTCTGGATGCTTCACACGGGTTCACTGCCGTGTTCTGCGAGGACCAGGATCCACTCTGGATGCTTCACACGGGTTCACTGCCGTGCTCGGCGAGGACCAGGATCCGCTCTGGACGTTTTCCACGGGGTCAAAGAGTGACATTATCCGCGTTCCACGTGACCAGGAATTTTGCACTAGATGCTTCACACAGGTTCACTGCCGTGCTCGGCAAGGACTAGGCTCCGCTCTGGATGCTTCACACGGGTTCACTGCCGTATTCTGCGAGGACCAGGATCCGCTCTGGACGTTTTCCACGGGGTCAAAGAGTGACGTTATCCGTGTTCCATGGGACCAGGAATTTTGCACTAGATGCTTCACACGGGTTCATTGCCGTGCTCGGCGAGGACTAGGCTCCGCTCTGGATGTTTTCCACGGGTTCACTGCCGTGCTCTGCGAGGACCAGGATCCGCTCTGGACGTTTTCCACGGGGTCAAAGAGTGACGTTATTCGCGTTCCACGTGACCAGGAATTTTGCTCTAGATGCTTCACACGGGTTCACTGCCGTGCTCGGTGAGGACTAGGCTCCGCTTTGGATGCTTCACACGGGTTCACTGCCGTGCTCCGCGAGGACCAGGATCCGCTCTGGACGTTTTCCACGGGGTCAAAGAGTGACGTTATTCGCGTTCCACGGGACCAGGAATTTTGCACTAGATGCTTCACACGGGTTCACTGCCGTGCTCGGCAAGGACTAGGCTCCGCTCTGGATGTTTCACACGGGTTCACTGCCGTGTTCTGCGAGGACCAGGATCCGCTCTGGACGTTTTCCACGGGGTCAAAGAGTGACGTTATCCGCGTTGCACGGGACCGGGAATTTTGCACTAGATGCTTCACACGGGTTCACTGCCGTGCTCGGCGAGGACCAGGCTCCGCTCTGGATGCTTCACACGGGTTCACTGCCGTGCTCTGCGAGGACCAGGATCAGCTTTGGACGTTTTCCACGGGGTCAAAGAGTGACGTTATCCGCGTTCCACGTGACCAGGAATTTTGTTGATTATATCCGCATTTCACAGAGTAGGGATTTGACTCTTGGTGATCTGTATATCGCCGAGCCATGGAACTGGGAGTTGCCGCTGTTCCACTTCGCTTGATGTTGTGTCCGTTGTGAAGAGACGAGTGTTGAGACGATCTCTAGGTCACTTGCGGCCCGTCGAGATTTGGCTTCTTCTTATGATGAGACCTGGGGGAGGAGTATGATCCCTTCTTTGTTTACGCCCCTGGATTGTGTACAGGGATAGATGTAACATCACCTGTAGGGCATAAATTTCATTTTTATTTTATTTCTTTTCCCGCGATGCTCTATCATTTCAGCTTCATATCACGAAGGTCGCGATTGCCCAATCATTTCGGCTGTTTTTCGCGGTGCCCAATCATTTCGGCTATTTATTTTATTTTTACTCGCTGCTTTTTATTGCGAGTTGCCCAATCATTTCGGCTATTTTATATGCATACATTTTTACTTGCTACTTTTTATTGCAAGTTGCCCCATCATTTCGGCTATTTCGTATGCATGTGTGGCTCGCTAGCCTTTTCGTTGCAAGCTTGGATTTTAGAAACCGATTTCGGCATCAGCACCGCTACAACTGGAATGTTACCAGGAGCGAATCATCATTTGCCTCTGTCGCTGTTGAACAAAGGTGGCTTAGTAAACAGGGTTAAAGGTCCTGTCGACTAAGGCTTTTGACTTCATGAGCCGTAAGGATCTCACAAAGGTATTTCTCTCTATAAGTCGTGAGGATCTCGCAGGTGTGTTTTCTCCTTGGGAATCATGAGGATTCCTAAGTGCGTATTCCCCTGTAAGTCGTAAGGATCTTACAAAAGGGTTTTCTTCTTATAAGTCGAGAGGACTTATAAGGGTTGTTCACCGTGCGATCACATCCCCAGCCACGGGCGGGACTTTTGTTAGGGAAATGTTTATTCGCGCCCGTGGATTGTATACAAGAGTCAGTATGAGCCGCTTGTAGGGCATAAATTGAAGGTTGTGGGGGTTGCTTAAGCACAGGTTTAGGTTTCTGTGACTTAAGACTTTCAAATCCTATGAGCCGTGAGGGTCCCATAAGAGAGTTCTCCTTATGAGTCGTGAGGATCTTGCAAGTGCAATTTCTCCTTAGGAATCGTGAGGATTCCTAAGTGTGTTGCTCCTTTGTGAGTCGTAAGGATCTCACGCGGGTGGTTTCTCCTTACAAGGTCGTGAGGACCGTGCAAGTGTCTTTTAACGAGGTTGCGCCCTTTCGGGTTTTCACAAACACTCGCCTGTAGTCTTGCTGTTTTTACTCACGGAGCCCTTTCGGGTTTTCATCCGTGCCCACTTCGCTTATGGACATACCTTTTTTATTTTTTATTTTTATATTTTTTTTATATCGGCTTTGAGGTACTGCAATCCACTGTAGTTTATCGACATCTCGGTCAACAGCTAGTTTTAGGACATAGTGGTCCATTGTTAGTTTAAGGACGTTTCGGTCCATTGTTAGTTTAAGGATGTTTCGGTCCGTTGTAAAGGATGCTGGTTACTACTTAGAGTTCGGGCTTAGGAAGATAGCGAGCGGACATGGTCGTCGTCATCTATCATTGACCTAAGCCTTGACCTGTCAAGCGTAGTATTTCTTCAGGAAGCGACCGTTTATGGGCCTGAAAGGTCTTTCACCGTGCATATCCATGAGTAGATACGCTCCGCCGTGGTAGACCTTGTCTATGATGTACGGGCCTTCAATGTTCGGCTCGAATTTTCCCCGCTTGGTGCGATTGGGGATCATAGGTCTTTTGACCACTAGCACGAGTTCGCCTTGGCGGAATGCTCTCGGCCTGGTCAATCTTTCATATGAGCGCGTCACCTTTGCTTTATAAGCCTCCATATTTTGTTGCGCTATGAGCCGGATTTCATCAAGGGCATCAAGCTCCTCAAGCCGAAGGTGAGCATTTTCTTCGTTCGTCAGCTCGTAGTGGACCGCTATTCGTAGAGAGGGTAGCTCTATCTCGAGGGGGGTACTGCTTCGTACCGAATACTAACGCGTTTGGCGTTGTGTTCGTGGCCGTCTTGAACGTAGTTCGATACGCCCAAAGAGCTTCTTGCAGTCTCTCGTGACAGTCCTTTTTGTTTCGGGACACCATCTTCATCACGATCTTTGTCAAGGTTTTGTTGAAACCCTCGGCGAGACCGTTAGCTCGGGGATTATAAACTGAGGAATATCTCCAGTTTATATTATGCTGTTGCGCAAAGCGACTGATCTTGTGGTTTCTGTAGGCTGGCCCATTATCGGAGATGATCCGCCGCGGAGTTCCGAACCGATAAATGACGTGCGTCTTGAAGAAATGGAGGATATTCTCCGTCTTCACTTCCCTCAGCGGTACTACTTCTGCCCATTTGGAGAAGTAATCAGTCGTCGCCAGGATGAAACGATATCTCCTGGATGATGCTGGTTCGATAGGGCCAACTATGTCAGTCCCCTACATTTCGAACGGCCAGCTAGCCACCGTTGGATGTAGAGGATTTGGATGCTGGTGGATGAAGTCTCAATGGATCTGGCACGAGTCGCATTGCTTCGCATATTCGAGGCAGTCCTGGATCATCGTGGACCAATAGTAGCCCATCCGTTTAATCTTCAACTTCATCTTCGGGCCTGCTTGGTGAGAACCGCAGAGTCCGTCGTGGACTTCTTGAACGACTCTTTTCGCTTCGTCAGGTCCCAGGCATCTCAACGACAGGGAATTGAATGACCTCTTGTACAAAGTATCGTTGATGAAGGCAAAAGACAGAGCTCGTTTCATGAGCTGATGCCTTGAGGACGCATCTTCAGGCGTTCGACGGGATTTAAAGTAGTCTATAAAGACTTCTCTCCAATCCTCAACTATTTCTTGGTCTTTTATTTGCATGGCCGTCTGCTCGGTCGCTTCCTTTTCCTCGGATGATTCCGGAGATATTTCTGCCGGAGCAAGAACTCGACGGCTTTGTACCACATCCTAACATCATTGAGGTTCTCATCAGCCAGTTCTTTAGCGAGCTTGGCTAATGCATCCGCTTTGCTATTTTCCGCGCGCGGTATGTTTTCCAAAGTGTAGGAAGGGATTTGAGTCAGCAGTTGCTGTACTCTCTCTCCATACTTTACCAGTCTGGCTTGCATGTCTGGTAGTCGCCGTTTACTTGACTAACGACCAGTTGGGAATCTCCGTATATAAGGAGGTTTTCAATTCCCATGTCGATGGCGATTTCGAGGCCTGCTATCAAAGCCTCGTATTCGGCTTCATTGTTCGTCCTCGGTTCTGTTAAGGAGAAAGCGAAGCGCATTATCCCTCCTTGTGGAGTTACGAAGATAAGGCCTACTCCTGATTTGATTATGGGCCTACTTTGTTTGCGCTTCTTCATGGAAGATGCTCCATCGAAATAAAGTTCCCATCGGGTATCACCGCCGTCGATCGCGTCAAACCCATGTTCGTCTGGCAGCTCACAATTCAAAGGAGTCAGCCGGTATCGGATGCTCAGCGAGGAAGTCGGCGATGGCCTGGCCTTTCACTGCCTTGAGAGGCTGATATGTTATTGAGAACTCCATCAAGAGCAGGGCCCATTTAGCGAGTCGACCAGTCAGTATGGCCTTCGACATTAAATACTTGAGGGGGTCCACCTTCGATATGAGACGGACTTCATGCGCCAACGCATAGTGCCTGAGCTTGGTTATCGCAAAGATCAACGCCAAGCAGTGTTTTTCAATGGGGGAGTAGTTGCCTTCTGCCCCCAGTAGAACTCGACTTAAATAGTAGAGTGCTCTTTCTTTCCCTTGATCGTTCTCTTGCGCGCATAATGCGTCTAAGGAACCTTCGAGGGCGATCGTATAAAGAATGAAGGGCTTTCCCTTGACCGGAGCATCCAGCACCGGCGGGTTTTGCAGGTATTGCTTGATCTCGTCTAACGCGCTTTGGCATTTTTGATCCCATACGAACGGGGTTCCCTTCTTCATCAGGTGACTGTAAGGGCGGCACTTGCCTGAGAGGTTGGCTATAAATCGCCGGATGTATGCGAGCTTCCCTTGGAGAGACCGCAATTGTTTGAGAGTCCTTGGCGGTGGCATTTCCATGATCGCCTTGATCTTCGACGGATCTATTTCGATGCCCCGGTGACGGACACTGAATCCTAGGAATTTGCCTGAGGACACCCCGAACGCGCACTTGGGAGGGTTCATCTTCAAGTTGTATTGCCGAAGGCGTTGAAATACAGTCTTCAGATGCTCGAGATATTCCTCGTATGATTTGCTTTTCACGACGAGGTCGTCGATATAGCATTCGACGATTTCATGTATGAGGTCATCAAAGATCTTCGTCATGGCCCTCTGATAGGTGGCACCGGCGTTCTTTAAACCGAAAGGCATAACTTTGTAGCAGAATATTCCCAAAGGGGTCCGGAAAGCGGTATGTTTCTGGTCCTCGGGATGCATCTTTATCTGATTATATCCTGATGAGCCGTCCATGAAGGAGAAAATCTCGTGAGTGGACGTGTTATCTGTCATCAGCTCTGTGACTGGCACTGGGAAATCATCCTTCGGGCAGGCTTTATTGAGATCCCGGAAGTCCAAGCATATGCGCACTGTCCCATGTTTCTTCATTACCGGGACGATGTTGGCGATCCAGTCAGGATATTGAACTTCTTGGATAAACCCAGAATCGATCAGCTTCTTGACTTCGGCGTTGATGCTCATCTCAAGCTCAAGCCGCATTCTTCTAGGCGCCTGTTTGACCGGCTTGACGTCCGGGGATATTGCCAATTTATGCACAGCAATTTCTGGATCTAGTCCTGGCATTTCAGAATAGTTCCATGCGAAGCAATCTCTATGCTGCATAAGCACGTCTTTTAATGCAGCCATCTTTTCTTCAGATAGCAACTCGCTGACGAATGTCGGTCGCGGGTCGTTTGCCGTCCCCAACTCAATCTTCTTGAGGTTGTCTGCAGTAGTATATATGCCATCTTCCAGCTTTTTCGGCGCTGGTGGAAATTCTGGGATTACCTCGTCGTCATCGTTTTCGAAGCACCAGGGAAAGTCAGCAATATTCTCGGGCTCTTCTTTTGATATCGTTACCACACGACAGGTATGAGCTCGCTTGCAAGACCGATATGGATCTGGTTCTGCTTTTGTGGCTTTGGGTTCGTGCTTTTGTGGCGGCATTATCCTCCAGCTGCTGGATAGAGCCAACCTGCCTTACTGGTACGGGTCTTCGACCCAGTTCTTGAAGATGAAGCAGTCTTCGAGAGGATACCCTATTACTCGGTGTTAAGAGCAATAGTTTGGGTGAGGAACTTCGTCTGCTTGTTCGGGGTGTTTAGACTCCGGCAGTGTAAGCATCTGATGTTTTAGAGCGAGGTCAAGTATTTTCTTTGTCTTGTCTTGAGGAAAAGAGTACGCCCGACCCATTTTCCTTATGAGGGATAGATCGGAACCGCTTGATTCCAGCTTGCGTGGCTTCTTAGTCCCACTTTTTTGCTGTTGGGCGCCTTTTTCGCCTCTCGACTTATTTCTGCCTCTGCGTCGTGCCTTTTTTATAACAGGTTGACAGGGAGCGGCATTTTCATCTTTCACAGCCTGTTGGAGGAGGCGTTGTGTTTTGGCTTTCTCGTAGATGGCCATTTCGCGGTTATGATCGTCTCGGACTTTTTGACTAGCTTCCCTTACAATCTTGTCCATTTGCTCTTCGAACGACGGACTGGTCACTTTTGCATCAGGAAATTTTACTGGTTCAGGATTAGCATCTTCCCATTGAGCATCCGCTTCTTCATCGAAGTCATGCACGGCGTAGCAACCGTGGAGTAGTTCTCGTTTCTTGGACCGAATGTATCCGAGCCCAATTGTTTCCATTCTCCCATTAGGCAACTTGTGCTGAGTCCCGGGGATGTTCCAGACTCTGTCATAGAATTTGGCTTTTCGAGCGGTCTGTTTGAAGGATATCACCTGGCGCTTCAGCAACCTCTTCAAGCCTTCTGTATAATATCTGGGCAGACGGATGGGCTGAAGCCTGTCAAGCGTAGGATCCATACCGTGCCGGATTTCTTTCTCCACTTTGGTTTCTTCGGAGCGGTAGAATAGAATTGCCTTTTCGCTTTCTCGCCTGGGAAGGACATGGAACGTCCGCAGCTCCTCTATGCTGTAGGTATCGAGCGTATCCAGTTCTTTATGATGTTTAAGCGGCACCATGGCAACTTGTAGACTCTGCTCTTCATCAGCGGATGTCTGTATTGAAGGTCGAGCAGAGAATATAGCATGGACTTCATCTTCCGAATCGCTGCCAAAGATCAACGTGGGAGCAGACGATCCCGGCTTGTTGTGTTGGGGCAGACCCGAATAAATCATCTCCTCTTCCTCCTCGGTATCACTGCCGAAGACAGGGATGGTGGCATTAGCTTTGTTCTCCGGCTTGTGACACCTCTCCGTGTCTTCGAAATCCGGTAAAAAGTATTTGGCATCTTCATATTTGTGGACTTCGTTCACAGAGAACGGGTTCAGTTCTCCCATCACGGTATACTCGAGACTATCCTTAAAGTATTTCATACATTGATGCTGTGTAGAAGGGATGATATTATACTCGTGTAACCATGGTCGGCCGAGCAGAGCATTGTAGCATGTCTTGGCGTCTATGACGTGGAACTTAATGGGTGACGAGTAGCCCAAAGCGTAGCGTCAGTATCACAAACCCAAGAGTTCTTGATGATTGGGAGTCGAACCCGGAGATGGTGATTTTGTCCCGAGCAAGGTGCTGGACGCTCATGCAGATTTCTTTTAACACCCGCACATTGAGGAGATTAATGGAGGATCCATTTTCGACCAGGATTTTGCCTATCTTTATATCGTGGCAATATCCTGAGACATAAAGGGGGCGATTGTGTTCGCACGTCCCAAGGAGCAGGTCTTCATCACCGAAAGTGATATCGGCCGTGTGCACTTCTTCCAGTTCATCCTTCATCCTTTCTTCGGCGAGGAAGGCTTGGAATTGTTCGGGCTCTTGTAGTGCCTTGATTAATGAATCTCTCGCTTCTCGTGATAATAAGAGTGCGTCAAGAATGTTGAGCTGTGAGGGTAGCTTTCTCAGGTGCGCTAGGATGTTGTAGTCCACCTTACTTTTCTTAGGAGGATCCTTGGCAGTCAGCTCTTTCATAACTTGGTCATCTAAGGCGATATCCTCAGCGACCTTTTCCTTTCCCTTATCTTTTCTAGTTGCGGGTCCGAGATTCTTTTCCGGGAGCGTGCGATTGCGCAACTGAATGTTTTCGCAGGCCTCTGGTTCTTCTTCTTTTTCCAATGTGGACTCTTTAAAGAGGGGGCTAAGAGCCAGCTCCTCGTCAGAATCGCTTCCGAATGTGAGCACTTGCGATCCCCCGGCGTTTACCGTGCAACAGTTACCGGTAGTTCTTTCGTGTCCTTCGGCCGTACTTCTCTGCTCCCGACGAGTTCTGCGTTTCATTCGCTTAAAATGTTGCCGATGAGCAACATATCCCTGCCACCATGTTTTAAAAGCATCACACTCCTCAGTGGGGTGTAAAATCTTCCGATGATATGAGCAGTAATTAGGGTGCCTTTCCGCCCCATCGAGCGTGTTTTCTTCCGAGGGTGGTAGTTTCATTCCCATTAACATGGCTTTGGCAAATCTTTTCCTCGTCTTGAATATGTTTTTATCCGCGTCGGGAGTCTTTTAATCTGGCAGAAGTGCTTCGAATTTTTCGCTTAGCCGCTCGCGTTTGGCTCCTTCGGATGCGGCCGTCTCACGCTCCCGATTGGCTTTACTTTTCAAACGAATCTCGTCTAGAAAGGCGTCGATCATTTCGTCTGTCGGCCACACAAGTTCTGGTTCAGGCTGTGCCCCCAGTTTCTCAGTGCCAGGAGTTTTTTCATCGTCTGTAAACGAGTGGGAGATCACATGACAACTCTCCACATATTCCTTGTGTAGCGTTTTGAAAATCGTTTCGGTGAAATTTCGGAAAATTGGAAAAATAAGGGGGTTTTCTGTAAAAAGTCAAAATGCAAATATCTTATTATAAAAATTAAATATACATATTCTAGCTATGTAATTGCTAGTATTTGGTGTTTATTGAGCCACTGGTGAAATTTCAAATTTTCTGAAAAAAATAATTATTTTATTATTATTTTAAGCCGTCACTAATACATTTAATCAGGGAAAATTACAAATTGGAATGAGTTGAAACAAATTTTGTGCATCATAAAACTTTAAATAAAATTTTATCATGTGGTTTTTGAAACGAAATCGTTTGCCAAAACGGTTTAGAAAATATCGAAGAAAAAGACTTTTTTCGGTGAAATTAGTGTTAATGGGAATTGGGGTATAACATTTATCATTTTTCCTCACCCATACACCCATAACTCACCCTCTCTCCCTCTCCCCATATGGCCGATCCGACCATGACAGCCCTCCCCTTCTCTCTCTCCAATCACAAAGAAAAGAGAAGAAAAGAGAAGAAAAGAAAAGAAAATGATAAAAGAAAATGTGGACTTTGACTTTCCCACTTTCTCCACCTCACTCTCTCTCCTCCCTCACTCATTTCCCCTCCCCATTCTGGCCGAAAACAGCAAATTCCTACAACCCCTCCCCTCTTAATTCCCTCACCTCATCTCTCTCCAAAAATCTACAAAAAAATTCCATGAAAAATCAAGCAAACCTCACCGAAATCAAAATCTAACTCCTACCCATTATTCTTTATCCCATCTAGCATGGATCTTGGGGCATAGAAGCTAATTTGGGAGGATAAATTGCATGTAGATCTACAAGTCTTGGAGGTATAAATCTTGTCCAAATGGTTAAATTGTTGGTATTTTGCTTAAGCTAAAGTAGTTAAAAGTTGTTTGGGTTTCTAATTTAAAGTGAGGGTTTGTGAAATTCAAGAGAAGGATTTGAATCATGTTAGGGTTGTGATAAATTGATGATGGTTGTGATATGTATTTTAGCATCTTATGATATGCAAATCTAGTCTAGTAGTTGTTTTGTATATTGTCACTTAAAATTGTTAAAATTGGAGTTTTAACAAACTAGGTTTTTGAAAATGGTTAAATAATTGGGTTTAAAAATGTAATTAGATTTTTCATGACTTCATTAACATTATTAAGTGTAGCTTAATACTTTAGTTCATGAAAATCCAAGCTAAATTGTTTGTGCTTTTTGCTATTAAATTGTGAAAATTTGGGTATATTGTAAACTAGAATTTTGGGATTAATGGAATTTAATGAGATTAAATTATAGAAATTGTTTTTAGGACTTATTTAAGATGTTTAATAAGTATTATGGCCATTAGATTGTTTAAACGTCGAGTTTGGTACTAAAATGGGTAATTTGTGCTTGCTAGATTTTCGGAAAAATGGCTTTTAAAGTGAATTTGGGGTTTTTGTGAATTTTTAAGCTATTTTATATTATAATTAGTGTTCGTGAATGCGCAAATGAGTGTGTTTGGATTTTTCACGAGGGTTTGACGTTTGTACGTCGACATCGAGGGTTGGTTTGGCTATTCTTGCATGCGTAGGCGATAGGTTTTGACCTATGCATGATACGCGTGCCGATTTGATTTTCGTATGCCGTTTTGATTTCGAATTTGGTTTTAATGCGATACGATACATTGTAGCATGTAGGTACCCCCATGTGGACTTCGAGACGACAAGTAAGCGCGTGGCGACGTCGGCACCGGCGAGCGAGGACCAGGTGAGTAGATTTATATCTACGGGGAGAAGTCGGGTGGATGGCGTATAGCACCCCCGCAGTCCGTGGTGGTGTATACAGATGCGTATACACACCAACAATTATTATATGTTATTTGGGATTAATAACGATGTTTAGGATGGATATTGGTGTGTTGGATTATTTTAGTGTCGCGAACCCTAGGGTAGTGTTGCACTACACATACACACATACATACTTGCATACATTCCTATTTATATGTGCTCATGGAATTCTTTATAGTTATGTGTTCACATGGATATGGGACTATGTGTTCACATACGGATTTGAGGATGATACTTGGGATTGAGCTGAGTCGATGAGATTTGTTTGTGGTTGTGATATCGGTGATATGGCAGGATTCGTACTTGAGGTACGTCCTGGTGTTATAGCGGATCTTGGGGCGGCGATACGGGTGAATAGTGTTATAAATAAAATGGTCGACATGTGATCGTGATATGAGGCATGATATGCTAGGATATTGATATTAGGCCGTATCGGGCGATGTATACCCCTTGATGATGATATGTGCTGACGATATCGGTTTGTACGAGATTGTCGATCAGTAGTCAGATCATGAGTATATTGAGGATATTAGTATTGTACTAGACATAGGTCAGTATCCTAGACTATGATCTTGGATAAAGAGGATACCAGAGGAATAGTGTGAGGAATATGATATTGACCTGTACCCAGATTTGGGGATGCCGTACGACGGATTTACGTACGAGCTATATCTTGATGATTGATCCGCACTCTTGACTTAGGATGTCTGATTATAGATATAGTATCGGATATGATATTATTGAGGCGGGATCACCGACTAATATATATACAGGTATGTATATGTATCGACTCAGATGTTAGGCGGTTTCCTTACCTGTAGTCTAGCTTGTAGCTTAGCCCTTTAGTTTAGTTAGTTGTTAGATTAGATTCGGTTCCTACCTATTTCAAAGCTTACGAATCGTGCGTATTTTAAAAGACAAGTCAAGGGATTCTACGGATATTTCAAAAAAAAAACGTATCTTTTCTTAAAAACACCGTAGCCCCTATTTTCAAAACCCCACGATTCGTGTTATTTCAAAAGGCACCATTGTAGGACTTATATTAGGTTAAATCAGATTAGTTATCGTTGCGTCTAGTATTCAGCTACCGCTCATTATTGTTGTTTGCTCCGCATCACATGCTTATATTATGCTTCATATTCTACTGTTGATATCTTGTGGTTAGGACACCAGCACCATTACCGATGATGCGTATGTACCACGTACACTTACTTGCCGGCTCACACACATCTTCATCGGTAATTGCCATGTCACGTATACCTTAGAAAATATTATTGCTTGACATAGCCTGTTAGCTAATAGTTTAGACATGATATTAGTGTACTTGCCTTATATGTTAATTTAGACATTGTAGTTATTACCTGCTACCTCATGCATACTGTTATTCATTGTTATGCCACATTCATGGATTCTCATGCATATATTCACTTTTTACGTGCTATTGAGGTTTTGGATTCGGATTTCCATGAGATTTTCTGGATTTGGGGAAAACCGCAAAACATATACAAACTTCTTCTTTCTCTTTTTAAATAAAAAAGCGCGGTTTTTCCCATGATGTATGAGTCGTCCACCATGAGTTTGCTGATGGATTTCGAGACCCGATTCGAGGAGTTGGATGAACCGTTTCGGGTACATGGTGGACCCGGTAAGGTACCCCGGGGCAAGAAGCTCGTGGTGATGACGATGAGCCTGGCAGGGGGAGACTACCTACCGGTGATTTTACCCGACGCGTCGGATATCCGGAGGATACCGTCGTGGTCTTGAGATGGATGGTAGGGGCCGGTCTGGACTGACGGCGCCCTAAATATTGAGATTGAGACATTGAGATTTCGAGATATTGAGGTACTAAGATTTGATGATACAGGCCAGTCCGGATAGCCGGAGCCTGAGATTTTGAGACATTGAGATTTATATTTTGTGTCGATGCTAGACACTGTTGATGCTGATTTCATTTATGATACCTCATTTTAAAAATACAAGGGAAATCGCACTAAATTATGAAAACAGTTTCTTCATTTACATGTATTCTGTTTTCATGCATTCATATCTCATTCATATGATATATTGCTACCTGAGGCACTGACACGAGCACTTGGTATTACCGTTGCTTAGAGGTATACCCTAGCCATTGATATAGATTGCATGTTATATATATTTTAAGGATATATTATGATCTTTGACCTAGGTTGCGTTATTTATGCGATTTCTGTGCGTAGATGTTTTTCTATTCACGAGTTGGCAATTCACCCCCGTTGTGCCCCAGTTTCTTGCAGGTTTGCCGTACAGGTTTCATTACGGCTTGCGGGCATAGTTTCCTTCGGGTGATTTGCTAGTAGGTGAGTTTACTTGTATCGTACCCCCCATTATATAACTTGTATATTATTACTCTGTTGTATCTAGAAGTTCCATCAACCAAACATGTATTTATTTCAGAGATAGAGACATGTGATGTTATTCTTTCGACCTTAGAGTCGCGCGTTTTATTTCTGTGGTTTTCTTGTGGTTTTGAGTTTTGACCCTCGCCGTTGGCGTTGTATATTATATTGCTTGTGTGGTTGTGACCGTCGATTGACGAAGAGCTAGCTCCCGCTTGGGGATGCCTTTTATTGATTTCGTATACTATTCATGTTGTATCCCGTTTGGGGGCCAGTATTTACAAAGGAGACTCTGCCGAAATTTTCAGTAAATTTTTGATGTTTTTAAAAACCGCATAATTCGGCTTATGCTATTGAAACTACTTGTTTTAAATTGGTTTTCCTTCACTCTACTACTTTTCTTGGTTTGGTTTTCTGGGTTCTCTGTTTACTTAGATTACGTACGCCTCGAGACGTTCGTAGTTTAAGTGCCGGTCATGTTCCGTACTTTCGGGACGTGACACCTTGGATTCATCCGACGAGCTCTCTCCGTTATCTTCCTCTTGAAAGAAGTGGTTGAGGAACTCTTGGAGTGTGATGGGAGTTCGCGCCTTCTGATTGTATTCCTCCAGCGCGTCAATCTGTTTCTGCAAGTCCGTACGCTTGTTGCCAGGCTTCACGGGCTTCTTAGATTTCTTCTTCTTTTTCTTTGAAGATTTCGACGGCTGGTTGTGAGTACTGGGGCCATCACCACTGATCTTCGGAGTTGGGCGCGGCTTCAGCATCCCTTCAATGATTTGAGGTTCCAGCGGGTTCTTCCACCTGATCGCCGGGCATGTTTTAAGATCGTTCAGCATCCTCTTGGTTTTTGCTGAAAGCACGATTTCCCATGGAGCTTCTTCAATGAAAGAACAAGTTGCCCCCGGTGTGTCCGTCTTCTTAGCAGTGTGAGGTTGTGGCGGGTTCACCTTCCACTTCTCGGACAGCGCAAACTTACCCTGTAGGTATTGATCTTCAATCCATCCTTTGAAGACGAAGCAATCCTCAATCGGATGGCTTACCGTTTGATAGTAAGGGCAGTAGTTGGGGTTATTCACCTCACTGGGTTGCGGCGGTCGCCTTGGGTTTGGTAAGTTGATAAGCCTGTTGCGTATTGCCAGCTCGAATAGCCTCTTCGTCTTATCCCGCGGGAATGAGTAGGGGCACTTCATTTTCTCATTGTAATACCGCCGTCTTTCTTCCAGTTGATCCGCCAGCTTTGGGGCACTGGGTTGCTGTTGAGCGTTCGCCACGAAGGTTGCCTTCCCTTTACCCTTGTCATTCCGAGGTTCTGGCTTCGGGGGAGACGGTCTGTGACCCATCTGGTCCATCTGGGCCAACTTGTAGATCAAAGCCTGGAACATGGTTGGCTTAAAAACCATCATGAACTGTGAGATAGTTGCATGAGGATCTAGGGTACCCACGAACATGCCCACCGTGGGCGCCTCCTCAATGCGTTGTTCGCATTTCGACCACAAGTTTCGCCAGCGTATAGCGTACTGGACCCACGTATCGCCTGGTTTCACCCTGGCATTAATCAATGCCGTTATCGGGGTACGTTCGCTGGCACTCGCGAATTGCTGAGTAAATAGCAACTCCATTTCCGCGAATGTTTTAATAGAGTCGTTTGGGAGCTCAGAGTACCACTCGAACGCCATTTCTGACAAGCTACCGACAAACTGACGAAGCAACAATTTATCATCACCGACGGTGTTGCCGCAAAACGCCCTAAACTGGGCAACGTGCTGGTGGGGATTGCCCATCCCCTTATAGACATGAAATTTCGGTATTGTATAGCCCGGCGGGTACTTGATCTGATCATACCAGCTCGGATATGGTCGCCCTGTTCTGACAACTTGACCCGCTGCCTCAGTCTCCTGGTGAACTCGTATCTGTTGGGCCATGTATTCGTCCAGGTCAGCCTTGGAGATTGTTTCCTCCTTGGCTGTTGACAGAGCGGGTAGAGGATTTGACGTTTTTCCCCTGTCGTCTTCAAGAACGATTGGAGGGTCTTCAGCAGGAGACTCTTGTTGGATCATTATCCCCACCATGTCCTGGAACAGGAGGGCCATTCGTTGTATATTGGCTGCTTGTTCCGCAGCCTCTTTATCCTTCTTCTCCAATATCCTACGAAGGAATTCAGAGTCAGTTTCTTGCTCCTGGCGTTGATCAGATAACGCTTCGGGGCTTTCTTTCGGCCCAGTGAGTGCGGCCATCACGTTCATCATTTCCTGGAGCTTCTGCTGTTGCTCCTGAGCTTTGGTCACTGACCGTGTAAGCAGCCTATGACCCGTGGATGCACGACTGTCCTCTTTTCCCAGCGCCATGTATACCGTATGCACTGTCATGCCCCCAGACTTAGGGCGTTTAGGCTTATTGTCCTTGACATTTGCTGCAGGAGTGGGGACTCTATCCGGCCTTCTTCTCTTTTGTGTAGTCGACATGGAGGGAGCCGTTGCAGCGGGCACCCAAGCGGTTGTCGTCCTTTGTTATTTGACGTGACGGTTCTGTCCTTCCTGAACCCTCACCCTCTTCTGCCGGCGAGAGTGATTTTCAATGATTACCGAGTCCTGAACCCGTCGCCAGACCTTATAAATTTTGGAGGACAGCCGTTGAGGAGGCTGCTCTGGCTTTGTTTCTATAACATTCTCCGCAGGTGGATGGGCTCTTTTGAGAACTGCAATTGGCGAATTTCTGTGTACCCTGTTCAGCAGCTCGAAGCTGTTCCTGGTTGGAATAGCAACCTCAATTTCCACCGTTGGAGCTGGTGGAGTTAGTCCGGAGGGGGAGTTGCCCCTAGTCTTCCTTATCCGGCGCCAATGGCGATGTTGGGCATGGCGGGTTGTTGGGATTGATTCAGCGACGGCTTCGTCTTGCCCCCTTTTCTGGGGAGGGGCTGCTGCTGGTGTCAGCCTTTCGAAGACTGACGTTCGTTGAGAAGCTACAGATCTTTGAGCGAGAGTGGGAACGGGGGTAGTCAATCTCGCGAAGACCGACCCTCTGGGAGGAGAAGCCGCCTTGACGACTCTGGGAGCAGCTGTCCTCTTTGGGATGGCCTTCTCAGGTATCACGGGCTTCTTGGCGGGCCCTTTGGAGTTCAGGCTCAGTCTAGTGAAGACCGAGGAGTTGGATGACCCGCTGAGAGTGGCCGTAGGAGTAGCAAGTCGATCAAAGACCGATTTCTTTGACGCTTCTGGTACGCGCATTGGGATGTTAATGTTTACCGGCGGGAGCATGGTCCTAAAGAATAGACCGGTGGTAGCTTGAGTCACTTGCTCCACAGGCATAGTGAATAGGGAAGCAGCTTGCGGTCCATATGCTACACCTCCAGGTGAGGCAGAGCGTCGGTTGCATTTGCAGTTGGAGCAGTTGTCAGCCATTGCTGTTTGCTTTCTGCACCAAGCAAGAGCCCAAATCTTAGTAACTTGAAACCCGAGGGCAACCATTAACAAACCGCGATTCATTCGCAAATACGATATACGAAGTGTGGAGTGGAAAGAGGAAAAGGTCCCACCGGGCGTGCCAGAATCTGTTCCCCTCCGAATGACGGTGCGACAGGGACGTCTTGCCTGAAATTCGGGGCAGATGCTAATTGGAGCTATCCGTCCACCTCTCCGAAGATGCCAAGTTGATTTATGGCACCATGTATCGAAAGTTTAAACGGATGCGGCTGATGTAGCAGACTTCGTCAGATTCCCCCTCGTTTGAGGGGTTTTTGATTGTGGGGACGCTCTTCCCTGCAGGCGCAAGCCCCTGCAGTTAATTACGCTACCGCATCGCGGTAACAACTTTCTCCTTCTCCATATGGCCACTTCGTGTCATGTGTGTCTGTTTTGTGTTTGGTTGCCCATGGATTGTGTACGGAGACTGAGTTATGTCGTCGCCCGTAGGGCGTGGACTAGTCCAAATCCGTATCTTTCTTAGATTTGGGTTTGGGGGTTGTGTTTAAGGATACGTTAACCTCATTTGAGACTAAGATCGACTTAAACGTTGGTTAAGGATACGTTAGTCTAGTTTTAGACTAAGATCGACTTAACGGGATCATTTAGATCCATCAAGAGAGCAATTTAAGGGAGCCCTGTTGTTTAGTTTAGTGACATTGCGGTCAATAGGTAGTTCAAGGACATTGCGGTCCAATGTTAGTTTTAAGACATTGCGGTCAAGGTTAAGGACGTCGTAGTCCGTGGATTTAAGGACTCCACAGTCCGATATTAGTTTTAAGACATCACGGTCAAGGTTAAGGACGTCATAGTCCGTTGTTAGTTTTAAGGCATTCCGGTCAAGGTTAAGGACCTCATAGTCCGTGGGTTTAAGGACCCCACAGTCCGTATCAATGGATGGTCATTGGGACCCGTCACCTCTTTGAAGACGTTGAGGAATTACAACGACAAGTATCAAAGGAGTGAAGAGATGTACCCTTGAACCAAAGTAGATTAAGTGATCTGTAGTTCAATTTGGAAACTAAGATCAATCATTATATTATGAGCCCATTGGCCCAGTTAAGTTTGAATTGAGGACTTATGGCCAGCTTAGGCTAAGTCCAATCATGTTTGGGATATTGGCCCTCTGTTGGTTCATTAAAGGAGAGGCTTTGCCTCTGGAAACTTAGCCAGTTAGGCTAAAGCTAGTGTTAAACACTAAAGACCAGCAGTGTTGAACATTGGGAGTAAGATTGACAAGTTAGTGTTAAACACTAAAAGATAATCAGTGTTGAACACTGGGAGCAGAGTTTTCAAATTAGTGTTAAACACTAGGCAAATCAGTGTTAAACACTGGAAATAGAGATTCCAAATTAGTGTTTAACACTAAGGCAAATCAGTGTTAAACACTGGATACAGAAGTTTCAATTTAGTGTTAAACATTGAGGCAAGAGGGGTCACGTGGTAACACGTGAGAACGCCCTGCTTCCCTTTATTTTGTTCTACAGATAAGTGTTTAACACTTTTAATTCTGAAAGCCATCACGTGTGGGCACGTGATGGGGGCCTGCGCTTTGATCTGTTAGAATGTTCATTAGGGGCCACGTGTCGACACGTGAGGGTGCCTTAGAGCTCTTTCTGTTTCTTTTTCTTTTGTGTGCTTTAGAGATCACGTGAGGCATTGCCTCACAGTTCTCTTTTATGGATCTTCGCAGGAGTCACGTGGTAACACGTGAGGCATTTACTTTAGAGTTCTTTCTATGGATCTTTGCAGGGGTCACGTGGTAACACGTGACTCTGCATGTTTTAAAGATTTGTTCATCTCTTAAGAATTAATAGGGTTAAACCCTAGCGACAAACTTTAGAGAAATTAAATTCCTGCTTTCTTCTGAAGAATTATATTCTTAATAGGGTTAAACCCTAATTTCTTTTCTTAAGGGAATTAAATTCCTGTGAGTTTGAGGGAATTGTGTTCTCAATTAGGGTTAAACCCTAGTTCTGTTTTTTTTGAAGGAATTAAATTCCCATAACATTGGGTTAAACCCTAATTTTATCTCGAAGGAATTGAATTCCTATCATGTTGTGAGAATTAAATTCTCAAAACTCAGTTCCTCCTCTGTGTTTTAGATCTGCATGGCAGGATCTCAACCCAATGAGAATTAAATTCTCAATTCATGGGGAGATGTGCACTTTACAGATCCTCCATCAGAGAAAGAACTAAGTTCTTTTCTTTATATAAGAGTTAAACTCTTTTGAGAATTAAATTCTCTTTTTAAGCCTCCCTTTCTTTCTCTTACCTAGGGTTTTCCTTTTGCAGAGAATCAAAGGCTCTGTATCTCTCTCTCTGTGTGTATCAAACGAAAAGGTCCAAAGGTCTCAAAAAAAAAGTCCCTCTCTTCTTTTCTTCGCTCCTATTTATAGGAGAAGGAAAAGAATCAATCTGCTAAGTAAATCTCTCATTGAGAGATTTGATTTATATTTATCATTAATCTGGGCCTTTAGATTGTTAGGTGAATTTTATTCACCATTGGATTTTAAATCCAAAGATATCTCTTTGTTATTTCGGTTAGATTTAGAGGGAAAATCATTCCAAGTCCAAATTTTTTCCATAAATTGGTGATGTCTAATCACCTTTAGATTTTTAATCCAACGGTTTCAAATAATCTTTCTCCATTTTGGAAAGATTTGAATAATTCATCCTCAGAATTTTAATTCTGTTAAAGAATAAGGCTCTTAAAGCCGGTCACATGTGGCCACGTGACCCCTGGAATGGGCTTCTCTCCTTCTGCGCTCTGTTCTCTGGCCGCTGCTTAACCATCATGTGCCAGCACGTGACCACTGGTCACGTGTGAGCACGTGATGCCTCTTCTGGAGCTTTTTCTTGATTTTAATCAGGGGATGAATGTGCTTTTTGCCGCTGCTTTAAGCGTCACGTGCCAACACGTGCCAACTGGTCACGTGTGAGCACGTGATGCCTCCTCTGAGGCTTCTCCTGATTTTTAATCAGGGAACACCACCGATCTTTGGAGTTGGACGCGGTTTTAACATTCCTTTGATGACCTCGGGTTCGAGTGGATTTTTCCACCTGATCGCCGGGTATGTTTGGAGATCCTTCAGCATTCTTTTAGTTTTGGTTGAAAGAGCGACATCCCATAGAGCTTCTTCTACGAAAGAGCATGATGCCCCCGGTGTATCCGTCTTCTTAGGAGTGTGTGGCCGAGGCGGGTTCGCCTTCCAATTCTCGGATAATACGAATTTGCCCTGCTAATACTGATCTTCTATCCAGCTTTTGAAGATGTAACAATTCTCGATCGGATAGCCCAACATTCGGTGATAAGGGCAATAGTTAGGATTGCTAATGTCGCCTGGTTGCGCTGGGCGTCTTGGCTCTGGCAGAGTGATGAGCCTGTTGCACAGTGCAAGCTCGAATAAGCTCTTCGTCTTGTCTCGAGGGAACGAGTAAGGGCGTCTCATTTTGTCTTCGAGAGATCGAGTTCTATTATTTTGTCGATCAACTGGTCTTAGACCACTGAGCTGCTGTTGAGCGTTAGCGACAACGGTCGCTTTCTCCTTTCCTTTCTCGTTCCGCGGCTGCGGCTTTGGAGGAGACGATCTATGACCCATCTGGTCCATTTGGGACAGTTTGTCGATCAAGGCCTGGAAAGTGGTCGGCTTGAAGAACATCATGAATTGGGAAATAGTTGCATGAGGGTCCAGAGTGCCCACGAACATTCCCACCGCCGGCGCTTCTTCGATGCGCTGTTCGCATTTCGACCACAGATTCCGCCATCTTATTGCGTATTGAACCCATGTATCTCCAGGTTTCACCTTAGCGTTAATCAATGCTGTAATCGGGATGCGTTCACTAGCACTCGCGAATCACTGGGTGAATAATAGCTCCATTTCCGCAAAAGTCTTGACGGAGTCATTTGGAAGTTCAGAGTACCATTCAAACGTTGTCTCCGACAAGCTGCCAACAAACTGACGGAGCAAAAGTTTATCATCACCCCCTGTGTTGCCGCAAAGAGCCCTGAACTGAGCGACATGTTGGTGGGGATTGCCTGTCCCCTTGTACACATGGAATTTGGGGATCGTGTATCCCGGCGGTGTAAGTCGATGTGCAACACCCCACGACTTGCGGGGAGGCGGAAATATGAAAAACGATCTTGTTCTTTGCTTAAACATCGACTAACCGAGAATCTTTGCATAAACAATAACTAACAAAAAACCATAGAAGAGTTAACTACTATGATAAGTGATTATACCTAAAGATCCGAGTCCTTCGTCTTATCGTACTCCACGTCCTCTCCGGCCTTCTCTATGTAGTAGAAGATCCACCCGAGAGTTTTACTGCAAGCTTCACCTCAAACTAGAGGTAACTAGGTTTCTTAAAGTGCTAATCCAAGTAACCTAGGTGATATAGAGTTGGGTTATGGATTAAATAGTCTAATCTAATCCTTGATCTCAACACATGAGAGGGGAGGATTAGGGTTTGAAGAGAGAGAGCTTGAGGAGAGAGAAGGTGAGCATGAGAATGAGATGAGATAATGATGTATCATAATATATATCAAGCATTATCATTTATCCAATAAAAGAAAATAAAGGATTTACAACCATGCTTGATAAATATCTAAGGGTGATTCATCTCCATGAGTCATTAAGCATTTATGATGCATTAATGACATGGATGAATCACTCATATGACTCACTAATCTCATTGAATGCATATGCCACCTTAACCCCCAAATCATCATCTTCTAGAAGCTTCTCGCGTAATTATGAGAACGCCCCTCCTATCCGTGAAAACACGGAAAAACTTTAGACTGTATAAATCCAATAACCGGATACTAGAAACTGGCTTAAACCAAAGCCGGCTAGTAAAAACTGTCCGGATGTCGTACGTACGTAAACACACGTATGCGTCCGAACCCTTGTCGTAAAACCATACGACCTCTATATCGTTTCGCCTGAAGTAGGGAAACTCTCTGTGTGGGACTCTAGAGACTCGACTACTATGCTGGCAGTGGGTTTAACCACAGACCGCAAGCGGCACTAGCTATACGTAACGGTCCCCAGGTAGATGTCGATAAGAAGGCCGATGAGGAAACCCATCCGAACTCCTACTGAGTCTGATGTGAAAATCTCCGTACAGTCCGGTCCGTTCGTCTAAGACTATCGCATATCGGGCCTAGGGGGCGGCAAGCGTCAGTTACCTAATAGCGGTATAAGTCGTGTCGGAGCGAAGCCCATTACACCCTGAGAAACTACTGGAACCTACCAGCAAATCTCGCTTGCCCTGGCCAGGGACTTTGCGTAATGGCTCTTTGACACAGCGCGATATCAACCCCCAATACCGGGAGAGACGAATCCTGTCTAACCGCCACTGCCTCCAAGTGCTCGGGACTGCACCCAACTGCTACCTGTTTGCATGACTCCTTTGAGCCGTGGTAGGGTAGCAATCTAAGAACAGTGGGACACACTCAAGGCGAAGTAGCAGTGTCAAGTCTGCGGACTATGCTGTACTCATGTCACCTGGGAACTGTTCACTGACGACTGGTATAAAACCAACCAACAGTTCCCTGTGAGTCCTGTCCGGTGTACCCGTAACCTAACGAGCACCTGCATACTATCTCCAGTGCGACGTACTGATGGCTGTGGGACAGACCATCTCCCAAACTGGGATGAGAAGCGTACACACTAGTCTACTCCGGAGTATCGATGCCCTGTCTCGATAATCCAATGACTAGGGACCAGAATAAGGATGTGCTTGTAGACTACCCAGCCCCTACTAGTGTGACTGCCATCACAACGCTGGTAGTCAAGCAAGATCCTAAGAGCTCTATCAATACGTATACTCACATATTAAGATAGAAAAACCAAGTAGCATACTACCATGTTTAGCAAGACTGTTATATACATGTGAATATCCTAAGCTTCCATTAAGTAATATACAAACTAGTATGATACAATAATGGCCCCTAGGGCATATACACTAACAATCTCTCACTTGCACTAGGGCCATGTACTGGCATATCGAAGATCGATGATCTCGAGTAGCCTCTCGAACTGAATCTGAGGTAGAGCCTTTGTGAATGGATCAGCAATGTTCTCTTCAGTAGCAACTCTCCGAACCTCGATTTCCTGAAGATCAATGATCTCCCTGATCAGGTGATACCGCCTTAAGATGTGTCTGGACTTCTGATGGGACCTTGGTTCCTTCGCTAAAGCTATAGCTCCGTTGTTATCGCAGTACAGAGGTATTGGATCAACTATGGTAGGAACCACCTGAAGTTCTGTTAGGAACTTCTTCATCCAGACTGCTTCTTTTGCGGCATCGCAAGCAGCAATATACTCCGCTTCCATCGTTGAGTCAGCAACGGTGTCCTGCTTGGAGCTCTTCCAGCACACCGCCCCTCCATTGAGGGTAAAGACATAACCCGACATAGACTTGGAATCGTCCTTATCACTCTGGAAGCCAGAATCAGCAAAGGCCTCTAACTTGAGGTCTTTTCCGCCGTAAACCAAGAACATCTCCTTAGTCCTTCTCAAGTACTTGAGAATGTTCTTCACTGCTATCCAGTGATTCTCCCCTGGGTCTGATTGATACCGGCTTACCACGCTCAGTGCGTAAGCTACATCTGGTCTGGTGCACAACATCGCATACATTATAGAGCCTACCGCAGAAGCGTAGGGTATAACGGACATGCGTTCCCTTTCCAAATCAGTCTTGGGAGACATCTCTTTGGAGAGGGTGATTCCGTGACAAGCCGGTAGATTACCGCGCTTAGAATCTTCCATACCGAATCTTTTCAGTATAGTGTTGATATACCTGGACTGCGAAAGTCCCAACATCCTCTTGGATCTATCACAATAGATCCGGATCCCCAGAATGTAAGAGGCATCACCCAGGTCTTTCATGGAGAATCTTTGTGACAAGAATCCTTTGACAGATTGTAGCATAGGAATGTCGTTTCCTATCAATAGAATGTCATCCACGTACAAGACGAGGAATACGACACTTCTGGCCACAACTTTACTACATATGCATGGTTGATCTGGATTTTTGATAAAGTCATATTCTTTGACTGTTTCATCAAAACAGATGTTCCAACTCCGCGATGCTTGCTTTAGTCCATAAATGGACTTAAGCAACTTGCATACTTTCCCGCTGCTCCCACTCTGATTGAAACCCTCTGGCTGATCCATATAGACGCACTCTTCTAAATTACCATTCAGAAAAGTCGTCTTTACGTCCATCGGCCAGATTTCATAATCATGGAAGGCAGCAATAGCAAGAAGGACCCGAATGGATTTGAGCATAGCCACTGGAGAAAAAGTCTCGTCATAGTCCAAACCAGGTCTTTGACGAAAACCCTTTGCAACAAGTCTAGCCTTATAGGTTTCTACCTGTCCATCTACACCAATCTTTTTCTTGAAGATCCATTTGCATCCTATGGGTTTTACCCCATCTGGAGCAAAGTCCAAAGTCCATACTTTGTTGGTGTACATAGACTCTATTTCAGTCCGCATTGCATCTAGCCATCGTACCGAGTCGCCGCTCTGGATGGCCTGCTGGAAGCTAGTAGGTTTATCATCATCGATGATGCAATCCTCTCTATCCCCATCTATGAGAAAACCGTAGTATCTCTCAGGCGGATGAGACGGCCTACTACTTCGGCGGAGGGGTGTGGGAATGTCCTGTTCTTCTTGAACTACCGGTTCTACCAAACTTTCAGTAGTAGTTTGTGGTTCTGGAATTTCTTCCAGTTCTATTTCGCTCCTACTTGTTTCCTTTTCTAAAAACTGATGTTCTAGAAAATGTGCATTACGAGAAACAAACACCTTCTGTTCCTCTGCGTAATAGAAATAATATCCCTTGGAGTTCTTTGGATATCCCACAAACAAACATTTCACTGATCGTGCCTCGAGCTTGTCCACATGCTGCTTTTTAACAAAAGCTGGACATCCCCATATTTTCAGATGCTGAAGATGGGGTTTCTTCCCACTCCACATCTGATATGGAGTGGTAGGTACAGTCTTGGTAGGAGCCCTGTTCAGAAGATATGCCGCTGATTCTAGCGTATAACCCCAGAAAGATCGCGGTAACTCAGCATTACTCATCATGGATCGTACCATATCCAATAGGGTTCGATTCCGTCTCTCCGATACACCATTATGCTGTGGAGTGTATGGAGGAGTAAGCTGAGAGAGAATTCCTTTCTCTTTTAGGTAACCTCGGAACTCGGCACTTAAGTATTCACCACCTCGATCAGATCTTAGTGTCTTGATGCTTTTGCCGGTTTGGTTTTCTACTTCATTCTTATACTCCTGGAATTTTTCAAAAGCCTCGGATTTATGTTTCATCAGATAAATGAATCCGTACCTTGAGTAATCATCCGTAAAAGTAATGAAATAGGAAAAACAACCTCTTGCATGTGTAGACATTGGACCACATATATCGCTGTGTACGAGTCCTAAGAGCTCGCTCGCTCTTACTCCATGTCCAGTGAATGAAGTCTTTGTCATCTTTCCTTTGAGACATGATTCACAAGTGGCATAAGTTTGATATTCGAACGAGTCCAAATATCCTTCTCTATGTAACTTAGTTAACCTTGTCTCATTGATGTGACCTAGTCTACAATGCCATAAGAAAGCCTTATTTAAATCTGGAGACGTTCTTTTTAGTGTGTTCTGGACATTGAAAATCTGGATTTGGTTTAAGACATATATACCTTTATTTAGTGTACCGGACCCAATCAAACCATGATTAAGGTGGATGTTAACAACATCGCTTACAAACGTGAAATCATAACCTTTATTTGATAACAAGGAAACAGATATGATATTACACGTTAAACTAGGTACATAAAAACAGTTATGCAAAACCAAAATATGTCCACTCGTCAATCCCAGGTGATAATCCCCGACGGACACAGCTCCCACGCTAGCTCCGTTAGCAACCTTTAGGGTCATATCACCTTCCTTCAGCACTCTACGGTTTCTCAGTGCCTGCAATGAATTGCATATATGAGATCCTGATCCGGTATCCAATACCCAGGAAGTAGAGTTGATTGACAAACAATTCTCAATTACAAACACACCTGAAGTCGAAGCCACAGCTTGCTTCGGTCCTTGGTTCTTGGCGTTCCACGCCTTGCAATCCTTCTTCCAGTTCCCTTTCCTGTGACAATGGAAGCACTCATCCTGCGCCACTACTGGCACTGCAATCTTTTTCTTTCCCTTCGTTCCCACCTTACTAACACCTCCTCTAGGTCTGGTGGCGGCCTTCTTCTTCCTTCCTTTGGCCCTAGCCTTGGACCCGGAAGAAGAAGCACCGCTAACAAACATAGCGGGTGTTTCCCTTGC
Organism: Agapanthus africanus; assembly: GCA_030015575.1. Lineage (NCBI taxonomy): Eukaryota > Viridiplantae > Streptophyta > Magnoliopsida > Asparagales > Amaryllidaceae > Agapanthus > Agapanthus africanus. The sequence goes on along the minus strand of JASDDO010000001.1, from coordinate 44,064,153 downwards.
CTTCTGCACTCCTCAACATGTTAAGGAGTTCCGGAAGTTCAACTTCTTTTCTTTGAATGTTGAAATTCAGAATAAACTGGGCGTAGGTGGGAAGAAGGGACTGGAGAATAAGGTCTGTATAGAGCTCATTATCCAAAGTCGTCCCAAGGTCTGCGAGCTCTTCTATATAGCCTATCATCTTTAGGACATGTTCTCCTACCGATGATCCGACGGCCAACCTCTCTCGAAACAAGTTCTTTGAGGTCTCGTATCCTGCTATACGAGATTGCTCCCCATACAGATCTTTTGTATGGAGAAATATGGATTCAAGATCCATATCCTCGTGCCTCCTCTGATGTTCATTATTCATTGAGGCAAGCACGATGCACTTGGCCTTCGCGCAATCTAACTCCCAGGTTTTGTGGATTTCCTTATCCGCATTACTGGATTTGGGACCTGGGACTGCAGGTGCCTTAGCGGTGAGGACGTACCCCAATTTGTCATAGGTCAAATCCATTTTGACATTCCGCAGCCAATCTTTATAGTTTGGCCATGTCGGTATATTTTTCTCTAAAATAACTTAAGTCCAGTCATTTTCAGGGTCGCTGCAATTAGGAGAGAGAGAAGAAAACTCTTTAGCATGATACTCTTGTAAGTTTAGAGTGGTTTTTAGTTTATCTAAACTGGATGGCTCCCACTGTTTCTTGAATCCTTCCCCAAACCATAAAAGAAGAATTAGCCAAGACTATTCTCACCGTACAATACTTGCTTAACCATTCAGCCAGGCTAGTGTCGATACTTCGAGGGAGGTTTTCCAACGCTTTTGCGAAGTTCCTTAATTAAATAACCTCTTTTCTCTCGGGGCGTAGCCCCGCTGACACCTTTCTAGACACCTACTTGGTTTATAGCATTGATCGTTAAGTGACGAATCTCCTTATGAGCAGCATATACTCAAAGTAGGATCGGGATCCAAATATCATCGTCTGATAATGCTGAAGGAATCCTACCAACATTCATCAAACTCCAAATGGTATGCATCTCTTTGCAAATTTCAGTTTCTTTAGAAATTCCCGATTTATATTTTTGCCCCATGCTCTTATGACCTTGGCTTTGGTCAAAATGTCATAAGTCACATGTCAAGTTCTACCCGTCATTATCTTGTCAATTTGAACCCATCCGTACATACCCCTGACGTTGGCCAAATGATAATACGACTGTCCCAAACTAATTCATCTATCTATGCAACAAATGAATACCCAGCAGCTACCAAACACTATGCCTTGACTTTGGCCAAAATACATAGCTTGAATACTACCGAATACCCAAATGAAATGACGGAGGGCTACGAATGGTTTTGGCGAAACCGTGAACGTAGTGAACTTGATATAACCGAAGGAACCTGATAGCTTTTAAAAGGAATGGTTAAAGCTCCGCAATTAAAAAATATCTTCTGTTTAAAAATAACCGAGTGGTTTCTTTTAAATTGTTCCAACGATTAAACTTTGGTTTATTTTCTTTGCATTAATAATAATGCTTCCCATCATTAACCTACCATTACAGAAAACAATGAAAATACAACGTCCTCTTATGCCATCCGCATTCGCCACTGGGTCCCGTCATCACCCGTTAGGTTACTTAACTAATGACAGAGCGAGGACTGGGCTAGCGCGGGTGTAAAACATAAGTGACGTCTAAATAGCTATCATATATAGATAATGTACATTCGTCAGACGCAATAATAGGCATTCCAGATCTCATATGAACTTTATTGGATTTGCAAGCAATCCGCGTTTGTTTAGGGCCTGCAACAAAAGACGGATTATATAGTTGTGATGAATAGCCATTATCCCACCCTAGACCCCTACGGGTACGGCAAACTACCCGCCAAATACCCGAAGTGAAGCGGTCTCCCTCAACAAAGTGAGTAGGCCACTAAACACTTCAAAGTACCCGGTAGTTTGTGTACCCCACCTTGGGTCTGTCCTAGGAGCAAAAACAGTAAAATGAAATAATACAACGGTGGCTACAACCGCAACCTGGATGTGCCCCGCAAAATAATATTACAACATATTACAATTACATTGAATGAATGAATATAACAACCCATCTCAAACCCCGGCTAATCATTACAACAGTCCAATACAGTTCACATCCACAAACAGTAAAAACTATTACAGAAATGTGCAACCCCCTGCCAACCGACATACTAGCAGTTAGGGGAGGTTTACGAACACATTATACAATCACAGATATAATCATATTAGCAAACATCGTAAAATTTCGATCGAGCAAAACACTTTAGATTCTACTGCAAAACTTCTCTTTGCACCTGAGATCTTAGCAGAAAATAAAATATCCAGAAATATCACTGTTAACACAAAGGGGTTACTGGAAAAATTTGGGCCGACTCGGACCTAACTCGGTCGCGGATCTGCGGCGGATCGCATGGATCCGCCGCGGTTCCGCGGTGAGTTAGCCGAGTTGGGAGTCCAAATTTCTTCAGTAGTCCTATAATTTCATGCTTGTTATTCTGAAGGTCCCTGAAAAATTTTTAGGGCCTGTTTTAAAATCGACAGAAACTGTGTTAATACGATGATCTTTCCGGTTCTTTTTGCGTTCGAAATACTTACGACTTTGCTAATGAGTTAATTATTGTTTAGCGAGGCTCTGATACCACTGTAAGTCGATGTGCAACACCCCACGACTTGCGGGGAGGCGGAAATATGAAAAACGATCTTGTTCTTTGCTTAAACATCGACTAACCGAGAATCTTTGCATAAACAATAACTAACAAGAAACCATAGAAGAGTTAACTACTATGATAAGTGATTATACCTAAAGATCCGAGTCCTTCGTCTTGTCGTACTCCACGTCCTCTCCGGCCTTCTCTATGTAGTAGAAGATCCACCCGAGAGCTTTACTGCAAGCTTCACCTCAAACTAGAGGTAACTAGGTTTCTTAAAGTGCTAATCCAAGTAACCTAGGTGATATAGAGTTGGGTTATGGATTAAGTAGTCTAATCTAATTCTTGATCTCAACACATGAGAGGGGAGGATTAGGGTTTGAAGAGAGAGAGCTTGAGGAGAGAGAAGGTGAGCATGAGAATGTGATGAGATAATGATGTATCATAATATATATCAAGCATTATCATTTATCCAATAAAATAAAATAAAGGATTTACAACCATGCTTGATAAATATCTAAGGGTGATTCATCTCCATGAGTCATTAAGCATTTATGATGCATTAATGACATGGATGAATCACTCATATGACTCACTAATCTCATTTAATGCATATGCCACCTTAACCCCCAAGTCATCATCTTCTAGAAGCTTCTCGCGTAATTACGAGAACGCCCCTCCTATCCGTGAAAACACGGAAAAACTTTAGACTGTATAAATCCAATAACCGGATACTAGAAACTGGCTTAAACTAAAGCCGGCTAGTAAAAATTGTCCGGATGTCGTACGTGCGTAAACACACGTATGCGTCCGAACCCTTGTCGTAAAACCATACGACCTCTATATCGTTTCGCCTGAAGTAGGGAAACTCTCTGTGTGGGACTCTAGAGACTCGACTACTACGCTGGCAGTGGGTTTAACCACAGACCGCAAGCGGCACTGGCTGTACGTAACGGTCCCCAGGTAGATGTCGATAAGAAGGCCGATGAGGAAACCCATCCGAACTCCTACTGAGTCTGATGTGACAATCTCCGTACAGTCCGGTCTGTTCGTCTAAGACTATCGCATATCGGGCCTAGGGGGCGGCAAGCGTCAGTCCCCTAATAGCGGTATAAGTCGTGTCGGAGCGAAACCCATTACACCCTGAGAAACTACTGGAACCTACCAGCAAATCTCGCTTGCCCTGGCCAGGGACTTTGCGTAATGGCTCTCTGACACAGCGCGATATCAACCCCCAATACCGGGAGAGACGAATCTTGTCTAACCGCCACTGCCTCCAAGTGCTCGGGACTGCACCCAACTGCTACATGTTTGCACGACTCCTTTGAGCCGTGGTAGGGTAGCAATCTAAGAACAGTGGGACACACTCGAGGCGAAATAGCAGTGTCAAGTCTGCGGACTATGCTGTACTCATGTCACCTGGGAACTTTTCACTGACGACTGGTATAAAACCAACCAACAGTTCCCTGTGAGTCCTGTCCGGTGTACCCGTAACCAAACGAGCACCTGTATACTATCTCCATTACGACGTACTGACGGCTGTGGGACAGGCCATCTCTCCAATTGGGATGAGATGCGTACACAGGCCCCAACTGGGATGAGAAGCGTACACACTAGTCTACTCCGGAGTATCGATGCCCTGTCTCGATAATCCAACGACTAGGGACCAGAATAAGGATGTGCTTGTAGACTACCCAGCCCCCACTAGTGTGACTGCCATCACAACGCTGGTAGTCAAGCAAGATCCTAAGAGCTCTATCAATACGTATACTCACATATTAAGATAGAAAAACCAAGTAGCATACTACCATGTTTAGCAAGACTGTTATATACATGTGAATATCCTAAGCTTCCATTAAGTAATATACAAACTAGTATGATACAATAATGGCCCCTAGGGCATATACACTGACAGGCGGGTACTTTATTTGGCCATACCAGCCTGGATATGGTCGCCCAGTTTTAACAACTTGGCCGGCCGCTTCATTCGCCTGGTGAGCTCGTATTTGCTGAGCAATATAGTCATCCAGAGCGACCTTGGAAATGGTTTCCTTTTTAGCTGCTGAAAGAGCCGGAGGAGGGTTCGATGTCTCCCTTCTGTCGTCTTCAATAATGATCGGAGGGTCTTCAGCGGGAGGATGATGATCCGGCTGTAACATCATCCCGACCATGTCTTGGAAGAGAAGCGTCATTCGTTTTATGTTGGCAGCTTGTTCTGCTGCTTCTCTGTCCTTCTTTTCAAGGACCCTGCGTAGGAAGTCAGCATCAGTTTCTTGTTCGTGACGCTGCTCTGATGATGCCTCCGGGCTTTCTTTTGGCCCGGTAAGTGTGGCCATTGCAGTCAGCATCTCCTGAAGCTTCTGCTGTTGTTGTTCCTGAGCCCTTGTTATTGATCGGGTGAGCGGTCGGTGGCCCGTCGAAGTGCGGCTTTCCTTTTTTCCGGAAGCCATGTAAATAGTATGCACCGTCATGCCCTCAGACTCAGGGCGTTTGGTCTCAGCGTCTTTGCGTTCTGCCGTAGTCACAGGGGCTTTCTCTGGCCTCTTTTTCTTTTGAGCAGTTGACGTTGAGGGGGCCGTTGCAGCGGGCACCCAGGCAGTTGTCGTCCTTTGTGGCTTGCTAGGACGGCCCTCTTCCTGCTGAACCTTCTGCTTCTTCTGTCGGCGAAGATAGTCTTGATCGATCACTGACTCTTGGACACGTCGCCAGACTTTGTAAACTTTGGAGGACAGCCGCTGAGGGGGCTGTTCCTGTTTTGCTTCTGTAATATTCTCCAACGGTGGCGGAGATCTTTTCAGTATGGCGGTAGGAGAGTTTCTGCGCACCTTGTTCAACAATTCAAAGTTGTTCCCGGTTAGAACAGCAGTATTGACTTCCACCGTTGGGGCTGGTGGAGTTAGCCCAGAGGGGGAGTTGCCCCCAGCCTTCCTTACTCGGCGCCAATGGCGACGTCGAGCGTGTTGAGCCGACGGTGTTGGTTCGGTGATGGGAATGGCTTTGTCTTGCCCCCTATCCAGGTGAGGAGCTGTTGCTGGCGTCAGCCTCTTGAAGATTGATGTCCGTTGAGAAGCAGTATCCAACTGGTCAAAAACAGATTTCTGAGCGAGGACGGGAACCGTAGTGGGAGTCGGAACAGTCAGTCTTGTAAAAACCGACCCTTTAGCGGGAGAAGCCGCCTTGACGACTTCAAGAGCAGGGATGGCTATCCTCTTCGGAACAACCTTTTCTGAGATTGCAGGCTTCATCATGGGCCCACAGGAATTTTGGCCCAGTCTAGCGAAGACTGAGGCGCTGGAGCTGGACGACCCGTTGAGAGGGGCCGCGGTAGTAGCAAGCTGATTAAAGACGGACATCTTGGGAGCTTCTGGTGTTGGTACGGGGGTGCTGAGGCTCATCGGTAGGAGTATGGTCCCAAAGAACAATCCGGTGGTGGCCTGAGTCACCTGATCTACCGGCATCGTGAACAAGGAGGCCGCTTGAGGCCCGTAAGCTATGCCTCCAGATGAGACGGAGCGCGAGTTGCAGTTGCAGTTGGAACACTTCATACAAGTAGATGCCATTGCTGTTTCGCTTTCTGCGCCAAGCAAGAAACCAAATCTTAGTACCTCGAACCCAAGGGCAACCATATCAAACCGCGATTCGTTCGCGAACACGACACACGAAGTGTGGAGTGGAAAGAGGAAAAGGTCCCACCGGGCAGGCCAGAATCTGTTTACCGCCGGAAACCGGGAAGACGCGGCGAAGTCTTGCCTGAATCTGGGGGCAGATGCTAATTGGTGCTATCCGTCCACCTCTCCGAAGATGCCAAGTTGATTTATGGCACCATGCATCGAAGGTTTAAACGGATGCGGCCGATGTAGCAGACTTCGTCAGATTCCCCCTCGTTTGAGGGGTTTTTGATTGTGGGGACGCTCTTCCCTGCAGGCGCAAGCCCCTGCAGTTAATTACGCTACCGCGTCGCGGTAACAACTTTCTCCTTCTCCAGATGGTCACTTCGTGTCGTGGGTGTTTGTTTTGTTTGTGGTTGCCCGTAGATTGTATACGGAGACTAATTTATGTTGTCGCCCGTAGGGCGTGGATTAGTCCAAATCCGTATCTTCTTAGATTTGGGTTTAGGGTTTGGGTTTAGGGATACGTTAGCCTCATTTGAGACTAAGATCAATTTAAACGTATGTTAAGGACACGTTAGTCTAATTTTTAGACTAAGATCGACTTAACAGGATCATTTAGATCTGACAAGAGAGCAATTGGGCTCTATTGTTTAGTTTAGGGACATTGCGGTCGATTACCAGTTTAAGGACATGGTGGTCCAATGTTAGTTTAAGGACATCTCGGTCCAACGGTAGTTTAAGGACATCTCGGTCCAGGTTAAGGACATCGTAGTCTGTGGGTTTAAAGGGACCCCACAGTCCAGGTTAAGGACATCGTAGTCCATGGGCTTAAGGACCCCACAGTGCGGTTTAAAGACATCGTAGTCTATAAAGTTTAAGGACATCGTAGTCCATGAGTTTAAGGACATCATAGTCCGTGAGTTTAAGGACCCCACAGTCCGTAGAAATGTGTGGTCATCGGGACCCGTCACCTCTCTGAAGACGTTGAAGGATTACAACGACAAATATCAGAGGAGTAATGAGATGTACCCTCGAACCGGTGTGAATTGTTTGAAAGATCTGTAGCCCAGTTTGAGATTAAGATCTGTTGAATACTTGTGAGCAGATATGCTCAGTTCAATATAAGTTGAGGACTTATGTCCAGAATTGGGCTAAGTCCAATTAAAATGTTTAACATTTTGTTGTTCTGGCTATTGAGCCTTTACTTGGGCTCGGCCCTTTTAGTAATGCTAAGCATTAGATCCTGACATCTTTTGTCTTGTATTGAATGCATAGCATTCATCGGAACAAAGTGTGTTCTGACAATGCGCCCCATGGTGCGCCAGGCGCTTTGCGCCAATTAGAGAGCGCATTGCGCTTCTGTCGAGTAGTGCACACGAAAAGGACACAGACGTGCTTAGCGCTAAGCGCCAGCTTATGAGCGCATTGCGCTTTCAATTTATGAGCGCTTTGCGCTCGTTTGGTGGTGCACCAGTGAATGACACATGGCGCGCTTGGCGCTGAGCGCCAGCCCATGAGCGTAGTGCGCTATTTCAGAAGCGCAAAGTGCAAGTTGCATATGTGGTTGACACGTGGCACGTTTTGGCGCTGAGCGCCGATCCAAGGAGCGCAAAAGCGCAGTTCATGAGTGCAAGGCACTTTTTAGTAGCGCAAAGCGCATTTGATCAAATTTATGATCAAAGAACAAGTTTATGTTCTCCCTTTAAAGGAAGCCTTGCCTCAAGGTTCATGAACAGAAGTTCTTACTTATAAAAAGGCACTGCCTCTATAGATCGATGATCTGTGAATGAAGTAAATACTTCTTTTTTGTTTTTATGATTAGATCTTTTGATCTTTTTATGAGAGGCCATGGTCTGTTGTAGATCTATAATCTTTTAAGAAGATGGTTCTTCTTTTATGAGATGATTTCATCTATGTGTTCAAGAATCATGTTCTTTACCTTGAAGAAAATGATCTTCTTTCGCTAAAGGCTTGCCTTTCTTTCTCTTTGAGTTTTTTCTCAAAGTTTGCAGGGGGGTTTCTCTCTTTATGACTTGAAGTCTTGGGGCCTTTATATAGGGCAAACCGATCGATTCAATTAGTTAAAGAGATCCTTCTCTGCTTGATTTGGGAATATTTCCCACCGTTGGATCTTTGATCCTGAGGCCTTTGTTTTGTAGAAAATAATCTTCTTGTTTAATAAAATTGGAAAGATCTTTCCATAACAAAATTTTAATTATGATTAATTAATAATTTATTATTATTAGATCTTTTGATCTGACGGTGGGGAATTTTTAATTCCAGCGCTGGCGCACCTACGTTCGACACGTGGCGCGCAGCGCAGAGCGCAGCGCAACTGTGCTAGTGCACCCGTGTTTGACACGTGGCGTGCAGCGCAGAGCGCTGGTTCTGAAGCGTTGCTTCAACTTATGAATTTTGAAATTTTAAAACAGGGCTTTGCTCTGATTGGGGGCGCGCTGCCTAGGGCGTAGCGCACCTGGCGCTAGCGCATCCGTGTTTGACACGTGGCGCGCAGCGCACCTAGCGCTAAATCTGAAGCGTTGTTTCAATTTTTTTGAATTTTGAATTTCAAAACAGAGCTTTGCTCTGATTGGGGGAAACACTTCCTTCTAGAAACAATCTTCCCATTCCCGTGTAAGTCCCGGATCAGATCTAGAAATAATGTGCTACAATCGATACCAAGTTTATCTAGAAAGTAGACTAGCTAGTATAGAAGACCTTGTAAGTCCGTGTTGCCCACCCCGGTGCTTACGGGGAGGCGGAAAACATAATAAAAATCGGATTTTTAAGACTTAGGCAACATGGACTAAACTTGTGAGGATCTTTGCTAAACATAAACTAGCTAACCCTAACTACAAAGTAGCTAAGTGAAGAAAGGTTATACCTTTGGTCTTTAGTCCTTCTCTCCTTGCTCCTAGGTATGGTAGAAAAGGGTCACCTTGTTTGTCTTCTCCCGTCAAAGAAGGATCCACCCGAAAGCCACCACCTTTAGCTTCAACTCCAAGCTAGGAGTAACTAGAGTGCAAGAAATGCTAAGACTTGAACCCTAGAAGTGAGTAGAAAAGATCAAGAGAGGGTTTTTCTCAAGCTTTTTGTTTCTCAACACATGAGAGGGAGAGAGCTTGAGGGAGAGGATGAGCAAGAGAGAGAAATAGAATGAGAGAATGAATTATTTGTGAGCCTTTCTCACTAATATGTGTGTATAATTTTTAATTGAATAATTAGCTAGATAATTATCATGGTAAATCATGACATGACCATTATCATTTCAAATTGCAAAGATCAAAAAGCATCTTCCAAAAGAAATTATGATGGTCAAAGTGTCAACCTTGGTCAACAAGTCAAAGAAGTCAAAAGGTCAACAACCACAACCATGGATAATTATTAAACTAATTACTAATTAACAATAACACACACATAAATATTAGGGTTAATAAAAAGACAAAGGCCATTAACCCTAAACAAGGTCCTCTCCCCCAATCTCAAGCAACTGTGCATACGCACCCGCATTCGTGATCCGAGGAACACGAACACAATGAGAAAAACCAATCTCAAATCATATACTAGGATCCGGCTTAAACCAAAGCCCGCTAGTATAGACTGTCCGGACAGCAAACGTGCACAAGTGCGCGGATGCGAACGAACCCTGTCGCAAAACCATGCGACCTCTACTCGTTTTGCCTAAAGGCGAATAGCTCTCTGTGTGGGACTCTAAAGACTCGACACTACGCTGGCAGTGGGTTTAACCACAGACCGCAAGCGGCACTAGCTGTACGTAACGGTCCCCAGGTAGATGTCGATAAGAAGACCGACGAGGTGAACCCCATCAGCACTCCTACTGAGCCTGTATGTGACAGTCTCCGTACAGTCCGGTCTGTTCGTCTGATACATCGCATGGCGGGCCTAGGGGGGCGGTGAACGTCAGTCCCCTAATAGCGGTACAAGTCGTGTCGGAGTGTAGCCCAGAACACCCTGAGATAACACTGGAAACCTACCAGTATATCTCGCTTGCCCTGGCCAGGGACTACTCGTGTAATGGCTCTCCTGGACACAGCGCGATGTCAACCCCCAATACCGGGAGAGACGAATCCTGTCTAACCGTCACTGTCTCCAAGTGCTTCGGGACTGCACCCAAAAACTACCTGTTTGCACAGCTCCTTTGAGCCGTGGTAGGGTAGTAATCAAAGTGCAGTGGGAACACACTCGAGGCGAAGTGACAGTGTCAAGTCAGCGGACTAAGCTGTACTCATGTCACCTGGGAACTGATAACTGACGATAGGTATATTATCAACCAACAGTTCCCGACGAGTCCTGTCCAGTGTACTCGTAACCTAACGAGCACCCGCATACTATCCCAAGTACGACGTACTAACGGCTGTGGGACAGACCGTCTCCCACACTGGGATGAGAAGCGCATACGCTAGTCTACTCCGGAGTATCGATGCCCTGTCTCGATAGTCCAACGACCAGGGACCTGTATAAGGATGTGCTTATAGATTACCCAGCTCCCACGAGTGCGAGCGCCATCACAACGCTGGTAATCAAGCAAAGATCCTAAGGGCTCTACTAATATGTATACCAGCAATATGCTAAAAGAAACACATGCACATATTAAAGCAGAGACAAACCAAGTAGCATACTACCATTTCGAGCAAGATTGTATATACAACTGTGAATATCCCAAGCTTCCATTAAGTAATATACAAACTAGTATGATACAGTAATGGCCTCTAGGGCATATACACTAACAATCTCCCACTTGCACTAAGGCCATGTACTGGCGTATCGAAGACCTATCATCTCGATCAGCCGCTCGAACTGAGTCTGGGGTAGGGCCTTTGTGAGTGGATCTGCAGTGTTATCCTCTGATGCAACTCTCCGGACCTCGATCTCCTGGCGATCCACGATCTCCCTGATCAGGTGATACCGCCTTAAGATGTGTCTGGATTTCTGATGGGACCTGGGTTCCTTCGCTAAAGCTATAGCCCCGTTGTTGTCGCAATACAGAGGTATTGGGTCAACAATGGACGGAACCACCTGAAGTTCTTTCAAGAACTTCCTCATCCAGACAGCTTCTTTTGCGGCATCAGATGCAGCGATGTATTCCGCTTCCATAGTCGAGTCAGCAACGGTTTCCTGTTTGGAGCTCTTCCAACACACCGCCCCTCCATTGAGGGTAAAGACAAAACCCGACATGGACTTGGAATCATCCTTGTCACTCTGGAAGCTGGAGTCAGCAAAGGCCTCAACCTGCAGGTCTTTTCCGCCATACACCAAGAACATCTCCTTAGTCCTTCTCAGGTACTTGAGAATGTTCTTTACTGCTATCCAATGTTTCTCCCCAGGGTTTGACTGATACCTGCTTACCACACTCAGTGCATAAGCCACATCCGGTCTGGTACACAACATCGCATACATTATAGAGCCTACCGCAGAAGCGTAGGGTATAATAGACATGCGATCCCTCTCCAAATCAGTCTTGGGAGACATCTCTTTGGAGAGGGTGATCCCGTGACAAGCCGGTAGATTACCGCGCTTGGAATCTTCCATACTGAATCTCTTCAGTATGGTGTCGATGTACCTGGACTGCGAGAGTCCTAATATCCTCTTGGATCTGTCACGGTAGATCCGGATACCCAGAATGTAGGAGGCATCACCCAGGTCTTTCATGGAGAACCTGTGTGACAAGAACCCCTTGACAGATTGTAGCATAGGAATGTCATTTCCTATTAAGAGAATGTCATCCACGTATAAAACGAGGAATACTACAGTTCTCGCTACAAATCTACAATAGATGCATGGTTCATCTGGATTTTTGATAAAGCCAAATTCTTTGACCGTCTCATCAAAACAGATGTTCCAACTCCGCGATGCCTGCTTGAGTCCATAAATGGACTTGAGCAACTTGCACACCTTTCCGCTGCTCCCACCCTGAATGAAACCCTCTGGCTGGTCCATATAGACACACTCCTCTAAATGACCATTTAGAAAAGCTGTCTTTACGTCCATCTGCCAAATCTCATAATCGTGGAAAGCAGCGATGGCAAGAAGGATCCGAATGGATTTCAGCATAGCTACTGGAGAAAAGGTTTCGTCATAGTCCAAACCAGGTCGCTGACGAAAACCCTTTGCTACCAGTCTAGCTTTATAGGTCTCAACCTGTCCATCTACACCAATCTTCCTTTTGAAGATCCACTTGCATCCTACGGGTTTTACCCCGTCTGGAGCAATGTCCAACGTCCATACTTTGTTGGTGTACATGGACTCCATCTCGGTCCGCATTGCATCCAGCCATTTTACCGAGTCGACGCTCTGAATGGCTTGCTGGAAGCTAGTAGGCTCATCACAATCTAGGATGCAGTCTTCTCTATCCCCGTCAATGAGAAAACCGTAGTATCTCTCGGGCGGATGAGACTGCCTACTACTCCTGCGGAGTGGCATAGGAATGTCCTGTTCTTTTGAACCTTCTGGTTCCACTAAACTTTCAGTAATAGTTTGTGGTTCTGGAATTTCTTCCAGTTCTATTGCGCTCCCACTTATTTCTTTTTCTATGAACTGATGTTCTAGAAAGTGGGCATGGCGAGAAACAAGGACTTTTTGTTCCTCTTCGTAATAGAAGTAATATCCCTTGGAGTTCTTTGGATATCCCACAAACTTGCACTGTACTGAGCGTGCCTCGAGCTTGTCCGCATGCTGCTTTTTTACAAAAGCTGGACATCCCCATGTCTTAATGTGATTAAGATAGGGTTTCTTCCCACTCCATAACTCATATGGTGTGGTAGGCACAGTCTTAGTGGGAACACGGTTCAAAAGATATGCAGCTGTTTCCAGCGCATACCCCCAGAACGATCGCGGTAACTCAGCGTTACTCATCATGGACCGTACCATATCCAATAGGGTTCGGTTCCGTCTCTCCGATACACCGTTATGTTGCGGAGTGTATGGAGGAGTAAGCTGAGAGAGAATTCCATTCTCTTTTAAATAGTTCAGGAATTCGGCACTTAAGTATTCTCCTCCTCGATCCGATCTTAGGATCTTGATACTTTTGCCTGTTTGTTTTTCTACTTCATTCTTATATTCCTGGAATTTTTCAAAAGCCTCGGATTTATGTTTCATTAAGAAGACATAACCGTACCTTGAAAAATCATCCGTAAAGGTAATGAAGTAAGAATAACCGCTTCGCGCATGTGTAGACATTGGACCGCACACGTCGCTGTGTACGAGTCCCAAGAGCTCGCTCGCTCTTTCTCCGTGTCCAGAAAACGGAGCCTTTGTCATCTTTCCTTTGAGACAGGATTGACAAGTTGCATACGATTGATATTCGAACGAATCTAAGTATCCTTCAGTATGTAACTTAGTCAATCTTCTCTCATTGATGTGACCCAGTCTACAATGCCATAAGAAAGTTTTATTAATTTCTGGAGACTTTCTTTTGTGTGTATTCTGGATATTGAAAACCTGTGGTTGGTTTAAAACGTATATACCGTTGTTCAATGTACCTGACCCAATCAACACTTGATTAAGGTGAATGTTCACTACATTACTTACAAATGCAAATTCATAACCTTCTCTAGATAATAAAGATACAGAAATGATATTACAGGTTGCATTTGGTACATAATAACAACTACGCAAAACCAAAAAGTGTCCATCTGATAATCCCAGGTGATAGTCCCCCACGGCCTCAGCATCCATGCTAGCACCGTTCGCAACTCTGAGGGTCATGTCACCTGTCTTCAAAACTCTACGCTTTCTCAACGCCTGCAAAGAATTACAGATATGAGATCCTGATCCGGTATCCAATACCCAGGAATTAGAGTTTATTGATAGACAATTTTCAATAACATACACACCTGAAGCTGAAGCTGCAACTCGCTTCAAATCCTGTGTTCTGGCTTTCCAAGCCTTGCAATCTTGTTTCCAGTGACCACTTTTGTGACAATAGAAGCATTCTTCCTTCCCCACCAGCTTCCCCGCTACCTTTGTTGCTTTACCCTTTCCCTTCATATCCACTTTACCGACACCGCCTCTTGGTTTGGCGGGGGCTTTCTTCTTCTTGCCCTTGGCTTTCGCCCTGGACCTAGAAGAGGAAGATCCTCCTACAAACAAAGTGGATGTCTCCCTACCCTTCTGTAGGGTGCCCTCAGCAGTCCTCAACATGTTCAGAAGTTCGGCAAGTTCAACCTCCTTTCCTTGCATGTTGAAGTTGAGAATGAACTGGGCGTAAGTGGAAGGAAGGGACTGGAGAATCAGATCAGTATAGAGTTCATTCTCCAACGTGGTCCCGAGGTCCGCGAGCTCCTCTATGTAGCCGATCATCTTAAGCACGTGGTCCGCTACCGATGATCCGACGGCCAACCTTGCCGAAAAGAGCTTCTTCGACACTTCGTATCTTGCGATACGAGACTGCTCTCCATACAGTTCTTTTGTATGGAGAAATATGGACTCTAGGTCCATATTCTCGTGCCTCCTCTGATGATCATTGTCCATCGAGGCTAATACGAGGCATTTGGCCCTCGCGCAATCTATCTCCCATGTCTTACGGATTTCTACATCCGCGACGCTGGAGGTGGGACCTGGGACGGGGGGAGCTTTGGTGGTAAGTATATACCCCAGCTTGTCATAAGTGATAGCCATCTTGACATTCCTGAGCCAATCTTTGTAGTTTGGCCCTGTCAATATGTTTTTATCTAATAGTAACTTAAGTCCGGTCATCTTGAATGGTCGCTGCAATTAGGAGAGAGAAAAGAAACACTTTAGCATGATGCTCTTGCAAGTTTAGAGTGGTTTTTAGTTTGTCTAAACTGGATGGCTCCCACTGTCTCTCGAATCCCTTCTCAAACCGTAAAGAAAAGGATTAGCCGGGATCATTCTCACCGTACAATACTTGCTTAACCGTTCAGCCAGGCCAGTGTCGGTACTTCGAGGGAGGTTTTCCAACGCTTTCGCGAAGTTCCTTAATTAAGTAACCTCTTTTCCCTGTGGGCGTAGCCCCGCTAACACCTTTCTAGGCACCTACTAGGTTTATAGCATTGATCGTTAAGTGAGAGTTTTCCCGAGGAGTAGCATATACTCACAGTAGGATCGGGATCCAAATATCATCGCGTGATAAAACCGAAGGAATCCTACCAGAATCATCACACTCCAAATGGTATGCAAATCTAGCAAGTTTCAGTACTTATGAAACACCCGATGTGGATTTTTGCCCCATGCTCTTATGACCTTGACTTTGGCCAAAATATCATAAGTCACATGTCAAGTTCTACCCGTCATTCTCCTGGTTAATTTGGACCCACCCGTACCTACCCTTGACTTTGGCCAAAATGGCAGCACGACTGTCCCAAATCAACGCATCTATCTATGCTGCACATGAATACCCAAACGCTACCAATCACTATGCCTTGACTTTGGCCAAAATACATAGCTTGAATACTTTTGACCATTCATGTGGAATGACGGAGGGCTACGAATGGTTTTGGCGAAACCGTGAACGTAGTGAACTTGATATAATCGATGGAACGAGATAGCTTTTAAAAGGAGTGGTTCAAGCTCCGCGTTTAAAAGTTTAGTTTTTGAAAAAGAACCGAGTGGTTTTCAAAGTGTTCCAATCGACTTTTACTTGGTTTATTTCTTGCATTAGTTCTTTTAATGCGTCCCATCATTTAATCCTACCATTGCAGAAAACAACCAAAATATGACGTACGCTTATGCCATTCGCATTCGCCACGGGGCCCCGTCATCACCCGTTAGGTTACTTAACTAACGACAGAGCGGGGGCTGGGCTAGCGCGGCTGTAAAACATAAGCAACGCCTAAATAGTTATTATATATAAATATATAGCAATGATAGACATTACAGATCACAGATGAATACATTGGATATACTAGGAATCCGCAATGCGTTCGAGCCTGCAACGCAAAGCGGATTACACGGTCGCGGTGAATAGCCAATACCCCACCCAAGACCCCTACGGGTGCGGCAAACTACCCGCCAAGCACCCGAAGCGAAGCAACCTCCCTCACCACCGTGAGTAGGCCACTCAGCACTTCGAGATACCCGGTAGTTTGTGCACCCCCTCCATGGGTCTATCCTAGGAGCAAAAACAGTAAAAAGAATTATACAATGACGGCTACAACCCCGACCCGGTTGTGCGGTCATACAAAGAATATTATTACATCAATTTACATGTTACAAATGAATGAAAGAAAATAACACTCATCTCACATCCAACCCGGCTATTCACCCGCGACAATCCAATCCATTCATATCCACAAACCAACAATCACAGATCACAGAGATGTATAACCCCGACTAATCGACTTATAGCGATTAGCCGACGTTCAATACATACAAGCATCACAGATATAACCGATATAGTTAAAGTGTAGTGAAGTTCCGAAAAATACGGATTTATAGGCCCCCAAAGGTAAATTTTAGTTCTGGAAAATCTGGGCACATATAACATATCCTAAAAATCCTAAAACCAACTCAGAAACAAACTGCAGCAAAAACGATACAGAGAGTTAACAAGACGGCCGCGCTTCCGCGGCAATAGCTTCCTTATGCCGCGGAACCGCGGTCCTCTTGGCTCCTCTCTGGTTCGTATTTGGTGGTGTTTCACACAAAACCCTGAGACAATTTTACAAGTATACAGTTTTTCATTTTAACCAGGAAAAATTTTAACAGAAAGTTGGATTTTGAAAAAGTTTGGTTTTAGGGTTTTTTCGGTTTCGAAACTTCGTTACACTTAACTACTTAGCTAGTTTGAGTTTAGTTAGGCTCTGATACCACTGTAAGTCCGTGTTGCCCACCCCGGTGCTTACGGGGAGGCGGAAAACATAATAAAAATCGGATTTTTAAGACTTAGGCAACATGGACTAAACTTGTGAGGATCTTTGCTAAACATAAACTAGCTAACCCTAACTACAAAGTAGCTAAGTGAAGAAAGGTTATACCTTTGGTCTTTAGTCCTTCTCTCCTTGCTCCTAGGTATGGTAGAAAAGGGTCACCTTGTTTGTCTTCTCCCGTCAAAGAAGGATCCA